>CM069295.1:10838706-11581206 GCA_035609425.1 Epinephelus awoara | reverse complement strand
CAAGCATCGTTGCGAGAGCAAATGACGCCCATCTTTAAGTCCAGTGTGGGGCCCAAAAAGTCTTTTTCCCATAGACTTACATTGTGAACGAGATGTCAAATCAGGGGATAATGTTTTGGCATGCCACAACCCTGATGACTCTATACTTCCAATAAAGGCAAAAATGCCCAAAATAATCTTAAAAAATAACTTGTTCAGGATCAGGATTTGATCCATTTTGAAAGTCTAGATGACCCACACAACTGGGGTGCCCAGTAGCTCAGTGGGTAGAGCAGGCACCCCATGTGCAAAGGCAACGTCAGGCCCACAACAGCCGCGGACTTGACCCCAGCCCATGGCCCTTTGCTGCATGTCTCTTTCCCCTTTCGCACTTGAAACTGTCCTCTCGTTAAAGGCAAAAGGCCCCTCAAAAAAGTCTTTAGAAAAAGACAAAGCACAGTTAAATCAATTTATCCCCATTCAAGTTAGCGGAGGGCAAAACATGATGTCAGCCACTTCACCAGCAGAAATCGCTAGTGACTCTATGGGCCCCATGATGCAAAAAGACCTCTGTAATTTCATACCTAGGAAGACAAACTTTTTTGGCTTCATGGGACACTGAGCAACTTTCATAGGTATGAACGATACCCTGCCTCTGACACCGTGTCCCTCTCTTTACACATCAGTGGGTCGCGCTCTTTTAGCTGGCCAGCCCTGGACTGAACACTGCGCCACTTGAAGAGAGAGTGAAGATGTTCTCACACAATCATTGTCTGTTCCTCCAAATCAATGCATCTGAGAAAGGTGTGCTTGCCTTGACAATTCAGCAGTGTGTGCACAGGAGCATGGACAGAGGGAGAGAGATGGTGATGGAGGCAGTGTGAGAGAAAGAGAAGAGGTCAGTCCTATTCATAGAAACCAGACCCGTGGTGATGTTCCAGAGCAGTCAAGTGGTTAAATCCTCAGCCTCTGGAACCACACTTAGAACTCTACTGGCTCAACACTGAGTGTCCTCCCTGATTTTCTTCCTTGTCCTTTCCAGCCATCAGAATAACTAACACCTGCTGTACTACAGGTAAGGACACTGCTTACCAAAACAAAAACCAGGCCATTAAAATGTGTCCCCTTGGAGAAAACTCAGTGTGGGTGCATTATATTAACATGGTGTCCCTTATTAGCAGTGTGACGCTGCTGCTGAAGCAGTGTTACACAAGCCGGGCTATTGCTTGGAATTTAAAGTTAGGTCTTAAGCCTCAGCATGACACAACAAATATGTGTCGTTACCACTGCGGCTCGCTGCTTTGAACCTTATCAAAAAGCTCTCAGTGTGTCAGAATGCATTTTGAAATGACCAGAAATGACTACAAACTGTTCAGTACGCAATCACAAGAGATATTTCTGAAACAGAGACATTTTGGTAGTAGAGTTGCTCTCTTTCTCCCTCTGTCTCACTCTTTTTAGAGTCCTTGAGACAGTTTAAAGGAGAGTGTGTTATCTCCTGCAGAGTGAGAGGGGGAGATGCTTCTCACTACACCCGTTCTCACATACCTGCCCTGTTTGCAGATAGATAGAGGTGTCTCTGTGTGTGTATCAGTGTGTGTGTGTGTGCAATGTGCTCAGGCATGTCTATCTGACTTTCAGCGTATTTAAAGATTGAAAATGAGTCGTTGCTTTGAGGAATGTCTCCAAGGGTGAATGTGCAAGTGGGCAGGCGCACACACAAGATAATTCAGTCTTCTACAGCAGGAAAAGTGTCATAACAAATTAAATTCACCAGAGGCAGAAACTCCTGGGCTCAATTTCAACTCAATCCTAAATCCATGAAGGAATATGTAAATATATGCGCCACACACAGAAATATTACAATGCTACACTGCTCCATCTAGTTGCAAATATACTCGCATCCAGCATCAAAGTGCTTTAAATGCAGCAACCCAATTAGTGTGTGATACCAATAATCGGAAAGCGCTGCAGTCATGTTACGTTTACCATACCACACACAAGATTGTACTTACAAATTCACAGTGGCCCTTTTATGCCCTTTTGTACTTGTTAGCTGTACAACTGCTCCATTTTGAACATTGTTACTCAAGCAGATGGAGACAAATCTTGGAGAGGCCAAGCCAGCTGCCAGAGAAAATGTTGGCATTGAAAGTTTCTGAAAAAACATGGATATAGTGCGTTTGCACATTATTAGGATACATTGAAATGTTATGTTTCAACAATGCTGTGGTCAATGTGCGATTAGGTTTAGGCACAAAAAACACTGCTTATGGTTAGTAAAAGGTCATTACTGTGGCTTACATTACCCGGTTTGGAGGGCACAATCCCTTCATGAAAAGCAGTGTTGTCACCACTTGGCTTGCCTCTATGTTGGCAGGAAAAACAATGATGTCCCTGCAAAAGACAAGTGCTTTTCATGCCACTATCCCATCAGGAAAAGCAGCGATGTCTCTGTAAAAAACATTTTTTGCAGGATGGGCAGCAATGATGCTTTCAAAAACAAAGGCTTTTCATGCCGCTATCCCAGCAGCATTGGCACCGATTTATATTTCTGCCGGTGCGTGCTCAAAACAGAGCTATATAATTGCACTAACATAATTAAACTTAACTACATGGCTGCAAACGAACAATAACAACCCTTTCTAGCAAACTATAACTGCGATTCACTCGCTGCAGTTTTATTTTGGAAGAAGGTTGTTCAAAAAAAGCAAATTGAGTTAAGTGGCAGCTATTAAATTTTCTCTCAGGAGAAACTGAACTGGCTAATGAACATCAACAGGAAAAGCAGAGCAGGACTGGAAAGGTCAGGAGGCCACATAAGGTGGCTCTGTACACACAATAAACAGCTCTGTCCTTGGTCCTGAAATTTAAGCGACGGTCTCCATACACTGCAATAAGACCTCTCCTGGCCTGGAGCAAAATATTTATCAATCAGTTTATCACTAACAATACACACCATGAAATACACTGGAAAGTAATTATCTGTGCTACCAATTTTTTTTAGTATAAAGGCTCACATGAACATAAATCACAGGCCAAGGGCACAAATCAACACAGACACCCCTGTGGCTGTGGGACACCGCTGCTCTAATACGCTCCTACAGAACGCAACATGACAGTGTTGGCTACAAGAAGCCTGCTTATTAATAATCCAAACAAGTTATGACAGGCTACCTCAAGTCGTCACACATGCACAGAAACCATCCAAGCACACAAAGTAAAATACAATCAATTACCCATCGACACATAGCCTCACACAGCTACTGAATAAATTGGATTTGCTTTTCACTCACCATTGACGGAACTTATTGAAGAAGTGTCGCTCCTTGCAGCCGTGCACTTTGACCTTGAACAAGTAGCCGTGCTCTTTTTTCTCTCATAGGTGCTTTGGTGCCATAGTGTGATTGGCTAGTAAAAAGGGATTTATGGTTGTGCGCAGACCCTGTGCACGTAGCCTACGCATGTCGCCTATGTTGTGAGCATTTTTATTTCCGCAGTGTTAAGTCTGTCGCTCTGCAGTTACACCTCCAAAACACTAGTCGGCGGCAGAGGTTTCTGTGAAGTGCTGTAAAGTTTAGTTGATTCAAAACACACAGTAAATATGGCTTAATAGAGACAATTTCAAACACAAGTACACAAATCAATCCAGAGTGTTAATCCAGAGACATTTTCCCCACAAATACAACATGCTAACGTTATTAGCACAAGCCTATGGCATTTTACATTGTATAAATTAGCCTAGCAACTAGGGATCTTCCTCTTCCTCTTCTTCCAAAACAAAGGACAACAGCAACATTTAAAGATAACGGCACACAATTCAGCTCCATTACAAGTCACAAAGTTCACTGACAACACAACTGTCCTGTACTAAACACGTTTTTAAAACAATTACAAAATGCTAACATTATTAGCACAAGCCTGTGGTATTTTACATTGTGTAAATTAGCCTAGCAACAAGCAGAGATTTCCTCTTCTCGTGTGAAACCTGGATAAATCCCTAAGTATAAATCCCTGAAGGATAAATCACACACGACTTAAAATGCTATTTTAGTGGAGGCTTTACTGTCTTCACAATGTATTGTTTCTTATCTGTGAACTCAAAGTAAATACAAGCTCCATTTCCACTGAGGGAAATGGTGTCAGTATACAACAACAGACAGGAGGTCTGTGTCACTGCGACGCGTCCAATTCTGGGGAGGTGCACGTTAGGCTACAGCGTCAGTTATGGCGTAGGCTCTGTGTCGACATGGAGCCTACGCCATAGCTACGACGTCAATTCAACGCAGAACCATAAAACGTGTCTAAGTAGGTTGGGACAAGTGGAATAAAGGCTTCAGCTTTCCTGACATTGATTTCAGACTGTGTATGTGCTCGGCCTTGTCTGTGGGTACTTGCGCTCTGAGGCACTTACAGAATCGTGGCTCCTGTGCCTAGCAGGAAAAGCAGGGATGTTACGGTAAAAAACAAATGCTTTCCATGCCCATTTTGTTCGTTGGTCTCAGTGGTCTGTAGCTTGGCAGGCTTCTCACCTAGGTGTCACACCATCCGTCATCCCCTCCACCTCCTGATGACTAAGTCAACCTATAAATTATAGCGCTTTAGAAACACTGATATGATATGCATGAAGCGTGCAAACATATTCGTGGTATGCAGAAACTACCACATACTGTTTTGTTGTCAGCTGGATGTCTAAACATATATATGTCTAATGAAATGAATTAGGTTTTCATGAATAAAAAGCAAATGGATTCAAAAGTAAGCTTGTTAATTTGGCTGTATCGCTGCATGTTGATATGCCACCTTTGGATAAGTAAATCAGGGAGCTGTCAGTTTTCCCTCCAGGTTAAAAGACACAAGATGAGATGCCATCTCCTTATTATGTAGTAGCTGTGCATTGTTGGGTTTTGAATGCATTAAGCACAATTCCAATGAAGTCTTAAATCATTGCCGTATCATGTTTTCTTAATGACATGAAAAGCTGTCCCCGCTCCCATCTCCATTAATGGAGCGGGCGTGCTCAGATAAAACGTGACGGCGTTCACAATGCAAGAGTGATAAATCTCCGTGAAGGTGGGGAGTCACACTGATGCCACAAACCCAATACAACTGATTAAGCTCACGCTCAATCAGGCACATGTAGACAGGCACACGTGCGCACACACAAACGTGTAGAGCACATGTACAAGAAACACACGCATTTAAGTAAATGAAACTATAAACACACACAGATCAACAGGCATAAATCCTTACTAATTCCCATTTGTGCTTGTGTTGTGTTCACTGCCCCTGCCCACATTTTCAATCTACTAGCCGCGTGCTGTAAATTGTCAGTTAATCATTCATTGTTAATTGGTAATTAAGCACTAAGATAACACTTGCTGTTTAAAATGTGATTGATATAATTGATGGCATGAATCAAAACCGCGTGTGTGTGCGTGTGTGTGTAAGTGTCGAATTATAACCTGTTCAGCCATCACCGAATGACAGAAGAGCTCGGTGTCTTTGCTCTAATGTTTGTCATGGAGATGAAGAAACAAAGGAAGAAAGAAAAATTAAAGGGGATATTAATGTTTAACACAATGAGAAAATAGTGACAGATTCTGAGACTGATTGGAGGAGTAAATTCAAATTAAAGTGAGGGGGAGGGAGGTAGAGGAGAAACAAGGAGATGGGTGGTTTGAGGACAAAAAGAAGAAGAAGCAGTGATAACAGAGAGGAAAGATAGAAGGACAAGAGGGGGGGGGGGGAAGCGGAGAGAAGAAATGAGGGAAGTTCAGCGAAAAGATAAAAAGTGCTGCAACACTTAAAGAGGCAGCCTCTGAGCTCAGTCATATTTTAACCATTTTCAGCAGCTGGCGGAAGAAGTGGGTAATTAGCATGAGCAGTGATAGCCACCGTGACTGAGAAGATGACAAAAATAAACAACAGAAGCAGAAATTCTATAAGGCAGACTTAGTGTACTGGCTACATTGTGTGATTGACAAGTCCCTGGGACCTGCAGTGCAGCAGAGCACAGGAGCAACACCTATACAAGCCAGCAGTCACTCTTCAGCTAGTAGACAGTAGTTAATGGTGGCTCTAAGTAATTTCCCTCAAAGGAAGGGAGGCAAGCAGTGGCAGCAATGATAAATAATCCCAAGCTTTGTTAAGTGAAGCAAGGCTGGGTAATTGGTGTGATGTTAATATTTGATAAGCCAGTAAAGGCATCTAAAGTGACCAATGATAGCCACAAGTGCCACTGAAACAGATGAGTCAAATGCGTTCTGGTGGGTATGAAAATGGGGAAAATGTCTCTTGGAAAATGCGAAAGAATTAGGGATAAAATGCAAATGAGGACGTTGTTTCACTGTTCTTCTTTCAGTGGGATGCACAACAATGGATTTGTGCGGATACAAAAGATTAAACCGTTTTTCTCCTTTTAAATACTCAAGGTATTTTCTTCTGTGAAAACTGGCAAGAAGTTAAAACAGTGAGCCTTACAGGAAACTGTTTAATTATTCTAACTTAGGTTGAAAAGTCAAATCAGTTATAGCAGAAGTACAGGAATAGTAACTTGTTCTTACCAAACTCACTCAAGGTAACTTTTAATGATTTATACATTTAAAGCGAACCCATTATGCTTATCTGTATTTTTGTCTTACAATGGAGAATATTATATTAAATGTGGCCTAATTTTCAAATAATGAGGTAAATGTATGAAGAATGAATAAAATTACATAGCCTAAACTGCTAAATGAAGTTGTTAATGTCTGGGAAACATAAAAACTGGTTGCCAGTGTTCTAAATTTCTCGTGGTTTTCAGCAAAGGTTCTTGCTGGAATAGGACGAGCTGTGTTTGGATGCTTTGACTGGATATTTTTCAGGGTAGAGAGAGCAGCTGTTCTCCAATATAGTTATTCCCTGGCTGCACACTGCTAATGTAGATGTAGCCACATGCCAATGTCAGGGTAACACGTCGGTGAAGATTCTCAGTCATCCAGGTCGTGGTAATCGTAAATGCTGATATCGTAGGCAACTGGACTTGCTTGCGTTTCTTGAAGACGTTTCGCCTCTCATCCAAGAAGCTCCTTCAGTTCTAAATGACTTGTACGGAGTTGCGGGCTATAAACCCTGTGTTGGTGGGAACCCTTGCAGAGTCGCAGGGGTCACGTGAGCTCTTAGTTTCAGAGTCGTTAAGGTCACAATGTGAGTCGTTAGGGTCAGGTGGGACCAGTGAGTGGGTGTGAAGTTGTCTGGGAAGGGATCCCAAGAACGCATTCTAGGTGGGGGATAAGTATTGTCGTAAGCCACCCCCTCTGTTTAACGATGGTCGTTCCAGCTTGACGCAGATGCCTTCTTTTACTCCTCTTTCAAACCATCTTTCCTCCCTGGCCAAGATGTGCACATTGCTGTCTTCAAAGGAGTGTCCCTTCTCCTGTAGATGTAAGTGGACATCTGAGGAGCTGGCTCTCCTGTGCTGTGCCATGCGCTTGTTGCTTGTCAGGGTAACATGTAATTTTCGTTGCTAATGTTGTTGATTTCTTCCAAGTGTCAGATCTTATTCCTACTGAGACATGTCTGGTTGTGTTTAGAAGCATTTAATATTGAATGGCTGCAGTGACAATGCAGTGATGCTGGGCCTTTCTCAAACCACCCTGTACACCCTCTCCGTACCCACTTTCACTCCATTTCCATTTCTGCACTGAGGGCCATCCCACACCAACTGGTGAGGAGTGGGGGTGAGTATAAAACCCTCCAACGGCGGGCCTGCATCGATGGTGAGTTACTGACCTGTGCTATGCCATATTGTGTTTGTCATGGAAGACACTATGTACAAATTAAGTTCCGCAAGTACCTGCCTAAACAAAGACAGAAATATATATGCTTGTAGGCCTATTGTCATAAAGTCGTTAACTTTCTAAAGGTCACATTGTATTTAGGATCGAATATATCCTTCTCTAGTCTCTAGAAAACAGTCTCCTTCATTTGATTGTAGCACTGTGTATTTACAAGAACTGCTACAGCTGGGATAGGCTTCAGCCCCCTTGTGACCTCTAACAGGATAAAAGGTTGCTAAGGGGCCTTAGAGCTACATGCTAGACAAGGTGTCTCTGACAGAGGGTTAAAATAGGTATTCCACTACAGACAGTACGACAAAATTAAGTGGGTTTTTAATCATTTAAGCATGTGAACGTGTTCTAGTAAAAACCTCAAATACAAGTATGAACCAAACAATTAGCATAATAGGTTGTGTTTACATAGAAAAAAACTTTATTGCAAAAAATATACTGATTTAATTCTCTGATTAAATTAGTATGTAGGAGAAAATGAGAATTGTGTCTAGAAATTTAGGGGAAAAAAACATTTTATCTACAAAAATCATAGTCGGAGAAGGAAATTTAGCTCTTATGCTTAAGACTATCTCAGCAACAATTTAACCAACTTTGCTAACACCCACACCCTGAGATATTTGATTTTCTGTGTACAAAAACAGTCGCTAATTGGACAGATACAGACACAAAGAGCACCACCTCTGCACAGCGCACAGGAGACAATGAGGCTGTTAAGTGAAATGAGTAAGGATCCCACTGATGGAGCTCTGAAGCCTCGGTAGTGACAGACGCCTGTTAAGCAATTGGAGTCAAACATGCAGACACAAGCCTAAAACACACACACACACACACATACATTTGCTCATCTCCTGACACTCAAAACACTCATCTGACACTCAAACGCTGCCGACTGACAGCCAAGACACTTCTCTGACAGATCAAACCTGATTTACAATGCATGCACGCCGTGTGTGTGTGTGTGGGTGTGTATGTGGGTGTATGCGTGTGTGTGTGTCACTCTGTGAGGAAGAGACGAGCAGAGGGAGTTAGGGGTCAGAATTATAAATTTAAAAGTGTCACATATCATGCCATTTATCTGTCCTGCACCCCCATGACACGCACACACAGAGTATCCACCTCTACCCCTCCCAGCCATTCATTCCAATCCTCGGGATAATCAATCAGCTCCTTCTGTCTTGTTTTGTTTCGTTTCTCTTGTTCCTTTCCATTTGTGGACTGCATCACTGTTGTCCCCTCGTTGTTACACAATGGAGTCAGTCCCAGAGACAATCTGTCCCCACAACCAGATGAATTACAGTATGTGACACCACTGTGCTTCGGCAGTCCCTAAACATAGACTGACAGCATAGTCTTCTTAAAATTGTAAAATCTAACGCTACCTGACTTAATTTTTTAATAGACACAATGAGATGGCGTTTGTTATGAATGAATCTGCAAAATGTTGAATGATAACCAGTTACATTTGTTTTCCTTACGTCTGCTCTTTGCAACTAGGGCAAAGTAAGCATTTTAATAGTTGAAGGTATACTATTCAGGATTATCTAAAAAATAATAACATGTAGACTCATACAAAAGTAATCCCTTTCAATCATCAGTTACGACGCACTTGAAGTGAGTGGCGGTGTGTTAATCTGCAGAGACGCTGCCCTCTGATGGTACTTTTTTATTTTATTCTTATTTTAGGTCATTCCTGCACACAGCATGCAGGTAAGGTTTGGGCTTTATAGAAAGTAGCCTTAAGATCTTAAGCAGCATGAATCCAAGAAGAAAGTATGAAAATTGCAGACATAGCACTAAGAAAAAAACAAAAGAAATACAGCGAGGCAAAACGTCCAAGTAGAGTGGATCTGGGGCTAGCTTTTACTGCTGCTGATGATACTTATATAAACAGTAACCAACAATTTTGCATTGTATATCTTAAAGTATAACTTTGGTATTTTTCAACCTGGGCCCTATTTCCCCATGTATATGTGTGTGTATGATTCATAGGTACAACTCGTTTTAAAATTGGTTCGGTATTGAGGGAGGCGTATGCAGCCGGCAGCCGCGAGGTAGATATGGGGGCAAATGCGTCCCGTATAAGTTTGCGCATTAAAAGTGTTTTTTTTTTTCGCCACTGACTGGTTCAGATCGCCAGTGCTATCTCTGTAAATAGCATACAAAGCGTTCCATGACCCTTCACCTCTGTGAAGCTGTGTGTGACGTCATCTCGCGAGAGCTTTGCTTGTTGCCGGAAGAAAACAGAGGAGCCATGCTGAGCTTCGCTCAGAGACACTTACAACGAGCAGACGAGGGAATCTCTGAGGACTGGTGGTGCTCCTGTGGTTGCTGTGACTCCATGCCCACAGAGGAAGAATGTCTGTGTTGCAACAAGGGGGACCTGTTGCCAATATTCATGGTCTCGATGTGTCCTGGGATGATACAGAAACTACCAAACGCTGTGTAACTACGTTAGAGGATTTCCCCCCTCTGATCAACAGGGCAGTGCTGGATACCTTTTTTCATGTGCCCAAAATAAATTGTAGGAGGCGGCCAAAACCACAGGGAGCAAATGGTCAACTATCCATCTAGTAAGTATAACTAATATGTCTTTATGCGTGTAATACTGATACCTAGAATTGTCTCCAAGACGCACATTTACTGTTGCATACTTTGCCCTCGTATATATCGTACCCTGTTTTCTTCCGGCAACAAGCAAAGCTCTTGCGAGATGACGTCACTGTTGGTAAGAGGTGAAGGGTCAAGGAAACACTTAGTATGCTATTTACAGAGATAGCACTGGCGATTTGAACCGGTCAATGGTGGAAAAAAAAGCACTTTTAATGCGCAAACTTATACAGGACTTATACAATTTTAAAATGAGTTGTACCTATGAATCATATGCACACATACACATGGGGAAAAAGGGCCCAGGTTGAAAAATACCAAAGTCATCCTTTAACATCTAGGTAACTAAAAGCACTCTTTGTTAAATGTTGAAAAAAAGTAAAAAATAAAAAAGTATGGCATTTTGGGGGAAAAAATGTATTTTCTTCCTTTTTAAGATCTACACTGGTTTAGCACTATGTGACGCTGTTGGAGTCAAAATGGACAGTTAATCATAACAGACTACTGGCATTTAATGTTTTAATAATTCAGTGCTTTGTTTTTTTTTCTCATTTCCCACATTTATTGTTATAATCCTTGAGTGTGAAGGAAAGAAGGTGCATTACAGACAGCAGAATTGTCAGGGACTGAACTTGTGAGTTGCATTTAGAGGTTGTGTCCCCGCAGACTCCCACATTTCCTGCAAAAGTTCGGCAAAGTGTCACAAGAGCCTTGTTTGTGCAACATACTCAATCCCCTATTACTCAGAAGTTACAGTCTCGTCTCTACTTATTTTTTTCCCCTGACTTTGATGCCGTTATAAATATTTCCACATAATTTGCCTCAAATGGCCAACTGTGAGAAAAATAATCTGTGAAAATCAGTTGGTGTCTGAAATCTTGCACACTCAACTGTAATTCCCCAGCAGACCTCACAGTCACAGATGCACAACAACACCGCGAGCTAATGGCTGTTACACATCGCCGTGTATAGGGGGATTTGTGGAATTGTGACAAGGATCAGACCATGTTTCAGACGGAGTCATACACATTTAGAATTCGATTCATCACCAGCCATGCTTCCACTTGAGAAGATGCAATCCGTGGGTGGTGTCTGAGCTCATGACTAAAATATGAAGTGTTCAAATAGATGATTAGAGGAAAGAATTAATATATTTCTTTAATACAACATACCTTGTATGCCATAATGTGGATCATTCACTGTGCACAAACATGCCGTGGTAAATGGGATGTTAAATGTTCAAAAGGTGCGTTGGGCCCGTTCCCTTGAGTCTTTTATGATATTTCACGGCTCATCATCTGGCAACACCACTTGACTTTCTACTGTATGCTTAATGCCTGCAGGAACACTTACAACGTCTTTGTGTTTGAATTTCCAAGAGGCAAGGGTAGAAGGCTGAATTGAGTTAATGCATGAATGTACAAGTGTATGTGCATAGGCTTGAGTAGAGTGTGATTGTGCTGCGGCAGTGAGGTTGAATGTGTTTGTGTGTGTCTGTGGCATGCAAAGCGAAGATGAGAGGAAAAGGTGATGCATGTTTTCCTTTTGGCTGAGGATCTCTGCCTTTAGGGGAATTCCCTCGGCAGCACCCCCTCGTTGAAGCCCTGAGGCCACATTTCTCTCCCCCCCCCCCCCCCCCCCCCCCCCCCCCCCACACACACACACACACACACACTGTTCATATGAGACATGTGCACGCACACACATTGCAGTGCATAAATCCAAACACACACAACAACCCAGACACATAAACATACTTTCCTCCTACTTTTCATACTACTAACTTTTCATATTGTGTTTCAATACTGGGAAACACTGAAAAAAATTGGATTCGGAGGAGTAATGAGGGTGTGTTTGGGTGGCAAAAAATAAATAAATCCATTCCTAATTATTCTGGAGATCCGGCTAAGCATCAAATATGTGACAGACAGGTGTCAAACTTGGCATTCTTTGACAGCCGACCTCTGTGACAGCTCACACATTCACACAAAGGTTTCAATATGCTGATTTGACTCTAATTGTTTGGGGGTAGACTTTCTAATATGAGTCATCACGACCTTTGAGACACAAACACACGCCTGCTCATGCTTAATAATTTCTCCTACATGATATGTTTATATATTGCTTTGCCAAATATGCTTTGGGAGAAATATGATTACTGCCAGACTTACTTTCACTGGCAACATTTTTTCCCTCCTAGAATGAGTAATATTCTTACTGACATTGGATCTGGGGATTGCATCCTGCATCCTAGGTGTTGTTAGCATGGATAGATAATAAACAAACAAGATATATCATGTTAATTAGCGAGCTTTTAGGAGAGCCAGGTTAGCTGTGTCTCCCTGCAATCTTTGTGCTAAACTAAACTATCTTGGTTGCAACTCAAGCAAAAATCTCCCGGGCTGAAAGTTTAAGCTTACGTAGGAGTGTCAAAAACTGCAGTTCCTTGAATGGCCACTTGAGGCTGCCTCAAAGCAAGTCAGTTCCTGTAAACACCCATCTTAAATTGTCCAGCTTTACAGCAGAAATAAACATGTTTACAGTCTGGTACAAAAAACTCACCCATTTGCATTCTATCAAGGCTTAAGTTAGGCACAAAGGATATAGCTGTTCTGACAATGCCCAACGCCTACCACGGCGACAATTTGGGTTAAGTAACATAACCATGGTATAACCCAGATTCACAGTATATAGGCGTAGTTGTAGGCCTAGCTGTTGGTATGTCAGTGTGTTTTCAGTTCATTAAAGTTAATTGTAACATTTTGGTTGCCTACTATTGCCTTGTTCAGAGTTTAGTTATACTAAATGAGCCTCTGAGTCAGCTATCCAGTTTCTCTGGTAAGTACACTTTGTTTTAAAGGTTGTAAGCCTGATTTTTGCTAGCAAAAATTAAGATTAGCATTAGCATGATCACAGTTTACCATAGCTGTAAATGTACCGTACTAACCAAGCTAGCAGCTAGCATTAGGGTTATCTCTATCTTCTCGTCCAAGTAGGGTCAGTTCTGGCCCCAAAAATCAAAGACCAAGGCCAAAACTCAAGGCTTCAAACAGGGGATCACAAACCAATGGGTGATCCATCCATCCATTATTTACACAACCTATATTGTAGCTTCATTTCCAAAGGAGACCTCCACTGATTTATAATAAAATAATAATATAATTTTACAAGTATGTTTACAGGTCTTTAGGAATAGTGCTGCATAGACCTATATTTAAATATATAAAGCCTGTTATGGCTCTAGAGAGAGAGTTGCACCAAATCTGATAAACTGCCTCAAATTATGCCACTAGAGTCATATGGGGTTGAAGACTACAAATTTGAAAATGACATAAATCATAGTGGTGTGAGATTGGAAAGAAATGAGCTTACCAGATATCTGTAGCCCTCTCTTCATCTCTGATGAGGCTAGATTAGCCATTACCAGCATAACACACCTGTTATCAGCTGTTGAGTTGTATTGTGGGTAAAGTAGGTACCAGGTTTTGATGTGTGGAATTAAGAAAAGACAGTATGTCTGATTTATGCTGCATCAGTTTTTACTTTTTTATTTATTTAAAGGCCTCACTGTAAACTGCATTATCAGTAGAGACTCAGACAAATTTGAAACAAACCTAAAAGCACAATGCAATTATTTGGCTAGGCATTTCATTAAGACTGATTTTTATGTTTGATGTTCTTGTTGCATAGTTCCAGACACTCCAGTTTCAATGCCTGTCTATCTATAATTGCAACACTAACAGCAGCCTACATTCATTATCTCTGCTTACAGAGGTCACTACATGCAAAAGCTGTTAATCTTTGACAAGAATAAAAACAGAGGAGACCAAAAATAAAAGGCTATCAACAAGAAAATACAACTGTTGATGTATGTTCATGTTCGGAAATCAGAGACATAAGTATTTCAATTTTAATAGCTACTGAATTCATAGCATTTAAATATTTTTACCTTGAAAACAATGTATCTGAATATATATTTTTTTCTGAATTCACTCCCTTGTTTTTTCAGGTCCAAAAAGTCATGTTTATATCAAAAATAGAGAAAAAAGAAAGAAAAATAGATTCAGGTTGCTCAGATTTGATTGGTCAAACTCAGATCTAAAAATTTAAGTTGCAAAAAGTCAAATTGAACATATACATTGATATAGTACAATCTGTAATTGCTTGTATTTGGACCCACCTGCAGCACACAGGAAGCCAGGAACAGTTGGTGATGACATTTAATGTCACAACTCGGCAGATACAGGGCAGACACGCAGCTCACAGTACAGTTCAACACTCCAGCAAAGTCTTGGACAGCCTGGTTGGACCAGCAAGCTGAACCAAGCTGATAAACAGGCGAGTGGGCAGAGATGTTAGCCCAGAAGCACACACTCACAGTTCAATAACGGGCAACTATACTCTGAAGGAGCAGACAGGAGACATAATAATGAAGGCCAAAGATCCGGAATCAGGTAAGCAAATAGTCCAAACCAGAGACTTGAACTGTGGACTTTGGATGTGAGTTTTTGAACATTGAAAAATATCTTCAAATTTGGCTTTTGAAAATGAAAATGAAGAAATTTCATGTTTTAATTGCAAAAAGGTGAATTAAGAACAAATAAATTCAGATTTATGGTTTTCAAAGTATTATATTTCAATTTTATTAATTCAGTGGCTCTTAATCCCCAATTTGATTCAGTAGAAACGGGCATGAAACTTTGCTATTCCTTTATCCAAACTATGTGGCCTAGTCGACCCTGTTGTTAGAACTACAGCATCTCAACTCTTAACGAGAAAAGTAAACTGAAAGGAAAAAAAAGCTTCTTGCCCCTACAGAAACACCACACTGCTACACAATGAATATTGTGGTGTTGTATTTGAAAGTTTTCTACTTACAAATATTTACAAGTGTCAAGATTACAGCCTCAAGCAGAGAAATACCTACATACAGATCACAGATCTCTCATCTACAGCTTCACGCTGTGACTTACCAACACACAATATTCTCTGTCAAACTAGTTCACAACACTGAAGAGCTCTTGGCACTCAAGCTGGGATGAAAAGTGAAGCCTCGGCGGGGTAGCTGTCTCTTGGTTTTTATACAGGGTGTGAGATGACGTCACTGTTTTTCACGTGATACCACCTTACAACTAATGAAAAGATAGAAATGTGATCAGGAGGAAGCAAAAAATATCTTGAAAAAGTTGGGGGCATGAGATTAGTGGTGTTCCCGGGGAAGTTTGCATAGGGGTGGTCAGATGGGTCCATTATAAATCCTGGGGTGGCACACCGAAACCAAAAGTGACTGAATTTGAGGAATTCTTCTATTCTGTTTTGGTGTATAGGTTTTTTATTATACAGTTAGTAGTTTATTAACAGTTAATTGTCCTTTCCTTAAAAAGCCAAACATTTAGCTTTAATTTGAAGCAGTGCATTGAAACTCCTGAGACCCTCATCCTTTGTTTGGTATGCATTTTTTTTCTCTTAGCTATTTGGTATTAGTGGGACCTGATAAGTCTAAAAAAAATAATCCTTGTCTTTAAATAGTAATAACTTTCTGAAAAATATGATGTCAAATGAGGACATTTTAAGTATTCACAAGTGTGTAATAAAATATAAAACTGTAAATTTCAATGCCCAAACATTGTTATGCATAAACTAAATATCAAACCATGCAAAACTTGTTCAGTGTTTTGGAACTCTATGGATTAGGGGTCACTGTTTAGGTCCAAAACTATTCAGAACTGTTCATTGCAATGCCTGAACATGGCTGTGCAAAACAAAATTGCAAATAATGCATCTAAAATTCTGGATATATTTTCCTTGCTCCATACTCCAAGCTACTAGGAATGTCCTTTTTGTCTGTAGGAACAGTCTGTCACACCTAATTGACCTAAAATACAGCAATAATACAATAATGAAGTGTCCTCAAACTAACACGGTCTTAGCTCGTTGCTATTGCTAAAATTGCCCAAATTTTTATGTAATATCTAACTACAAACACTAAAGAGCATAAATAAACAAGTTGCAATCATAAAATTGATCAGGTTTTGTACCTTGTTCACTTCTACATCTGTAGACAAACTGAGTAGAGATGGCTGCTTTCTTGTTTTCACATGCACGAGTGGGCTTACTACCATTTGATGGTGCATAAATGTGTCAACAAATGAGGACATCAGTTCCAAGTTATGCAGAATGAAGAATAAGGCGCAGGAAACTCCAAATGTAATGTCCTCATATGAGGACACAGGGTCACAGGAGAGAAAGGAACAAACAATTTACTGGGAACAAGTCCCAAGGGTGGCACGGCGCTGCAGTGGTTAGCATTGTTGCCTCACAACAAGAGGGTTCCCTGTTAGGGATTGCAGGGGGACAGTGGTTCGAACCCATGGTGAAGAGTTTTAACCAGGGTGGGGGAGTTTGCATGTTCTCACTGTGTCAGTATGGGTATGTTTAGGGAGATTTGTAGGTACCAATTTAACCTATTTTCATTCAGATATCTTGACGTGAGTGTTAAGGGAGTATTTTCTTGGCAAAATTTAGCAAAACAATGGAGCATTATTTAGCCCCCTGCCTGACAAGCTATGCTGACATGGTTGGTCCCAATGGATGCCTTAGGCTGTCTAGTTACACAAGATACTACTACCTTTGTGATAAAATGAGTGGGCCACAGCCTCTTAAAGACAGTAATGTCGGTCTCCAATTATTTTGGCCAGGGGGAACCAGTAGGGGGTCAGCAATTGTATCATGTTGGCCATAGCCCCTCCCATCCCTCTTTGGGGGCTTCACTACTTTAGATCCATCAGTGATTTGTGTGACACACTGGGCAGTCAATGATGTGTGGACATTGTAGTTTGAGGTCCCTAACACATATGGACATGTTGTTGTTTTTTTCTTCTTAGAGCAGGATCTGTCTAATAAAAGTCACAGATTTCAAAGGAATATTCTGTTTGTCTGGACAGTTTCAGGCTCATTAATCCTGTGCGTCACAGCCTTCTTTCCAAAAAAAAAGAAAGAAAAATAGGCAGTTCATGTTTTATTCCTGAGATGCATTACGAAGCAAACACTGCTGTGTCACAAGATACACAGTGAATTTAAAGCATAAAGTACTGTAGAATGACTGAAATAGCATGGGATTCATGCAATCATGTAAACTACTCCACCAAACATTATTATTTTTCCCTGTCTAATTAACTGTTAAAAAAAATCACACCCTCTGCATCTAGCTGCAGATTTGTGGTGCTGTGTGTTCACAGCATGTCGTTCTGCACTTTCCAGAAAAACAGTATGGTTCCCTGGAGAAGCTTGCACGATTAAAACGGGGCCCTTTAAGCCAAATTGTGATCTGGTCATAATGAGCAAAACGACATGTCAGGCGGGTTGGGGGTGTACGCATGTGAAAAATGCAAGATGAAGGTAGAAAAAAATCATATTGCCTTTATTGCTACTGACATTATGTTCTGCTAATAAGTACTTTGAAATGCAAACCATAACTTATGGTCTGTTTTATTTAAAAAAAAAAAAAAATCAGTCATAAATCCTGAGTGGCTGGAAACGTAATAACCTAGTTTCAACTAGTGATGCAGAAAAAGTTTCAAGTAGAAGGTATAGCCTACAACATGATCCTGAAAAATCTGCTTTGTTTATACACTGCTCAGAAATATTGCGGGCTGTTTTCTAAGCTTGCTTTATTGCTGTTATCAATATTTTATTATGTCTCAGACACAGAAATAAAAATCTCACATTATTTCCGCCAATTGACCTGAGAACGAGGACGCCACATCGCCATGGTGTGCCAACAAATATATTGATTCACCCATTTCCTCGGAGCGTGAGCGAAACCATTGTCCTGAATCCTGTGGTTCACTGGGTCTGACTAATGTGAAAGATACTTCCAAATGGGAAAAAAAGCACAGATCTGGTGTAAGACAGAACTCTATACATAATCATCGAGAAGAATCAGCACCATTACTCACTAATTAGTTGCTTGGATGAGAATTAGATGCAGGATAACACAGACTGCAAACTGTGTTGACACAGAACACAGAGCCAAGCAATCCGTGGTGATTCTTGTTGTGGTTGTTAGAATATTCATCAGCATCTTCTGTACAGAAAAATAGCCTCCATGCATGTTACTCATCTAGTGAAACAGTTCGACGTGACTTGTTTTCGCTATAAGGGAATTGTTCACTGAATATATTTTTCCCGTTTGTAAACACATTAAAAAGGGATGTTTTAGACCATTGGTTTGGGTATGTTTTATGATATAAATGTGAAGATATGTGGATTCACATTGTGTGTATGGGAGTGTGTTTACGTGTGCATGCAAGTGTGTGTAAGTGCAGTGTATTTGCATGTGAGTGTTTGCTCAGGCTGAGAGATCAGCCTATATTTCTGTCTTCGTCTATTCCCAGAGCTCTGAACAAAGACTGTTAGCAGCCCAGATCAAAACAGGCGTCAATTCCTTTAGCCTGACATTGTATGTGTGTGCATGCGTATCTGAGTGTGTTTTTGGGTGCGTGAGCATGTCTCTGTGTGTGTTTGTGTGCAGGCATGTGTGCGCACAGTTGTCCATGCATGTTGTGCCGTCATGCCTGCTTGCCTGACCGGCCGTGTTCTTTTCAAAATACATATTCAGCACTTTGCTCTTTTTTCTTCTCCTCTTTTTGCTTCTCTCCCCTGTTCTCTCCATTTTAGGGTGTTATTAGATAGGACAACTCTTGCCGTCGGCAATTCTCCTCTCAGCACTCTACATCCAAAGGCATGTGGGTTTTGGAAACCAGTGTGTGTGTGTGTGTATGTGTTTGTGTGTGTGAGAGAGAGGAGGTACTTGTGCCTGCTGTGTGTATCAGTGACAATGTACCAATACCTTTGTGTCTGTGCGTGTGCTTGCACATCGCTGCTGTATGTACAGTAGTCTTTGTAAAGGCTGCAGAAATAGAAAGTGTGTTTTCTAAAATCTGCTCATTTAAGGTCAGTATTACATTCTCCTCTTTCTCCTCCTTTCTGTATCCCTCCATCCCCTATCTTGCATTATGGCTCTCATCAAAATGACAGGAGGCCCACTTTCACTTTGACCCCCGTCTCTCTCTCTCTCTCTCTCTCTCTCTCTCTCTCTCTCTCTCTCTCTCTCTCTCTCAACACACAGACACACACACACACACACACACACACACACACACACACATTCAAGCTCTCACACATAGACCCAGACACAGCCGAGCATGGTGTAAGAGCCTAGGGGCTCCATCTATTAAAGGTCCATCCATCATCACATATAATTTTAATATGGGAGGAATAAAAAGATGCTTACGTAGCTAAATGAGAAATTTCTGAAACCTGCATGCTGGAGTCTAAGCCTGCCTCAGAACCTCTATAAGCACTTCAGTGCACACTGAACAAGGTCAATATGCTCAGCCAATTACGGCTCATGAGATGCTGCTTTCTGTCATGTGTGCATATACATAGTCTCAGCAGTGTGTGACATGATTACATGAGTATGTAAGGTTTTCTGCAGCTCCCTAGGGGCAGACGCCACAATGCATGCATTCAGTGTGTTTTGATCTCCCATTTATTTTTCCACTTCTTTTCACTGTGTTTGTCACCCTTCTCCGTCATTGTGTCCTCTGGGCATGATGGTCGTGGTTATCAGGGTAAACTGCCTCTCAGTACATGTTTTGCAGCGGGGGATGAGGCAGGACCAGACAGGGTCATCATATATTTATTCAGTTCAAGTCAAATCAATTCAGGTCAAGTTCTATCTGTCATTTAATGCTTAAAAATATTTCACTATGGCTATTTTATAATCCAGTCATAATTTCTGATGTTGCTGTTGTAATTTCCTTTAGATTAAGGCATGTACCCTAACTGCACCTTTTAAGATTTTGATATAAAAAGAATGGGGTTTAGATGTGGCCAGGGATGGCATGGCTTCTGCCAGAAAAGCTGTTAGACTGGTGTGGCTTTTTTATTTTTATTTATTCAATTTTTTTTAATAGGGGCCAGCAACAGACGTTGTTTTGATTTTAAAGCTAATTAAATTAAATTTAATGCTAGATGTGGTGTGTATTCATGATTAATGGGGGTCGAAACCAGATTTTTCACAGACTCCTCAAAAAGCTAGAAACAGCCGAACTAGCTGTTGAGATGCAGCTGTCATGGGGAGAGGAGCAGCATGCTGCCAAGGACAAAATGTGATAGACAGATCTCATTGCAGCCTTAAGTCCCACAGGGGATGAAGAGAGGTCAGTAAATCAGTAAGTGGTTAACATTAGAAATAGGATTTGAGCTGTTGCTCATAGTTAATGTAAAATTATCCTCAGCTCACTCACTGTAAATGCAAACATCAGGTGCTGATTTTTTGATTGTAACGTTACCACTAACCTCACTGATTTGGGTTGAATTTACCGTTCGCTGAAGCTGTCATGAGGTCAAAAGCTGGTGAATGCAGTCAGTTTAATTTTTCTTTGTAACATCAGAAGCGTGTTTGTATTTATTTTTTAGGCTTCTGATTTTAAATAACTCCTTAATATACACTTTTCTGGGCTTTGCTCTGTCATCAGCATCTGCAGTAGAGGTGCTCCTTGTGTGCTAACCCCCCCTACACATTTAAAGCTGACTAGTAACAAAGGTATAAATGGCAAATGTAGTGTAGTGCAGTTTTTAAAAAGGAACTTGAAAAGTACTCGTTTCTTAAAGATATATCCTTTTTTTCCCACATTACTGATAATGTGTTGTCACCCACCTTTGGTTTGTGTACATGACATAGCACACATTTCCCATAACATTTTTAAAAAGTGTCTGCAGTGCACCTGCCACACATCAATGCCAGAGGAAATGCAAAGCCAAGACACTGTCATGTTACTGACATGGAAACATAAGACCCAGACAAATGAGCTCAGCAAGATTCTGAAGTATTCCAGAAGTAATCCAAAGTATTTAGAATACATTACTTTGTTTGAGTGATCAAATGAAATTTACTATAAGTTACATTTCAGGGCATGTATTCAGCAATCTGTAGTGGAATACGTTTTAAAAGTAACCCTCCCAACACTAAAGCTTGCCTAGGGCGCCAAATCTACTATGTCTGCCACTGAAGGCGTGCTTCAAAGTAAAAACACTGAGAAACGGAGCAACGGCTTCATACTGCTCACCTCTGTTCACTTCGGCAGACACCTTGCCCCTTTCTGTAACAAGGATGTTTTCATATATTTCATTGATGAGGGTAGCAATGAAAATATATCTTCAGAGTACACTGAGCTCTAAAACTCAATCAATGCTTACTTCACAGTAGTGCTAAAAAAAAAATAAATCCATGAGCTTCTTTTGTCAGTTGACAGCTGATTGTCAGTTGTCAGCAGGAATCATCGATCGTTACCATGGAAACACAGGTCTTAGCTCTGAGATCGCCCAGGGGTTGGTTAGCAATAAGTTTTTGAGTTCATTTTTTATGTTTTTTTTGTTTTTTTTGTTGACTGTCTGACTTGACCACACTGTGACTCAGACTAAACCCAACACTAGCCTAACCAAAAATAGTGCAGAACCTTTGTAAGGCTCTTACAGAGAGCAGCTTCCAGATCACACTATGCTGCCAAGACACTATTGATGATGCAGTGGTACAGATTTACAAGTTACTATAGGTACAGTGTCCTCAGCCTCTTTATGAAGTGAGTCACCACTCCGCCTGCCTCTTCTCACATTGGCTCCTGGAAGCAATGCTGGCCTCAGCATCACTAGAGCTCAATGCAGCAGTGTGGAGCTCATTTTTCATCAGGACATTTGGAAACTTTAAAGGTTCATTTCAGGGAGCTTTGAATTTTCAGTGCTTTGAATATAGTCCACAATATTAAATGTAACAAGGTTTGCTACCAGCCGAGACAGTGGGGGTTGGTGTTGTTTTTACCTTGTGAGTTAGTGAGTGTGTCATCATGGTAAAATGTGGTCCTGGAGACTACCACAGAAGCCATTTTAGTACTTTGTCAAATGTTTTTATGTCTGTCTGTCTGTGAAGAGATTTTGTCACTGCAAAAACGTCACAACCATGCAAGACAATGTATCCTCATACAACCGTTCACATGATATCCTGTGAATTAGCAGGCTGTTCTCATGCACCAATCGTTCATTAATTTCTAAGAAAATGAATTCACATAAATCCATATGTATCCTACATACTGATAAACCAGTAATTTAATTATGTGACCAATGCGCCAACAGAAGTGTAGAAGGAAGCAGTGCTGAGCGGTCCAGTTAGATGCCAGTTTGAGGTGGTGGCTGGGGCACAAAACATAAGACTTTCCCACAGAACTTTTCTCAGGAGACTGGTGTTTGTAACCGTGTAAACTTTGAGTGATGTAAGTAACTGTCAGTAAACACTGACTTCATCCTGCAATGTTTACTTTGCAGGGACGACCCCCATACGCGCGCACGCACGCACACACACACACACACACACACACACACTAACCAAGGCAGCAGCCAAAATCACCCATTTAGCTCATTTAACCCTGTGTTGCTCATTCATAAAACGTCCAGCCGGTCTTGTGATGAACCGTTCAGAATGTTCGCTCACGTTTTCTGGGGTTAATGTTAGCAAATAAATTAAAAAACAAGGTTCCGGTCTAGAGAGCAGATGCGGAATTCACCAAATTCACCAAGGTAAAAGTGTTCACCAAAGTAAAACTTTAAATTCTGGTGCACCAATTTGGGGTGATGAGGGGTGTAAGAAAATCAATTAACTTATATTGGCTTGGGGCCTTTCTTATAAATTATATTTTTTAAATTGACAGAGTAGTGATCCAATCATCACAACGCCATTCTCAGCCTGCGCTCCTACCAGGTAATCAACATTATTTTTTAAATTAATTTATTAATTTTATATTCACACTGAAAACATGATGTGAATTACACTCAAGTCATTCAAGTCATTGGGTCTCAAGTCAAGTCCCAAGTCTTTAACTTCCAAGTCCGAGTCAAGTCTCAAGTCTTTTATTTTTTGACAAGTCACAAGTCATCAAAACAGTGACTCGAGTCGACTCGAGTCCAACAGTCAGAGTAACGGACATTGTATATAGGGCACGAAAGTCCGCTTAGGGCAGGCGGGAGGTGAGATGGATGGGTCCAAAATGAATCAGTGCCTGGTGTTCATGTCTCATGTGGCACAATGTTGAGTTATTTTGTTGTTAGTCATGTGTGCCATTAGTCACGTCAGTTAACTGATGTGTCCAACAGCGTCATACTAACAGCGGGGGGCTTCTGCCCAATCTGCAGAATATGACTTGTACGATGAGAGCATGCTGCACAGCTGGTGTGATCCAATCGCAAGATGGTCCCTAGTTTGTTTTTATTTTGTTTTTTAAACTAAGATACACTGTTTCAAAGACATGACATCCACTTGGTGTTGCAGTCTGGCAGTTTTGTTATCATGAAATTGTAAAATCATTAACTCCTGGAAGGCAGTTGCTACAGCAAGTTAGAGAAACATAAGCATTGTTTTCTCCCAATAAACAATACCTGAGCTTGTGTTAAGCTATTTGAGCTGAGGGATGTGGAATCAAGATGAGCACAGACTGCAATGTGAAACATACCCAAACAGATCTATTATAAGCCATATTGATCCATACCCAAAGATGGACACCTCGGAGCAGTATGCTGTGTTTCAGCATTGCAGTCTGAAAATGGAATTTCCCATGAGAAGTTAAATGTAGCTAAGCCAGCAAAATGTTTTCACAAGCTTAGCTGCTTGCTACTGATGACAAAACCTCTCTTTCTACTGCGCAATATTGTGCTGTACAGCTTAGATAAAATAAAACTGTGCTTCCCTTGTTACATCTTCTTTTCCACTGTGTCCATTTAATAAAACAAGTTAACCAAGGTCGTGTTATTTATCACAGCAAAATGGTGTAGGAGTGGTTGCAGGAAAAGGCAGCATAAGTACACAAATAGTCTCAGTTGGGAGCAGGCACAAAGCAAACACACTAGTACACTAATAGCCACTGAGCAGGTAGCACAGAATTGGTGGCAGCAAAACCCAGCATTTGGAGTCCTCAAGGTTTGCCATCAGTACGTACTGAGAAATGGAAGAATAGCAAGCATTTGCTTAATCCCAGAAAGTATTTAATAGAGAATAGTTACACCAACAGCCTTGGTATTGTGATTGGAAAGCCATAAAAATGACTCTTGTGCACTTAATAGAGATTAAAGAATGATGTGTTTTCTAAGAGCCAGAGGCAAAATGTACAATCATCAGGATTATTCAGGTACACACAAAGCTCACTCAAATCTATTTGACTCAGCTCTTGTCTGCTTTAGTCTTCATGTCTCTGGTTCTATTGCTGAATACACTGTTTCAGACATTAACATTAAAAATGGGATGTTGCCACTTTGTACACGACACATTACCAACCAACTTTCAATCAGCAAAACTGCAGTGGGACAGGCTCAAAAGCATGTACGTGCACCCCCAAACTAAATGGTGACCCAGAGAACAACATTGCTCCACAGCACTACTAGTGGTCCAAGACTCCACACTGTACCTTTAACTGACTACAGTGTCACAATAACCTCAACTCCTACTGCAACTTTGATAAGCACACGTTTCTCTTAAAGTGGATTCTATCTAATGATTATGAAATCATGTCTGATCAGATCTGATAATCTTGAGAAATGTATAACCTAACTTCTTTTTCTTTTTTTTTTCAGAAATCTCCATTTACATTTGAATGTGGGTTTTACGGATTTTTAACCAATGAAAAATGAAAAAAAAACAGCTTATGACTAATTCTGGTAACTCCATGAAGTGAAGGTGCCCGGGATAGGACATCTTTAGTGCCACACACAGTGGAGCTAAAGGTCTGCTGAAGAACTGGTTGTTTGAATAAGTACAGCATTTTCTTAACTTAATAAAATCTTTATGAAGACTGATGGTCCATCAGAACAGCTGCCTGCTCTCATCTCGGCAAATAGTCTCCCAGCAGGAAAAGTGAGGCAGAGGAATTACGGGGCGCGCTAGCTAGCGAGCTAACTGTTGTCTCATTTAGCCGATGAACAGAAAGAGAAAGAGAGATTTTGGCCGAATGTATTTAACGACACACAGCTACAATAAACTAAATACGTCTGTAAGCTGATAATAATGTAATGCTAGGCACTTCCTGCCTTAGATGCGGCCGTTCCAATTAATTACGGATAAAACACGTAGCTCAACATTCACTGGGGAAAAAACTTTTTTAGTTAAATATTAGTATTATAATGACACGTGCCAGTATCTGAACATATGTAAAGACACAACACTAACTTTGATGAAATTTGGGCAGCAGTAGTTTAGTCCAAAGGGACTTGGCTTAGGAACCAGAGGTTGCCGGTTCAAGTCCCCATATGGACCAATACGGACCACTGCCAAGGTACCCTTGAGCACAGCACAAAACCCCCAACTGCACAGGGTGCCGGTCTAAGGCAGCCTCCTCGCTCTGACATCTCTCCATTTAATGCATGTATTGATCCTGTTTGTGCAGGTGTGTGTATTTTGGGCCTGTGTGTATATGACAACATCCCTCAGGGATTAATAAAGTATATCTTCTTCTTCTTCTTCTTCTTCTTCTTCTTCCTCTCCTCCTTGTTCTTCTTCTACTGTAGTGTTTAATTATGTTAAAACACATAGTTTGTTTTTTTTTTCATTTCATGAATAGAAGCAGTCTTGTACATACTAGGTTTCCATCCACATTTATGTCATGCAAAGTATTAGTTCATTCTGTTCACTACTGGTTTGATGTCCAACTCCACTAGTCAATCTCAGCTCCACCACTCAGACCCTTGTTTTCTGAACTCTTTACAGTGAGCACAGAGTTGCTCACAAGCTGCAAGCTGCTCCGTCTTTAGTCAGAGTCTCCCCCAAGGCTGCCAGCTGTTGTTCCCTAATCCGGGCTGCCGCTTCTACAGTATTCAAAGACATGTAGAATGTGTTCGATACAGCCTGTGAATGGCCCATTACACTTGCTAGCTGTCGCCTTTTGTTGGTGTACGGTTTTTAGCTGGACTGACCAAGGAGGAAGAAAGACACTGGGATGTACACTGGCCACCAAGTGACATTTTTCTACACTTCATTAGCTGCAAGTATCTGAGTTAGAATGTAGAGTGTTGTTTCCACTTAGCAGTGCAGTTCAGTCAGTTTGTTACACAATAAAAACAGTTATTTTTTCATTTTCACTGTCACAAGCTTTGAATTGTAAATACTGCTTAATTGGAAAAGAAATATTGCGGATCATCACTCCGTGTGCTCCAACACAACTACACCTTTGCTCTGCTCTAAACACTCCAGGCTGTTTTGTCTTGCTCTGAACCCTGTTGCATGGACAACTGGCAAGGTGCAGACACTGTCACTGAACAAAGGAATACAGTGAGAACTGGATGGAGCAGTGACATTGTATTTACCATCTGGTAACAACCCTGCTTACACAGTGAGTGCTGTCTGTGGTGGAAATGCAAAACAGATCTATGGTTTAGGTATATGTCCGTATGAGTTACGTCAGAGTTGTGCACGGGTCCATTTTGAAAACCTGCACTTGTCCATATCCATAAAGCTTAGTACCAGAACCGACCTGTTACCCATCATTATGTCTAAGTCAAAGTCACACAAAGTCAAAGTCCCGCAACCTGACCCGCACTTGGGATTACACAGGCTACAGTCACTCAAATTAAGCTTGGTTCTCCACTCTTGAATTACAAATCCAGCAAAGGATTGCTGGTATCGGGATGTCAAAACCATTCTGCACAATCACTGCCAGGTTGTGAAACATTTTAGCATGCTCCTTCCACCACTATAAAACCTCAAAAGGATCCTCCCTGGGTGTTTTGAACTCGATGTAGGCTGTCACCTCATCCTCAGGCTGCAAAGTTTCATCACTGCAGTCCTCCACGTCGGTGATGAATATGACAAGCTTTTTGTGGGTTACACGTCAGGTACCTGACCCAGTGCAAGACTCTGAGTATGGTTCTTAGGGCCGGTACTAATTTGCCTGCGCAATCTAGAATTTTGCGTGTAGGGCTGAACCATGGTTTGCGGGTGATTTACTAAGAGTGATTGCGTAAATGACAAGAGGTGCAAACGTGTTGGAGATACCCTATTTAAATTAGGGTTTTGCGTGTTTTATGATATGCAGCAGGGCGAGTTTGGAGAGAAAGCGCAAAGTGAAATTCGACCCTATGGAATTAGAGGTGTTGGTAGATGAGGCCAATAAACACTTAAATGAGCTACAGCAAAGAAACCTGACTGTCTCACAAAGGAACGCTATATGGGAAGAAATCTGTGACCAACAGCCAGGGACCGGAGAGGGAGGAGAAGTGTGCACAGTGGTCAAATTCCACCTGCGTAAAAGGAAACACAAATAATACACTCAACTCTCACGTTTAAGTTTTCTTATATTGGCTGTGAATATTCATTTTGTGTAAAATAGGCTATACGACAAAGATCTGTGTAGTTTAGTGTTTTTGCCACGATATATGTTAGAGCTATAGCCTAATATATTTTGTGACTGAAACAATGTGTCTTTAATATGATTTTGCGTGGCTCAACATAATGAGACCTTAATGAGACTATAAGTACTACTATGAGTATTTCGTTTTAATGTTTGGAATCTAGAGAGTGATTTCAATCATCTTTTTTTCAGTAAATGTTGATTTGCTTAACTTTGCAATGCTCTGCAGTTTATTGGGTCACACTAGCACTCGTATTCTAATCTACAGCATTATGTTTAACACTAGAACCGCCACGACAGTCTGTTTGGGTTTTTATAATGCAAATAACTCTGTTTAGATAAAACCTACAAGCTTCTCTTCCTATGACTTTTCCTTAAAATGTGTCTTGTATGTTTTCTGAAGCCTTTAAGTTACAAAAATGACAACACCCTACACTTCTGAGCGTTTATACCTCCGACCGCTGCTGAAAATTATACATTTTGATATACATACAATAGGCTGATATACATATTGTAAAACTCTGTAAAAGTACACTAAAGCATACATTTTCGTTTCCAAATAATAATAAGTAACTATGTCAGAAAGGAGGAGTTCTCCTCCGGCATGGCATTCTGCTCCAGCCCGTGTCGCTTGCTTCACACAATGGTGAAAAATGCACACATGTTAAATATGGATGCTGTTTCTATGAGCAAAATTGCTTTCAGGTTTGATAAATCACTTTGTGTGTGCTAAATTAATATATTTACATTTTCTCCTCCCAGCACACGCACAATTGCATGTAAACGCCCCGTATTGGCGTACTGGCCCTTAGTGTTTGATGGGTGGTATTATGCTGGTCTGCAGAGATTGCAGGATCACCCTGGTCCACTAGATCATTAAAGATTTGGTGAGGGGTCATGGGCTCAGGCACTTTCAATATATTTGTACGTAACTTTCACATCATCGGGAGAACAATATTTTGGGTCTTATTTGGAGGCCAGATTTCATAAGAGATGATTCCCAAGGCTCAAATGCTGTCCTTTGGGACCACTCATCTTTTATTTGACTGTCTGCTTTTCTGATGGCAAACAAGCCCCCAGTTGTTGTGGCTAGGGCTGGATTGCTAAACAATCTTTTTCGCCGGAGACACCTGTGGTGTTGCATGCATGCCATCATCTGGGCTTTGTCTGTTTTGCCCATTCAATTTTCCAACCGCTTCTTTGCACCTACCCTTGGTTCTGGTACACAAAGATATCAGCCAAACAATTCCATACTGAACAATGGAAAATATTCCACTACCACTTACTGCACTGCCAGCCAGTGCAGCTCTGCAAACAGCTCTGTCAGCACAGCAACATTCAATCACATTCCAATTTCCCATGAAAAGCTGAGTTTTAAAACTTTTTTTAAACTTTCAAGGACAGCTGTATTGTCCACTGTGCAGTGTTTTCAGTACATTACCTCACAGGGCTAGCAAATAGTAGCCTTCCAATGTAACATGCCACCAAATTAGTCACATCACCCCCACTTTACATTACAGCGGTACATGACAGAGTCAAATGGGACCCATTGTTTATGCAATGGTCAAAAACTCCACAGAGTTCTTCTGGTGTAGTGTGGAAAACATGGTCTGCTCATTCTGAGATGATTGGAGATGACACATTTAATAATGTTTGAAGACTGCCGTTGCTGTGTTTATTTATCTACTGTGCTTGTAATTACTTCTGGCATTGTAGATTTTATGTAGTCAAAGTTATGTTGTTTGTGTGGGGGTGTGTAGGAGCTGGCGGATTTCTGCGTGGTTTATTTATTCTTTGTCTTGTAGCATTTTTTACAAGCTGTGACTTCATTTTTACCCTCCTGCCATCAGCATCAGATGGAGTTGGGTATTTAAAACTTACCAAATCCTTGCCTCTGCCATTCCTTATTTACATGTGCACTCCTTCCTTATGAAATGGGTCAGAATGGTGAAGCCCATATTTCCTTGTAGCTGCTGCATGTGACACCCTCTTCCTTACAAAATTTTAAATAAACCATGAAGTCTGAGTCGTCCACTGTATCTCTAAGAAATCTGTTGTCATCACTTTCTTGCTTTAAGTAAATTATTCACTCAAAGCATATCTTTTTTCACTTTATGAGCTTAGATATTCCCTTGCTGCTTTTTTGTATGCAGCTGATGGGGAACACTTTACGTGTCTAAGGGTACTCCTTATTGATTTCACATTTGTTTGCCAAAGTGCATGCCTGTTAAAAAATCACTTCCCCCCCTTCTCTCGTTTCTGTTTGAAAGGATTTATTTATCTCAATTAAGCTTGGGGCACTTGAATCCACCAGTTTAGAGGGGGATACTCGATGTGCATACACAGCGTGCTTGTCGAAGGAGGTAAAAGACAGAATAGAACGAAGTCACATGATGGTAACCTGTCATGGTATCTCTCTCTCCTTCTCTCTCTGCAGCTCTCTCTCCTTCTCTTGCTCTCTCGCCATGTCTTAGAGTTGCTGACTAGGGATTCTATAATGAGAGAATGGTGACGTTGAGAGGGAGAAAAAGAGAAAACTAAGCAGAGAGGGTTGTGGGGGGGTTACAGGAGGAGGGGATGGGTGGAACGGGCAGGGATGGAGAGAAGGAGGAAGGAGGAAGGAGGAGGAGCGGAGTCAGGAGATCAGGATGTAGAGAGAAGATTCTCGGTCAAGGTCTTTCCTAATGAATGAATTATCATGCAAAGGTCTCACTCCCCACCTCGTCCTGCTCCTCCTCTCCCCAGCCCTCCCTCCCTCCTTTCCTTCCTCTCTCTCATTCATTGTCACTCCTTCTCTCAGCCCCCCCTCTTTCCCTTTGTCACCGTTCTCTCTCTTTTCTTTCTCTGCTTCACTGGCTTGACCTTGGTTCCCACCTCACTCAAATCCCTTGCTCGATGCCCCCCCCCCCCCCCATTTCTATAACCTTGTTTATTTTCTGCCGCATTCCTGTTTTCTTTATCTCTGTTGCTTCTCCTCCTTTCCACTGTTTGCCCCCCTTCCACCCTCCCTGCTTCCTCCTTTTCCGAGTTCCTCTAGGCCTTAGGCAGTAGTCTGCTGCTCTAAAACCTCTCTATCAGCACATCCCTGCAATAGTCGGGTCTGACAGCAACTTTCACTGCAGAATTGCCTGATTTGCCACACGCACACACACATGCACTCACACACACCCTCCTGTGTATGGTGCTAACACAGTGTAACCAGAAGCAGCCAGCAAGTGCGCGGGGCTGTGCGTGCAAGTATCTTCTGCATCACTAATAACAATATTAGATCCTCATGCATGAATGCTTGATTTTAAATGTGAACGTATGTGCAGCTGTGTGTGGGTGTGTGTTCATCTGGGTGTGTCTGCTCCCCCCTGATTCCTTTCCTCCACCTCTCTTTGCTCGCTCTTCATTTCTGTATTAGCCCACCAGCAAAGTAAAGGTCACACATTGCAGCGGCGTTTGACTCTGCAGTCTGTTAAATAATAGCGTTGCTATTTACTGTTCTCAACCTCGGCCTGACGTCTATGCGCGGCCTGGGGGCTACATCATCTCTACAGCATCGCTTCAGCGGCAGCACTGCATCGTGTCAGTGCACACTGGGCAGGCACATGGTCTGATACATGTTTTGAACTTCTTCCACCCCCCCAAATTAGATAGTATTAGATAGGAAACAAGAGGGGAGTATCTGAGGCGAGAGGAAAAGTAAGGAAAGGAGAACAGCAGGAGACAGGGAACAAAAAAGAAAGAAGGTAATTACACTGGAGTAAAGATGTTCATTTCTGACATCATATTGAGGATAAACAACTTAAAAACAAATCTGCGTGGTGACATTACTTTCTCAGCGTGCAGAGTTTGATTGCTGTCAAGAGAGTATTGACTTTCTTTGTTATATATTGATGCTGTCTTTTATTTATAGTTCTCCTTGTGGCCCTGACAGCAACCTCCAACCACCAGCACAGATGACAGCTGTGTCCTCTATTTCAGTAACATCTGAAGAATTGAGTTTGAGTTCATTCAAAGTTTGAACTGAGTTTGAGTTTGATATCATTTATATCCACTAGACAAAATAATGAAAACAGCAAAAGACCAAATCAATCAGTCATTTGAGGCTGACTGTATTAACCCTGTACTGTATATATGTTGGTTATGTGGAGCTTGTAACTGCTGCTCCTCTTTATCAGTGCAGTATGTCTTTGCTTAGCACATGCTGTTGTGATTTTCTCTTTTCAATTTGGAAACAAAGTTGGGCACTTTTGAGCCAATTAGTTTCCTGATGTTGCCTCTAAACCTCACAGCTGGCAAATTACGGCTAATTGCCACTCCACCTAATATGACCCACCTGTGTAGCATTGTTTGCAGTTATGATTAAGCTACATCAGGTTAAGTCCTTTTTTAATGAATTTTCGTTAAGTGTTTTTGCAGTTTTTTCTGGCTCCCTGTGGGATCATTACTGATGGATGGCAGTAAAGTACAACTTGTAATGAGAGTTTACTGAAATTGTTACATTTTTGGGACATTGCGTATTGGACCTTGAAGTGTACAGGGAGGGGTTTAGTATCTTTATCAAGGACACACTGTCAGAACATTTGTTGCAGATATTAAATACTCTAATTTCTGACAAATCGGCTGGCTGACAGTTGCATATCGTGTGATATGCTTTCAGACTAGAGAAGCACAAATCCCAACATACAGTGTAGTGCTGTTTATCAGTCTAGATTGTTTTGGTGTGAGTTGCCGAGTGTTGGAGATATCAGCCATAGAGATGTCTGCCTTCTCTCCGATATAAAGAAGCTAGATGGCACTCAGCTTGTGGTGCTCAAAGAGCCAAAAAAATACATTTGAAAAATTCAACAGCAATATCTCTTTCCAGAAATCTGTACCCAAAACTACAGTTAAATTATTCCACAACCAGAAACCATCCAGGATGCCATAAACACACACACTGCAGCCGGTCTGGAAACACAATTATAGCAACAGCCTACAGTGTAGGAACAGGAGGCAAAGAAGACGAAACTGCAATGCCGAAGTTGGGGTTGACAGAATTACATTTCACATGGACTTGTTACTTGTGTTTGACTAATGATTGATTGATTGCTTGGTTACAGGGCCACTGCTGGCCATTTGGGTGCCCTAAGCGCGACTTTTTTTGTCCTTCAGAATGAAAACTTTTCATCCTCAGTGCTATCGTGATTGTTGTTTGTAAATATAAATAAATAGTAAGGAAAAATTCCCACAGAAGAAAGGTCACAAACCTCTACAAACTCTGCAAAGACAGTATATTCTCCACTACAGAAGAACCATAGAACAGCCATTTTTCAGCAGTTGCAGGAGGCTCTACCGAGGGACACGTCTGCATTACCTGGCTGCAAGGTCGTTAATTAGGTCATTATTTGACTGCTTCTGAGCGAGTTCTGCACTGATGCTGATGACAGCATGACCACTCGGACATTCCTGTCCCAATGCTGAACGCAGGAATGTTTTAATGAGCTTCAGTTTCAAAACACTTTGTTCAGCAGAGACAACTGACAGTATTATACACTCATGTGCATACAGGGATCTGAGACAGAGCATTTCTGTTTACATCAAATGCGTGAATGAGTGAGAAGAAGCGGCATCACCAGACAAGATAAACAGTGTCACAGAAAGAGAGCGACCAACAGCAAACAGAAGGAGCCATGGCCGGGGAAAGTCCTCCAGGTTGGGCACAAGAACTCCTAAAGCAGTTTGCTGATGTTAAAGAATTATTTGAACAAAAGTTTTATGCACTAAATGAAAGTTTGAATGAAGTTTGTGTGTTGTGTGTTTAAAGGAGGGTCTGTTCAAGTCCTCTGACCCAGGTAAAGAAATGGCAATAATGCTTTGATACATTTTGGATCTAGATGAGTCTGCACCGGTGGAGGTGGAGCAGCAACACACAGCCCTGAGTCCATAGCCTGGACCAGCGGAACCACCGAAGCTGTACATCTTCCGCATGCTGAAGTAGAGTGACCAACAACAGAGCCTGCATGGGGTAAAACAGCACTGAAGTGGCACAGGGAGCCTTTCCACATACTCCATTACCCTCCACTGGAGATATAACAGCAACATGCTGCTTATTCAGACTTGAAAAAAACTCACTTGGATGCAAATATAGGTTGCTTGCGTTATCAATCCAGACTGCTGGTGACACTGGACGGGGAGAAACCAATAGCGACTACAGGCAAGTGATTAAATACAAAGGCTACACAATAGAAATGGTGGTATAATTTTGTGACAGTATTAATAACTCTAACATGAATCTATAAGCATGAGGGCAAGTTCAAGTGCCACTGAAGTTAAGGTTTTTGGCTCAGAATATGAGAAAAGGATAACAGCCTTTTTACCATCTTTACCAAGAGTGTCTCTCTGTTAAGGTGCGTTCACACCGGACCTGGGTTTTTTTTCGCTAGAGACGAGTTTACATACAAAGTCAATGCAAACGGGCGATTGAGCGTATCTTCGCCCGGGAGAAAAATCGCTCGGGCTCTGAGCAACAGCGACAGAGCGTTTTTTCGCCCGTCGCTTGAGATGAGAAATCTCATCTGGAGCGGTATTTCGCTGGGTCCTGTCGCTTGCAGCTCAACGCTGATTGGCTGCCGTAATCCCGTAATCCCGGGGGGGTGCTTGACTGTCATGACATGTCAGCTTCATTAAAAGTATAGCTGCACATTAAAAGCAACAATAGATGTAAAACACACAGAGACAATACATCTGTGATCAGTCCCCTAATTTAATTTTAACAATTTTTTCAATCTTCTCCAATTTCTTGTTTTATTTTATGGAAGTGATCAATGTAAGTGCACTTATCCTAGAACCTTTAAGTTACAAAAATTAAACTCACTACACCTCTGAGCATTTATACCTCCAACCACAATTATACATTTTGATACATACAGGTAGGCTATATAGCTACATATTGCAAAACTCTGTCAAAGTACACCAAGGCATACATTTTCGTTTCCAAATATTTATTTGAAAACAAAACCATTCATACGTTTAATAAAAAAACCATTTTGTTAATAATAGAAAACAAATGTAATCTCAACAGTGACCGCGAGTCTAGTGTAAAGCACCACGGACAGCGCCAATGCATCTATCGCTGTAGCTCAGAGGCTCTGATGCCTGAGTCAGAGCATGTGAGCGGAGTTGGAGCTGGAGCTGCCTCAACCATAGGTTATTGGTAGGAAGAAAAATGGCTGCTGAAAAAACTGTCACTGTCAGCTGCCTCCAAGCACCGCAACGATTTGCCAGACCGTCATATGTAACTTCATTGTTTATGCTGCCCGTGTGCTCAGAAGCACACAGTGAATGCATTTGAGTAATTTCCGAGACATTATGATAAAATAAAAAAAAGATATTACAGACTACAGTGTAGAATAGGACTGACAACCTCTCCAATGTCTCATGTCAATTAATTAACACTATTTGTCGCTTTTTTATAATGCCGTCCTTTCTTTCTTTCTTTTTTTGCTGCTGCTGCACTCCTGCGCTCCTGCGCCGTGTCTCCACGGTGGTGATTTGCTAAATACATTCTACAATAATAAATTAGATTAACATTTGGTCTATAATAATGTTTTTACATATTACACATTTTCATGAAAAACCTTATAGAAAATCAGCGCAGTAGAAAACAGAAGAAGCCTGGAGAGGGTGTGCAGGCGAAGACGGGTCGAACTAACGAGACCTCCCATTGGTTCGACTTCCTATTGGTCCGACCTAGTCGGACTTGTGGGAGGTCGAACCAATGGGAGGTCCCGTTAGTTCGACCTACGGCCCAGTTGAACCAATGGGAGGTCGAACCAATGGGCAGTTCCCGCTAGGAGCTAACGTTAGGCTAACTTTAGCTAACGTTAGTTAGAGATGTTAAAGATAACTTTATATTTCTTTCCAGCAAAGTGACAATATGTTGCCTCAAACACAAAGTTGTCTTACCTTAGAACAGATGTAGACATCATTGTTAATCTTATTCACGTTGAGTTGATGTTGTGGTCTAACGTTACCACACAACTTTATCCAAAGGAGACACTTTTCTCAGCTGAAATGTGGTTTAAAGTGTAAAAAAAAATACACCTCGTCGCCCAGCCTCTCAGGATACCTTGTGTCGGAGTTGCATGTACCCCATGCACACCGTTTGACCATTTTTAAACTTCAAATCTCAGAAAAAGCTCATAAAACCAAACAAAACTGACTTCCTGTAATGCATTTCAATGGACGTCCAGGCAGAGAATGTCCCAGTGTATGGGAATGGCTATACGCACTGTGATTGGCTCATCCCGTCTGAGGGCGGGACTTAGCCACACGTCAATTATGGTTGATGATGGTACCCTATGCACAGCACGTGCTGAGCTGCCCTTATCAATGGTGCTAAGGGTGGAGATGTAAACATTAATGACATTCTCCTCATATGAGCTGCAAAGTTAGATATTTTTTTGGTGCTAGGTGAGCTAGCAGTAGATGCACGCTTTCTTCTGCACAGTGATATAGCTGGTGGGTGTAGCTTGGTTGAACAAAAATAGTTCTACATGGAACTGCTCACAACAAAGTCTGTGGATTATCTTGAATAGCCAGGTCACAATTTCCATAAAGAGACATTGCTGCTGAGTTTTTCAGAAGTATTTTTTAGCACCACAAGCTGAGTGCATCTAGTTCCATTATACTGGAGAGAAGGCAGACATCTCTACAACCAATACCTCACTCAGCAACTCATACCAAAACAATTGAGATTGATGAATAGCACTACAAGATAATAGCTACTACAAGGTAAGTGGAAAAATACATATTTTTGATTTGGGGGTGAACTGTTCCCCTAAGAAGCATTTGACTCTTACCGATCCAAATATGACTTTCTTTGCAAACTTTTGACCCTTATTAAAATGCATAAACCTGATACCGAAAAAATATATTTATATATTTGTTATTCTGAGAACACATTTCAGTTACCTTGCAGCATGTTTTCTTTTCCTCTTTTGTGGATGTTTGCATTCTTTTGTGCACTGCTTCTCTTTCAGTGAGTGACTCTTTCACAGCTACTGCAGATGTTCCAAGGCTCCGAGGCTTCATTTAATGAGCCTTACACAGAATTTAGGAGAAATAATTTAGCTGTAATTAATCACACTGTGTGAGCTCAACTCTGGCATCCTCTGTGCACAAGATCTGTAGGACACCCATGCCGTTTGTCCCTTTCGCGATGACATCAGCGCTCTCAAGTTCCCCTTCTTTAGGTCATTTTTAAACAACCGGTATTGTCCTGTATCACACTGCTTTGGTGAAATCCAAAGGTTTTTTTTTTTTTTTTTTTCTTAGAAACTGGATTGACCTTAAACGTGTGTATGAGATCATGGCATCCATGTGCAGAATGAAAAAAAACAAAAAAAAACTGTCAGGTCGGATTCGATCTTGGCTTAGCCTCTGAGAACAAGCAGGCTGTGCTACTCACACATGGATAAAACAATGCTTTGGCTTGTTAAGGCTTTCAGTGTGTGCTACATTGCATCCACTCCATACACTCCCTAAGGTTGCAGTTAAATCATTCCTTGTTTAGCCTGCCAAGTCTAAATTGATAACGCAGTAGTCGGCCTAAAATTAGACATAGATATTATGCTTTAACATTTTGTCGTGCCTAGCATATAAAACATAGTTATTTCAAAGGGCTTCTAATATTAAATAAATACACCCGCTTGCTAAATTACAGTAGAGGCCAACTGATGTCAACCACAGTCAAATTACTTGTTATGTTGGTGTTTTCTTTGTCACAGGCATTTGAAAAGATGGAAATTGCTTCAAATGACACAATAAAGAGAATTCCCCTTTAAAATGAAATTCATTAAACAGGGAGAGCTCCAGTGTAAATATAGTGAGTGCTAAACTGTCCCAAACCAGCCCCAGCCTCCAGGCTTGTCATTTGCCAGTCAAAAAGAGTTATTTTATCTTTGTTTGAATAGAGCTCTCTTGTTCCCCCTCGCCTCTGCTTCCGTATGTCTTAGCAGCAGCCTCAGTTCAACATGTGTCGTGTCTATGTTATCTTAAGTGCCTTTTCTCCCTGGGGCTTATGAAAAGGAAGACAGAGAGAGACAGAACCTTTTCCCCTCTAGCCAGGGAGAAAAAGAGGAATAAATCAAGGTGTGTGTGTGTGTGTGTGTGTGTGTGTGTGTGTGTGCGTGTGCGTGTAAGAGATCATCTGTGTCAGCGTGTGCTCATAGGTGTCCGTCCATCTGCATGTGGGTGTGTATCAGTATCACAGAATCTTAGTGTGTGTGTTTGTGGTTGTGTTTGTTTGCACGCATGTGTATGTGCACCTGTGCGCAAGAGTGTGTCCATGCCTTATGCTCCCTGGCCCAGATGACTCTGGGTAATTGCTCCTTATCTGGTGGCCTGTCAGTTCACATCACTGTGACTAAGGGAGGGGGGCTAGAGGGGCGATTTATTCCACCTACCTATCTCCCCCTCTGTCTCCTTTTAATGATCATTATGAATGATTTATGCTCTGCTGGCATGTTTGTGTATGTGTCTGCATGTCACAATGAGAAAATAATGTGCATGTGAGCGTGTGCTGCAGACAGAGTGAGTCACCGACGGACAGACTGTGTGTGTGCGCGTCTGCTTTGTGAATGCACACCGGCTCACCTCTCCCTGTCCTTGGTTAATTCTGCATTCATGGAAGACACTTTTTTTTGGTAAATATTGTTTGGGAGCAGAACATTTGGTATGTGGGTCTCTGCGAGTGTTACTGTGAAGCCTTTTGGGATTTGGTGGAGCTGTAAAAGACAGAAGGATTATTGTGTTTGTTAAGAAACAGAGAAATAAGGATCAAGAGACACACACAGACAGAGCTGGTGAGAGAGATGATAGTGGAAAAAGGAGAAAAGAGAAAGGGTAAAAAAAAAGAAAGAAAAAGAAGTGCATGTACAGTTGGTCGAGCGTGCGCCTGCTGTCGACGCCTGTTCACGTGCACGCATGTGTGACTTCGTGAGCACATGTGCACGCTTTGTCTCTGTGCATTGTTTCCTTTGATCGAACCTTTCATCCGTGGCTCAGCGGCAGTTGTAATTGGTCTCTGATGGGACTGACCCACTGGGTACTGACTGAGTGAAACAGGCTTTGGATGGCTTCCTTAAATATTTCAGTCCAGCCAAACGTGAGGTCTCTCTGCTTTCGCCTCAGGCTCAGCCAACACCACCACTTAGCTGGATGCCCTCGCCTGTGACAGAGAGCAAGGAAAAGAATAAGAGCCCCGTAGACATTTAGAGTGAGCCTGATGAGGGTTGCTGGTTAATAGGTGTTCCCAGCACTCACCTTTTGAAAGTGTAAATGCGAGTGTGGCATAGTTGGCAGCATCCATCTGTAGAAACCGGCGTATCATTATGACAAGTTGTCATTAAACCCTTGTCTAGAGCTGCATCTCTAACTCACTTCAAATGGAGTTTCCTGTTTGTGACAATGAACCACTACCTCATTATAGCATCTTCTCTCTGCACCTTGTTAAATGGACATCTTATTCTGCGCTCCAGGACTGCAGCATTCTGCATTACACCAAATATTTGTCTTGCTAGTGCTTTACCAGCAGCCTCTCTTTCCCGGCACCTCATTCCACCTCTTTTTCTCTCTCACTTTTCTCTCTTTAACTTACTTCCTGTCTGGCTGTCAGTCTTCCTCTTTTCAGTCACTATTTCCCCCCTCTGTCTACCCACTCACTTTCCTCTGTCCCCTTCTTCCTCTGCGTGTCATTTTCTCTTCCTTTCTCCCTCTCTCTCTCTCTCCATCCTATTCATGCGCCTTCCACAGATCCGAGGCACAGTGAAAAAGATAATTCCCTGGTTCTCTGCAGAGAGACAGCAAGTAAAAATAGAGAAGGTTACCTTTCATGTTCAATTTTAAAGGAATGTTTGAGATTTCCCCGAGATGATTAAATAGGAACGCTCCTGACAAGGTCACACAGGCTTACACGTATAGACACACAGAGGCACGTGTGGAGACACTCGCGCAGAGAGCTTGGTCAAAACACCTCTGGGAAGTGCTGCAAAGCAAAAACTGGAGAAAAGACGAAAACATTCACGCCTGGGTGGGAAAACCAGAGCATAACCAGGACAGTGTTGCCGTGTTTGCACCGCTCTGGTTGCCTGAGACGCTAAAATGCAGAGGCAGCAGAATTGATTGACTTGTTTCCTTATTGCTCTGGCATTTATCACCTTTCATTTTTGTTGTTACAACACAGACTTAAATGATTTATATCCTTGTTTGTGCGTACGCGTGCTTGTACTTCGCGTGCCTCAGTCTTGCATACATCTGTAGCATTTACTTTTTACGTCAATGTGTGTGTGTGTGTGTGTGTGAATGCGTGTGTTTACAGCCTTATTAAGGTTTAGCTTTTAGCTTTAAGCACCATTGTATCCCTGGAGACCAATTATCTGACAAGGTTAAGGAAACTCTCTGGTGTCAGAGAAGGGAGATTGTGGGGTTCTGACAACACTCCAGCATGTTTCCCTGGGCATGCTGAATGTGTTTGTGTGTGTGCATCCTGTGTATGCATGTGCACATACGTTTATTATTCATCATCAGAAAGCCCACCAGCTTACACATTAGTAAGGAACATGGCTTCGCAGGGTGCTGCTCTGATCATGTTTATTGCCCCCAAAACTCGAACAACATCACATGAGGAACCCGCAGTGTGTAATGTGGTGTACTGTATGTGTGTGCATGAGAGTGTGTGGGTGTCACATACTGCAAATTGCTGTCAGTCATGGTGTTAAGGTATTCTGGATGTGTCCCAGCCACTTGGTAACTATAGCAGAGACTGACAGAGGTGCTGTGGGACAAAGTGGAGTTGGCGTTTTGAATGAGTTATCCTGAATTCAGACTGCGTCCGTCTCCAGAGGCATGGATGAATGGCCTGATTCTCTCTCCACCTCCCTTTTTCTCTCTGACTTTCCAGCCCTCTCTCCTCCTCTCCCTCTCTCTCTCTCTCTCTCTTTCAAACTTTCTCGCCCTCCTCTCTCCCCAAATCCTTACATTGTGTCCCTTTCTTTTTATCTCTCTCTCTTCAGCCTCCCACTTTGGCTGTCCCTTTCTCCTGTCCTCTCTCCTCTCCCTCCCTCCCTCTTTCTTCTACTCCTTCATCTCTCTCTGCCCTCATGCAAAATTCTCTTCATTCTCCCATTTCCCCCCTCAAGTATTTGAGAGTTGTTTTTTTCCCCAACAATGAGCTGCACTCACTGAGCTCCAACCTTGTTTCCATAGTGAGAGGAGGTCCACTTGAGCTCTTCACTAGCCCAACTCTCACCCGTGACAGAGTTTTTCTTTACACCAGGCCCCTCTGTCTTTCTTCATCTTCCTCTCTTTCTGCTGCCTCTTTCCTCTCCCTCATATACAGAGGAAAATATATGCCTCGTGTTATTTGCACATATTTGAATGCTTGAGTGTTTGCACAGTCTGTATATAATCCAAACAGCTGGTATATCAACTGCACAGATGTTAGCTGTAGCTAGGTAGCCACTTTGGGTTTTACCATGTGTGTACTGAGTGTGAATTTGTGTTTTCTAGGATGGCAAAGGCATGACCTGCTGTACTCTGCTTCTGATTTGCCATTACATGTTGCCTTTTTTGGTTGAGTTAGACTAAGGCAGGAGGAGTGAGACAGGTTAAGGTTAGGATAAAAATGTCAGGGTATGCCAATCAGAAGCAGAGTAAGGCAGAGTAGGGCAGGTCATGCCTTCGCTATCCAGGAAAATGCAAATTCTCATACTGAAGATTAGAGTAAGACTGGCCTTGGTCTGGAGACTGGTCAAAAGATTACTGTTGTAGGAATATCAATTGGTATTAATTGGTCTTGTCTCTGTCATTGTATTTCAAGACTGCAGTTGTAGGGATATCACTAAATTGTCTGTGCCAAATGGTAATGGTACACTTATCAATGTTTGGAGTGCCTGTGGTTTACAAGTTCCATATTTTATTGAACAGGAAGTGTGTCATGTCATGTCCCAATCTGGTCTTGGTCTTGACTTGGTCTCGGGTTATGTGGTCTTGAATACAGTGCTGTTACAGAGTGACTATTACCCTGTTTATATGTGATATTAACACGCATCACGGGTGATCCAATTACAGCGCCAAATACAAGTGTAAACTATCACCAAGATGCATTGTGATCCTATCACTCAAACCACTTGCTGAGGTGGTATGCAACGCATTTGACCTTCTGTGGTGTTTTGCATCCTGGACAAGGAATGGTAAATGGACAGCACTTGCTTGTAAAGCGCTTTTCTACTCTTTCAACCACTCAAAGCGCTTTTTACATTACGAGTCACATTCACACACACTGGTGGCTGAGGCTACCATGCACGGTACCACCTGCTACTCAGTAACCATTTACACACACTCACACACTGATGGAACAGCCATCAGGAGCAATTTGTAATTGAGTATCTTGCCCAAGGACTTTTTGAGTGGAGGAGCCACACCCCACAACTTTCACAATAAGTTGGACGAAGTGTTGCATGACAATCCATCAGTTTGCCTCATGGGAGTAGGCTTGTTGAATTGTGCTTACAGCAATATCTGTAGCTGCAGGCTACAGACACAACAGCTAATGTCAATAGTGAGCAGCTAGCAAGAGTGTGGACATAATAGGGGTACATGGGGCCCTTTGACTTTCCGGTCAAGTAAGTGTCATAGGCAGTAACAAAATCAAGTGATCAGCTGGAGACACACAACAGATACAGCCAGGTGTGGACAGCAGTGTGTCTCTGCTTGTGTTGGGATTACCGAAATGTATGTCAATAATAGGTGTATACAGGCTGCATGCATGTGTTATTTTCTTCTTCCCTATTGTCTCTGTCCATTTTTCAAGTGGCATTATAAACCTAGTAATAACAGAGAAAAATGAATATTTGCTCAAACTGAAACATTTCAACTCATGAGGAAGTCTAAGTGTGTCTCACCCAAGGTGAATATACATATGTTTACATCCAACTGCATCTTTGCATTTTTTTTTTTTTTTTTACATGTAATGGTGTCAACTCTAAAATTCACTTTGCATTCACACACCTTAGAGCTGTCAGTATGCTTCAAAGGAGGCCTTTTTCCCGTCGTTGAACAGAATCTGATACCTCCTCCCCCACACATCTACCAACAATTTCTTTAACTTTCCAAAGCCGACAGTCCGACATGCACACCCACTTCACACAGCGATTGGCTGTGGAGGAAGTGAGAAAGTATGCGATTTGAACTTCTTTCTCAAGCCTCCTTTTTTCATTTTTCACACAATTACTTCCTTCGCTTTTTGTGTGTCTGACCAAGTGCAACAATGCCTTTCGAGGAGATTACTGTATGAAAATGTGTGCTGTTGTCCCTATTGGAGTGATTATTGCATGGCCTCTCTCTATGACGGCAGGCTTTTTTTGCCCCATCTTTGAGTGTCGCCATTCGGATCACCTATACTGACATGTTTGCCTTTAGAGGTGCTTGGAAGACATTTCGTACCAAATGGTTTCAAGCAATCCTCAGCTGCTCTCTCCCTATACTCCTAAGTGCTGCTGCTGCTTCTTCTTCCCACTCTCCTCCCTCTGTGCACATCACTTTCTCTCTTTCCACTTTTTTCTCACCTCTCCCTCTGCTTTCACCTAAATAACCCCCTTGAGTCCCACTTCCTCCCCTCTCCTCTTTCCTCCTTCATCTCCCTCGTTCCTTTAAGTCTCTTCCCATCTCTCCACACTCCCCCTCTATACTTTTCTCCCTCTTCTCTTGTCCCTCCCCTCCTCCTTTCTTCCTCTCCTCCCAAAAGTCCCATGGATAAAGACGATTCAGTCTGTATTTTTGGCCAGAGACGGGGATTAGCGATGAATAAAAAAAATAAAAGGGTATGGCCCAAAGTGACTCATGTATCCGCAGAGACACATGCAAGGCAGCAGCCACATGCAGCCATATGCACGTACGCTTAAAAGTCGATGCATTACACATGCAAGCCACACAAAGCCTACATATGCATGGATGTCCCTCACACAGCAATGCCTGTTTAAACTCTCCAGGGACGATAAAAGCTATGCAGGAAAGGACACACACAATCACATACCAGTCAAACAAGTTCACGTGTGGTCTATAATTAGAACACTGGTCAATGTAAAGCTCTGCAGAGTCAGCAGCTTAGAGAGAGAGACACGCTGTAGAGAGGCAGGCGCAGGAGGAGGGAGCATTATTGAGTTACCATTATGCGACTTCTCTGTTTTCTATCAGTAATTCCCTCTCCGCTACTAGAAAATAGAGACAAAGAGATCGTATTTGGCTGCTATCATGTGACCTCTCCAGTTTCTTTCAGTCATTGTCCCTTTACTACAAGGAGCAAAGAGGGAGCTACTGTATCTACTACACTGTTGTCTTTATGTGTCATTGAAATCACTGAAGACTCCCAAGTGCAAAGGAAGCTGTTTGTATAGTCCATTTTATGGTGGATTAGAGGGTCCATTGACAAAATATGGTTGTTATGAGGTACTTGATATATATGGTGTAATAATAATAATAATAATAACCTTTATTGTCTCAGTTAATGTTCTTTTCTATCACTGTGTCCTTATTGCTTGTTTCTGGATCTACCTGATTTTGTCCTGAAAGAACATGAATATTATCATATTTGGTTCCCTAAAAAGTGCGTTCCAAATTACAGTTATCTTTACTACCGCAGCTAACTGTGCACCTTTAATGTCACAGCTCCTTTCACTCATTTGCTCTTCTCTGCAGTGAAAGTTAATCATGTACTGGATGAGGTTGAAGGCTCCTTTCCTTCCATTAGACAAATAACTTTATGACTAAGACTTTACACCGAGGGACAGAGAACAAGGATTTATTTAAAAAACAAATACAGTGCCCTTAAGGAGAAAGACATTTGGATAAGGATGGTGGGATTTAATTAAAAAGTACCAGACTAAGCAGTATAATAATTCATGGGTGAGGACAAAGGTTTCCTCAAAGAAAAATATATTCAGCAAGAAACTGTATTTATTCGTTTTCTTATTAAAGATCACTTTAGCAAACAATTAGGCAAATGAGTCTGTTTCATTAACAGAACTAAACAGAAAAAGTATTGTTTCTGCAGTAAAATATATAATTACAGTACCCTCCTCAACCTCCCATAATAGATACATCAAAGCTGAATTATCTGAACTGTAAAAGCTGCCGTCATCCAGTGATTTGTTCTCGTAACAGTTAGGTATTGTCCTCTCACACTGATCTAGTTAGGATGAGAAATGACGGGGCATTGTGCTCTCTCCTGGCGGAACTATACCCATTTTTTTTAAGAACATAAAGTGACAAAGATGAAATGTGTACAGGGCCAAAACAATTCTCTGATGCCAAATAACATGACACTTGAGCTCCAGAAGCACCTGCTCCAAATTGAGACTGACTTGGGTTAGTGTTGGGATGTGTGTGTCAGGGTTTGGGGTTAAGGTTAAGGTTTGTACAAACTCTATAGATTGTTTGTACAAGCAGCTTATTATGACCCATTTTTACATTTTATGTTAGGCGCCAACCTCTAGTGACTGTAGGGATTTTGATGGGAGCAAAGGAAGTCAGGTGATGTATAAAGACCAAGAAATCCACAAAGGGAGAAGTTTGGGTGGTTGGATAGGTTGAAAAACAAAGGAGTTTGACCCAGGAGATTGTAGTTTGTGTCCATTTTTTTTAAACTAAAAGTCAAAGTTGAGTCATTTAAACTTACATATGAAACGTCACATTACGTATTTAGCAAAGACACCTAAGAGGTGCAGTGGGCTTTAAAGCCTATTTTCATAGCGGCCAAACAGTGGAATTACGTCCATGATGCCATGTGGCCCAAAAAAAATTATCCCATAGACTTACATGACAAAAGATACGTCTGTAAATCACTGGATACACTTTTGTGAGCGGCACAAGCCCCGCAAAGTCACTCATTTAGCAATCAGATTTCAATCCATTTTCTCTGATAATATTTGAAAAGTCTAGAAGAGCCGCTTAATTAGATTTTATTCTCCTTCAAATAAGCAGAGCACTTAACCAGAAATAGCTGGCTGGCTCGGGAGAAGTCTTTACGGTGCGTGCTCTACAGAGCCCCCTCCGGAGGGGTAAACAATTCATTGCTCTACACTGACTTTGTTTTGTGTGAATGTCTCTCTTTGTCATTTACGTCTGCTAGCAAACAACTCAAAATGTCTTAAAGCTGCTTTGTGGTGTAATGCACTACCAACAGGGTGAAGAATCCATAGGAGGTTTTTTTCAAGCTTCCGAACAGAAAAACAGAGCTTTTAAGCAATAAGGTGAGAGGCATCAGCAGGAACATATGGGAAAACTGTGGGATCCTGACACTCGGTATTCATCAAACAGCAACTTTCAGGGCCGAGAAATGAAGAAACACATAAGTGTCAAAAACTGCAGTTCTTTAAATGGCCACTTGAGGCTAGCTCCAGGCGCCAGACAAGTCACAATGACATAGACACTCTTGTTAATATGCTCAATTCTACAGCAGAAATAAACATGTTTACAGCCTGGTACCAAAAACAGTTTTCATCTCTATCTAGCTAATTTCAATATTAATGACAAGGCTTAAAATTACGCATAATTAAGGGTGGGTGTGCTTTTTATAGTGTCCTTGGCTTCTCAGTCAGATCCATTCCTCAGTCTTCCATAGCCCAAATATGGTCACTTCTCGCTCCAAAAAACGAAGATAGCGACGGCTGAAATGCCGAAGACAGATTGGTGATATCATGTACATTATTTTTATAGTCTATGGTATATACGCACAGCACACATTTTGCTTATTTAACCAGACAAATTGGAGACTTAAGGGAAATAAGCTGTGTTATATGTGGTTTTGATAGGTTAGGTTAGGTTAGGTTAGGTTAGGTTAGGTTAGGTTAGGTTAAATGATGATCCTAGGTGATTTGATCAGTATAATAAATATCAAAATATGTCCCTACTGGCCATTCAGTGGAATTGTTTCTCCAAAGTAAGAAAAAGTGACACTGAGTTTGTCAATATAACATTTCCTCTCTGGTAGACTTAGGGTGCCAGCAATTTGTTAGTTTTTCGGCCCTTGGTTGCATATTGTGGGGCGACAGATTTTTTTTTATTTTAACCCAAACCATAATTCTCCTTCCATGATTTTTCAATCTAACCATACTGGTAGGGGCACCAATTTCTGAAACTCTCCTGTGGGTCATGTTAGAGGGCAGGAACAAATAAGCTATGGGCTCATATGGGTTGAAGGACTTGTTTGCCAAAGTAATGGTGAAAGAGCCTAAAGCTGAACCCTCAAGAATCTGCCAAAACCTGTGGGCTAGAGAGACCAAAAAAAAGAAATGCATCTACAAGATTAATGGAGACTTTTTTTTTTTCAGAAAGTCACAATAAATGTGCAAAACAAAATCGCTGCTTTAAACTTGCCCAATGTATGTTTTAATACCTGAAAGCTGAGAAAATCTGAAAAATCTATCGGCTGGCTATTTTCATCCTAGGAAAAAAGACACTTTTCACTTTGCCTTGCAGAAGTCACATGCGTCACAGAAGATAAGTACCGAGTTTTCAGTGTAAACCACACTGCATATATTGAAATGTGTTAAATCATATTTTCCTTAATGAGTTACATGTATGCCTACTTTTAGAATCATCAGTCACATTCAGAAAACTTCCTGCAATATTCCCACATGTCCTAACTTAGTTTGAAAAGGAACTTTACCCAGCGACACTGAAGCAGCACAGTAAATGTGTCAAAAGTGCCATTCTATATGTCATCTGTGATTTTTTTTTTTCATCACTTTTGACCGAGATGAGACGCGGAAAAACTGTCTCAGCATTTTAGCCCAAAAACTCTGTCTGGCACAGGCACCAGCTCTGAGTGGGAACATGATTTATAATTTATCTCTACTTATAAGTAGACAGTCTGTCAGGGCGTGTTGTGTGTTTTTGTGTGTATGTTGTATGTTTTTGTGTGTGTGTTTTCACACACCCTTGCACGTTTCTGCCTGAACAAAGTCTAAAAAAAGTGAAATTTTAAATCATCAGTCACACTGTGTCCTCGGAAAGAAATCTTTACCATCATTTATTTGACATTACTTTCCCAATGTGTACTCTGTTGCCAGCAGTTTTAGGTAGTCATGGCAATGTTGTTACCATGGCTTTTGTAGATATCATGGAGACAGAGGAAGATAAACCTGAAGTGGAAAGTGTTATTGTGTGGCTCACTCCTTCGGAACGGCATTTAATTGACCTGAAAGTCGTGACGCGTTATTGTTTTGTGTTGAGACGATTGTACCTGTTATTGTCTTCTTTTCTTTTACAATAGGATAAAAAGCAAAATGTGTTAAGCTCTTGCAAAATCATAAGAATTACAATAAAAACAGACAAGTGCAAACATTTAGGCTCACCGTAACTTTTAATTTGCTCAGGAAAAGAAAGAACAGACATTTTTATGAGTGTGAGCAGTAGGGGAGAATGGGGTTGATTTGAATCCCTCAAAAACTGCAGTGTGATGGCACTTGGTGCACTGGTGCACTCAAAATATTGTTTAGTACAAAAGCATGCATTTGAGACACACTTTAAATCACAGCCTGGTATTTGGCTGTATGAAACACTGGAGGGCCTTTAATTTGTAACAAGGACTTTTAATTTGAAACAGGAAGGGGTGACCTATACTCAGTCATGGACTTTTGGCATGACTCTGGCTTATAGTGCTGGCCCTGTTGTTGCATTCAAACCCAAAATTTAATGTAAATATGTGTTAAAATGAGGAACACTATTCTCATACACAGTCACACAGCAGAAAGAGCTGCTAAACTTTATTTTTTTATTAATTTATTGTGTCATACAGACATGACAAATCGATAAGGTGATCCTCTCTGTTGTAGGGTGATCAAGCCTGTTTATTTTGGATTTAAACTAACAGACTTGTACTTTTACTCAGCATCCTGACATCAGAGAAGAATCGGTGACCAACCACTGGGTCACTTCAAAGATAGACCTTCACTCAACTGATAAGCTCTCAATAACTCCCACATCACCAGATGTGGCTGGAGAGTTTACGACATGTCACAAACTCCGGAGACGAACAAAGAGACAGACTCAGCCGCATGGTCTGAAATGTGTTTCAAATGTAAAACACTGAATAAACTAAAGAGAAGAGCGTAACTTTGTTATTTAACATGTTGGTGTTGGTGTTATCCAGGAAGAAGATTCAAGTTGAGATGCCACTCTGACACCATGACCCTTATGGTGCAGACGTCTGTGCGTATGTTAATGTGATAACACCCACCTTTCCCTGCAGTTGTCTTTTCCTTAGGAGGGAAGACAGAAATGTAGATTCCAGGAACCAACATGTGTTGATTGTAATTTTATGCTTCAGCAAGCAATTGAAGTAAATTAAACTTTAAATTAGCAAAGGTACAGGAGGGGAGGAGTGAAATGTCCCACCAGTGACGGTGAACTGCTCCTACTGGACATCAGCCTGAGACAGACAGCTAGCAAGGCCAATCACAGCACAGAGGCCGGAGCCTGCCTGCCAGTCTCAACCCCTTGGAACAACTTCTCAAGATGAGAAGAGACTTTTGTCTTGTAGAGAAAAAAAAGAAGAAAACAAGAAGAACTTTTGAGAAGCCGGCGGGCCATGCTGGGCCCATCCAGCCTGGCCCCGCTGGGAAATTTGATTGCATCCTGAGCAGAACTGAACATGCTAAAACCAACAGAAAGACCTTTATGCCACAAGGTCTGCCTAACTCCTGCGTCCTGGACCAACAAGGTCAGGACTGAAGAAGGGCAGACTCCTGCATGCCCACACTGGGTGTGTGAAGATGACCGACATGGAGAGCCAAGCTCACCCAAGCCAAAGTTGCCATGTGGGCTCAAGAACGCCCAAAAGTGCCCGAGGGCTCCAAGAAGTTCGACCGAGGAGAAGAGAAGGACCAGCTGAGCAGGCTGCCCTATGGGACAGCACCAGGAGCGATTCACATTAAGGAGCAGCGCTGCTTTTTCCTCTTCCCCCTCCAGAGCATCTTCTTTCTGGTCTGCTGCAACTCAGGTGAAACAACATAAGTTTCCTGTGCTGGGGTTTGATGCGTAGTTTAATAAGTATGGTAGGGAGCATTAGATAAAACTACACTATAACAAAAGTCTGTAGTTTTCACAGCATTATTACTGTATAATGGACAAATCCTTACTGTAAAACCTGTTTTCAGCATGTTGCTGTAGTTCTGCAAAGCATCATGGTCAAAATTAAATTCTACAGCAAATAATTTCTTCCTGCGGATCAGACTACAGTAATTTCTAGCGGGAACAGGACGGGTGTCACAAAGGCAAAGCTGGTAAGTTAACTGCACACACTTCACAATTTAAATTTTAGTGGAAGAGAAAAAGCAGCCTGTGTTGACATTGGTAGCTACAAGCTCGCTTAGTAGCCTACTGTCTCTGGGGTAAGAGAATTCGCCTGAGAGAAGCTACACTAGACTTAACAAATTAACGTTTAGCTTGGTGAGTTTAATTAGTAACGTTAGTAACATTAACGTTTGAATTGTGTAACGTGTGGTGTGGTGTGCAACGTTAGCTGACAGCTAAATTTGTTAGCTTATTCGGTTGGAGCTAACTGTCACTGCCCGAAGTTACATCAACTTAGCAAGTGAACTGAATTTTGTCCGAAAGTGCGCGAACAGGCCGTACGGAATGAAGTTTGTCCAGGTGGAGTTGCCATACAAGACGGCGGCTGCGGTATCGCAAATCGGGCAGCTTAGCTAAGTTAGCTAGCTAATGGTAACGTCAGTCGTGTTGTGCCCTAAAGCGGCGCTTTTTTCTTTTCCGAAGGACATGGTTGTCTAACGGTTGTTGTCCATTTTAGGAAGGACCACTATCGCCTTCTGGAAACCCCGTTTGTCTTTGCTGGCGTCAGAAAACCCTTGCTAACGTTAGTTAGCGTCACCGAATTGAAGAGGTAAGTGACTTTCATATCTTAACGAACCAACAGTTTTGACAATGTTTTTCAAGTGTAGGCAGTGTGGCTTTTCTGCAGAAACAATACCGAAGTATGTAAACCATGCAAAAGTACACAGAAACCATGCTAACTATAGGTTTCCATGCGGGATGTGTCCCTTCAATTTCAAGACTTGGTCTGCCTTGCGCACACACATGTACCGCAACCACACAAAACCTAAACCCGCCGTTAGACCTCGCAAGTGCTACGTTGAGGAATGTCAGGTTGAGTGGTGCACTTTTAAAAGTTCACAGTTGTCAAGTGTGTGTGGGCATTTAAAGATGCACATGAGGGATCCAGGCTAGCCCCACTCTCAAAAGTGGGGTAACACTTTTTTAAGCGGCACCCGAGCCGCCTCACTGCGCAACTCCGAATGGAATGGTTGTGACATCTAGTGTTGTCACGGTACCAAAATTGGGACCCACGGTACGATACCAGTGAAAGTATCACGGTTCTGAGTAGTATCAGGATACCACAGTTAAAATGAGGCAGATGTGCCTTTTGTCATTTATAAAAAGATAAATCACTTTTCTATAATACATCAATGATATTTCAATGGAATAAATTATTTATTGACTTATTCATACTTCAAAAACAGCATCAATAAGTGATTAACATAGGGGGGGATCAAAATAAAATAAATAAATAATCATCCAAATCAACCAGCCACCCTCCTCCCCTGACAGTCCCTTCATAAGTAAAGAACAGTCCCTCCATAAGTAAAGAACAGTCCCTCCATAAGTAAAGAACAGTCCCTCCATAAGTAAAGAACAGTCCCTAAAGTGCAGTGAGGTTTGTGGACCGTTACCTGCCACAAGAGAGAAATGTGAACGGCTCGTTTCTCCTCTGACACGCCACATACCTGTGTTTAGCTGGCTCAGCTGTTCAGGTACTACTGGGCAGTCATGACGCCAACGAAAGAGGAAATTAGGCTACTGGACCTGGAGTCGGACATCTCTGTCGCCGGTAAGCCGTTATCTTGCGTCGCGGAGCTGCCGTAGGCTATTTGACCGCCGTATTCCTGTCTGTGACCCCTGTTCAACCCACAACCGCCAGGATTCGCCTTTCGTTTCTGCTGCTGGTTGAAACCTGTACTTGCACAGCGTGCTGAATGATTTATTTTGCTTGCACAAAACTATTTTTAGTCGCAAATGTGAGTAAAACGCTCACACACAGAGCTCTGTGGAAAACAAATCACTGCCGACAAGTAAAAAGAAATAAATAATAACTTCACTGCTCAAAGAAACTCATGTCTTGAAAACAAACCACTACAGCAGCATATTGAGTGCCAGGTGGCCAGCGCGCGCCCTCATTGGACGGAAAATTCAGTACCAACATTTTCCAACAGCGGCCTTGTCAGAGCGAGATCTTATGAATGTGGCAACCACCCCATGTGACAACTGACCCTGTTCTCCCCTATATTCATATCTGAGTGTATGCATTAGCATGCAGATTTGTGTATTTACTGTACATGTGCCTGCGAACATTTCTGTGTGTGGTAAGCAAAGAGAATGAGAGAAAAAAAGAGATATAGAATCCAAAACTCCTTTGATGTAGAAATAGCGGGACAGAAACTGTATTGATTATCAATAGAGTGCTAACATGTCCAGAGGGCCTTCGAACATAGAGTCTCAGTAAAAGTTGCCCTCCGCACGCTGAGATAAACAAGCCCACGCAGTTTTGAGGTCTTAAACACAAAAAAATATATATTTTCATAAAAACACATTTTAATTATTAATTTAATCATTTATTTATAATATCGACGCGCAGATAAAAAACAGTAACACAATAAAGCAGCATGCCAGGTTTTGGTTGTATTTTTACAGCTCTGCTTTACTTTTTTTTTCCCTCGCACTTTCTTGTTATCCACACTGCTCAGTCACCCCTTTCTCCATCTCCACCCAGGCCACAGCCCTTGTGACACACACACACATCCACACAGGTATGCACACATCAACACAGGCTCAAACCCATGATGCATTACCACTCCCCCTCCATACACACAAATATACACACGTGTGCACAAACGATTGCATGCTTGGCGACAACTATCAAACCCAAACTCTCTCGCACACAAACACACACACACACACACACACACACACCACCAACACATAGACGCACTGCTATAGGGCTATTCATCTGTCTGGAGCAGTGGCTTATGAAAGGTCAGCCTTTGAGTTATGACAGAATCTCCTGGCCACAACAGCCCGAGCGTGGGTGGCAGAGCAGTGACTGTGTGTGTGTGTGTGTGTGTATGTGTGTGTGTGTGTGTGTGTGTGTGTTTTTGGTAAATGTCCGTGTCCGTGTGTGTGTTTCAGAGAGAGAGAGAACAGGGGCCTGTAATGAGTGTGTGGAGCTGTCGCAGGGCAGGAAAGGTGGAGAAGGAAGAAAATGAGCATCGCGTTGGAGAAGTGGGTCGACAGATACAGTTTACCTCAGCGCGCGTGATAGAAAAGGACAGCTTAAAGGAAAGACAAATAGAGTCGGGGGCTGGAGAATTGAATATGAGACTGAGAGAAACGGCTTATGGAGGGACAAAGCCATGGCAGAGATGGAAGAGGAGAGACGGAGAGAGGTCAGCAGAGTAAGAGAATGCCGGACGAGCGCCAGGAGAGAGGATAGATTGGCGTGAGGGACAGGGGGCCGGGGCTAAATGAGAGATTGTGAATTATCAAGTGTGTGTCAATACATGTATGTCAGTCTGTGTAAGTGTTTATTCAAATCCATGCATCTCAGAATATGTGTGTATGTGTGTGTCAGTCTTGGCAGCAGCTGAGGGGCAGATGCTGCCTGCGCTCCAGGCCTACTGCTTTACGGCCTTCTGCGGAAATGTTGCTGTGCCAACCTTAGCTCTCATCCGCAGCCAATCACACGCCTGGGCCCACGGTGGAGCAGAGTTAATGCATACGCACAGACACACATGTATGGATGCACTAGAAGGAACACACATACACACACACACACACTTGCAGGAGCACACACACGCAAATTCCATAATGAGAGACAAGGGTAATAAATGGAAAGTGTGTGTGTCAGTGGTGATTCTGTTCATTAAGGTGCAGGGAACAGTGTGTGCCTGTAATCAGCAGGAGGCTTTTGGAGCACACACACTGACACACTCACACACACTCACCAGCTAGGAGGGCTGCCTAAGGAGACATTTAAAGATGCTTTATGACAGGCAATATAAAGCCGTTCCAACCTCTGAACTTTTCAGAGTTGTAGCAGCGTTTTACGAGGAGAACTTTGCATACGAAATTGACCAACTCTGTATCTCTCTTACCACACTCTGAGACTATTCTGAAAAAGCCTGTCCCCTCTCATTTGCTGGAGAGGTCGAAGCCGATCCTACATATCGCTCCTGTTAAATATGAGGCTGTCACTTGACTGCTGCCGCTGCCTCGCTCTCCCAGCAGAACTCCATCAAGAATTGGACAGGGAGTACTGTCACGCAGCGGCCCATAACGGGAGGCTGACATCCCCTCGAAGACTTTCTCATCCTATGTATCACCAATACCCACTATTTATCCTCTTCTCCACTGTATTCATCTTCACAGCCCAACTCAGCCTTCAGAAAGAAAATAATGTGGCTGAACATAATTTTGAGATACTCTAGTATTTCCATTTTTTGCTACTTTATACTTCTACTCCTGTACAGGGATATTAATGATATTGATAATAATAATATTGATTTTTTTGATATTGGCTTCTTTGCAGATTCAGAATAACCCTCGCTCTGCCAACATACAGTTTTTAAACACTGAAACACTAGTGACTGGGGTCCCTGGGGACCACAAAAATAAACTACTGCAAGAAACAAATAGCCTGGAAAGATGACCCTGATGAAATGAGCTCAACATTCTGTGTTGCTGGACTTTCAGTAAACATCATTGCATGTTATATTTATATGGTGACACCAAATAGGGTGATTTTGACCACAATATAAAATAACTAAAATAAACTCACAGTCATTCAGAACTCTTTGTCTTAGTAGATAGAAACCCTGCTCTCAGTATGACCCCCTGACAAAATAAAGTCTGAATAAATGTGATTCACATGTAGATTTTTCAGTTTGTACATGATGTAAAATGAATGGTGTTTACAAAGAACTATGAACACCACACCCTACAGGCAGTTACAGCTCATGATGTGGCCCATAACGGTGCTCAGGGCATACTGACATGTGACAGGAGGAGCAAACATTTGCTACCTTCCTGTATGTGTTTGGGAGCAAAGGACACACCTTTTTCCAGCCGAGGTTGGACATTCACAATAGCAAGTAGAGTTTTACTTGAATTGATCAATTGAATGAGATAAAAGTCATAAAATATATCATTTTAAATTATGTGACCTATCTGACTTTGAACATCATCTTAACTTAAAGATGAGCAGTATTTTGGGTCATCGACAGAGCACAAGGAAATCTGTTTCTGTCAGCTTCAAAATGACCTGAGCTGACTGACAGAGTGACCCTACCTCTCCTGATAGGACCCATGGTCCATCTACTAAAACTGCACAGGCGGAATTAGGTGCTTTTGAGTAGAGTCCCCCAGGACCTCAACATGAACAAATTGATTGACAAAGTCTTGGAATGATAGAATAAAGCACCTGTGAGATACGACAGGAAGTGTACGTCTAGAGCCTGTAGAGTCAGTAGAATGAGGGTAATATGACAAATCCTAATCAACAAACTAATAATTATGGATTAAAAATAAGACTTTAATGATCCCCAACTGGAATTCATAAGCTAAGTAAAAGTAAAATAAGCCCCATCGTTACTAACTGCAACATTAAAGTGATGTATATATTAGTGCATCAATGATCTCTATAAACAGATATCTGCATGTATGCAGACAAGATTTTCGAATCAGAAGCATTTTGGTATCTGTTTGTGGTCTGAGTGGCCCAAATGCAATCTCAGAACCCATCAGCCATCATCTGACAAAAATTAAAATTTATATAAGCTTTTTTTTTTTTTTTTTCTCATTCTGGAGTCATCAAATATCACCACTTCGTCAGTGATTTAAAGGCACCTTTCATGGCGGTAGGCTACGCCGGCAGGAAGCATCAAATTGTAATGCCACTGGTAGCTGGAAAGTCCCTATAGGATGGGTAGAAGGAAAGACGGATAGGTCCAACAAACACAGGACTTTCACCCAGAAGCCTGCCGTTCACTTCCCCTATGAATGTTGAGCCCAACCATGATGTTTATTTCCACATTGCACAAGGAAATAAATGTAAACACAATGAGTTTTACTGATGTTGCAAGTTTATTTTGAAAAAGACATCTAACGAGTAAAAACTGTACATTTCCTGTGAAAATGAAAGTGTATTTTGAAGAGACACAATGCATGTGAAAAGAAAAATTGACACAGTGTCCCAGAACGTTAAGAACAGACGCAGGGAGGATACCTAATGTGTCATATGTGGATATGAAAATCCATTGACCAAACGGTGATATTTGATGCGTTGGGATGAAAATGCATTGTCATCAGTGGATATCTGTTTACAGATTAGCTGAAACGAGCAGTGCAGTAGATTAAGTCTTCGCCCGGATATGCACTGGTAACACCAGATTTCAAAAAATATTGGCCGTTGCTCCTAATGGTTTATCGCCGTCAGGCTGATAGCGAATGTGTCACAAGATTGCTGCATCAATAATTATCATTTAATAACTTTTTTTTTAAATTCTTCATCAAGAATACTTTTACTTTTGAACTTTAAGGACAGTTTGATACTAATATGTCACTACTTTTACATGAGTAAATTTTAATGCAGGACTTTTCCTTGTAAGTGATCTGAATACTTCTTCCACCCCTGCATAAAGTACCTTTTATGGAAACTACACCTCTGTTTCAATGTTTCATGCCTTTTTGTTTTCACATATCCTTTATCTTCCTCAAGTAAAAGCCAAGATTTGAAAAAAGGAGAATCGAGAAAGTATTTTAAGAAAGGGCTGAGAGGTGAAAACAGCCAGAGTGAAGCAAGAGATTGAAAGTAATGCAAGAGGGGAAAAAAGGGGGTGGGGGGTGGAATGGCTCGGAGGGAGGGATGGAGAGGGCATCGATGGAGAGAGGCAGGAGGATGCTGTGGAAGAAAACACCAAGGAAGCGGTGAAAAAGACAAGATAAGAAGAGAGCAACAGAGGGATGCAGAACAGAGGGATGCAGATGAAAAACTCGGAAGAAAGGAAGAAAGAGAGTGAAACAGGAGAGGTTGAAGGTTGAGAGGTAGACAGACAGATCACAACCAAGCTGAGACTAGCCGACAGCTGTGAGAGCAGAATTTGATACTGCGGCACGGACACACAAACACAGACGCGCACGTATGCAGAAGCAGACGCGCGTATATGTGTGCGCACGTGCACGCGCACCGACACAGGCTTACGGGGGCACATACACATGCTCACACTATCCAAAAGAGCCACATTACACATGAAATATTAATGGTGCAAAGCAATCAGCAAAAATGGAGATGGGGGAGACAGGGGGAATAAGAGAGGGGGAGACAGAGAGGGGGGAAGTAAGAAAGAGCGACGGATGAAAGTAATATGTCTTTATTACCAGTCCTGGAGTGACATGTGGACTATCAGCAAAATGATATGCATTTTGAATCATCACTTTTACCAGGAGCATGATCAACCCACGGAAACAACTTTCTCACTGTGTTTACTCCATCGGCAGCAAAGCAAGGTCATCCCGAGTGCTAAAATACCCTAATGCAGATCCATTCTGGCAACAATAAGAATATAAAAAATGCATATGTGTGTGTGTGCGAGTGTGTTTATCTGTATTTAATGCTGTGTTAGAAATGCAAAGCTTAATTCAGCTTCTTAAGCATGGGTGGCTTGTGTGAGTCTCAATAAATCATTAATGAATAATTTTCACAGGTGACGGAGTGTGTGCGAGGAAAAGCTGAAAACAAAATTGGGTGAGAACATACTGTCTTCCTTCACTAAATGCTAATGTTTCCAAAAAATATTGCATATGTTGGATAAGTGTGTGTGTGTGTGTGTGTGTGTGTGTGTGTGTGTGTGTGTGTGTGTGTGTGTGTGTGTGTGTGTGTGTGTGTGAATCTGAGTGTTAATTCCTGATGATAAAGCACAAACAGGCAGGTGTGTTTGTTCTCTTAAGCACCTTTCTGCCCCTTAAAAGCTTCAGGTAATAACACCATCCATCACCAGCATGTGTAGACATACGTGCACGTGACGTGTGTCTTTGCGTGCGCGCGTTCGACAGAAAGGTCAAAAACAGGAGGAGTTTGCAGAGACACGGGTGGTATCGCTTCACCGCAGGAGTTTAATCAGAAGGAAAAAATATGCCGGTGTGCACACACATATGCAGACGCCGAGCTGCACACACAAACAGACACAAAAAAACGCCCAGGACATGAACATCAGCCGAGTACATGCATTAGCGCACAGCAGCAGCTCCTTACTAATGAAGAGGGGAAACATTGTGGAACGGCATGTCTAGGCAGGTGTGAGGAGAAATAAACAAATAATGAGATCAACACTGCCAAGATTACAGCACATTCATTACACCGCTTAATCTGTTCCCTTCAACCGCTGACTCTTTCTTTTTCTCTTTATCAGACATGTCTTTCCAACATGTGACTTTCCTCTGCAACTCCCATCTTTTTTCTGTCACTCCACACACACACTGATGTTTGTTCCTGCATCAATACAAGACTGTAATCACCTATTTAACATTGGCAGGGGACCATTTTCACCCACAGTGGTATGTGGGAAATTCACCTGAGGAGAAATGTTTCGAAACTTAACCGCAAAACTGTTTTTTAGAGCATGTTGAAACAATAATTTAAGATTAGGAGTTCTCAAAGTTTTGATGACTAAGTGCTACTTTCGGGAGCCAGCGTGTGATTGAGGGCCACACAGTAAAAGTGAACACTGACTTCTTTATGACTTTTCTGGATGTATTACACTATGACATTTTTAAAGGTCCGTGTGTAGGATTTATGGGAATATATTGGCAGAAATGGAGTATAATATATATATATATATATATATGGTTTCTTTAATGCATATTCACCTAAAAATATGATTGTGGTGTTTTTGTTACCTTAAAACAATGGTTCCCAACTGTTGGGTTGCAGTCAAAAAGTGGGTCATGGGTCCATTCGGAATGGTTGAAGTGACTTGCAAACATGTCAAGTTCATTTTTAATTAAAGTGAATTTCTGGAACAAAGCTTTTATTTTGAAGTGCTGTTTCCTGATGTAGAGTAAGTTACTAATAGTTAGCTACTTGACAGAGACAGTGAACTAGCTCGACAACATGGCCGACCTCAAGACACTGACTTTATTAATCTGTGTGGACCTTGAAATAATGAAAGGAGAAATCTGGACCCCTTGGCTGGACCAGCTGGGAACCACTGTTGTAGACTGAGCCGTTTATATCTACAGAGGCAGATGGCCCTCGTCTACAAGTTCACCACTTTGCACTAGCATGTTTCTACAGTAGCCTAGAACTGACAAACCAAACGCTGGATCTAGACAGGGCAATTCGTATTTTCATGCTTCCATGTTGCCCACCGTAGTTAGCAGCCCCTCAGAGTATAATTACTCAAGTTATGCACAAATTTGAGGCACATCTAATTTGAGTAATATCATGCCACTTTCTACTTCTGCTCCACCACACTACAACAAAATACTGTGCTTTGTACTCCACTACAATAATCTGATAGTTTTAGTCACTTCGTATTAATACTTTTACTTTCGTTAAGGATCTGAATACTTTCACCAACACTGTCTTTTTAGGTGAAACTGTTTTATTTAGTGTTTTTATGGGTTTAAATCACCGAACATCTGGATCTCAAGTTATCAGAGAAAAAAGTTGACGACAGATTAGCAGGTGGTAGACTAGCATTTTGTGTCCAACATGCCAAACAGCGTGAGCAACAGCTTTACTCAGTGTTTTAGGTGGTTTAAATCACCATGTCTGTTTGTTTTGAAGAGGAAAAGACCTCTGTGGATAATTCAGGCTCATGGTAAAATTCTCCTGAACGTCTGAATCAGAAATAAGGTGAGCACACGTAGCAGGTGCAGGGCGAGTGAGCTGCCTATGAAATGCCGAACAGGGTAGGAGAAACATTGATTTGTAATATGAAACTGCTTTATTCTGGGGGGGGGGGGGGGGGGGGGGGGGGGGGGGGGTTGGACTGGTTTAAATCACCTGGTCCATTTGCTTTGGAAGTGAAGGGACCTCTGTGGAGAATTTGGCTCTGGGTTAAAAACCTTCTAAGCAATGAATATTGAAGGAATTGACATACCAACACTTTATCACAACTATAACAGTCAGCAGTGATGCAGCCTACACATCATTCATATTCAATTTCAGTTTTCTAATTTGAAAGTAATGAAAGAGAGAGAGACAGCACAGTCTTCGACAATGATTGTGCCCACAGCAGTTGAGCAAGTACTTCTGCTGGAGTACAGCAACACCACTTGCACAAACCTCTCACAGAATTTCAGTACACCATAAAGTGTTTTGGACAGCGATGCATGGTTGCCTGTCATAGCATACCAAAACCCTTTTTTGTTGTTGTTGTAATTTCTATCGGTATACTGGGGGAGGCATTTTCAGCATACTTATACAGCCCTCTAGTATATATTATAATTACTGCCTAGCAACACTGACTGCAGTGTCATGTTTTGCATCACTTTTCCTCTATGGCAAACAAGACCTGGAAGCAAAACTGATGTTCAAGTGCGGAAATTCAAGTCATTCAAGCTGACTTATAAAAATCTGACACCAAAGCCTCAACCGTCAACAACCACACTGAATATCAGCCGGCTGGTTGCCAAGTGTGGTGTCACATTTTTCACAAGTATCTGGACAAATTGAAATGAAATCCATTGCATCTCCAGCTAGGCCAAATGTATCAGCTGCTGCTGGCATAAAAGAGAGCAGGAATTTCCGTCGTAATCTGCATTCTTAGACGATCCTGCTACTCGGACAGTTTCTCTCTAAACACTGTCCAAGATTTATGTATGCTGCCTGACAGCCACGCTTAGTTTTTGCTCCATGCATGACTGAATCCGTGACATATAGTTTGGTCTGCACACAGTGTCGGAAATTCAGAGTTTAACTGCAACGTGGTTTCATGCCTGGGATAATATTTGCGCAGATGTCAATAAATATTATTTGCAGCCAAGTGTACACAGTTTCCTCTTGCCTCAGGGGATTGTGGCTACAGTAAACTATGTTTTCTGCAGCAAAGGATATCAGCTACAAAAGATTTAGAGCCTGCTGATTCTTTAATAGAGTCTTTTCTTTGCTATTTCTCCCTTGGTATTACTTTAGCGGTCACTCTGCGGCCATCCTCAATGGTTTGACTCAACAACATTCTTATGAGATTTTGAACAATGCAAATCAAGTACCAACATTCGTGGAGGAGGAAGGGGAGGGGGAACCTGTTCTGACAAATAAAGGTGAAGTATGGAAAGTAAAAATTTGTTCTGGTCCTGCCTTTTATTTGCCGACGGTCTGTAACTTTTTGACAGCTAGTGCTGTAGCAGTAAATTTCCAGTGGGGTAAGCCTATGCTGTCTGTGCCAGCATGCTTGTTATTCTGATGATGGAGGGAAAGGAGGAAAGGAGGAAAAGCTTCCTGATCTTCATTAAGAATGACTCAGCTGCTTTTTCAGTCTGTCAGCATTTCCAAAGCTGATGACGTTCCAGGGGAGAGCTGCTGGGAGAGCTATTCAACACAGGAATTGAGAGTTTAAGACTAAAGCTGCCACTGCTTGAATTAAACTATTATTGGCAAGGGTGAGAGACATTGTGCGTGTGTGTGTGTGTGTGTGTGTGTGTGTGTGTGTGTGTGTGTGTGTGTGTGTGTGTGTGTGTGTGTGTGTGTGTGTGTGTGTGTGTGTCTAAGACTAAGAACTTGTCAAAAGCGCTTTATATTAATATTCTTAAACAGATTATAAAAGAGGCAAAAGAAGAGCTGAGACATAATTCAACCTTTGCTCTTTATATAAATACCAATTTTAATATGGCAGAAGGATTTCTGATAGGCTATGTAAGTATGTTATTGCCATTTTTTGTTCTAAAAAAAAAAATATATATATTTATATATATATATATAAATGTTTATTAACATTGTGTGTTTTTTCTTAATCACATTTGTAAGATTAACAAAAACAATCTTGGTGAAAATTGCAGTGCAGTCTATGTACTTTGATTATTTAGTGTTTATTTCAATACCTAAAGGGATTCTGATATAGAGGATTGGGACAGGGATCCTTCAGGACCCAACACAAACAGGAGCAGACGGTCAAAAAATAAACTGCAAGTCCTGTGATTATGATTATGTAATAATAACCATTTCTGGAGTTATTTGCCTTAAAACATGACTCAAAATGTGATAAGCACTTGCATATTTTGTGTAGGTTAGGGTTACTGTTTAAGGCAGGACTTTTGTGCTATTATTTCACGTCAGGGCTCTGTACATATGGTCTGACTGCAGAATGGGGCACAGAGTTGTCTTGCCTTTAAGCCAACAGCAGATGTAGTAATGACACCAAATCAATGGCTGTGTGTAAATGGAACGGCCCAGCAGACGGGACCATAGACAGGACAGGTGAGACATTTTGGCAATGTGTGTGTGCGATCCACCACTGGGAGAGTTAAAAAGCAGCCAGCTGCAGTTAGCAGCTAACTCAAAGAAGATGAACAGCAGCCGAAAATGTCGAAAACAGGGAAAACTGAGGTCCGGAAGCTCCTGACTCTCAGAGCAGAGAATGACAACAGGGCTGGTAAACAACAGTTTTTACAAAGTGCAGCAAACACTAACGTCATATGTCACACTAGAGGCTAATGCTGTTGTGTTAAATGTCATGCCCGTAATGCCTCTTTTGCTACAGGATGAAGGCATGCTATCTAAAATCACACACTGGAGTGCCACGATGCTGCCATTGTTTGGCTCTGTGCAAAAATGCAAAGGAGCTTAAAGAAAGGACTTCGTAGTGGCCCTATAGCTCAAACTGTGTGAAAAGGGCTACTGACTGCTGTGCATGTATACTCAGCCTCCCACCCCCCAGTGCCACGGGTGCTGGTGAGCGCAGACACTCTAACTGTGGGAGCAGGATGGGTGGGAGTAGAACACGCACACTGCAGGAGCAGGTGAGAAGAAAACAGTCCTGCACAGGGCTCTACTCTGGTGCATATCCAGCATCTGTGTTTTCTAACTATTTTTCTCTTTACTTATTGGAGGTATTTTCTGAGCTGCAGGAACAGCTTGTTAACTGTATGATCAGTGACTGCTTGCAGCAGGAAACGCAACAACATTTGGATGTGTGGGACAAAATATTTGGGTGGAAATCAGATGAGAATGTGGGCATTTCTTTTATGAAACTGTTGGGAAAAAAGCACGAGTCTTGTTTTTTCCAAATTCTTTTTCTGCATAAGGATTTTTTTGTTGTTGTGACTGACAATTATTTGTGTGTTATTGTGTGTTATTCGAGTGTTAATTGAATAATTATTCATTTGCTAATTTCTTTGACTGAGCAGTTGTTCTAAATAGACATCTCAGATGGTGTGGAACTGCAGGTTTATATAAAACACCGGCATAGACTGGATTTTTACAATAATGCTGACAGTTTTGCTCAGCATTATGGATGCTTCTTTCTTCCTCTCTTTCCACTGCAGCAAGGCTGGCTGAATTGTAATGCATTAACAAAGCAAATGGCCACTGTAGAGGATCAAGAGGGATTTCTTTTATTTCTTTCCTTTTTCAAAGAGACATAAGAGCTATGGTGTACTGTATGTGTAAGCTTAAGAGTAAAGAGTGAGACAGATATGTGAAACCTTTCTCAATTTCTTGTCAGAAAAAGAATGAAAAAGAATGGAGACATCTTTATAGACAGCATAAGAGAGGGTTAGGAGAGGAGCCTTGGAGAGGGATTTAGAGAGATGAAGGATCGCTAGGAAATAAAGCAAGTAACTGACTTTGGTGTGTGTGTGTGTGTGTGTGTGTGTGTGTGTGTGTGTGTGTGTGTGTGTGTGTGTGTGTGTGTGTGTGCGTGTGCGTGCGTGCGTGCACATGCATTGTGTATACTCGCTGCACTGTCGAGACCTATCTGCTCGTATACCTTTCTTCGAGAAGTGACAGGTGGGAAGTAAAAAGTAGTAATAGAAGAGAGGATGTGTGTGTTAGTGTGCGCACACGTGTGTGAGTGTGTGTGCACGCATATCTGTATGCTTGCATGTCTGACTTCATTAAGTGAGATAGTAAAAGGAAACAAGAATAGCATATGTGCAATTACGTATGCTGTGGACTCATACTTTAGACCACGTTTGTTTTGTATGCATGTGAGGTGACTAGAAATTGCACTTCCTGCATCGTGATTGTGTGTGTGTGTCTGTGTGTCTGTGGGTGGGTGGATGGATGGATGCGTGCGTGTGGAGGTGAGAATGCCTGAGTGAGAGAGAAAGGAAAGTACAGACATCTCTCTCTCTCTCTCAGCTTCGGCTCTCTTCTAAGAATCCCAATACACGAATGTGGCAGTGAATCAGAATCGCACTATATATTGCAGTGAATTAATGAATATAGTTGATGGGATTTCTGGCATGTTTCTCAAAACACATAAGTGAAATATCCCCTGCTGAGCATAAAAGAGTCAATTTTAAAACTTATGAAGATGGATTTTGCACTTCTAACTGCACTGAGGATCCGCTCCAGTACTGATATGGCCTTGCATAAAGATCTAAAAGATCATTTTACTGCAAAAATTAAAAATTTAAAAAGCCTCTGTGAACACAGAGGCAAGAGTTAATTATTCAGCCCTGTGGAAATAAATAATATGATAGTCATGTAGAATAGAGACAGTGGTGGTTGAATTTAACAGTAAATGCTTTTTTTGTAGTTTTTCCTTTATTGAGGAACTTATATTTCAAACAGTCCAATACCAATGCAACCAACTTTGATCATGAAAGCACAACTCTGTTCAAAGAAATTTACAACAATAATAGATAAATTCAGTACAGGCAGAGCAGCTACTCTTTTTCACCTGAAATCTAATCTGCAGTTTTTTATTATTTGGACATTGACAAATACTACCGCTATCACTGAGACTGAGAAATTGAGCTAAACCATGGCACAATCAAGCTGCAAAAGTCACTGCAGAGTCTTGTATTGTTCCAACAACAAGCCAATGCAGGCTTATTTGAGTTTACTCAACTTTCCATGGGAGGATGGATTCCAGACCTGCTGGGTTAGTGTGCCACATTCAAAATTCTTCGTAGGAGCACCTATGTCTGAGTCTTCATTTTAAAAAGGAGGACATCTATTAACCCATAAGGCAGGAAGTTAGTTTTGAACAACTGGGGAAGAAGCGAAAACAGCAATCAGTGTATTAGATCAGCGACTCGGATTTGATGTTGGAGGATGTTAGCTCACAGGCTGTTCTCATGTACTGTTTGTACATATACCTTGGAAAACTAATGCACTCCAACTTGTATATAACCAACGTAATCATAAGCCAGTAACTTGTGTTGAACCCAAGTAATTTGGAAGACTGCGATCGATGACCAATGCTTTAATGGGAGTAAAGAAGGAAATAGTATTAAGCCCAAAAGTCCACATAAGCAGGCAGGTTGGGGTGGTGCATGGATCAAACAACACAAGACTTTCCCCCAGGAGTCCTGTGTTTGGCTCCCTTGTGAGACTTAATATAACAGGCTACGAAACTCTAAAAGGAAACTTTTTGTAATACATAATAATGAAAACTTGACTGTGTGCTAACTTTCAACGCACAGTCTGTAACAGAGTTTTAGAACACTTGTACTTGCATGCAACACTAGCATGCTCAAGTACTGCAATAGCCTGACAGAAATGTGTTGGGGATTCTGCTGACATCAGTTATTGTAGTCTTTGGTAGGTTGTGTAGAAGCATGGTCAAAATCATTTTTAGCCTCTACTATCTTTAGCCCCTTTTACACTGCCAGATTTTCCGCGAATGTTGGGCCATTTTGCCAGCAAGCTGCGAGCGTTTAGACACACCTAGCCGGATTGGCGAGTTGATCCGAGGTACCCAATTTTCCGCCTCGTAGACTAAACATATTGGCGGAACCCTTTTAGTTTTAACAGACCGAGGCGGCCTTCCACAACAGGCATCAAGCCAAAAAGCATGTCCGCACTATGATGTCACCCAGACGATCGCCACTGCTTCAGCATCATCAAGCCAATAGAGCAGGCACACTGGAGACTTCCCTCTGATCAAACTGGCTACTTCCAATTAAGTGCTCCCCTAACTTGAATGGGGATACAATGATTTGATTTTGTGGCTCTTCTAGACTAGACAAAAAGATAAAATCCTGTCAGTGAAACAAGTCTGGTGCTCAAAAAAATTATCCATTAATTTACAGACAACTCTATACCAATGTAAGTCTATGGGTACAAGTCTTTTGGGGCTTAACGGCATCAAGTGGCTTACTCAGGTGTTGTAATTCCACTGTTTGACCACGATGAATATTGGCCTCAAAGTCAGAAGCACTGGAGAACTGGTCCTCTTCTATGGAGTTCACCATATTGTTTCTACAGTAGTCCAGCACGGACAAATCAAACACAGCAGCTCTAGATAGGGACATTCGTGTTTTGTGTTTGCCGCTGTAGTTCATCTACAGGCTTGCCTCACCGGAGAAATTTCATTTGATTGCAATCTCACCTAAACCTTACTGCTAAATGCCACTAAATCCTACAATCCAGACTTTAGAGAGCAAGACAGTCCCTCAAAAGTTGGTGCAATCCAAAGCAGGGCTAAAAGGTAAGTGAATACTGACCGTTGAATGAATATTGAACTTACGTTCATCAGTTTCAAATGAATGCTAATGTTCTATATGTGCAGGTGGTGTAAATAGGCAACTGTTCACTAACCAGTATGGCCACTCAGACAGACTCTACCAAGGTTCAAATCATATTTTGCCAGCTATTCCGAGTGTTATTATCAAGAGACAATTTTTCACTGACATTAAAACAGGAATTTCACAGGGTTTCACAGGTTCTTCACTTTACAGTACATCAACGTGCACACCTTTAATTGAAAAAAAAAAAACACCTGTATTTATCAAAAACGTGTTGGTGTTAGGCCATTTAAACATTCATCAGTTATTTTAGCAGCCTACCAAGTGAAGTTGTCGGTGATGAGAACCTGGGCTGATACACAAGGGTAAGTTCAAGACACTACATATCCCACCTGACCCAGTATTCCCCATAGGGATTGTTGGAGACTATTCAGTCATTCTATCCTGCCAGTGCTGAAAATAAATCCCAAAGGGAAGCTTCACATAAACATTCACAGTGGTCACAGTCGCTATAGATTTGTTCTGTGTCCCAGTGCAGATTGTTTCTGATGTATCCACTGTGAGAAAAAAAAAAAACACATGACAAAATAATAACCAAAAAATGTTCTCCAAAAACATAAAGGTAAAACAGTGAGTACATATGTGACGTCGCCAACTAGAAAACTGTACTGTATGTGTCCTCTGAGGCAGATCCACAGTGTATAGATCAGAATATAAATCAGAAAAAGAATCAGAGCACTGTTCTGCTCCACCAGGCTGTGGGAACAGCACCCTTAGGTTCAGTTACTATCAACTCAATAGTAATGTCATCTTTCCTGTGCATTTTTGCTCTATTATTGAGTTGGTGAGTGCCTGCTTACAGAAAAAATAGTCTGAGTGTGTCATCTCTGTTGCACCTTTAGCCCATTCAGCCTCACTTATTTAGTCAGAAAGGTTGTAAAAATGAAGGAAAAAAACAAAGTTAAAAAATAAACTATATAATACAATATATTTAAGCCACAATATAATGAATATGTTTTGTGAATTTTAGCCTGCTGCCGCTCTGGTCACAACTGCCATGACAATCTATAGGGCTAAAACATGAGCCAACACAAAAACTGCAGTTCTTTGAATGACCACTTGAGGCTGGCTCCAGAAGCCAGTCAATCCCCATTGACCCCATTGAAATAAACATGTTTACAGCCTGGAACAAAAAAGTTTTAGTCTCTATGGCTAATTTCAACATCCATGACAAATGTTCGGTGGATGAATTTTTTTATATCTCACATTTTATTAAGGCTCAAAGTTAGGCATAATGAGAGGCGGGTCACTTTGAGTGATAAGCTGTCTGCTGATAATGCCCAAGGTTTCTCAGTCAGATCCACCCCTTGCTCTGGGGAGGCCGCCCCTTGACGGTCATCTTAAGTTCAGTGGAAATGTTATTCCAGACCCAGTTTTTCTTCTGGTTGTCATTAAAAGTTGTAGTGCCACAATTTGGGGTATTCAGACACCAACATTTCAGCTCCTTCATCTTGTCCTCTTTCTGCTTCCACTATTTGATCATCCAAAGCCAGCGGCAACCACCAGAGGTTCAAGACCGTGAAGTCTTCGCGGCAGAGCAAAATCTGTTTGTGTTCATGTGGGTGGCAACCACTTCATACCCCACAGCCTCGTTTGAAACCACTCTCCCTCTGCCACCGACCCCTTATTGGAGTGATGGAGGTAGAGAGTTACTGCACAGCAGTGTGATAGCCCCTTGAGCTGCATTCAAAGTCATCACTAAATCATTACACACATTTGAAACATTTACAGGCAGCACAGTGGTGCCACCACCGTCACTTCAACAAAATACCAGGTTTGAACCCACTTGCTGGCTTGGGCCGTTCTGTTTGGAGTTTGCATGTCCTCTCCATTTTAGCGTAGGTTCTCTTCTTGTTCTCCGGCTTCCTCCTGTAAATGTGAATGGTTCTCTGACTTTTGTGTCGGCCCTGGACAATGGATGGATGGATAGATTTAGAGCCATGTAAAATCCCTGCATTACATGTAATTATAAACATGAAAAATAAAGAAAGGCTATAATACAAATATATAATATGGGCTAATAATACAGTTAAGTTAGGGGGTTACAGAAATGCAGTTAACGTCTTACTGCAGGAGCCTGATACGCCTGTGCATACAGCGTCAACAGGGGTATAAGCATAACAATAGTGATGTAAATATAACTATATAGGCCCACAGGGGCATGTAGGGACATTTGCACAAGAGGGTTGAGCTAGTTAGCAGTCAATATACAAAAACAAATGCAAAGTGGATGCAGCAGCACTTAAGATAGATAAGAAGGGAGAGACACACTTTAAAAATCTATATTTTATGAAGTCATTGAATACTACAACAATTAGACATATTATGTTGCAGGACAGTTAGCAGTATTTGTCAGGCCTGTACTGTAAATGTGTCATATCCCTGTTGCTTAGTTTCAGTTTGCAGCTGCTGTTCCTCTTTGTCACTGCAGTTTGTCTGAGTTGGCATATGCTATCACGATTTTGGAGTCTCATCCCTTGGACATAATACATTTTTTATCAGTTTTTTTGACTGATACTCCGGCAGTTAGAACGCAAATGATTTGGCCTCTTTAGAGCTCTGTTACAGTAGTTGTTTCATGTTGCTTTGAAAAGACATCAAACTGCTGATTACTAGGTCTTTATCTCACTGACAAAACCAACTAATTGGCATTCCACCTCATGTGGCCCACCTCTGTAGCAGTGTTTACAGTTGTGATTTAGCTATTACAGAGTCTAATTTGATGAACTGTTTACATGGGAAATGCATACAAGAAATGTGCGTTGGTATAAAGGAGGGCCAGGGACCCTCGTTGCTGCTGATGGTGCTTTTACTCTGTTGATTCTATCACGAGGATAGGGGTCATGCAGGATTAATTTAACCTTGGTCCTCATCCTACTCTCACAAACTACCTCTAAACAATATGGACTCAGGCCTACAACAGAGCTGGTGTTCTTGACCGGCTTATTGAGTCATTTACCTTTACCAACCTTGACGCTGCCTCTTTAGCACATCATAAAGAAGAGTGCATCGGCAACTGAGTGTCCTGTGTGAAGGTATTGTACACAGTGAAGGACATGAGCCTCCCACCTACTCTGTACTTTTCTTTCTGTGCTCTTTATATATTGCAGAGGATAACAAATTGGTGCAGTCCAATGTTCTGTACAGACACAATATGTGCAGTGTAACTGTTTGACAATATACTATTTGTCAGCTATTCAGTTTACCATCACTCCAGACTAACTTTTTGACAGCATGTATGACAAACTTTTTCTCATGAGGGATCCTGTTGTTGCACTGTGATGTAAAGCACTTGACGAAGGGAATTCAAGTATATGGCAGCATGAGGGATATTACTTTTACTGCTACCTAGAAATGTAACTAATACTTTCCAAATTATAAAACCTAATTACAATTACTGAAATTTAAATGGGCTTGTTACTTTTGTCGTGATCATAGCAGACAAACGCAGCCTATTCCCAGACTTTTTCAGGGTTGTGATCTAACAATACCTGATTTTATGGTGGAGCAATAAACGGCATGAATCAATCAGTCAGCATTATGCTACATTTACATGGATTTAGGTAGGCGGCAGACGGACAACAGCTTCTGGACAGCAAGGAAAAAAAACAAACCGTCCGACGGAATGGTAGGACAGCAAAACAAAACACGCGCAACAATATGTTGCTATGGTGATGTCGTATTGTTAGCAAAGAATGAAATAAAATGTATTTTTCAAAAATTATTTCATGTCAATTACTCTATAGACAAAGGGTAAAAAAGAGCATTTAAACTGTCTTGAGTTGCTTGATTTGAAGGCCTGTCAAGGCCATAATAAATAGGCCTATCAAAACATATCTAGTTTGTTTTATTGTTCTGCTTTTCATCATTGTGATAACGGGTACAGTCATAGATAAAAATTTGACAGTTGTCTGGTCCCACACTGTGCCACAGCAATACTTCCCCAATATGTGTGCACTCACAAAAGAATTGAACCAAACATTTAAAAGTAATGTAAATTTACTTTCTCAAGTAACCAACTATGGTAAAACTTTTTTTGGGTAGTCCACCTACAGATAGTTGATATTTGTACCATTTCAACTGCTTATTCGTTGAGATTCAACAATTTAAGCGATTATCTATAGAGTATGTGACCATTAGTGAACACACCTACATATTTTCAGAATAATTTAGTCGAACTTGAACTATTTAGTTGAAGGAGCAGTTTCAGTTCAATTAAATCATACTGAGAATATGTAGTGAATTGTCACAAATACTCTAAGCATCTATTAAATATGTAGGTAAACATCTAAAGACAAAGCAAAACAGTTGAATTGCTGAATCTCAACTGCTGAAATATTACAAATACTCCATAAACTTTCTGAGAGTGACTATAATTTATGGTGGAGCAACTTTTATTATCAGCTGACTTAGGGTGAGGGGCGGGGTACACACTGGACTGGTCGCAAGATTACTTGCATGTCTTTGGACTGTGGGAGGAAGCCGGAGTACCTGGAGAAAACCCACACTGACACGGGAAGAACATGCAAACTCCACTCAGATAGGCTCCCCCACCCTGGCTTCAAACCAGGAACCCTCTTGCTGTGAAGCGACAGTGCTAATCACTGCACCACCATGCCGCCTAGTAACTAGCAATGTAATTCAATGACTTTAAGAGAAGTACCTAGTAACTATCACTAATGGCAAATTTTCAGTAACTTACACAAAACTGCTTATTACTGGTTTCATCCCTTATAAATCAGCCTTACCCTAACAACTGTCTTAAATCCATTTCTCACTGCTTCTGTAACCTTTTCATTTTCTTTTTTCCTTGGGAAATTTGGCCTGAAGACTTCAACTGGGGACTTTGCCCCACCCTGAGTTATATCCCTCTGATCTCCATCAATGCCTGACCTCATGATCTCCATACCCCAGGCCTTTTTTTTTAACTTCTATACTCTTTAGTAAAACTGATAATAGGCTCTTTGTATCCTCTTTGGTGACACAGCCATACCAGGCAGTTAGATAGAAATGGTTAGCACAGAATCACTAAGGCCCCAGTCACAATGAGATGTGTTGTAACAGACGTGGCTGCTTTAAAAATGTCTTAGCACGGCATCAAGCATCGCGCGAAACAGTGTGGTGCGCCTGAGGAGCAAGGCTGTGTGCACAACCGGGCAATCAAATGTGATCAGTGGAAAACCCCACCAAAGTAACCTATTTGAAACTATCATGACATGAGATATGAATTCCCCCTTCCTCAAAACATACTCTGTTACTCTTATCAGCATATTAAACACCATTATACTCCCCAGAGAGATTTACCTTTGTGCATGCATCTTCTTGCATGCAATCGCCCATTAGTGTTTGAATTATAAGGTGACCATCGGTGCTTCTACAAATGCTAGAGTAATGTGACATGCTGCACAAGGAATGAGGAGGCCAGGCAGGATGCAGGCTAAGTGTTTTGCTGGCTACGTGTTCAACATGTTTCTAGCGATGGACTTCTGTGTGATTAGGCCCTTATTCTGTGTAACCAACTGTTATGTTTCCTCCTTTGATACAACAGAGTATTCATAGACTTTCTACTTATCTCGGAGTGTGGTTAACAGGAATTCGAAGGTCACCACAGCCATCACAGTTCCAAGTTAAAGGCATGCAGAGACAAGAAGCTTCTTCTCAAGTCAACCCTCATCTCCACTGTTTTGATCACATTTTGCTCATGGTTGGTGGGGTTGCCAAAGCTGAAAGAGCGCACATCCCTGGGGTTCACCACTGATGATTGTCAAGGTATTGGATCTGGCTTTTCCTAGCCTCATTTGCTCTCTCCTGCCGATCAGAAAGCTGCTGATCCCATGACAGGTGAAGGCAGGCATGGTGAGTTGGGAGAGCTTAGCGTAAAGCAGTTCATGGATCAAAGTGGTGAACACTGAGCTCAAGTCCACCATCAGGCAGGATCATTCCATATATCCCCAGGCTTGTACATGTATCTTCTGGTCTGTGTAGGAGGTGACTTTCAGAGGATCCAGTGGGTGGCCTGCGATAAGATTCAGGTGAGTCTGCACAAGACTGTCAAAGGGCTTTTTGACCACTAAGGTCAGGCTTGTAGTCATTAAGGCCTTTGATGCAGAGTCTTCCATGGATAGGAGTGCTACGGTTGAGAGCAGCTAATTAGAGGTTCCATCATTAGTGTTAGTGCTCTAACAACCAAATGTGCCACAAGTACACTACAATTAGTGTTGTGTCACTAGACAGCCCCTCCGATCTTTCGTGTGTGCCTGCACCAAAATAGAAATCAATAAACAATTGTAGTGCTCATTTAAACTGTCGATTGTGTGCAAAACATGAGAAACCCAAAGAATTTTCAAGGGGAATAAAGGAGCAGTGCAATATAGATTGTTAAAAATGAGGGTGAGTGAACTGGTTGAGTTTAAACTGAGCTGGGGCTCTGTAATAAATTCTGGATGAAGTCAATTGTAAAATAACACTCACTGGAATCTAAATTAAAGGGATTAAAAATATTTCACACATGCCACTTCACACTATTTCCCACTGTTAGCCCACTATTTCCATCCCACTGATTAGTTATTATTAGTTTCTCTTGACCGCACCTCTAACATTGACAGAATTCAGTTAAAAACTCCAAGATTTAAAAAAAATATTCTTGGGAATTGTACCGGGGGTCAAATAATTAGTATTCTCCAAGATCACGCACTCTTTAGACTTCATATCCTGATGCTACTTCAAATAAATTTGCTGGAAACCTATTTTAAGTGGGGGACCTAGCAACTTCCACCTTCTGTGATGTTTACCCATGTGAATACTCCTCAAGTCATCCAAACAAATAATCACTTAAATCATATGAATGACTGCTAATAATGACAGGATAAGACATTCAACATTACTAGGATTAAGTTATGGTGAATCAAAGGACATTACAGTTCATGTCCCATAGGAAGATGATGCAGAACGGAGGTCGTCCAGTTTATTCCCCAGTGTCTGTGCAGCAGGATTTTAGTTCAGCTGGTGCCCATTTCTTTTCCATTGTCTTTCCTCAGTATTTACTGATACATTAAAAAAAAAAAAAAAAACAACAACTAAAATTGGCTAGCTAGAAGTCAACAGAAAGAGAGTGGTGAGTTGATTTCCGCATTCCCAGTGAGTAACTTGCAATCACACACCACAACCGTCCAGGGAGGCAACTGAAAGGTTCCATGCTCAGATCATATATGTTTGATCTGCAGCTGAACATAGCTCCAAAACAAGGTACAATTACAGTGTGTTTGCATAATGTTTGCTAAAAACTACAGTGCCAAGCTGTTCAGGAAATTACACAGCCTTTTATATTGTAGAAAATATGCATTTGTGACCATCTGTGTTATCAGGTCATGAGCCCTGAATGTTTTGAATGTAGCCGTGAGTATAATTTTTAATGTAAGCCTGTGAAGCTTGAAAAACAATTAATGCTTTTTTAAATTTAAAATGTATTCCTTTATTTATTTATTTAACCCATATTTAACCAGGTAACTTCCACTGAGACCAATGATTTCTATTACAAGGGAGACCTTGCCAAGACAGCCGCATAAAAAGTTCAAAACAATAACCACAAAAAACACAGAGGATATAAATTAACATCTAAAGATATTAAACTATCTATTCACAGTGACAGGTACAGACTGATTCATTCACCCTTGTACTTATGAGAGCTTTGAAATCAGGCAGAGAGACCAATTCTCTTAGTTTCATTGACTTGAAGGCTATTCCTTGTGAGGGGAGCAAAGCAAATAAAAGCTTTTATTTTCAGCTAAGTCCGTGCACTTGGAACAGAAAACAAGACCACATCTTGAGATCACAGACTATATACAGTCAGATCTCTGTGCAATCAAAGTGCAAATGTATGAAGGAATTCACCGAGCATAGTTTTATAAATGAACAAGTGCGAATGACTGAGCTGAGCTGACCATGGCCAAGCAGCCTTGGAGTAAAACGTACAATGATGAGTGAAGGCTTTACAGTTTGTAGCAAATCTCAGTGCACTATGATTATGATTTGTGGTATCTAATATGTGAAAAAATGTGCGATGCATTCATGTACAGCAGATCACCGTAATCAAGAACAGGTAAAATGGTAGCAGAGACCAGTCTTCTTTTGGCCTCAAAGGAGAAACAGGATTTGTTTCTGAAATAAAACCCTGATTACAGCCTCAGCTTTTTAAGAAGATTATCAACCTGAGGTTTAGAAGAAAAGCTGTCATCAAGCCAAATACAGAGATATTTGTAACTGGAGACAACTGCAAAAACTTCTTTACCTGGGCAGTAATAATATCCAAAGTGTTCACGGTGTGTGTGAATGTGCAATCCTCATAACAAATAAGCCTTTCAAAATAAATGGAAGTCCCTCAACTAACCATGTGTGCGTGCTCTTGTGTGTGCATGTGTGTGTGTGTGTGTGTGTGTGTGTGTGTGTGTGTGTGTGTGTGTGTGTGTGTGTGTGTGTGTGTGTGTGTGCGTGCACGTTCCCGTGTGTGTGTGTGTGTGTTCAGGGGGTCTGACAGTGAGGAAAGTAGTTTTTTTTTTATTTTTCCAACAGAGAAGGAAGGGTAAGAAGTAAGTACCTCACTAATATGGTATATATAATAAAATATCATCACTTCATTAGTTTACCCTATTAGACATGTATGTGAAATGTTCTCATAATTGATATATAAATTCTTGACTTATGGCCAAAAAAATGAGGTCACTGTGACCTTGACCTTTGACCACCAAATACTAATGAGTTCAGTGTTAAGTCAGAGTGGACGATTGTGCCAAATCTGAAGAAATGTCCTTGCGGTGTTCTTGACATAGTGCATTGATGAGAATGGGACGGACAGACGGACAGAACATAATGCCTCCGGCCACAGTTATGGCTGATGCAGGGGCATATAAACTCGCTGTTATGCCTGGTTCACACTACACGACATTTCTGTCCATTCCGACAGTCACTATGTCACATTACGCAATTGTGGAGTCATAAAATCATGCCATGACTTGGCTGACAGACATGACACACTACATGATGGTCCACACCAATCATCCCTGGTCGTCTTTCAACACTCATTGTCGTTCACGATCCATGCCGACACTGTACGGCGCTGCGCTGGGCTCGAATCTGGCTGATATCGTGTAGTGTGCACCAGGCATTACAGTCACGACAAAGAGAGAGAGAGACAGAAGGACAGACAGACAGCAGCACATGATGGAGAAGTGAACAGCAGATGCACTGCATGAACTGTATCTTAAAAAATGAATTGTGTGTATGTGTGTATGTGTAAGAAACCCTTTTTAATATTCCAACAACATACAGTTAAATGTTTTTCCAACTCTTGTCAATAAATGTTTCAACAGTTGTGAAGTATTCTGTTTCTACTCAATACTAACAACTATTAATATTTTTTTTCATGTGAATTCGTAATCTGGAAAGTTGACAACATTTCTGAGGTATACATTTCAATTTGTCAATGGTTATGACATGTAGGTCTATTTTGAATGTAAATAAGGTGCCAAAGTGTTTTGTTTTGTTTTAAATGGAATTTTAAAATAGGATCCCCCGTACCCTCCTAGGTCTGGGCTGAGCTCCCAGTGTCTTTAAATCCTAGATCACCCTGTTTGTGACCTGTTTTCAAAGACCTACACCTTCAGTCAGAACAAATGATCTTATGGCTGAGCGCCACAGATTGTTGATCATGTGATTCAGTGACATAAATGTACTTGCATAAAGGTTGGCTCCATGGAAACTGGATGGCAACATAAAATGTCTCATTGCTAAATGACTAGTGCTGCTGTTGGCCAAATGTGGAGGTTGTTTTCTTTGTATCAGCAGTTCAAAATGAGGGTACTGAAAACTTGAAAGTGTAAGATGTTACAGAGATAGGTGTGTCTGAGCTGCTGTGATTTGTATTCCTGATACCCTGTCAATGGATGGATGAACAGTCATCCACAAGTTCATTATCCCAGACCTGTGCCTCCAAAGAGCCTGCGGAATGAGCACAAAATGCCTTCAGGATATCTGGCAAATTTGATCTCTGATACTTCACTTGAATAACAGTTGCCAAATGCTATCAGATATGCAGATTGTCTTCATTTTGTCCACAGTTATCCTTGTAGACCATGTGGTGAAGCTGTGATCCTCTTCTGTGACGGCACAAACAGTAGATTAGGCCTTTAGGCTATAACGGATGTCAACCCAGGTTATGTTTCTCCAAAGAAGAACATCCTGCCTTTAGCTAGAACACACACACACACACACACACACACACACACACACACACACACACACACACACACCAGTTCACTTTTCATTCAATATGCAAATTGAAACTGCAGCTCATTTGCTGATGAAAGAGGATTCATGCTCAATTATATCTTAATGGGTTGGATATAACAGTACGCTCAGGCCAACAGATTTATTTTAGATGATTTTTTTCATTAGGTCGAATCTGACTGAAATTTTCCTAAATCAACTGAAGTAGCGGGAAAGTGAACTGAGCTGACCCAGGGAGCAAAGACACACACACACACACACACACACGCACATCTCTCTTTCTCCAAAACTGTCTCTCCATTGAAATTCACACGCATGCTAATGCACGCGCGCGCACACCACGGAGCGAATCCCCGACTGATTTCGAGGGAAATAAAAGCGCGCGTAGGTCGAACGACAGAGGGCGTGGGTGCGCTTGGAGCGGACGCGTGCCGATGCCTTTGGAATGCTAAGCATATTGGCCCATAAACACACACACGCACAAGTTCCTCCTGGTGCAGCTGAGAGAATGAGAGATGCAAAGGGAAGTGAGAGACATAGAGGAAAAGTCGGGGAGACAGGACTGGGAGATGGGGGGCATAAAAGAGAGATAAAGATACATGACCTCTCTTTGCAGTTGGTCAGTCTCTGTTTGCTCTCTGCCAGACATAAACTGTTCACTAATGGCCGGTACACTCTCTTGGTCAATAACATTATGCTGGGGAGGATGTCCCTACTTTACTTTCTTAGCCAGGCCGGGCGGCGCAGACAGTTGAGTCCTGACTGGCTTGGAAATCAGAAATGCAGAGGGGGTTTAACAGAGCAGCAGCGTGGAAGCCCCGGTAGTGTTCAATAGCAGCAGACCGATGCTGCATTGCGCTCCTCACCGAGCAGGTCGGTCCGCCGAGAGACAACATCCTCACGGCAGTGTGTGTGCATGCTTGTGTGTGTGTATGTGTGTGTATAAGGTGCAGGTTACTGCCAACAAAGAAGTATCATGAAATAATAAGAATATAGACTATGTATATGCTTTTATTATTGTTGTTATTTATTTTGCCATTGCAATATTAGTTGTAATAGTGGGGTATAAATGACCAGTGGATTATAGTACCATTAGGCTAGACAGTGTACTTTGTGTTCCACTAGCCTACAGTATAAATTACTGCAGGCCTTGAGCATCACAGTAATTTCCCATCAGAGAGTATGTGACCATTTCTGTCTCCTGCAGAAAAGAATGAATGAAGCCTTCTACACTTGCCCCGGCATAAAAAAGCTGCACCAGCAGAAATGTGACTGAGCACTGAGCTGACTTGTATTAAAGCCAGATCACTCTCTTTTCTTCCCCGTCTCTCTTTGTCCTTTGTATGAATGTGTGAATAAAGATATTTTCCCACCAGGAGCTGTCAGCAGCCGGGACACCAAGCCATTTAATCTTCCTATATGACAGGGGGAGGTGAGGTCTGTCCCCGGTAACCGACATACACACACGGCGACCCAACACCGCCTCTGCTGCCTCTCCCGTTACAGCTCAGCGATCGAGTTACGCGGCCGGGGAGAGAAAATGTTGCAGTAGCGAGGAGAGAGAGAGAGAGAGAGAGAGAGAGAGAGAGAGAGAGAGAGAGAGAGAGAGAGAGAGAGAGGCTGAGAGACTGCAGCATCGCTGGAGACCGGCAGCAGCAGCAGTCCCAAGCAGTGCAGGTGAGAGGGGAAAAAAAGCCAGAGGAGGAGGAGGAGGAGGAGGAGGAGGCGCATGTGGAGGAGAGAGCGAGAGAGAGAGAGAGAGAGGAAGAGAGAGAGAATGCGGGACTCTTGGAAAAAGACGCATCTACACTCGGTCCATCACCGAGACATCCATCCCGAACACAGGCTGCATAGGATTACGCTAAACTGATGATGATGGTGATGATGATGGTGATGGTGATGATGTCGGAATCTCCATTTTTTGGCCCATCAAGACAGGCTCTGATTTTTTAGTTTTATTGAGAGGAAAAAACATATGAAGAGAAACTCGCTCTGAAAAGCACTCTTGTCTCCTCATAACTTACGTGAAGGAATCCGACGGCTTGGCACGTTGCTCCACTGCGGGAAAAAGAGGAAAAAACGCAGCTGGATCTGAAGGTAAGAAAAGATCCAGTAGCATCATCCCAAAGACTTTTTTTTTTTTTAAACTGATTTCCTCTTTGGGGGGATGAGTGAATTTTCCTCGGTGTCCGGAGAGCTGAGCAGTGTTGTGTTTTTTTTTCCTTCCTTTTGTGCGGTGCTGCATTGCAGTTTCTAACTGTGAAAAACGCGAGAAAAGCCGCTGTCCCGAATGTGACTGGAATAAAAAGAACTTACAAATGGCATTATGAACTGATAAGCGTCCTCGGGTGACAGCGGGATAGCTCTCCGGTTTACGGCAAAGAAAGAGTGAAGTGGATTAATCAAAGGCTGATGAATTAGTTGTTCCCTTTTTTTACGCAGCAGGATGGATTTTTTGATATCTTCGTGGCATGAACAGCCCAGCAAGAAATTATTATTATAGAAGTTGAAAAAAGCACTGCTGAGTATTGGAGGAGAATAAAAGAAAAGGAGCCTGCACCGCTGAAGTGAACTACAGTGAGAGTGCGGAAGCTTTTCCCCGGACCTCAGGCGGCAGTCCGCAGAGAGCGATAGGGAGAAGGTAAGAAAGGATAAATCAAACACCCACGCTGTGAGCTACACCAGACCACAAAACACCAATAAAGAAAAGACAAGCCGCAGCTCAGAGGCAGACAGCGGGAAGGAGAGAGGCGAGAGGAAGAGGGAGCCATGCAGAGGCTTGGTGCAGTGCACTCCTCCGCGGCGCAGGCTCTCAGCCTCGTGGTCTTAGTGCTGCAGCTGCTGACTCAGCTACCGGGTGCCGACTCAGCTCTCCGGTACCGGGTGGCGGAGGAGGGCCCACCTGACGTCAAGATCGGCAACGTGGCCGCAGACCTGGGCCTCACTGCAGGTACGGGCAGCGGGGATGTCACCTTCGCCCTGGAGAGCGGCTCAGAGTTCTTCAAGATTGACAATGTGACAGGTGAGCTGACAACAGGCCCACGACGCATCGACAGAGAGAAGCTCCCACAGTGCCAGATGATATTTGATGAGAATGAGTGTTTCTTGGACTTTGAGGTGTCAGTGATAGGGCCGCTGCAGAGCTGGGTGGACCTGTTTGAAGGCCGGGTGGTCATAACAGACATCAATGACAACACACCTTCCTTCCCCTCACCTGTGCTGCAGCTCTCAGTTGAGGAGAATCGCCCAATAGGAACCCTTTACCTGCTGCCCACAGCGACAGACAGGGATTTTGGGCGGAACGGTATTGACCGCTATGAGCTCATCCAAGATGGTGCAGCTGGGTCAAGTGCAGCAAGACGCACAACAGGAGGGAACCCCATTGCTAGAGTGGATGGACTTGGGGACCGGAGGGGTAGAAGTGGAGATAATGGAGGAGGACCCAGGAGCACGGTGTTTGAACTACAAGTTGCAGATATACCAGATGGTGAGAAACAGCCACAGCTCATTGTGAAAGGCACTTTGGATCGTGAGCAGAAAGACTCATATGAGCTCGTTCTCAGGGTTCGGGATGGAGGGAACCCACCACGTTCCTCCCAAGCCCTGCTTCGTGTTTCCATCACTGATGTGAATGACAACAGCCCACAGTTCGAGAGGTCCACATATGAGGCAGAAATGGCTGAAAATGCTCCTCCAGGTACACCTGTCCTCCAGGTCAGAGCGTCAGACCGTGACATTGGAGTCAACGGGCAGGTGGAGTATGTCTTTGGAGCGGCCACTGAATCCGTCAGGCGACTCCTGCGGCTGGACGAGGCGACTGGATGGCTCAGCGTCCTTCACAGGATTGACAGGGAAGATGTGGCTCAACTGAGGTTCACAGTAACGGCCAGAGACCGGGGTCAGCCACCCCGCACTGATCGCACCACTGTAATTTTGGCTGTCCGGGATGAAAACGACAACGTTCCAGTTGTAGAGATCCGAAAGATTGGAAGGATCCCTGTTCGAGATGGAGCAGCGTTGGTACCAGAGAATGTCCTGGTGGATACGCCAGTGGCTCTGGTACAGGTATCAGACCGAGACCAGGGAGAGAATGGGGCAGTGACGTGCACAGTTGTAGGAGATGTCCCATTCACACTGAAGCCAGCTGGTGAAACAGCGCTCCCACCCCTACCTGCAGATGAAGCCTTTGACAGGTAAGCCAAACAAGGTAACCCATCACAGTAAGCTGCAGAGATGCTCAGTCATTACTGCTTATAAATAAGCACTTCCTAAATTAATCTGAATAAGGACTACAATTAATAGTTAGTTTCTTGAAAACAGACTGCTAGATACTGATGAACCTGTATCTAATAATCAGCCCCTGTCATTTGGCTGGGATGATGCACTACTTTTCTTGAGGGAACACAAAATGGTTAACTAATGATGAGGTAATCATGAAGTAATGATGCATTTTAAATAGGAGCTCAGTATAATGCACCACTTTACCTAAGGGGGGACAAAACAACCATGCACATGATAAGCAAATATTATTTGGATATGTGCCATTAAGCACCAGATTCGCAAACCCAACGAACAGTTCATTTTAAACTGGTTATTATTCATTAAGGAAATGGCCAGAATGTTTAGACACTGGTTCATTAACATGCTATTTAGCAGTCTGTTCTTAAGTTCTCCACTAGACTGTCCTTAATTCGGAGATATTCAGGACCTATACACTGATTTGAAGAGACTTCTTGACTCATTCCTAGGTAACTTCCCAAGTTTGTATATATAGTGTTTGTCAAGAGTTAGCAAATGTAAAAGTTAATTATTCAGAGACGAACTGTAAGTCTTTTTTACCATGGGCTGAGGCTGTTTTTATACCGTATGTTCTCTGACCTTGACAACTTCACATTTATCATGCAGTTGCTTTAAGTCTCACCCACTCTACTGCTCCAGGAGGAATTACTACAATTTCTATTTTCCCACAGAGAATTCAGAGAAGTGTGGAGTGTTGTTGCATGCAGATTTCATTTAAGCTTGGTTCAAGTGGTGCCACTCATTCACTAAGGCTACAGAGTAGTTAGAATGACATGCAATCTGTAAACTTTGAGCAAATATTCATTTAAGTCAAGGGCTTTAGACTTTTTAATAATAATATTATTGCTGTGCAGGCTGGAAATGTCAGTACTTTTCAGTCAACTGTAAAGATACTTCCTAAAGCTACTGAATGGAGGGAGTAAGGTAAAATAGTGAAGGCCATCTTAGAATATCAGTGCCACTGCTTATGACACCTGCGCAATAAGGCTGGTTTGTTGTAAAGCGCTGTCCTTGACTAAAGGAATTTTAGACAAAGTAATAATCATGAGAGCTCTTCAGCAAATCGATCAAGATATTTAATTAAAAAAATCTGTCACAGTTTTTCCACCACTGTTGTCCCTCTGTAGATGACTGCAGTCAATCGGGGAGATCTCTTAAAATCAAGTGTCTATTAAAGACCAAGGCATACTAGAGCTGAAATGATTAGTTGGTTAATCGATTGGTCTATTGACTGAAAATTGACTGCCAGCTATTTTGACAATCGGTTCAGTGCTTCAAGGAAATATTCCAGTAATTTTTTTGGTCTCAGCTTCTTAAATAGGAGGTTTTGTTGCTTGCCTTTGTGTCAAATTATTATAATCTACATATCTCTGGGCTTTGGACAGTTGGTTGGACATGGAAAGAAGGCATTTTTTAGGATATTGCCTTGGCCCCCGTGGAATGAAAATTAGAAATGTTCACTAATTTGTGATATTTTGTTAATATATAATAGAACATTCCCCATAAAAAATATCAGCACAGTGACAACTGGCAAAATATTAGCAGTAATATTTTCTATGACTACTTTGACGACAAGATCTGTAAAATTAACATCTAGGGCTGCTAATACATTCATGAAATATATTTTCTAATTATCTTCGCAGGAATAAGAAAAAATACTTCTTACATACTTCTGCCTTGCTGGACTACGAGGCCACCAAAGAGTACAGTGTTACCATTGTGGCAGTAGATTCTGGCAGCCCCAGTCTGTCCAGCAACAGCTCACTGATGGTGCGAGTGGTAGACATCAATGACCATGCCCCAACCTTTGCCCAGAGTGTTGTGGAGGTCCACTTTGCTGAGAACAATTCACCTGGGGAAAGGGTAGTCACTGTGGTAGCCACGGACGCAGACAGCGGAAAGAATGCTGAGATTGCGTACTCCCTGGACCCTGCTGGTAACGGGCCATTTTACATAGATGCAGATAATGGAGATATCCGTGCCACCGGGGTTCTGGACCGTGAGCAGCGAGAGAGATATGAACTCCGGGTTATCGCCAAGGACAAGGGCACCCCCTCTCTGCAAGGCTCTGCAACTGTTGTCGTTCAGGTGACAGACCGAAATGACAACGCGCCAAAGTTTGTTCAGGAAATCTTTACATTCTACGTGAAAGAGAACCTGCTTGCCAACAGCCCAGTTGGCATGGTCACTGTGACTGATGCTGATGAAGGCGAGAACGCAGAACTTAGTCTGTTTGTGGAGATGGATGGAGTGGACGAGAAGAAGACAGGAGAGAATGGAGAAGGAGAAGATGGCGAGAAGGAGCGTGAAGAGGTGTTTTCCATCGAAAACAACACAGGAACTATCTTCTCTTCTGCATCATTTGACCGTGAAAAGCTTTCCACATACACCTTCCGTGTCCGGGCTGTGGATGGAGGGGAGCCTCGCAAAACTGCCACTGCCACTGTCTCGCTCTTTGTAACTGATGAAAATGACAACGCCCCTTCAATCACCTCTCCAGCCAATGAATCCTACACCCTGCTTCCACCTGCAAGCAGTGCCCGCACCATCGTCAGGACTGTAACAGCTGTAGACTCAGACACCGGCCCAAATGCAGACCTTCGTTATGCTCTAGTGGGGGGAAATCCCTTCAGACTGTTTGAAATTGGCCACACCAATGGAGTGATCACCCTGGCAGAACCTCTTGAGCGGCGCCACAGAGGTCTGCATCGCTTGGTTGTCCGGGTCAATGATAGTGGGGCCCCCTCTCTCTGTGCCACCGCCTTGGTCCATGTCTTCATCAACGAGAGCTTGGCCAATGCCACCCTAGTGGATGCACAGGTAATCTTTATATGTAAAGATATATATTTCAGCAACATCAAAAAATACATGTACCTTGAATGAAATACGTTTGAAGTAGAAAAGGTAATGAAACCCTCTGTGCTATTTTGATGTGTGCAGACCTCTATTAATCCAGACAGTTGGTAAATGATAACCCATAATGACAGTGATGATATTGTCCTTTGATCCATTCAAATAATGGCCACTCTGATAACACATTACAATGGAGGAGGGTGGTAATGACAACTGATTGTGGCTGTTTAAACTAAAACTGGTAAGAAGATTATTTTCTTGATAGAATGAGATAAATGCAGAATTTCTGCAGTCTGCATGGTGTTGCAATTTTCTGCCCATTTTTGAGGAAATAATTGTGTCTATATTTGTCCCAGATAAAGAAGCTCTCTTTTGAAGGCTATTGGCAATGCCTGCTTCTTTGTAGTTTGAATGTTCTTTGTCCAGAATGCATTCTTATAATGACTATGTGGTTAAAATAACTGTTATTACTGGAGTGGTTCTTCTTTTATGGTACATTGAACTCAGAGCTGAGAGCATTAGGTGTGTGTGTGTGTGTGCGTGTGTGAGAGAGAGAGAGAGAGAGAGAGAGAAAGAGAGAGAGAGAGAGGTAGAGAGAGCGAGTATTAAGGGTGAGTGTGTTAGAGATGTCCCAGTTCTGGCCTTTCAATACAGAGTAGGTTGAAGTATGTTCATTTGAATAGAAATTGTACTTTAGCAGTGTCTCTTCACTATAGGCCTGAATATTGATGAGGTTTGGGAGTTTTCATTGTGTCAGGCAGCCCATTCTGAGCAGAACAAGTGGTCAGACTTAGAGGAAAGTAACTGAAAGCCACTATAATCTTTGAATGAATAATGTTTACAGGGGGCGAATAAAGGGATTGTGAAATATGTGCGTACTAACACATCCGCTATTATTGAATGAATCTATGTGATTTAGATTACAGCTGGCTTGAAGGATCCACGTTGAAGTGAAAAAGTAATTGACTAGACTCAAAGGCATTACCGAGACACCAGAAATAACACGACTTCAAATTTAGCATACGTTACACTGGCGGAAATCTTCCTTTCTTCTCTGCCCTCAATGTATTAATCAAACGAACTTCCCATTATGCTTTAAAAAATGTTCAACTGAGCCATAAATGTTGGCAGGTAATAATTACTAAAACTTGGTCTCTGGTGTGGGAAAAGTAATTTGTATTGACTAATAATTAAATCGCCTCAGTGGCCTTGTGGTTGCAGCGTTTGTTCTGAAACTAACAGCTTGTGGTTTTAACCCCCCACTTGAAACTTGGCTTAGAACACATTCTCATATTTTCTCTCAGGAAAAGGTCTTCAGCTGTCAGGTCTGTGCATGTAACGTGACGTAAGCGGTGCGAGCCTAAGTTAGCTCTGAGACATTTAAGAGGGAAAGAGCAGTCAGACAGATAAGAGGCGCATATCTCCAAAAATGTGTCAAACACAGATTGTGTTGGTTGCCCAAAATACCATGCCATCCCGCCAACACTCGAAAAAAGGTGTTTTATTGCACCTTGTCTGTGTGGAAAAAAATCAAGCGAGGACTGTGATCTCAGAGGACACACCTTATTGTGCAGATGTTTGGAGGAAAAGTGTCTGTACTGAAAAGTTTGCATTTGGTGGTGCCTTCCTAGTTGTTTCTACTAAAAAAATGTATGATTTCCAAGTACATAATGTAAACTTTGGCTCATTTTTCATTTTCAATTATGTTACTATATAGCCATAGTAGAGGGTAGCATAGCAACTACAATAACACTGTGCTCTGTGTGCCCCCTGAGTTCTCTGCATCCTTGTTTTTGAACGGCACTTAAAGCTAAATCTTGTGTTTTGGCAGGAGAAAAACACCCTCTGTATGATGACAACCTGAGAGTTTTGACTCACCTCATAAAAAAAAAGTGTGCAGTGTTGGTTTTTTTGTTACACAAAGATGCACGACTGAGCACAGATAGAAGGTGTCGTATTTGAGCACCAGCCGGTATGTAGAACACCTCATGAATGTAAGGCTGTCACTTAAGGGTAGAATGAAAAGTACAAATTGAACAATCAAGGGGGTGAGGATTAGAACAGAGCACTTGGTAAGCGGTGGAACAATGGTGTTGACAGGTGGAATTAACTGCAGTGTGCCTAAATGACCGGGGCCATTGAATCGAACAATAGGGTGTAATATGTCCAAGCCCAGTATAAAAGCCGTCTTTGATTACAATATGCATAGTTTAGTTTGATTGTAGGGAGGAACTTGGTGGAGTAATTGAGTAGAAGTCATTGAAGAGAGAATACCTCCATCTCATAATGAAGTCAAACTGAGTGGTGGATGGATGCCAGATGTAATTAGGGAAGGAAAACGTCTGCTTCTGCTGCAGCACCGCGGCAGAAAATGACTCCAGTCTCTTCTATCCAACAGTACTGGGTGAACCACATGTTGGGTAATTAGCTATAATATGATACTGCAGAGTTTGAGCTTGAGAAAGAATGACTTGGAAATAGTTGTGGTATTTTAGACATGGCTGTCATTTGGAGAACTTTGTACATGAGTAGTACACTCCATTGTGAATCTGATTAAGGCTCTTGGTGATATTTTCACATTCTTACAATTTGTGTTTCATCTCATATCAAGAGGGTTTTTTAATCTTGATATGTGGAATTTTTCCATGTCTTTAAATATGTACAGTCAGCTTTCTGTGAACATGAATAATAGCTAACAGTTACCAAACTGCGGCTCTCTGTTCTGTGGATGCATCGAGCTACAACTAAGATCAGGCACCTGGGTCAATAGTGTGGTCAGGGGAGAACTCCTCACCGTGGTCGCAGCATTGGCATCTGCAGTGACATGCACATAGCAGAGTCCTTGGAGAGTGGAGCAGATAGATGGTGGTGTTAAGCCCAGCCGGAACAAAGCTCATGCAGCAGAATGGAAGATTCCACTGGGAGTTTGGGATGCGTCACAGGGATGCACTCCAACACGGCGGTAGAGCTGGCTGTTGCGCTTATCCTGCTGAACACTTAACAGTCTTGCGTGCACCCGCCCACGCACACGTACAGTATACACACCTGCACTTGGATGACTATACATAGCTTGCACTTAGCTTGTAACTTGACACACAGCCATACACCTTACTAATGCCTCTCTCCGTCACATATGCCTGCATGCACACTCCCAACACACAAAAACTTGGCTGTTTTGTCACATAGTGTACACACACATATGGCACTGCATCGCTATTTTCTCTCTGTGTTTTGCACACACAATACGGCAGACAGCGCGGGGATGCGCTAAGCCAGGGAGATGCCCAGCAGAATGAGAATGGAAAGGAATACTGCAGGCAAAAGAAGAACAATGGGGCTGAGGAGAGAGCGGAGCCTGGCGGAGAGGCCCTCTGCAGTAGAAGCGGAATAATGGAAAAGAACCAAACACAACTCTGCTCAAAACAATGAAACTTAACCCAGAGATAGATGGTGATGAAACAATGAAATATAACACAGCCCCGTTCTTAGCTCGGGGGTAACGAGAAGTGAGAGTGAATAATGTGGCTCTATATGAGAGAGTCTAATAATATGCCTTGGATAATGTAATAATCAAGTTACACAGTGCAGTTGTGTGAGCAGCACTCTCTGGAGTATTACCAATACTCCAGGTGATACTGTAGTTTTTTTATTTGGTTATTGCAAACTAGGGCGAAAGAGAAAATGACATTTTTGCCAATCATCAACAAATTATCAGTAATATGTATATAATGACAAAGTGGGTAGAGGTAAATTATAGATCGGTACAGTTAATTCAGAAAATTACATTTTACTGTAAAGCAGCCTTTAAAGGAATACTTCACCAACAAAAAACAAACAACAAACCTTGAATTCTTGAAGAAAACTTTGACTGTCTCACATGCCTCCATGGAAAATGGCCAACATATTGACTTTTTGATTAACTGGGGTCCACATTAAACAACAGCAAAACTATATCAAAACATCCATTTACAAACTTTTACACAAGTTGTGCAGTTTAGTGCAAAACTAAGGTTTTTAAGTAAAAATGCAGGTGTTTGTCAAGTATTGAGCATACTGAATAAATGGGACTTAGTGGGAGCAATAGTTTTGCTGTTGTTAACCATTGTCCTCAATCAATCAGTAACTCAATATGCAGGGTTGGGGAGTAACAGAATATAAGTAACTAAGTTATGTATTTAAAATACAAAATATGAGTGACTTTAGTCCCGTAGTTGCAGTTTAAATTGGTGGCATTCTGAATACAGTAACTGTCTTTAAAAATACTTGAAGGTATTACTTTATATATTTGTGTTTTATTTGCCCGTAACACAGTGTCGAGCCAGCGTCAGATTGTTTGCTTTTTTTTTTTGAATGTGCGAGTTGGCCATGAGCGATGCAGCGCTGCCATTTTGAGCTGAACTTTTGGCGGAGCCCTTGTTTCTATTTACTCCTGTTGCTCGATTTGAAAGCTGTTGGGACACAGTGAATGTCATGAGACACGCATTTTCCATTAACTTTTTTTTTTTTTCTTTTCCAATAAGTGTGTGCATTGCAGCTGCCAGAGAACAATGGCAAAGGAGATGTACAGCCAGGACACTTGGAAATATAAGACCCAAACAAATGAGCTCAAGTGACATTTTAGGGCATGTATTCAGTAGTCTGTAGTGGAATGTGTTTTAAAAGTAACCCTGCCAGCACTGTTAATATGTTCACAGTTTCAAATGAAGGCATGCAAGAACAACAAAGTTTTCTTCCTGAATTCAAAGTCACATAGCATGACTAGCTGATATACACATGGGTGAAGTACTCCTTTAAAACCAAGGAAGAGAAACAATTGCAATGTTATGATATGCAAAATCTAAGACGATATCGAGTCTCATATATGATATAATAGGAAAATATTGCACAGCCCTATAGCAAACCATATGGGCTCATGGGCTCAAATGGAACTTTTCTCTCTCCTCGCTCTCTGTCTCTCTCCCGTTCATTCCTGCGAGCCTTATTACCCACCGTTCTTAAGGCAGCAGGGATTACACGAGTATATAATTTGCAGCCTTGACAGGCCAAAGGAATTGTCGTATGAGCTCTGAGACGAGATGTCAGGGCTGCAGAATGAGTAGTCTCGCTAACGGACAGCTTACACAATGTGTGGGCTTGTGTCAGAGCATTCATATATCTGTGTGTGTGTGTGTGTGTGTGTGTGTGTGTGTGTGTGTGTGTGTGTGTGTGTGTATTTTGTCTGGTCTCTGCGTAATGATTCTCCCAACATAGTTGCTATGTATTGATTAGCTATATTCAGATTCATGGCCCTGCCCCATATTACCACCACGGCTCTGCAGACCAGAACTCCACAGCCTCATTGTCTCCTGTAGAGCAAGACTCCATAACCAGTAATGGCTGTGTTTGTGTTTCAGCATAACCCACTTTCTTGTAATGATCCTTTTATTAGTGTACAAGCTCAGAGCATGTCTGTGTGTGTGTGTGTGTATGTGTGTGTGTGCTCTCAGCCATGTATATGTGCTCATAACAGGAGGTTATTGTGTGTCTCCTGTATCTTAAACCCAAATACAACATATTTTATAAGTGTTATATAAATTGGTTTAAACAGACCATTGTGGATTTGCCTTTCGTCAGATAAACTATTATGCTTAACAGAACAACAAACTCAAGACCCTAAAAGGAAGAGAGAAAATGTCTCTAAAATTATTCCGTAGAGCGCACACATTTACAGTAGCCCTCTATCTGTCTATCCACCCAATTCTCAGTGCAAAAAATTGTGATAGCAAATCCTTAACAAATCCACGCCTACGCTATCTTTTACAATAGGGACATTGTTCATTGATGAGACAGTAGATGTGTTTGTGTTCTGGGGATACAGTTGTAGCATGTCTTCTGCCTTTATTTGCACATTTATTGACTGTTTCTCTTACTTTTCCTCTTCTAACTGTTTCTGACCTTAGGTTTTCCTTTTATTCTTTTAATCAGCTTTAAACAGCATAATCCCAGGCATTTCCTGCACCAGTGCAGACGATGTAAGATCACAAATGGAGAATTACAACTTGAAATGCTGCAACTGAGAAGCAAGAGCAATTATATATTTAGTGACATTCTATGTGTCTGGGAATAATAGAGGAGCTCCCCCACTAAAAGACGGTGATGAGTTTAATTAAATGGAAGATGCTGTTTGATGTGTCTTTGTGGCTCACACCCACTGTGTCATCTTTTACAGTTGCTGTTTTGGACTTTTTTCTCATTGTCTCTTTTTGTTTCTTTCCCTCCTTCACTTGGCATCTCTCCCTCTCTTGTTTGTCTCCTCTCTACCTCTCACCCCAGGTGGCCCGCAGTCTGATGGCTCCGCTGTCACTGGACATTGCAGGGGACCCAGACAGCGAGCGTGCACTAGGGAAACAACGCCTCAGTGTAGCTATCGGTGTCCTGGCGGGAGCCGCAGCAGTCATCCTGGTTATCCTCCTTGTGGTCACAGCTCGGCAGTGTGGTGCTCAAGGCAAGAATGGCTATGAGGCCGGTAAGAAGGAGCCAGAGGAGGATTTCTTCAGTCCTCCGGGGGCTCAGCCACAGGCCGGCCGCAGCAGGGGCTCAGACCGCGGACGCAAACCTCGACGGGACAAACGAAATGGAAGTGGTGGCGGTGCAGCTGCAGGAGGAGGGAAGGCGGACAGATCGCTTTACAGCGGTATTGTCACGGTCAACGGGCTGCGACGCCATGCCAATGATGATGATGAGGAGGATTTGAGCAGTGCTAGTGAGCGCTTGGCAGCCCGCTACTGTGCAATGGACGGTGACCCTGGCAGCCCACGGATGGGCGGCGGCAGGAGGCACCAGTCGAGCCCAGATCTGGCCAGGCACTACAAATCCAGTTCACCTCTCCCCGCAGTCAATCTACAGCCACACTCCCCTCCAGCTGAGGGAAAGAAGCACCAGGCGGTCCAGGACCTGCCTCCCTCCAACACGTTTGTGGGAAGTGGGGGTTGTGTGGGGAGCGCCGGCTCCAGCAGCTGCAGTAGCGGGGGCAGTGGTAATGCAGATGCCATGTCCCTGGGATCTGACCAGTGCTCAGAGTATGGCTGCCAGACTGGGAACAAGTACAGCAAACAGGTAGGCGCTCTGGGAAGGGACGGGGATGACTTACTTTCGGTGGATCCTCAATTTTTATCCCTCCGCGCTAGTGATAACCTTTGCCAGAGGCATTATGTTTTTGGATTGTCCAATCATCTGTATGTATATCCATCCATTTCTCATCTCATTCTCGTGAACATGATATCTCAAGAATGCCTTTCTTCAAATTTGGCACAAACATCCACTTGAAGTTCAAGGATGAACTAATTTGAAAGGTCAAGGTCACTGTGATCTTGCGTCTTTCTCATTCTGGTGACCGGGATGTTTCAAGAAGGCCTTGAGTAATTTCCTGAAATTTGGCACAAATGTCCACTATGGATGAACTGATCAGAATTTGGTGGTCAAAGGTCAAGGTCACTGTGACCTCACAAAACATGTTTCTGGCCATATTCCAAGTATTTGCTCGCTACGTATGACACAATTTCACACAAATATCTAATAGGATACAAGGACGAAGTGATGACATTCTGTATTCACAAGGTCAAAGGTCAACTTCATTGTGACATCATACTGTTCTGTTCCTTTCTGGCCATTACCCAACATCATATCTCAGGAACAGAAGGGGAGACATTTGGTCAGGTACTGAATTGGTTACACTAATCTCTGTGCCCACGCTGAAACTGCAGTGATTGTTTAGATCTTCTGTGCTGCCAGGAGGAAGCATCCATGTTTTTCACAGACATAGATGTAAAATCTATAACTGCAAATTAAGTGGTTTTTAGAGGCATATAACCACATGAGGGTAACTCTAGCTTTTGTTTGCTCTGTCCTCTTTATTTAAATCTATCTTTAAAAAATCTCAGTCAGCTCTTTGTGACACTTTGTCCGCTCTCTGACTCCTGATCGCTGTCTCCTCCTCCTCCTTCCCAGCTTCTTTTCGCACATCTGCTGACATACTCTTCCGCACGCCCCGTCGCTAACGTCTAAACACCATTTTATCTCCACAAAATAGCTGACAGTGTGTGCGCACACACGCCCGCACGCACACTCGTGTGTCTTTGTCAGCATCCTAAGCCTGTGAGCAGTGTGACGGTACCCTGCTGTCAGAGCGTGTGTGTGCTCCGTGTCAAACATCAGCCCACTGTTTAGCAAGATCTAATGCAGGGGACATGAGTCAACCCCCTACTGTAGCCGAACAATATGTGAATGTGCATCTGTGTATACATGCATGACTGTGTGCGTGCGTGTGTGTTTGTAACACATGTTTACCGTGCGTGTAAACCCCTGAGGAGTTCAGTTGGAGTAAGGACACGGAGGGAGTGGGCGAATAGTTGCCTCCAACAGGGTAATTGGTCATTTCGTGTTTCAGTTTCCCTTGTCAAGCTGTTATCTTTCTTTCATTTAGCATATATGTTTATTCCGTAAACAATATTAGTTGCACAGATAATGGATGCGCTGGCTTTGGTGTTTGCTCGAGAAGCTTCAGTTAAAAGCCAGAGTCCTGCTGACAAATAAATACTGCATAGAGACGGTCACTCACCCCTCCACCCACGCGCACATACTAATACTCACACACACACACACACACACACACACACACACAGGAACCATCTATCATCTTGGACACACTGACACAGCAGGGTCTCCCTAGTCCATGGCGAGTGCTCCCAGGAGTGACGTTTGAGTGACAGCTAACCCTTCTTAAAGGGGCGGCGTCTCATTTCCGTGATGGACAGCTCTACATTTATCCTCCCCGTGGTGAAAAAGTGCTGATGTGGTCATTAAAAAGGAAGGAGAGGAGCTTCTTAGGCTAATCAATTCATACATGGGCTCTCTGATCCCGCTCAACACACACACACACACACACACACACACACACACACGGGAACGCGCACGCACACACACACACACATACACGGGAACGTGCATGCACACACACACACACACTCCAGAGGTTAATCCATTACGGAGTCAATCCTCTTAATCTGCCGTTCCCAGGGAAAGAAAATGCTTACTGGGAGAGTTTGGTGTTCATGCTTACGTGCACTCAAAACATGCCAGCACACATACGGAGACACGTAGACCCACAAACTGACAGCGTAATGAATTATTGATCGTATGGAGTAATTAACTCCTCTGCTGCAGTTGAGTGTGCCCCCCGCCCTACCCCACCCCCCACCCGCCCCTTTTAAAAAAATATCCAGCAGCTAGTGGTTTCACACACAGGTCTGTGTGTGTGTACGTCTGCGAGTGTGTCTAAGACTTTGGGCGCTCGTGTGTGACTGCGTTCACGTACGTGTCAGAATTTGTTAACTCGAACAGTTTGGCGACATGAGCAGGTTTGTGTTGGTGGGTGCCTGTCACGGCGCTCGAGGGACTGCTTATTTCATGAAGGCATATGCATTTTATATGTGAGTGCAAGTGAGAGATAGACTCAGGGAGTAATAGGTGGCGAGTATGTGCCAAATGTAGGAACTGGGGCGCTGACAGAATTTGGAATAGCATTAGATCAGGAGTGGGAGAGAATTATAGGAGGTTAGGAGGGGAGGAAGATGGAGTAAACGAGATGGGGAAGGGGGGGAGACTTTGAATTTCAAAGCTACTTTACTGGGTCAGTGAAAACTCTAAAAACTGTTTATCTCAAGTCAGCACATCATCAGACCAACTAGGGTGCTCCAAATAGGGAAAAAACGAATGCAAAAAACAGCAAGTAATAAAAACTGGGCGTCATGGGTGAAGAGCAAGATTGCATCAAAGAGGCAACAACATGATAAAAAAAAGCTCAGTCAACAGTGTTGGGCATTTTTTAAATCAAAGTTCTTCACCAAGGAAAGTGAGAGGAGAGGGAAGAGGAGGAATATCAATATCAGTGGGAATGAATGAATACAAAAATGAACAGGGGAAAAAGGAGAAGTGTGTGAAAGAGTGAGTAAGTGTGTGTACTCAAAAGAGCATGGCAGCAGGATGGAGAGATAGAGGTTAGCTGAACGGTGTAGAGAGGGGTAAAGATATGTGCAGTGGAGAGAGGGGCAGTAATAAAGTAAAAGGGAGTGTGAGCCAATAAAAAGAAAGAAGAGCAGTGTGTGTGTGTTTTGCATTTTGATAAGGAGTGGGTATCATCTGATATTCGTGTAAGTATCATATCCGAGTTTCAGTATTAATAACAGAAACCTTATGCCTGCCATACATTAGAAGGTTTTGAAAAGACACAGAGACACCCTTTCACATCTAAAGAAAATGAGATTTTGCAAAATCTGGGGATCTTGCAGGATCACTTCTTGCAAGACTACAACTAGATTCCTTTTGAGATTATTGCCCATCCTGCTCTTGGTGGAAAACGTTACGCCAAACCCCCTTTAAGAAATGGCATATGAACAGTTTACTATGTTTCCACAAAAGCATATAACTCCAGAAACACAAGACAAAAGGCGTCATATGTTGACAGTTTTCTTGTCAATTCAGCATCAAAGTAATCACAAAGATAAAATGTAGAGCGTACAAGCTTTACATTTTGGATTTAGTTGCCTCAACTCAAAACCAGCGTCTGTTGGTTAGCTCCATAATTTCAGTGGAGGGTAGACCATGGGAATGAGAGGCAAGTCACTTCAAAGATTAAGATTTCTCGTTAAAAATAAGTGCTGATTGGTGGATCAGATCACGTACTCTTGTTCACTCCACAACTAGTTTCTCCTTCTTCTCCACAGTCCACAAGAACCGAGACTTGTTCACGTTCTTGCTCCTTTCCTCTTGTTTAGTGCTGGAGAGAGCGAAGCTATTGGTTGTATGTGTCATTGATCTTCAGTATTTGCATGAGCCAGGACTAAAAACTTGCAATCTTATTTGACATGCTTGATTTTCTCAGAACGTCAAAGTGTGAAAAAGACTGACTTCACACAGCTCAGATTCATTGATGGATTCCTGGAAGGGCCTATTGGGCACAGACCAAGGGGCTTAAAGTGTCAGGTCCTCGCCCTGGCCTCCAACTGCAAAATGTCACTCAAATTAACATGTATTGACCAGGAAGAGACTAAAAATTATCACAAAGAGACACAAATACACCACAAAGAAATACGAAGAAACTGCAGAGACACAAAGTAAGTACAAAAATGGGAAAAACAACCACAAACAGATACAACACAACTACAAAATGATGCTAAACAACCACAAGGACACACACTATGACTACAAAGTGAAACAAAACAACTAAAAACATACACAAAATTACTTCAGAGAGCCCCAAATGACTATAAAAAGTCACAAAACAATCACAAGGGAACAAAAATGACTACAAAGAAACACAAAACACCAAAAAAGACCAAAGTATTTTCTCAAAGAGGCACAAAACATCACAAAGAGACACAAAAAAACCATAAAAAATTGCAAATCCACCACAGAGTCTGTGTGTCTTGTTCCTGTATAGGAGAGGTGTTTGAGCCCTTTGCATATCTGTGCCCAGGGGCCCATTGTCGCATATTTCACCTATGCTTGAAGTGAGTTTTATGACCACCTTACATCAAATGATCGAGATCACAGAGAGCGCACAGCGTCTGAGGTTAAACTCTAATGATTTTATCCCGAGCTTGTAGATTTGTCTGCAAAAAATCATTTCTTTAATTCAGTGTATATTTGATCTACAATATGCACAGAGAATTGTGTGACAGTTACGCAATGCATTACTTTGTTTCTCTACAAAAAACCTTTTTGTTTCATTCCATAAAAGAAGCTAAAGTTCTTGAAGTTAAATAAAGTCTAGAATGAGCACAACTGTGATTCTGACCATTTTCTAATTCATAATGAAAATAAATTACATTCGAATGTTTTTGTTTGTTTGTTTTGTAATTTGAATGTAAATAAGGTGCCAGAGCACATTTAAAACATGAAAATAGAGCTTGTTTATCAAGAGAAAGTACCAGGGGAGGATTCCCCCCAGACCCCCTGACAGAGGTTGAATGTCCTTAAATCCTTAAAACGCCCCTGCGTACACCTGACCTTTGCATGGCTGCTGCAACTGGCTGCACGGGGTTGGCTCGACTGGATTTGCCTCTTGGCATAAACGAGTTAGGGCAGCAAATATCAAAAGGTTGAACACAGGAATGTTGTTTATTATACTGATAAATCATTTTCATGGTTGTTTGTTAACTGGCCCCTGGTCATCTTTTATTTTGTAATCGTGGCCCCCCAGAAAAGTAAGTTGAGTATCCCTGCTAATACATCACAGGTTTGAGACTTACTTCTCTGAATTCCTATTTTGGCTGAAAAGAAGCCTAAGTTGTCAAAAGTCAAGTATTGTCAAATAGTAAGAGGAAGAATAAAGTCTAAAATAAGCACAACTTTGATTTAAAACAGTAGATGCTCAATAAAATTGATGAGTAAACAAGCCTACAAACATTTCCTACTTGACTGTTTTTGATACTCAGTGCCACGGACACATTTCGGTTGGCACCAGAGAGTATCGAGGTTCGATACCCGGCCCTGATGCTGATGGAGGAAGTGTAAAGGAGAAGGTTGGAGTACGTGCTTCCAAGTGAGGAGAGGCAGGGAGAGCGAGAGAGCGAGAGAGCGAGAGAGAGAGAGAGAGAGAGAAAGAGAGAGAGGTCTGGTTTGGGAAGCAGCCAGAGAGTGAGAGTGGACTGCTGAGATGTGGGTCATCAGGATACCCGTTGGCATCAGGACACATTAATGATCACAGCAGTCACATGGCACTGCAGTCAATATGGGCAAAGTGGCCTCGTTCTACCCTCTAACCGCTACCACACACACACACACAGACAGACACACACACATAACTCACACTCCACCACAAAGCTGTTTTTTTCCCTGTCTGCTGTCCTCAATCAACCACAACAAAGGTCATAGTGGCTGTTTGATCTCAGCAGCTCTCTTTCACTTTTCTCAGGTTTGGATTGCTTTCTTTTTTTATTACAGCGAGTCTCGATTTGCACTTCGCACCGTCCTTTTCTTTGCTTTTCACCTCCCCTTTTGACTCTCACCCTTTTGTTCCGTTTCTACAGTTATCCCTGCTTTCTTTGCCGTATGCGTGGTCATAAATCTAAACACCCAACCGCTGCTACCTCTGCGTCTTCCATGCGCCACACTGACCTCTGAGAATAAATCGACTCAGCGTTTTCACTAGTGCGACTTCTTCTTTTACTGTAGTGAGCACTTTCTCTCCCTGGACCCAGCGTGTGTGTGGGGGCGGGTGAGAGAGTGCGGTGCCACGAAGGCTGAATCGAACCAGACACACACACACACACACACACACACTGATCCAAAGCCTAATCAATGCACCGTTAACAAGGCCAAGACTGCAGCACAAACAGGTGGGTTGACAGCGCAGTTTTTTTTTTTTGTGCATTGCACAGTTTCACAACGCTTTGTCAAGGTCAGCATTGGGCTCTCACAACACGGGGTGCCACAGCATTTCGACACAGCAAGGACAAGCTATGGAGTTGTGGCGAATAGGGCTCATCCGGCCGGTTTCGTCCATCTAATTGGACTGTATGGACGGGCGCTGGTGGAGAGATTAGGTCTACTGGATTATAAAATTGAAAAGCAGCTTTTCATTTCAACGAAATCCCTCCAGGATTAAATATGATGAGCGTCTGTCATAGACCCACACTCACCCCTCTGCGCAGTCGGGCTCACCACTCGTACACCTCCTGTGATCACATGCAGCATGCATTAGGGTCACAGGGGTGAAAGCACTGTCAACCAGAAACAAAACAGAAACACACACCAAACTCACCCCTCCCTCCTTCTCTCGGTTACACGCGCACACACTGTAATCGACCCGTGACCCCTGTCATGATGATACCAAAGCACTGATGTATTTATTAAAAGCCACCGTGAGTTCAGGTCGTGCTGCCGACCATATGCTCACGGGGTAAGTAGGTGGGGAGGTGAGGAGGTGGGGGTAAGCGAGAGGTGAGAAGGACGAGGTAACCAAAGTGGGGATCACCCGACGAGCCAGACTGAAAACTGATCTACTGACCTGGAGACAAAGAAGGAAGGGGAGGGGGCAGGGAGGAGGTGAGAGTCAGTGGGCATCGGGGAGGGAACATGAGCCAGAGAGAGCGAGTGAGAGAGGTACAGATGATGAGAGGAGACGAAGAAAGGTTCAAACATTACGGGAAAATGGAGACAGATGTGTGTTTGTGTTAGATGCTCTGCTTGTGGAGATGGAACACATGCTTACCCTGTAAATATTGATTTTCCACTCAACCAGGATTGTATGGAGGCCTTAAAAATAGCTGTGTTTAAAGGTGCAGATCAGTTCCATAAACAAATCATCAAACATTGGTGCCATTTACTCAGAGTCTTTTTTTTGTCTTAAAGGTATACAATGCAGGAATTGTTGATTATTGTTTGTTAACAGTCTCAAAAGCCAACTCTAGATTCGCTCTCATGAATCAAGCTTTGTATGCTTGGCGTTTTGCCTAGCTATATTTGTTCTATCCGACGCTGTGTCTGTGATTCTCGTAACTCCCCTTTGGATATGTTCTGCTTATGGTCTGGCACCTGGTTGCTACCTTTAAATGAAGTCCCAACCTCACTTGAGTGCTGTGCCCAGGAACTTTCTGACCACAGCAAAATAAGAATAGAATAGGACAGTACAGGCAGAGGGTTCTCACATACACCGCCACACACTTCTCGTGGGTCATAAGTGATGATTGAGAGGGATTACTTTTGTATATGCATTGTTTTATAGAAAAATCCGGCGTAGCATACCATTAAACTTGAGCCAAGATTATTAAATCACTTTGAATGACCTGTCATCCTACAGCAGTATGCTGCAAAAAGCAGCTGGTGCAAAAGAAAAAAAAAAAAAAACATTCTGGTAACTGACCACAAGTCATGTTGCCCTTTGTTACAGCTTTTGGCTTTATATATCCTCTCTGGCAGTCACAAAGATCTTAACTTTAACAAAGTTTTTAATGAGAAATTGTAGAGAAAAGAATGCATTCATGTTACTATGGTTACAAAATAATCTTTGGTAACTGTGTCGGAGAGGGATAATTGCTCATTTGCTAGGATCAGCAGATAAACAAATCCTGTAAATCTGTTTAGTTAAGCTTTTTAATATTTATATTGATGTCACATACTGTATCCTCAGCGACAGCATCTGTGAATGAACCGTGTTTCATTATGGTTCAAGTTAACTTCATAGATGTCCTCTTGTTTGGTCTGCACTGAAGGTCAAATGATGGTGTTCAGTAGAAATGGCACGATTTCAGTTTTAAACCAGACATTGACTGAAATGAGCCTAGCTCAGTTATAGAGAAGGTTGACAGAAAAAACTACAGTTTGTAGACTATGCTAATGAAGTGAAAGTGATCTAATTGTTGTTGTTTTTTTCAAGTGAAGAAACTCAGGCTGTTGTTGCAAAGTACCCTTTGGCCATCACTGGCTCTTCTTTGTGTACCCAACTGACTGGTGAAATAAGATTGCCTGGTTACAGACCTTTGAATCCGCCCAAGCAGATTGTTTCTTCCTCCTTTGTGACTTAATATAAAACAACCACTAAACCAATAAACCAATAAACAACCACATAGTGCTGCAAGGGGACTCGATTAGCCAATCAGTGCCACCTATTGGACTAACTTTGTTGTTAAGTTGTTGTTAAAAGTTGTCAAGTGGTGAACAAGAGCCATTGAAAAGTAATGAAAGCAAAAGCGAGTGCTATTGACAAGATAAACGTTGCCATCAAGGCTGTTCTAAATCAACATTTTCCTCTCAAAGTTGCCCGACATCATAGTTTGTTTTACTTCACTCTATTTCAATCTTAAAACTCTGGCAAAACCGCTATGTTGGCATGGCTATGCATCAGTGTGGACTCAAAATGACATTAGATTCAGGGGAATATGTTGGCCTCTAGTGATTGGTTAGGGAAAATTGAATCCCTCTCTCCCATGGAAATTAGCTCAATGTCAAACTGAAGATGGAAGTGGAGTATTGACAGTTCTGCCTGATATCAGGCAAGAAATAAGTTACTGTTTTAAGTCAGTTATTAAAATTTGACCATATGACCTTAATGTGGCACATAACGAAAAATATGGCATAAAACCAATGATCTGCTGATCTTAACAAATTGATTTTCATAGTCTGACCATGATATAGTCCGCAGTGCTGGAAAAAAGTCAAATCAAGCAGTGACCTCGAAATCGAAAGTCAAACTGAATCATGGATTTGGAGAATCTTGACACAGTAGATAGTGTTTTTTGCTGTTCTTCGTGACGGATTTTACAACCAGACGTTAGGTCATTCCTTTGCACGAGGCAAAAACTTGGGTGATCTTGACAATTACCGGACAGTATTAGATATATTTCATAAAATAATAACCACAAAGTAATTTTATTTAATATATTTTATTCCATTTTTTGTAAGCAGTACAGCATCACCATTGCAACATATCGTCACGCCTGTTTTGTTTTTACTGTCCTGCCATTCCATCAGACTTTTTGTTTGTCCCATGCCATCTAGAAAGTGTTGTCCCTCTGCCATCTGACCTCTTCCTGATTTTATGTGAACGTAGCATTAGACATAACCTCAAGGTCACATCTCACACGTCTTCCCCAGTGTATTGATTTGGCTGACTTGTCAAAGATAGATCAGTTGTGATCATGTTAATATGGAACTTTGGTCAGATTGTAGGAGATTGTAACCCATTCACTTCATTACGAGATTTCACCAAATATGGTAGAAGTCATAAGCACTGAAACATCTTTTCCACACCGGGTGTGTTATAGTTGGATCTTGAAGCATCCATCCATTCTGTTTTTCTCTGAATTACGTTTGAAGTACACTGAATGGTCCTCATATACAAAATGAATGTATGACAGAAAACAAGGCGTACAGTTATTTCTACACAAAGCTCAGCATTTATCAATGTGGACTTGCGCAACATATCAGGGGCTACAATATAATCTCAAGTCAGGTCTCAACTCGTGTATGCAAATTTGAGTCAGCATGGACTGGTGGTGCAGCAAAGTAAATCTGGCTGAACTGGAGAATTGTTATTAGACCATATTCTGATGAGCATCTTAGTATTTGCAGCCACATATTCATCACTTAAAAATACATAACCGCTGCATGAACACGTGCTCTCTGATGCCTGTCTCTAATTTATTCATTCATTTCCACTCATTCATTTATCATAAACACTTATTGTGTTGGGGGTCGCGGGGGGGCTGGAGCCTATCCCAGCTGACGTTGGGCAAGAGTCAGGGTACACACTACACAGGTTCACAGGACTGACACAGGACTGACACATGGAGACACTCACATTCACACCTACGGCCAATTATAGAGTCACAAATTCACCTACAGTGAGCAGAATGTCTTTGGACTGTGGGAGGAAGCTGGAGAACCCACTCAGACACATGGAGAAAATGCAACCCCAGATTCGAACCAGGAACTTCCTTGCTGTGAATGACAATAGTAACCACTGCACCACGGTGCTGCCATATCATTAATCTTTCAAACATCATAAAAAAGAAAAAAATAAGCCCTGCAGCAGTATTATTCAAAGACTAGTGGGCTGTAGTCCAGCCTGTGTCTCCTCCACTACCTGTTGAGCCTGAAATGAAGCAAATCCAATACATGCAGTCACGCGCTCCATGGTGTGGGTCAGTTATGAGATTTTATACAAATATTATAACAATAGCAATATTATATAATAAATAGGTCAATATTAGTAATCCATGTGGGTTAGTACATATCACTGATGTACGAATTAAATATTCCAACCTCAGCTGGAGTTTGATAGTCCACTGCGACACTGTTGACCGCAGCAGTGATTTCATTCCATACTGCGTTATTTCGACTTCTGTTGATTCCGCTTTACAGGCTGCCAAACAGAACCAATTAGTTAAATTGGACTTCGGAAGTCAGCGTTTCCATTTCTAACTTCTTGGCCATATTACATCTCTCTATGTCGTAAACTCTTGGGGCGAGGCCTCTAAGCCTAGAATATATTGACAAAGGATATTTTAATGACAGTTGTTATCAGCTGTCACGTGCCCGACCATTCCCAGGCTGTGATCGGCAAGGTGAGAATGTTTCATGAACTTTATCCTAAGATGATTTTTCCATTCAGATCTGCATTGCTTCATTCATTAGATTGATAAATGAGGGCCATTGTGTATTGGGCCGCTTTCAAGCTCTTTCCAATTGCACAGAGGTGCTGCGGCTGAGTGTGGAAGGTGACGAGGGACTGCAGCTACTGTTGCTCTGCTGACATGCTGCATTCACTATGCAGCCAGAGTAGACGAGGCATAAGTTCAACTGTCGTCAAAAATTATATTTTGGTCACCCTCTCTTTAAAGCTTTTGGGTGTTCATAATGGAATTCAGGTTAAGGTAAGGGGAGACATGTAGCGGCGAGGGCTGAGGTTAGTTTTTAGGGTCATGAAATGAAAGTCAGTGCAAAATCAGAAATGTATTAAATCAAAGATGTGTGTGGGTGTGTTTCTATGTGTGTGAGCCCAGGACAAAGACAGACAAAGCGAGAGGAGAATCAGAGGGAGTGAGATTGCGGTAGGCAGAGGGAGAGAAATTGTCTGTTTCCTCACACATCAAGGTCACCCAAAGCTGGAATGTGATTGGAAGTCCCCTGTCTGTCTTGGCTGTTTACCACACAAGATAATACAGACTGGCTGTTCAGCTGATAATGTTCCTGTGTTAACAACTCCTCCCTTCAGCTTTTGTTTCAAGCTCTCTGTGAAATGGCAGGAATGTGGGAATGTCATTCTGACACGCACGCTACGCAGACAAGCCGAGGCAGGGACGCGCACAGCAGACGCTGTCAGACGTGTGATTTTAACACACACAGACGTGCCCAGTGAAACACGCTCTTGTGTGTACATAATAGCACATAATTACACACCCTCCCAGATCCTTATGCATATACACTTTTCACCGCGAGCAGACGAACTCTGATAAGAATATGATGACACACGAGCAGAGAGGAAAGTTTTCCGGCTCTTACATCAGTTTCTTCTTCCATTCCCTCTGGATCGAATCACATGCACAAACCCGGGCACACTATGTCTCCTAGAATCACACACATCCGTAGAGGCTTGCAAACACACTAACTCTTAACTCCCTGACACACACACACACACACACTTGAACACACACAAAGACCTACATAGCAAGCCTCTCGCTGAGATGCTTCCTTTTATTTGCTTCTTGAAGACTCTGCTCTGTATTGAACAGCTCTGCATTCAGCTCATCTGCCTTCCAGCATTACCTTAATGGCTGTCTGTGGGTTGAGCAATTTTACCCAATATTGCTAAACAAAAGCTCTCTTTCTCGCACTAGACAGGGATTCAAGACAGCTTAGTAGCCCTGTGACTGGCTTTATCCACCTACACAAAAGAATCTTCAGTGCATTAAGTGGTATTGAGCCGGGTTGAATTAAATTGACTTGAATGGATTTTGAATTGAACTGAATTGGACTCAGCCCAACTCAGCTCAATTAAATAATTCAAATTGTGTGGAATCAAGTCGGATTGAGTCAACTCAAATTGAATCAAACTGAAGTGAAGCGAAGTGAAGTGAGGTGGAGTGAATTGGTTTACCTTGCTAGCAGATGCTGCAGGTATCAGCGCAGAGGACAGTATGGGAATGATTATTATTGTGGATTCATTTTGTTAAAGATGTGCTGAAAACAAAGTTTTGCACTTGTAATCTTAGTTCATTGCTGTGAACTCTGTTCTGATAGTTTACATACTCAGGTCTGTGCCTGCGGCTTCATTTTTTTGAAGCCTGAGCATTAAGGTTTCTGTCAGTAAACTTGTGAGTTTGTGCAGCCGCCTCTATGGCTTCAAGCTTAATCTTACAAGCTGCGCTGTAAAAAATTACACAAGTGCTCTGTCCACCTCTAAAGGGCTCTGCATGCCTGAAGCAAACTGGGTTGTACAATGTCTTGGTCGACTATGTTTAAAGTCCAAATCGTTTACATTGTACCTAGCTGTATACCACTGTCTCACAGAATCCTCTCCAAGAACTCTTAATGAAGCTACACACTGAAACTTAAAATGCAGATAAGTGTGCACATTTTCCGAAAGTTTCTCCTCGAAGGAGACAGAATTCAGCTTGACAGAGAAGTTCATGTGTCCAAAATGATGGACTCAAACCCAAATCTGTTTTGAGATCTAGTTGGACCAGATGATCTAAAATATATAAAACCCAGCCTGGTTATGCCCAATATATATAAGCATGTCCAAGGTGAGAGAAACCCAGGACAAAGACAGGTCTTGAATCTTAGTACTATTTAATGGAATGAACAAAGCAGATGCCGTTCTCTTTGTTGTAGTGAGCTTCACCTGCCTGATGCCTTATTTGCAATAGTTCTAAGCGGCTTAGATTGCACATAAGTATGCATGTTTAAACTTTTGGAAATAGAGACATGCTACACATGGTTAGATTGGGTAAGCTGTCCTTTTGTCCAGTTCATATTACAGAAACTATGAGCACCAAAGTATAATCCATGCAGATTTACTGACGGCATGGAAAACAGAAGAGACAGGAAAAACAGTAGTGACTTCCTTTGTTTTAAGTGCTTATAAAGTCAGAATATGTGTCCATTCCTCAAATGTTTGTATTCCTTTTGTCCGTAAGGGTCCACCGATCAAAAATTCAAAAGGATTTTTCTACAAGTTGTGAATATTGTCAGGCTCACTATAGGCTTGTGCTGGTTTGAAACTTTTTCAACTGGTTTGATTTAAAGCCAAATATCTAACCGAAGCGATATATCGAATTATATACCTAATTATACCACTGGGGGTCTCATTTGAGCTATTTTTCCCAATAAAAGCCTATTATAGGTGTAACGCGCTTCCAATCCACATGGCAATAATGCTGTATTAACCGCCAATACACACGAGGTTACACAAGAAGAAGAAGAAGCAGAAGGACAGTCCGCGGAGCCTCTGAGACAAACTAAACCAAACACTTGTAGGCTCCTCCACTTCATTTAAAAACATACATAAACCATATTAAGTTGCCATAATGCATGTTACAGTGCAAGATAAGTTGAATATAGTCCCTTGACATGCCGCTGATGTGAAAAGGTCCTGGGTCTGGTCTTGATCTCAACGGTGCAGGTAGACCCATGAAGACCTCTAGTTCAATCCCTGCCTTAGATTTTGATTTCCGCATACCTGACTTAACAATACGTACAGTGGGCATGATTGTCAGGTTGTCTGTCTTGAAAGTTACAAAACAACAATCCAATTAGCACTTCATTTTACAGTTAGCATACTGAGGTGTTGATTACCTCCACCAAGTAGGTTTTGTTTTCGGTTTGGTTTGTCTGTTTGTCAGCAGTCTTCCAAAAAAAAATTCTTGGCTCCATTTCCATAAAACTTGGGGAGAGGCTGAAGCATTGGCTGAGGAATAATCTTATACATTTTAGAGTGGATCTGACTACATAAATTATTTTTCACTTTTGTTAACATTGTGATATAGGGCATTTGGCCCATATAGGTCCCTCTTTTATAGGGTTTATACACAAGGGATCCCTTCATGATGATTCAAGACCTGCGTCACCCTGTCAGGGTTCATTCCATAATAACCTAATAAGAAGGACTCAACAAAGCTGTATAATAAGATAGGTACATCACATTTAAGGTTTTTATGCATTTGCACTGGCAATAGCCGTGGCTGGAGGCATTATGTTTTCGGATTGTCTGTACATACGTACAGGTATATGTACATACTCCGTCCATCTGTCCATCCCATTCTTGTGAATGTTGTATCTCAGGGACACCTTAAGGAAACGTTTTGGCACAACTGTCCACTTGGACTCAAGGATGAATAGTCAAAGGGGAGTCAAATAGGATAGTCAAAGGTCAAGGTCACTGTGACCCTGCGTCTGTCTCATTCCCCTGATTTGATATCAAAAGAACACCTTAAGGGAATTTCTTCATATTTGGCACAAATGTTTTGTTGGTTTGGTCAAAGGCCAAGGTCACTGTGACCTCACAAAACATGTTTTTGACCAAAACTCAAGAATTTATACGCAAACTATGACAACGGTTCCGTTAGGATAAAATTATAAAATGATGGTGTTCTATATCCAAAAGGTCAAAGGTCAACTTCACTGTGACATCATGATGCTCTTCAAAAACACTTTTCTGGCAATTACTCAACATCATAACTTGGTGACACTAATCTTTGGTGTCCACCTTGAAGCTGTGCTGATTGTATAGATCCTCTGTGCTGTTGGGTTAATGATGTGTGTGAAACATCCATGTTCCATGCTCCAACCACACGCTACAAACTCAGAGTCTGTGAAGCAGGTTTAAAAGAAATCGCTTTGTTCTGCCTAGGAATAGCACAGTGTCCTGTTCCAGACTCAGGGGGTGGAGAGGGATGGCAGGTTAACAAAGGGGATGCATTTTGGTCATTTTGCTAACAAGGGGGTTGGCATCCCCCCTCAGATCACCTGCAGCCACCTAGAAAAAAAAGCCTGTCAGAAGTCTGTGAACATGCAGACAGACACCTGCTCATTATTTTTGAGAAGAAGTTGTAAAAATAAGCTTGAAGCCATGGAACTGAATGAACAAATTTGCAAGAGATTATACAGGCAGGAACCTAATGTTCAGACTTATAAAATTAAGCCCACAAGCACATGCAGACGCAAACTTTTTAAAACAGAGTTTACAGGTACAAACTCAAACATACAAACTTATAAAACTAGAATGACAGGAGGGAAAAAAACTTGATTTTCAAGCACACCATTAATAATGATTGAATATTCCATAGATTAGTCGCCTGCACTGTCTGCTTCTGAACTCCTTGCTCTGTAACTCATCCAATAAAAAAGCATCTCTTTCCAACCCTCTATCCCCCCCAATGTCTGTCTACTCCCCCCTCCCACTCACACACACACACACACGCACGCTCAGACCCACACACCCACATCCTCCTCCGTCTGTCTTCCCTCTGATTGATCTCTCTGTTCTCCCTAAGTGGTTTCATCTCTTTTCATCACTCTCCATCTGGATCCATCTTTTCAAAACCTGTTTTTTAATGGTTCCAAACTTTTTTTTTAATAACACTTAATAGTTTCTTTAAATTTTACAAATGGCTCTTAACAACCCACTCCATTTTCCACTCCCCTTCCTGCTCTGTTTTAGACCGTAGTTAAAGTCAGCTTTAATCTTTGCTTTTCATTTTTTCTGATTGGATAAAATTAAGCATGCTACCAAGGAATAAGCCTAAGGTGTGAATATCTGCACTGTGCAATATGGTTTATGCATTTTTGCTACTGGCGAATCGGAGCACATTTCTCGCCGGATATCAGCTTATTAGATCTTGCGTGAGTGTGAAAGACTGGCCCTGGTAGTGCTGTAGTCCAAAGCCAATGTTTTTGCCCCAGGCGTGGTGTAGCCATCTGTTTTAGAATTGTTGGTGGAAGATAGATAAATCGGAAGATCAAGATGGAGATAGAGGAAGGGGGAGAGGAGGAGACATAAAAATGAGTAGAGGAGGAGAAGAGAAATTCCTGGTCAGTGCCCATGGCTTAGAAGAAAGAGGATGGTGGTGGGTGGGGAGAGGATGGGGGTTTGGGGTTATGAGAGCTGGGCAGGGAGATGAGGAGAAATACAGTAACTGGGAGAAAAGACGACACTTTAGTGAGTGGTAGGGGGGAGATGTGAAGCTACAAGATGAGAATGTGTTCGTAGGTATTGCCTAGGGGTGCAAAGCTGATGGAGAGAATGGAGAAGGAGGAGATGGAATGAAAAAGATAGAAATGAGGTATATGGGTCTAGGGTTAGAAGAAGACCGGAGAGGGGAGGAGAGGGGGGAGCTTCACTCTGCGAGTAAAGCCAGCTCAGACTCTTCGGGCTATTTTGGTGTGAGTGCGTAAGTGTGTGTGAGAGAATGAGAGCTTTCTACCTGCCCTATCGAAGAAGTTACATAAATCTGAGTGGGCTGGCCCCTGCCTGCAGCGATGCCCCATATTATACCACTTTCAATGTATGTGTGCATGTGTGTGTGTGTGTGTGTGTGTGTGTGTGTTTTGATCCTTGTTCAGCCCCACTTGCCTGTTCATGTCAGAAATAGACCAGATAAGAGATGCTCACCTATACACGTACACACATACACACACGGAGACAGGTAGAGCTGAACTACAAGAACTAGCCGGTCAAGCCGCCAGAGAGAAATCCCCTTGGTGCCTTCAAACACAGGCATTAAAATAGTTTGACCTGTTTGACACACACGTACTCACACAGACTGCATAATCACACGTCCACACCGCACTGCTTTTAACTCTCTCCTGTGGCCATAACCAATGAATAACTTCCACAACAACCATCAGCCGCAATATATAAGAAAACATATTTGTTTTTCTTTTTTTACCCATCTACATCCAGACACTCCCAAACCAAAACAAAGGGAACTTTGATGAATTAAACTGCACTTTTAATCGATGCGTGCTCCTGATACAGCGCAGTAATTGCACAGCATTACAGTAAAGCTGGCTCTTAATGGGTCAACACTGCACAGGTACAAGTCAGACATGCATTATTTAAGCGACGCTGTTCTCCTGTTTCACAAATACAGAGATATTATGAAGATGGCAACAAACAGCGCTTGAGAAAAAGGAGAAATGAGACCAACAGAAGCAAAACAACACACTGGTTTTGAACATAAACTCAGATTCACAGACACAGACAAACTTAAACAGGAGCACACACACATACAAAAAAATTTAATCAAAGTCATGCAAATCTGTCTGCCAATTAGAGTCCCAAACAGGTTTCCATGGGGATGAAATGGCAAACTCTAATTGGCTGCATAAAAGAATGCTCACATCTGAGCCGACAACCTGAGATGGTTTGGAAAATATACACACCCCCGTGCGCATGCATGCATACATACAAACACACAGCGTAAGTGAGGATCACTGGCAATTTATGCATGGTTGGGGGAGTCAGGCACAGTATCGCCGGTAAGATGAGAAGCAAGGATAGAGTGTGTCGACATAGATATGGCGTATTGTCAGGTGCAGGCACACACACACACACGCGTGCTCATTGACCGGTCAGTTGCTTTTAAAAGCGTGAATAAAGCTTTGGTCGCGGTGTCGTGTTAACATGAAAGCTTTCACGGCTGTTAAAAAGAGCAGGCTTTGATTAGAATTAGATGTGTGAGAGTGTTTCTTAATGCCGGCCCTTGCTGACGACAGGCCTTTTAAATCCAGCAGAGCCATCGCAGGGAGCCTTCCATCAAAAATATGTTGAATCGACGATTTCACCTCAACATGCTCTCCATGGGTTTTTTTCTTTTTTTCCCCCTTTTTTCAGAATTTTCTAAAAGGCGGGAGTCAAGCGTGCAGCTTGGCCACATTTTAAGTGGATCTCAACCACAAAGCAGCAGCAGCAGCCGCCGCAGCAGTGGAGTTTCAAGGGTGATCAAACGTTGAATTCAAAATTATTGACTAAACTACTAATTGAATATCAAAGAAGCTGGTGTTATTTTCATGTGCGTGTTGAGTAGCTGCTGCCGGAAAAATGGCTCTGTGTGACTTTTACAAAGCGATGTTACTCTCACATGGCATGATCATTACGAATGGTTTAATAATTCATTCCCTACTCCCATATGGGGCTTTATGTAGAATGTGAGTCTGAAATCTGGATTGTTAGGAAACCAATTTACAAACAGCATGTTCTGACTCGTGTAGATATTAGCTGGTGCACTTGTAGCTATCTACAAAGTGCTCCATTTCAAAGATTGACCTTTCACTACAAAGAGTTAAACTATGCAAATATTATATAGGCTACATGAGAGATCTTGTTGCTGTCCCATCAAAACCATATATCTTGGTGATTTTTCAGTTTTCAGATAAAGTGGAGGATTAATGGGTTGACAACTGCTCAATTTTCCCTTTAAAAGCTTTAAAAAGTCATTGGTTTGTCATTGGAAATAGAAGTCATTTGGACAAAATTACACATTAACTTGAAACAAGTCTGTATTACAGTAAAAGAATAATCAACACTTTGGAGATACATAGTTTTCACAGCACTATGCACGTGTAATAGTTTAAAGCTTAAATGATTGTTCAGTCAATCGAATATTTCTTCAACAGAACTCAATTTTGATAATCAGTGTATTGTCATTTTAGAAGCAAAATGCTAATAATCACATTAATATTTTTAGAAATTGTATAATCTTCTATGATTAGAAACTCAATATCTTTAAATTTTGGACTGCTGGATGGATACAACAAGCAAATTACCCTCAGTATCATAGGCTTTGGAGAATTGAATTGCATTTTTTTTTTTTTTTTAAAAGAGGGGATGGCAGGTTGACAGAGGGGAAGCTAATCTGCAGCAGGACAACATTGGTTTACATGTTTCCCTGACATTAGCATGTAGCTACATGTAGCCGTGTACTTGCAGCCAGGAAATGACTGTAACAGAGTATAGTGGCTTTTTCTACCTTAAAAAGTCACTAGTAAAAGCTCTTAAACCAAAATCTTAACAACTGGGCATGTTTCAGTGGGAATGTGATCTGAAATCAAGGAGAAACTAACATCTGCAAGATTACTGTACATGTTTTCCCTGATGTAAGCACGTAGCTACATGTAGCAATGCATCTACAGCTGGGGAAAGACTATAACCTGCAATAGCAGCACTTTCTATCATGAAGAATCCTCAGTTAAAGCTTTAGAAGAAAATTTTCACAACTGGACCTGTTCCAGCAGGAATACGATCAGAAATCAGGGAGAAATTAACATTGGCTATCATGATTACGCTACATGTTATAGCATGTTCCTACATGTAGCAGTGTGTGCTGATGCAGAGGTTAGCCTCACCCTGGTTTGATTGTCAAAAAGCCAAGAGGATTTTTCAAAAAAAAAATTTGGATGACAGTGGAAAATTAGCTCTGTGGCTAACAGAAGTTAATGATACTTACACATTTTGCTTAGATGTACACTACTTAAAAGATTTTTGAAGCCTCAGTGCAATCGCCAGAAGTAAAAAGCTAATGTTTGGCAATAAACAAACTACATCTTGGTCTTGTGGCTCAGCATTCTACCATAGCGAGGTTGTAAAGACAATGTTGGCGTGATGATGTTCTGTAGTCTCACTTCACCAGTAATTAGCAACTGCTGTTTTTAAGACACCTACAAGCTTCAAAATTCACAAGTGGGCACAAGCTTGTGTTAACCACAGACCTTATTTCAGGCATCTAACCAAAAACCCATTCAAAAAAACTCATTAACTTTCACCAGGAGTACTAAAAAGCTAACTTATTTCTGGGTTTTAGGACTCAGACCGGGGGTACACTTGGCTGGAGCAGATGACCATTCGAAGAAATCCATCTTGAGCTGAGGTATTAAGAAAGGTCTGAAGTCTGAGGTTTTTGCTCAGGAATTACTTTTATATATGTTTACCTCATTATTTGAAACATAGTAACGTAGTAACAAAAGAAAAAGCACACTAGGTCCCCTTTAATGCTACATATCCCCAAATGACCCCCATGAGGTTCTGCTAACAGCTGAGGTAGACATACATTAACATACTGATAACAGAATATACATTTACTCATTATATGTCAGTAATTAGTGCAGTATATACCTTTAGTTTTAGTATGCAGCAAACATGTTTTCAGCTGCAGCTTAACTTCTTTACCGCAGTAGCTGTGGAATAATTTGCATTTTTAAACATTTTTTTTTTCTTAATGCCAGGAGTCGCATAATCATCAGGCCGACTCCTCAGCAAAGGCACAGCTCTCTGAAACTCTGCTGGATATGACTTCACTGAAGTCGTTTCTTAACCCTAATGCTGAACCATAATTTTCAAAGGGGACTGCAAATATGGAGCCAATGTACGTATATGCTTGAAGTGTGGTGTGGGGTTATCGATGGGAACGGGTCGGATTCTCCCCTGCTTTCTCATTAACTCTCCTCCTTCCTTCTCCTTCCGCTCAATGGCCCGACTCTGCACTTGGTCTCTGGTGTATCGAACAGCACAAACACACACAATCACACACACACGCACACACTGATCCGCACACTCACATGCAAGAAGTCTGTTTGCATACCAAAAGCATACTTCATAGCTCAAAGAAATTGAAAGCAGTATTAATTATACAGTCTGCGCTTGTGCATGCACACACACACACACAAGCGCAGAAAAAGAGAGTAAGGGAGAGAGTGAGGGAGCAGTTGTTTTATGTTTTTCCTCTGCGTCAAAGGAGACAGAGTGTGAGAATGATTGAGTCTCTCTGCGTCAGGGAGAGAGGGAATGAGAAATAGCGCAGAGGGAGAGAAAGAGTGCACTGTCTTCCCTCTTTAATGTTTGTGTGTGTGTGCGTGCGTGTCGTCTACCCAGCATAACGCCCCCTCTGTGTCCCCAAGTCACTCTCTGTCACTCACACACACTGAGACTATTGTCAAGACATTGGGCGAGGCGCCCCAAGACATTTCTGTGGCACTGTGTCTGTCACGGGGGTGATAGGGCTGAGATGGGGTTCACTCACACACGCAAAAAACACACACACACACACACACACACACACACACACACACACACACACACACACACACACACACACACACACACACACACTCAGAAATATCCAATTCTCATACACAGATATGCTGTATTACCATTTTAGGTCATGTAGGTGGCTGACTTAATGTGGTCTTCTCCTGGAGTGCAGAGCGTGCACGGGAGAGCACTTTATGGCTTTTACGTGCACTTGTGTGTGTGTGTGTGTGTGTGTGTGTGGCAATAAGGCCGATGTGGCGTACGTGTTTGTTTGTATCTGACAGCACATTAGGCAAAGCTATCTTTAACCTTGTAAAATGAGTGACACTGATTCTAAACTGACAGGATGGATTTCAGTTTGCCGTGGCGTTCCACCGTGTCAGCCTCTGTCAGCTCAGCCCCGTCCGCCCATTTTACAAAAGACAGGAGTGCCACAAAGGAGACTGGGTATATGAGAGGAGAGGAGAGGAGAGGAGAGGAGAGGAGAGGAGAGGAGAGGGACAACAAGAAAATGAGAGAGATACAAAATCAGGGTCAGATAAGATAAATAAAATTGCTTTGAAAGTGGAGGAAAAAAGCTGTTTTTGTTGTGATAAAAAAAGAGAAGAAAGTGTGCAGGATGCAGAGAAAGAGAAAATATGGAGGAGGAAACGGAGGTTGAGGTGGAGGTGGAGGGGGGAGTGGAGGGATAGAGACCTTGCGCTTGTATCCGGATGTCTCCGAGGTCCTTTATTGACTCTGTCTATTGTTCACAGCAGCACTCCTAATCACTCTCAACAGGGAGGTTGTGTTTCTATGTGTGTGTGTGTGTGTGTGTGTGTGTGTGTGTGCCCGTCCGCCAGCCTTGTGTGTGTTGTAAGACTACGCATCTTTAGCCTCATCCTCACTTTTACTCTTTCATACACTGGCCCCCACAGTGAAGCCATTGTTCACTCTCCTCTGGTCAACCTTAATGGACAATAGCAGTGGGTGGGAAAAGCCTGCGCCTTACACGCATACTATTAGTCTAATGGTCCACACATACGCACACACACACACACACACACACACACACACACACAGAATGGGCAGTAAAATGCCATCTAAATAGCACGCATACATATGTATGGTCTCTCTTACTCACACGCACACACAGAAGGCCAGTTGTACGCCACCATCCTGTTTGCATCTTTCCAAACAATGGCCGCTGTCATGGATATTAAGAGAGATGACTGTTTTAGAGACTGGCAGTGGAAAGCGATGAGCATCACGATCACACACACAAACACACCAACAAAGGGGCTAATCTGAATCATGGGCATTTGTCCGGTAAGCCTCGCTTTACGTCTCACTCTATGAGCTTTTTGTTTCTGTTTTGTTCATCCCCCTATAGACAGCCACGGCCACACAAAAGGATAAACATTTCAAAGGCCCCGATGCTGTGAATAGAGTCAGTGATTTTCAGTGTCTATCTGCAGGGTGGAGAGCCCAGATGGAGGCAGGGAGAAGGGAGAAAGCTCAATGCCAGAGTGGACAGCTTGATGGTAACAAAGCTGTGGTGGATGGCGATGCAGTAGACCCGCATGCGGTGAAGCGCTTCTTTCTGTCTGTGCCTCTCCACACAAACACACATACCTACAAGACAAACACACACACACACGCTCGCAATAACTAGTTAGGAAAATGATAATGAGAAGTGGCCGCAGGGTTTGCCTTTAATTGCTCCCAGTAAGAGAAAGTGATTTATGGACAGCGAGGTCCAGCAAATTACATACATACATTGTACGCTGCAATAACTGTTTATCGGACCAGGCGTGCCGGTGGACAGCGTGGCAGGTAGTTCCTCTGGCGTCCACGGGGGGGCCGGCAGCAGACTGCAGCAGTGTGAAGAGGAGTAGGGAGAGAGAGAGGGACCGCATAGTGCCGATCAGATGACCTCGCTGCTGCAGTTAATGTTCTCTGGCGCTCAGACACAAGGCTAAGGCTCTCCCTCATACCGCGGGGCTGCTGTACTACAAGCTATTGTGGTGGTAGGGGTGGTGTTGTTGGAGAGAGTGTGTGTGTGCAGGAGGGGAAAGTGGTGCTTGTGTTAGGGGAAAGAGGGTGCATGACACCGAGGAGGTATATGTTACTAAAGCAGTGCTCGGTTTCTGTAATCCTCTCACTCTTTCTTTGTACCCTCTTTTCTCTTTGTCCCGCTCACTTGCCCTCCTCCCCTCACCCCCTCCCCGCTTTATTTTGCCCCCTCTTTTCTACTGCCGCACTTGCCCCCCTTTCCCTCTACCTCATGCCCCCTTTCCCTCCCTCTTCTCTCTCTCCCTGTTTCTCCCTTGCTCCCTCTCTTCTTTCTCTCTCTGCAGTGCAGCACAGTGATTATCATTCCTCTCACAGAGTCAGGCCTGATAGTCAGATACTGCTGAGCACCCTTCTACATCACCTGCTTCTAGAGGGAGCAATGGAGAGAGAGAGAGAGAGAGAGAGAGACAGAGGAAAGAGAGAAGGGAAGGGTGGAAAAGAAGAGGGGGGGGTGGACTGCAGAATAAGAGGGATGAAAGGAGAAAGAGGAGAGGAAAGGGGAAATGAGAGAAGGGAGAGTGAAAGAGGGGTGAGAGGAAGCAGAGAAATATGGGAGGGGGGAAAAAGCAGAAGCATGGAGAAGGGAGGATTGCTCTTACTGCAGAGGTGGTCCCACTGCAACATACACGCTGCATAGTTAGAAATGTGCGCATGCACACCTGCAAGTGTGAGCATAAGCAGAGCAGGTGTGCCTAATGTGTGGCTTTACCATATCTGCATGGAAGCTGTGTGACTGTTTGTGTTGTGGTAACGAGGCGCCTTGGCTCATCAACATCTGCGAGTCAGACAGCTGAAGAAATGTTACTCATATTGCTTCATCCCTCCCCGAGCTGAGTTTCAACCTGCTCAAAGCCATTTTCTGCATTCTGCAAATACCACCATAGTCCAGCCCCTCTCCCCTAAAGAGCATTCTTTGTCTTTTCATTTCAACTTCAGACAGTCTGTGGTCAGAGTTTTACAAGTCTGTTCCTCTCTTCCTAGAGCATTTGTACCCTGCCACACATACTGATTAAAAGTCCTTTTCTCTTTTTTTGCTCAATCACCCATTTATCAGTTGTTTTATTCATCAGCTGTCGCCCTCTTTCTCCCACTTGGTCTCCCGACACTTGTCTCTACCTGTCTGCTTGACCCTAATGGGTGTGCCGTGTAAACAGGACGTCTGGTCTTTTCAGTATAGCCTTGGGAAACCGCATTCCAACACCGCATCCGTCACCCCACGTTACAGCACAAGATTTTGAATGTGGTTTTAGATCAGTTCTATATTTAAATAACCAGTGTAAATATATCATCGTCAAATGAATTGTTAACACGTCTGTCCTGTTCACACACAGCCCCTGTGAGATGCTTTCTGTCAGCATATTTCACTGTTTCCCTCACTCGCCTTTGATGCATAACTTAACAGTCGACAGCAAAGGGTTTCAAAGGATTTTCAAGCAAACGTTTCAAAGATTTTCAGGCAGATGTAACCTAAGAACAGAGACATCTGACCAGTCGCTTAGTCAAAGTTTAGTTTTATTAATTGGCCTCATTGGCAATGTGACGAATCACAGAGGAAATGCAATAGAAAAAAGTGTCTTGCCGAAGAACACTCACGATATTCATGTGATGTTTCACCACCAAAGTTCACACTTTAGGTGCGTGTAAAAAAAAAATCTGCTAAAATGAAGACATCAGGAGTGTTTTTGAGAATCTCAATGGCAACACAGTTAAAATGGTAGAAGACAATAGTAAAGAGCGGCAAGAACAATCACACTTTAGGTTAAGTGCAAGTAATAAAACATGTCATTAGCAGAGCCACTTAGACTTTTCACTTTGAATGTACAGATTAGACAATAGTGTGTAATCGATCTATGTAGTTAGTATCACCACACAAAGCGTCACTTTGCATGACAGTTTAATCATGCAAAGTGACGGCATTCCTGCTGTCAAACTGCTCAATAATTTGAATAGAAAAACAGTCAATACAAACTCATTATTTTCCAGTTACATTTGATATATAATAAACTTGTAATTCACTTATTCATTCCAACACTTACTCCACTCTGAGCACATACACATTTGCTGGCTGCATTAGCACAACACGATTTCTAAAACAAGAGAGCAGAGGCAAAGGTCATTTTGACTGATCAGCATTCCAGATATGAAGTCTGGGACTATACCCATGTGGTGTCAACAGAGGCATATTAGTTTTCATTGTGTGTTGTGGTAGCAGAGTGCAATATCACCTTACATATTCTGCACAGTTATAGCTGTAATATGCAGAAGACTTGACATTTTATCAGCTCAATTATTTTTAGGTAGTAAATAAGCTATCACATTATGAGAAACAGGATGAGGCGACATAATTTGATGATGTAAATAGTGATATTAGACTGTTATATTGATCATGCATTGCATATCAGATATCTCTTCGTCGAGTGCTGTTGAGATTTCCTGAAAGCTACATCAAAATGTTAAAAGTTTTAGTCACTTATTAAAATGTGTTTTTAGTAAAGTAATGATTTACTAAAACCATATTTTGTGTCTTAATGCCAGGGGTGTTTTAAACACTCAATAGGTCATCCTGCCCACTAGAGCTGCCAAGCCACTTAAAGAATTCCATAAGTCTGCCCTTTAATTGAGACTTTCAGCATCCCGTGAGGGTCACACAATCCTATTTCTGGCATGAAAATAATCACATTTAGAAATATTGACGCTTGGCATTAAATATCACGCACCCACAGGCTGAAATCGCCAGTGACGGACCACTGGCAGGGATATTAGCACGCAAAGCTACACCCCTCAGTCAGCATTAGGAAAATTCCAGGTGTCTGGAGGGAGTGATTACAAATTGGATGTCAGGTGTCTGCTTGATTGACATTTGGCTCACAAAACTGTCCGACGTCTGCCTGCCTCAACACAAAAACATAACCATCACAAAGGAAAGTATATATTTTCTGCCTCCACTTGCTCATTTCAGCACAGTTTCAAATGCAAGCATGCAGCAGCGAGGAGGGAAGCAAGTGAAATGTATTGGATGAAGAAATATAAAAGCATAATCTATCACTTGTGATGCTGGCAGACATGCATCAGAGCGGCAAACAGCATCGTAACGATGAACATTTGTGAAATATTAGAAAATATCATCCCTCATTCTCGGTCATTAAAACATAGGAATTCCTTCTGCCACAGTCTGATACATTTTTAATAAAGAAAAGCAAGCAGGCAAGAAAAGACACATATTTCATGTAATTAAAATCTCAGAGCTGTTTAGTCCAAATGTAATTATTGAACAGCCTCTGTCAACTAATTTGGCTGCATCCACTTTATCAAATATCAATTCAGGAGCAAAAAGCTATCATACACTGTCAGTGTGGACATTGGTTGTAAAGAAAATGTTGTTGTCAGCCTTAAATAAGCTTTTTTTTTTAGTATGGCAATGTTGACTGGAAAGTATGTAGTGGTATATCTAAAATGGAATATGTTAGTCTATGCACTTTAGTCAGCTATGGATTATGCATGACATCCTCTCTCTGCTTGCATGCAACATAACTTTAGTGATTGGATGAACAAATAAGTGCCTGCAGAGGGGATCTTACCTCCATTCTGAGTGGTGGGATGACAAAATCACTTGTTACCTATAAAATGTAATGCACTCTAATCATGAGCCAGGAGGCTGTGATCATATGTCCTATGCACTGCAGACTGTCAGACCAGGCTTCATGTTGTGACTCCTGTGTGAAAATAAAAGTTACATAAAGCACGTAACATGATAACACCCTATCATATCATCTTTTCCTCAACCTAACCTAACAAGTAGGGGTGCTAATTCATAAGATATCTTAAGAACCAAGTGCATAACTTTCCATAAAATATCACACAAACTGTTGTATGAGGATTCGTTGAACAAACTAATAAATAATAGAATCAGCCATTACATAGTGGCTCTCTCCTGAACCTAGATTATGTCAAAAATGAATGAGATTGAGCAGACAGTCAAAGGGAAAAGTGGTTTTAGTCCTACAGCCATATTTGTAGTTTTGGTTTATGCATAAGCTGCATCCTGTCAGTTCATTATGCAGACCAGAGTGTAGCAGGACACAAATACAAACACACTCACATCCACATGTGCTCACACATGCACAGATGTGCAGATGTTGCACATACACACATGCACACACATGTGTTGAATATGCAGACACATGTAACGAGAAGAGAGGGAGACTGTTAATTAACTAGAGCTCGTTAATTCTCTTTGAACCGACAGCAAGGAGGTTTACACACTAATTACCTTGATGACTGAGCCAACCTGCGCATGCACACACACACATGCACCTCCTCACACTGCAAACGCACACACACACACGTGTATTCTCACAGGCTGACATAACACATCTTGCAGGCTTTGAAAGTCTCACACTCATACACAGCCATAAAAAAAACACAAACATAAAGGTGCGAAATCTCACTCATAAGCATAAGCATATGCACACACAAGCGTGCGTCACAACACACTCTTGCCCTGAAATGAAAGCTATATTAGGAACTCTTTTTTTCACAGTTTGTTCAGAGCTGCAAGATTCAGATGGTTAAGTTTATTCTGAGTTCAGACCCATCATGCATCTGTTTGATTCATACCTATCTGCCAGAAATAGCTTCACAGTAACTCCCATACTGTATTAGGATGCTCATATCCTTGTACAGTACAGTTGCATTACATGCACACCCATACACACCCACTCAAACACACACTCTATGCCTTGCAAATGAGTGAAGCTCCCATGTCAGTATTGAACTGTAATGGCCCGTGTCAGATTAAGGGGAAGGTTTTTTTATGTCCTCCGTCAAACTCAATTAATATTCCATCAGGCATGAATTCATAGGCCACACTGGACCTTAGCCAATTCATCCGTATGTGTCTGTGTTCACAAGTGTGTGAGTGAGTGTGTGTGTATGTGTGCTCACACATATGAATGTGTGCCCACATTCAGTAGATATTTGGGATATTCAGTAATCTGGGCTTTATTGCAATTGCTCAGCCAAACATGCTTTGTGCTTTGTGAGTCAGGTTGGAAAACATCAAGGGGCACTTGGGTGCGGAGAGGGTTTTTTTAGAGGAAGGTAGACGTGGGTAAACAGAGAGGAAATAAAAATCAATTTAAGGTATGAGCATTGAAGACAGAGATCCTAAAAGCTGAATAAAGACCAAATTGATGGGAAATGTTAGAACGAGTATTGAGTGGTAGCGGTGTAAGTGAAAGAGAAGTGAAACTACAATTATATGAGGCCAGAGGGACAGGGACAGAATGTGTAGACTGCACAATTAGTAGAATTTAATGATTAAAAGATGCCAAAATGTGGGATTTGGCAAAAGAATACTAGAGAGGTTTGTCAATGAGCAAAAGACTTTTAAATAGAGAAGACGGAGGATGAGAGAAAAGGAGGGGAAAAGGGGGTTAGGGAGTGTAGGGGAGTTATGGGTCAATAAAGCCTGCTGTGGGGAAGAGGAGAGGGACCCATAACGAGGTCAAGGACACATCATCGATCGCCACATCATAAAGCTGACAGGCAAGAGAAGAGGGGATGGGGAGGAGGGAGCCGAGGAAGTGAGAGGGAGGAAGAGAGAAAAGAGGGAGAGTTGCAGCTGTGAAAAGCAGAGTTGACTGCAGGATCGTCCGAAGGATGGGAGGAGAGAAATAGAAAATAAAATTATCGGGATGAAGGAATGAAAGGGGGCAGCTCTGGCCAGAAAGAGGGTTAGGGGGAAATTGAATTAGATGGAATCATGGCTGAACAGATGAATTTTGTAATAGAACACACACACACACACACACACACACACACACACACACACACACACAGAGCAACCAGCAGGCCTCCAATAGTAGTGCCTCTTCTTGTCTGTCAGTCAAGTTTGGCCCTGTGGCGCAGGCTGGATTTTTGCATTAGTATAGTAATCCTATATCCACAGTTTGTGCCTCTCATGTATTCTCATTACATTTGAGTCATAGAGTTAAGCATCCATTATTCAGAAAAATAAATACTCAGCAATTTTTGAAAAATCCAGATGGCTTTTTAGACATGCTGGTGCCATCATCAGGACATCATTTCAATCTGCCTAATACTAAGGCAATTTGAGAGGGTGACACAGGGGGACGCCATCCCCCTTGATAGCAGAATGACAAAATGCCATCCCTTTCATCCCCCAGATTCCGATCCTATCCTGACCTATAAGCGATAATTTTTTGAGAATTATTCATTTTTGACAGAGCTTTTCTATGATATTTTAATCACCACAGCATTTGTAGCACTGTCCATCCCCCGGGTTAAAAATTAACGAATCACCTACTGAATACTAGTACATTCCAAACTGACCTTAGCTGTAGTCGACTTTGTGCTGAGAGAGAAATTTGCAAATGTTAGCATGCTATCAGGCTGAACTAATATAACTAAGATTAACATGGTAAACATTATACCTGCTTGGCATCATCATTGTTAGCCTGTTACCATGCTGGCATTAGCGCCGCTGTGCCCAAGTACGGCTTCAGAGAGTTGCTAGCATGGCTGGAGCCTCTTGTTTAATAGAACTTAACAGCTGCTCTGAAGGTATTTCCAGAATCCTCACACACTCTTCTATCAATCTGCTTGCTGTTTTTGTGAAACACAAGCAAATATGAATGTGTTATTTTGCATTTAAACATAACATACTGATAAATGCATACCAGTGTGTAACGGATTATAAATGTTTAGTAAAAATGGAGACTGCCCCATCTTGTAAACAAAAGTGCAAAAGCCAAAGGGACTTTTCTGTGGAAATGTGCTAAACACTCTCCCAAACAAAAGCACATGGCTAATTATTATGCAGAGGGATGTCATCAGACTTTCCTTCTATGGCAAAGGCATGACCCGCCCTACTCTGCTTCTGATTGGCAAATGCTTGTCGCCTTTGTTGTTTGGGTGGGTTAGACTGAGGCGTGACGAGTGAGATTGGTTAGGGTGAGGGTAAGAATATCAGGATAGGTCCTTAGGAGGCAGACTAGGGTGGGTCATGCCTTCAATGGTAGGACATCAGATGACTTCATCCTGCATGATTATTAGCCATGTATTTTTGTTCAGGACCTTCACACCAATGCCATTTGTTTTTGAGATACCAAGCAGTCATACAAATGGGCTTTTGGTCCAGTGGGACATTTTCCAGACTATTGGAGCCTTGGAATTATTAGCTGTCTGAACAATGGCATGGATTCATAAAACTTGAGCAAGGAGATGACATTTCCAGCTATTGTCTTTGGTTTAAAAATGAGGCACATCTCCAGAAACTGGTTAAAAATTATGGAATATCATTTCCTCCAGATGGTTAGAAGAGACGGAAACGTGTGTAGAGAAATAATGTCTCTTGTTGTCTTGTGATCAGAAATAATTATCATTTTACACCATCATCATTATGAAATAATTATTCTGTGAACATGAAAAAACATTCAGGCATGATGTTGAATTGTCATTATGCTGTGATCGTAAGAACAGTTTTGACAGCCTGTTAAGTCAAGAAATAGAGGATTTATTTGTGATGTCATCATCACTGATTTCAAAAACGTATTATGGTGAGATCACGCAATTAACTTTCTTCTCATCGCAAGACAACAAAAATGATCGTTACCCGTGCCCTCTCTGGCCCTTTATACTCAGCACCTTATACTTATTCACCCACTTTTTCTTCTCTGTGCCATCGCCCCTGGTCTGAACGAGTAAAAAAGAGGTTGGGCTGCTTCATCTAAACTAATGCTCTAAAAATACATTGCTCTCTCTGTGGAGAGTTAAGATGAAGCCACTGAGATTCCAAGAACTGCTCCTTTTCCATTAGAATCTAATATCTCTTCCTCCTCCTCGGTCTTGCTTGTGCTCACAATCTTTGCTGTCTGAGTCACTTTCTCTCATCCCTTTTTCATCTAAGCCTTGTCAAGAAATGGCGGAAGAAACAAGTGCTCCGTTAATTTCCCCTCTCCTGCTTAATTAACTTTGCTGTGTTCCTCTCTCCTCCTGTCTTGCATGTTCATTAGGTGAAATGTTCAAATGTTCCCTTTTCTTTTGGTGTTTGGAGAAAAAAGAAGAATTGGTTCAGTTTGGTCTTTCATGCCAGTCGTCCATCCGTTTCCCTCCAGATTATCCTGAGGCGACGTTCCGAGCTGAAGTTTTTACCGCCTTAATCTGCGTCTCCCCTCTGTTCCCTCACTTCCCCGCTATACGCTGCGTGTTACAAAGCAGATCTAAATTGAAAGGGTTATAATTTTGCAAGCAGATAAATGAGTATGAGAGGAGATAGGAGGGGTGTTGTATAGAAACGGGCTTCCTGGTGCAGAGTGATCCCTCCAGGCCAGACGGAGTCATTTAACTCCCTCAGATATTCTCTCAGCATGGACTTATTACAGTCCTGTTTTTTTCTCTCCGAAGTGAAAACTGGTCTGCTAACTAGGCTGGGGTGATTTGTGTGGTGAAATCACAGCAGGTGTAATGCTCAGTTTGAGTGAATGATGTGATTTGTTACTGAATCACCACCACTTCCACTGCAGAACTGGGATATTTGTCAGTGGTGGTAGATGGCCTGTTGCTCTGTGTTCACAGTGATGGGTGCAGCCTGCTTTTCAAAGCCACATGGTTGCACTTCAAGCTTTCACAAATTGTATTATTCACATCCCAGTTGACTTCAACATTGCTTTAAGGAATACCATCTGTATATCAATTACTCACCAAGTGTTACCTGCAATTTGTGAAGAAAACTTTGTTTTTCTCAGAGGCACACAAGGTGAAAGGAGAATCCAAAAAGGCGATCATTCTTAATAAATTGAAGTAAACAGTGACTGCATTTAACAACAACAAAACTTTCAAAACATCAATTGACAAACTCACAAACAACTGGTGCAGAGATACGCTCAGCACTACCCAAACACATTTTTATTTAAACGTTACGATTTGAAATATGCCAGTACAATCAGTCTCAGGCACACTCAGATCAGTCTACTTGTCGGCGCAAGTGTTTTATAATGTAATGTTTTTGTGAAAATGCGTGTGTTTAGGAGCATATGGATGGATGAGGGCCGGGCCAAAGCTGTATGCATGTGCAGCATGCGGTGGCTGCCTCGCTGAACTACTGCTGCTCACACGTTTGCGGTGTTCACACAAAGAGCATTGTTGCTGCAGCGCTTCTGCAGAGCTGCCTGCTGTACCTACTGTATTTTCACAATCATTTATGGAGCCATGCAAGCCACTTACTGCACTGTTAACAACACGGTCATGCAGATATTTCACAACAAAAAGCCTTGTGTTATCAAATGAAGGGATTCTGTCCATAGAAACGTTGTCAGAGTGCTTTTATTGTGAAACGGAAACAAGAAAAGTTGAGTAAGACAGAAGTGTTTAAATTTCTTGATGTCTATGATTGATCCAGACATTGAAACTGTAGTGAAAGGTGATAGATGAAAGGTGGCATAATGTAAATATGAATATCAAAAGACCATTTTCATTGTCTATTTTTGTTCACGTCACGGTGAGCCTCTTAACCTCTAGATGTGCTGCAGCTGAGCAGCACTGCTCACGCGGGCATTGTGGCTGCTCTAACCTGTCAACACAGGGCTGCACCAAAATTAGATTTGAATTATACTGTTCGAGTTGTTGCAAAGTTTGCAAATGGATTTTTTGATATAGTTTTGCGGACCCCAATGACTTTATTTCATGAAGAACGTTTGCCTTTTTCAGATTCTTCACTCGCTGTCGAGGTATGCAGAGAAAAATATTCTTTTGTGTGTGTGTGTGTGTGTGTGTGTGTGTGTGTATGTGTGTGTAAACACAGTAGTTGGGAGTGACTTAAAATAGACCACAGTGTCCATGTTATCTTTTATTGTAACATGTCATCCATTGCCACAGTATGGCTCACTGATGTGTGTTTAATTGACTACGATGGAGCTATATCAGGCTTTGGATACACCGTCAAGTCTTGTTAATAAGATCAATGCGTTACTGGTTTTATTCTTTCAGCAGGATTTGTTGACTGTAATAAAAATATAGAATATCACCAGACTTTTCATTTAACACCTTTCACTTATTTTAATGGAGCACCAAGTAAGTGTTTTTGAGAGTGAAGTCTATTACCCAGCTGCTGCTGCTACTGGGCGCCATTCCAGATGAAAAATAAGTGTCTCCGGGCTGGCCAGAGGTTTGTAAACATCAGCCATGGCCAGCAGCATTAATCTAAACTGGGATTAAAAGCCAACTGAAAACTTTGAAAGACCTCTGTGATTGGTTGATGACTATTACCCTCCATTGTAGCAGCTAAGCTCATAATCAAGGCGAACACGATCAGATAATCTCAATATGTCTTTGCAGACCCCTGCCCACCAGCCTAATCCCCAGATTTAGAATCTCAGATTAGGAATGCAGGATGATTAATCCCATATTGTGTTTGTATGTTCCCCGTAGGGGACCCTTCGCCGGGTGACCTTCTCGGTAGTGAGCCAGCCCCAGGACGGCGGTTGCTATGACAGTGGCCTGGAGGACTCGGAGACGCCGAGCAGCAAGAGTTCATCCGGGCCGCGGCTGGGTGCTCTGCCGCTGCCCGAGGAAGGCTACGAGCGGACCACACCAGAGGGCAGTGTGGGGGAGGAGGAGCATGTGGAGAATGGTTAGAGCAACCACACACACACACACACACACACACACACACACACACACACACACACACACACACACAATACACACACACAATACACATTCACATCATTCAGTAAATAGCCAATAAAATTCACTGAACTCATTCAGAGTTGTGGTCAAGGGGCTACCACATATGTTTGCTTTCGTATTTTGTCTCTCAAGGCTTAACTGCAGGGGTGGCCAACCCGCGGCTCTTTGCCTATCAGTGTGCGGCTCTTCGATCCATTAATTAAAACCATCGGCGTGCACCGTTCTAAAAAAAATCAATTTATTGTTATGAGTGCGTATGGCCCTTTGAGAAATGTAACAGGCTTAAGTGGAGCGAGTGAGACAGAGAGTGCGCATGGGCAGGTGAGAGGGTGTGGAGTTCGGGAGGAATGCAGGACTTCTGTGCGGTGGCGATATCGCACAACAAAAAATGTCAGGGAAGAAATGCGTGTCTTTGTGTGTGTGTGTGCATGTGTGGAGAGAGTATGAGAGAGGGAGAGACTGTGTGTGGATGTGTGTGGAGTAGTGTTGCACGGTATACTGGTACCAACGGTAGACCGCAGTGGGCTGCTACTTAAACAACACTGTACATGACATGGTGCCACTACTGTGGGATAAGTTCAAAGTCTAATTAAAGAAGGGCGAGTGTCCATGCACTGGCCAATAACAGCCATAGTGCTCCGCTGCGCAAGATAACGGCTTACCGGCGACCGAGAAGGTTATTCTCCAGGTGAATAAATTGGCATCATGACTGCCCAGAAATACCTGAACAGCCGAGCCGTGGCGGCACACAGGTATGTGACATGTCAGAGGAGAACACACATTTCTCTCTTTGTGGCAGGTAACGGTCCACAAACCTCACCGCACTTTATGGACTGTTCTTTACTTGTCAGGGGAGGAGGGTGGCTGGTTGATTTTTATTTTATTTATTTATTTTATTTTGATCCCCCCTATGTTAATCACTTATTGATGCTGTTTTTCAAATATGAATAAGTCAATAAGTAATTTATTCCATTGAAATATCATTGATGTATTATAGAAAAGTGATTTATCTTTTTATAAATGACAAAAGGCACATCTGCCTCATTTTTGCTGTGGTATCCTGATACTACTCAGAACCATGATATTTTCATACCGTGGGTCCCAATTTTGGTACCACGACAACACTAATCTGGAGAGAGTATGAGAGGGAGAGACTGTGGGTGTGGAGGGGGGATGGAGAAAGACAGTATGAGAGGGAGAGACTGTGTTTGTGTGTATCTCTATTCATGGTTTGTGTGAGAGAGGGAGTGCGTTTGTAAGCACACGTGCATGATGTGGCTCTTTGTGCTACCACGGTAATTTTTGTGGCTCTTGGTCTCTGACTGGTTGGCCACCCCTGCTTTACTGTTTGTACTGTATTCTATGAATGCCATAGACATGTTCTTATCATACGCACACTCTCAATCACACACACACAGACACACACTTTGAAACCTTGACTTGCTGTCAAGGTTTCCAGCCTTTTTTTTTCTCTTCTCTTTTATGAATAAAGCAATTGTCCTGTGTGTGTGTGTGCGTGTGTGTGTGCGTGCGTGTGTGTATGCATATGCTGCACATATGTTTCTTTGAAAGCTTCTGTGTTGTGTGAAAAGCTTCTTTAGAAAAGCTAATGTGTGGCAGTGCGTTGTGCCAGAGGCTCATCAGTGGCCTTGCTGCCAGTCAGCAGCCCAAACTTTCCCTTTTACCAATGAAATTGTGTTTTTACCTTTTCCAACCAGGTCTCTGTCAAGGATGGAGAAAAGCAAAAGAAAAAAAGGGTTTTTATTCTTTTTATTTGGTTTCGCCAAAGTGGGAACAACTGAAGCAACACACCAAGGTCACTATGACCTTGGGGACTGTGATTGACTGTACTTCTAGGGTTAAATGCTGCTTTTTGCCTGACGTGGAAATCTTGAGGATGTTTGTAAGGTTTATTGCATTTTCTTCACGGTCAGATAGAGAGGGGAATTGAACAGAGAATTCATTGTGTTGGTTATAATTATACTGTATAATGATGTGCTTGTTTGGTTTCACATGAATTTGCTGCTGCTGCTGCTGCTGCTGCTGCTGCTGTACATAGGCACCTAAACTGAAATTAGTTGTCAGAAACAGGAATATTTAATTTCTTGTGTTTAATTCAAGTAAGGCAGAATTTAGAAATTCAAACAGTGGATAAATGCATTGTTTTCATTTTCTCATTAGGTGTGCATGGAATGTTTAACTTTAACTATCTGTTACATGACACCAGCACAGTTTCTGTAATTGACAGGAAAGTCACATTTACCTCATCTATCATCATTATATGTCCTGTCTCCATTTAACACTATGTCAGTATTGATTCATAAATGACTGATTTACATAGATAATAAGCAGAACCTTTAACACTTGCCCCTGTAGATCACCAGCATCAGCATCGCTGCTGGCCTCACTCACCTTTTGAACCAACACTTACAGTATGGCACTTAATCTTTAGATTTGTCACTCAAATTTCTGACAATTATCTTCAGTTTGGCCTCAATAGTTGTTTGCTTTGACCTCACCTTTCACCTTTCGTGTAATGCTGAGCACAGCTGCTATTTTTTTTTCATAAACATTCTTTCAAAGTCAGCAATTTCCATTTTGCTCTACCAGCATTTTTCTTGCCTTTCTTGCTTCCCTCAAATTACATCCCCTCCCTTATAACCTTTGTCCCGTTTTTTTTAACCAATTTTTCTTTGTCTTGTCTTCCTCAATGTTCGGCTTATCTCTTCTGTTTGTACTCTGTCTGCTTTACTTTCTTATTCGACTGTCCAGGGATCCCATGGTCATGAAATTATTTTGTAAAAATGTTGATATTGTTTTGGCTATTATTTAAAACAGTGGTTCTCAACCAGAGGTCCTTGAGGGAGTTCTCCCAGGGGAATATAGTTTATTTTCACTATTCGCTATAGAAGTGAGCCCAGTGTGAGTAAGAGTCACAACGGTGATCGTTCTAATCATAGGTTTCACTTTCTCCACACTTTTCCTTTTAACTGTATTTGACGACTAAAGAATTGTGGTTAGAATCTTGTCAAACAACCCAGATATCTTCAGATGGATGTCCCTGAAGCGATGTCTTGTCCCCTAATGTGCATCAGTTTAGGGGACCTTGACACCAAAAAGGTGAAGAACCACTGGTTTAAACTATGTCCATAAAAATCCAAAACACGCCTAACATTATGCAAAATGCATTCCTGGTATTATACTTATTTAAAATCTGGTACTGCGCTGTGTAACCATTGAAACATCACTAGCATCAAGTGACACATATACCAGACCAGTATTGTGTCATCGCCGAGGCTGCACCTCTTAAGGGGGGGAGGAAACGTGCTCTCACATCAGGAGATAAACAAGAAAATGCTTAAAAGCTGATGTTTAGTGGGTTAACCAAGGCTTTCACACTGAGATCTGAGCAACAAAATATGCAAGAATATTCACTGTTGCTTAGGTAAATGGCTAAATGATGCTGGTAACAGTAACTATTGATGGATAGCTAACGTTAGCTTGAGTAATTCAGGATAGCAGCATCAGAAAATCTCAGCCTATAGATCAAACAGTTGGCTCTTAACATGCTGGTTATTTACAGGCAACACTTAGCCTAACGATATCTGGTGATCCAGTCAAATATACATATTTGATTGAATATCAAGGTATCATAATCTTTATGTGAAATTTCAGGCTAACGTGTTAGGTCACTGATCCACTTGGACAGGGGAAGCTTGAAGGGGCATGACAATGATCAGTCTTAATTTATCAAGGTTTATTGAAGGTTTATATTATTCTCAGATTCAGGCAAAGTTCCAAAACAAGATCAAGAAATAAATGCAAAAAACAGAAAACATGTTTTGAAAGTACCCTTATATGCCAGTCTGCTCTATTGTTAAATGCACCTAGTTGGTGGCAGGAATGTCAAGCAAGTGAGTAAAGTTATCAAGCTCTAGCAGTCTGCTTATCCGCAAATGCCAATGGAGTACATGTTTAAAATGTATGGCTGCATCATTATATAGGCCTACCTATTTTAAACTACTTAAAAAAGGTCATAGAAATGAGGTAAAATATTATGGAAAAGTAATGGAGACATTTTGAATATCGGTAAAGATGTGAGGAAATCCTGATTGTCTCTTCTTGGATTGTCCTGATGGTTAGAACGCATTCTGTACAACGGCAGCCTCCCCACTGGATCCTGCTTGTGCACCTTAGCTTCATGTCATACCCTCCCCCCATATTTCCTGTCTGTGTCTTTACTGAAAACTATCAAATGAAGGCAGCAAAACCCTTATTTTTTTCTCTTCTTTTTACCCCTCTATCCCTCTATCCAGATGCCAGACAGCTGCCAGACGTAGCTCTGACAGGAAAGTGTACCAGGGAGTGTGATGAGTTCGGCCACTCTGACACTTGCTGGATGCCCGTCCGCCCCTCACCTCGCCAGCGTCAGCGCCACGGCAGCGATCCCCCACGGCTCTCAACTTTCGCCCCGGGAGACGATAATAACAACCTCCGTGGCAATGACCATGAGAGTGACAGCGAGAGTGCCGGCAGCGCAGGGAGCTCAGAACCTGGGGTGGTCGTCAGCGGAGAAGGTCAGAGATTACCCTTAGCCAATGGGGATCCTCTCGGCACCCTGGGCAGCGGAGACCGCAACAGGAACATGGGCGATCACAACCGTAACCTTCTGAACCGCAAGATGACTTCAGCATCCTATGACACGTTTAGCAGCGCAGGCTTCGGAAGGCGCCAGCAAGAGGAGGAAGGAGGAGAGGGCCAGAACCCACCTGAGGTCATACCACTGACACGGACGGGAGGGGACTACAAGACTACTTCCTGCCTCACGTTGTCACGCCGAGAGGTCTACCTGTGACAGCCTCACAATGGAGCAATCATCACCACACCACTCCCTTTTCTGAAAAACAGGGAGGGTTAAGACTTTACTGGAAAGTCGTCAGTTTGGAAGGCCTTTTAAACCCACGAAGATGTGAAAATGTCAGAAAAGATGTTTTCCAAAAGCCGTATATCAAATTGGAACTCTTGGATTCTGATTATTATTTATACAGTAGGGACTTAAACTCAAGCAAGTGATGGATCAACTCTTTGGAGAGCTCTGACCAGGAGTACTTTCTAAAAAAAAATGAAGTCTTTTTTAACTACTAGTGAAAGTTGCCTACAGGCAAATATCCTATTATGTCCATGTGGAGGAGGACAACTTCATCTTCTTCTTTTTACCTGAATCCAATGCATGCCTGACCCTCTGCCACAGAGGGATCTGTGTGAAGAAGAAAGAGATTGAGACTGAGTAAATCCTGATGCTATAAATGCCTCGGTGCATATAAAAACTTTCACCGAGGCTACAGCAGGCAAGATTTGGACTCAACTGGTGAACCATCTGCTGAAAATATCACCGAGGTCTTAAACAGCCGAAAATAGATGAAAAGAAGTAACGGGTCTTTGATTGAGTTTTTTGGATCTAATTCAAACCAATCAAACTTTGTATTGTCTAATTGACTCTATCGTAACACAAAACGGGGATATTAACCAATCAAACTGCTAATCCCGTGAGAATCTTAACAAACAGAGTATCAAAGTACGGACAAAATTGTTCTCACTGTACAGTTACACGGTAGAAAAAAATGTGCTGATCTCTAAAATCAGGTATCTTTAAAAACATGAACAATTCAGAACAAACTGCAACAATGTGAAAATGTGTTTTTTTTTACAGTAATCAACTGTAATTCTGAATACATGGTTCTCATAGAGTGTCAGTAGTGCCACAGAATTCCGGCGTGTGTGAAAATACGTGTTTATTATTTTTGCCTTCACACCCAGTCTGTATGTATATATTGTATGTGTGTATTTGATGAGACGGCAGTGTTATCTCTCTGTGACCGTTTCAGAGTAGACTGAGGTGATGAGTTCACTGCAAACCTACGGTATCCTAACAGTGTTTCATGTATCATAAATGTTCTTTCACACACATGCACACACACGCATGCACGCACTGACACACACACACACAGACCTAAGCATGTAAACACAAACTCATACAGTGCATTTACAGAATGTGAACATGCGTAGGGCCACAGTTTATGACATGATTCAGTGGCCATGTAACATAAAGTATATAATAACTTGCATTAACTTTCATACAGAGTACATTAAGCACACACACAAACACACACACACGCACACACATTCAGCATATTAAGACATAAGTAAAGACACAAACCCATGTTAAGATGTGCGCAATTCATATGCACTATGTGTGTATGTGCTCTTAATCATAATTTTTTAACATATTGCCTCTCATTGAACTAGCTGTAGCATTTTGCCTGCTCCCCCTCCAGCCAGTATTTAAACATGAAATGTATTTAAATAATAATTACTCATCTCTCTGACTGATGCGTGGGGCTCCATTAAAGGGAATTCCAGACATTTCATCTATGTAATGATAGACAATGTGGGAATATGGGATATTCTACATACTGTAAGTAGGACTCATAGAAAAACCAAATTTCTGTAAGAAAAAAAATGGACACGAAAAAAGGACTCTGCATGAAAGAAAGATAATGCTAACTTTTTGTCTCTCTTTTTTAAACCACACGCCTTTTTTGGATACAACGCCTATTTGGATAAATCTGTATTATATGTGTGTGCTTATGGGGACATGGAGATAATGATGGCAGCAAGGGAGTTAGCTTTAGTGGATTAAACTGTTCCTGCTTTATCATGGAGCGAGTTTGGGGGTAACCTTGGGCCTTTTCTCTCAGTTTTCCACGGCCCAAAGTTGGCACAAAAGGGTGCCGCAGGCTGTAACAAAAAGGAACACAATGTAGTGGGAGCGCAGAGTACTGCTGCACCCCGTTTCACCGCGCAGTGCCGACCTGAACACGCCCATACTGCTGTGCTGAACTGCACAGATAACAGACTCCTTCACATTCGTCCTTCCCAGCAGCTACTGCACGACTCCAGACACACTCTGCTGCACTGGGCTGAAGAGTGGGTGTGGATCGAGGCCAGCACATCTTAATTCCCATCATCAGTGTGTGGTTCAGTGGTGTGATAGGGATAATAGGGTTAGGTCGTCCCTGTGGTCTTAATGAGTTTCCTTTCTCCTCTCTTCTCCTCCCTTGATCTGCACTGATCTCATTAATGTCTGGATTGGCGAATGTAACACTGCTGGAAATTGCCAGTAAGTGTGTCTCTTCATTTTTCTGCTTGTTTTGGATGAGGTGAGGTGAGGGAGACATGCTTGTTAAGGATGTGCTACAATTTAGTTCCTAGATTCTTGTAGAGTTAGAAAGAAGAGCAACACTCAGGTAAGATGTGCGACAAACTTGTTCACTAACTGCTTGTGGTTTTTGGCCACACACAAACCCACACACTGTTGCTGCTTGACTGTCCCCTCACTGAAAGGTAGCCCAACGTGCGGACACAGTGAAGTACTCCTGTACATTCGTTTTACAATGGTTATCGTCCTGACAAATGGGTGTGCTCCATGTGTGTGATTACACTTTGTATACCTGTAAATACCTTCAACTTTACAACTCTGACTGACTCCCTCTAGCTTGTTTTAGGCCACTGATGTACTTACTCCCTAAGCCTTCATTACCCCCAAATCCCCAACATGGCTGTTTACTGAGCTCTGTTATTGATGGACTGTGCTGAGGATGTAACCCAACGCATGGAGTTAATCTGTTTATGGACAGTTCATGTTGAAAAGGGATTGGTGAAAACAATCACAACATCGTGCGGAGTTCATACGCTGAAAGACAGAAGGACACACGCTGTTTCTCTGGGAGAAAAATAAGTGTGTCCCAATCCCTTGGACACCAGAAGGGTCTTAAAGAACAAACGTCTAGTTTGGAAGCTTTGGAAAGAGACTCTTGACACAGCCCTGCCTCTTCAAAGTGGCAGATATTTCTTCAAACTGCTGTTTTATGGCAGTGTCATTATGGCACCTTTCAGACCCTCCCATCCGGATTTAAGGGAACTTGCTGTACATGAATCTGTGTGGGTGTGTATCTTTTTTTATACTGCACGTTTAAACATGAATATCTTTCAGTCTACTGCAAAACAGAGAGGGGAGACAGACAGAGAAGAGCGTACCGTCTGAGATCTACCATCACCCACTAATGGAGACATTTTTAAAAACAAGACACTTCAGCGCACATCATGTACCTGTCATCCCCCTCGTGCTGTTACCCCTTATAGCCATGTACAGATAAAACTACACTGTAGAACAGACAACTGGAACCCGTAACAGACAATGGCATGCCTAAGGTCTTCGAATCTGCACTTGAGAAAAAAATGAAAAAAAAAAACCTGTTATTTTTATTTTCCTCTTGTTTGTTTTCTTTTCTTATGGGGGCTGGCTCTGTTTTTTGCTGCTCCCTTCCTGTAATTACATAATGAACTAATTGCATTTGCTATGACGAGGAAGAGGAGCTGTCGACGAATGGTTTGGTATGAAGATGAATCATGTAAAAGTTTGACTTTGACATTAAAAACTTCAAACACTCTTGTTTCTCGTTTGTCTGTTAACTTTTAGAGCACTCGCACAGTCAGTAAGTTTTACCTCAGTTGGTGTGCACTTTCAGGATCTCGATTATTTGGTTTAGGTGGTCATAAAACTCAGCCGAATTGTCTTAAAGTTGTAGTTGATGACTTTAATGAAATCCATTTTTTTCATATTTGCTTAAATCTGTCAGAAGCCTTATTGCACGTCTGACAGCTTTACTGTACGTGAACAAAAACAACCAATTAGAGCCAAGGAGTCTTTAATAAAGCTGTCAGTCACTGCTTGTGCGTTGCAGTCAAACTGTCAAACTAGGCAGCACTACTCAAATATGAATTAAGATTCTGTTACTGCATTGCCTACTTCTCACCTCAAAAGTTTTCATAAACATTTTTAGTGTACTGTTTAGCTGTAAAACACCCCAAAGTTCACCGACTATTTCCAACATCCAGGACACAAACACAAACTACAGCCAAACAGTTCACTAACATAGCTGCATTAGAGACTCCTGGGCTCTGATGGTTGCTTTTGGTGCATTGCTGTCGATTCTAGTGAACGCCAGAGGCAATTGGAATAGAAGGAGGGACATGATTGTGATCTTTGTCATGTAGGATACAATGAGAGTTACAGCAAATATGTCTGTAACTGTAGCTTTAAGTGTTTTTCTTGTCTTAACATTCTGACAAAATCAAACCTGTTTTATATTATTGTAAGTTTTCAGTCTTGGCTCATGCAAATGCTGAAGTTCAGTAATGTGAACATTGTCAACAAACAATAGCTGCACGCTCTCCAGCACCAAACAAGGAGCAGCATATCGGGTAGACAGTAAACATGGAGGGGACACCAGGGAGGAGCAAGAATGTGAACAAGTTCTCTCATACTGTGGGAAAGGAGCAGAAAGTGGTGGAGTTTTGGAGTAAACAAGAGTCGGTGTTTAATTCAGAATGTATCTGATCCTCCAACCGGCACATATTTCAGTAAGAAATCTTAGTTTTTGAGCTTTCACTCCCACGATCTCCTTCCACTTAGATAGCGTAGCTAACAAACGGAGGCTGGTTGCTTTCATACGCAAAAACAGTTTATCTTTATGGATTACGTTAATGCTGAAAGAATACTGTCGACATGTGACACCTTTTATCTTGTGTTTCTAGAGTTATATGTTTTTGTGGTTACATTACATTTGTTTATATATCATATATCCTAAACAGAGTTTGGCACAATATTTCCACCAGGAGCAGGATGGGAAGTGATCTCAAAAGAAATCTAGTTGCTGTCTTGCAAATAGTGCTTCTGGCTTAAAACTGACCTTTTCTTTAGGTGTGATGGGGTCCCAGACTTTAGTCTTGCATAAGTCATTTCAAAGTCTTGTAGTGTATGGCATGCAGACTTGATGAATAGCTGTAGAAACTCTATAAATGACTGGCGTATAATTGCAGGTGACTGACTGTTCTTTTGCTGATGGCTCATTACAATGTGAGAAATGTTTGACCCTTTATTCATGCCTTGCTAACATTTACAACTTAAGGGTGCCTCATTAGAAAATGGTACCAGACTGGCTTTTACAGCTGACACTTCCATGACAACTGAGCAAACTTCATCTGTCAAGTCAAGACCAAGTGATACAGTTGAAAGCTCCAAAACAAGCAACTGAGTGAGTGGAGATCATACTGACATCCTCTATTAACAAGGTCGAGATTGATCTGCGGAGCTCAATTTTTAAACAGTTTTCATGCCCAACCAATAGAGCCAAAATCCTCCCATTAAACAGAAAGACACCTTGATACTCTTATTTTAATGTGTAATGTCAAATTGCACCTGGCTGAAATGCCAGCTGAATGGAATATATTTGGAGAGTATCACTTAAATGTGGCACAATCCATCAGCTTTATCTTTGAAAGGTGAATTTTCTGAACCGGATCCTGCTGCAAGAAAACTTTTAAAATGTAGAGGGCAATTTGGACTTAGACTTATCAGAAAACGCTTCCGAGGTGTTAACTGCTGCAAAGATTAGTGTGAAGGACTCAAAATGTCAAAAAAAAAAAAAAAAGCCCCCAGTCTGTATTCCCCTTAGTCCAGTATACAACACTGACACCATGTGGTCATGAATTAATATTACTTAAGTTTTCTAGCAGTGCACATGATGGTTCTGTGGCATGTTGTGAGCAGTTCTCCTGTTTTGTTAGATTCACCTTCGACGTAGCGAAGGACAGCAGAGATGCAGAAGGACGAAGAAGAAATTGATTTATCTAAATAAATCTCAGAGAGTACAATATCGAAGAGCTATAAATACATTTCTTTGAATGTTCAATTGAAGGCTGTTTCTTTTGAGCCGACAGCTGGAAGATCCACCTGCTAGTTTAATTTATAGCAATCTGGAAAATGTATGAGTATATGGCTCTTCATATTTCACAATTTATGTCATATCAGATATGAAAATGGATAATAGGCGGATGATGCATTTACTGTAGGTGTAATGTAGAAGTGTAAATGTGAGAAAAGTGAGGGAGTTGTGACTGCCTGTATGGTTTGGATGTTATATGCATAACGATTTAAAAGGCTTAAAGCATTTATGTACAGCTAAACCACCATTACAAACTATACCAACCAGGGCCATAGTCACTTATTTTACATGAGGGTGGGGGACCATTTTCAGTGGACACCTTCTGGACACCTTTTAGAAGTTTCACAGCTAAACTGATCATTTCGGCGCATTTTGAAAAACAAAAGCTTTGATCAGGGATTTTTGGAGAAGCCGGCATATGACTGAGGGCCGCACAGGAAACATGCACACACTGTTTCTTTTTTGTGATATTTTTTTTTATGACATACTATGACATTTGAATGCCTTACTGCACTATGACTTTTTATGACTTTTTTGGGTTATGGAAACACCACTTGCAGGTAGTGCCATGCTAATCATTATTTGGTGATGTGTGGTTGGTACTAACAAACCAAACATCTTTTAATGTTCAGTTACCTATTATCATCAAAACAACAGAAAAAAATACACTGTTGTCCATTCCAGCAGGCCAGGAAGTTGGTCTGCACTTTGTACCTGGCCTATCACTTAATGTAGATCCACTGCAACTTACTAATTAGATTTTTCAAACAATTCCAACTTAATATTCACATTGCAGGTTCAACAAATGATGTTGTTTCAGGAAGGGTTTGAAATTGTGTTTTTCTAGGCTGATGGAGTTTAGTTGAAATGTCAATTTATGACTTCCAAGGCCATATAATTTTGTATCCTCATTATCTGCAATTAGTGTAATTGCTTGTATTAAAATGCCAGCATGTGTCACATCCAATAAAAGTCTGTTTTCAACTGAAAATTATGAATTACTGACCACAATTTTAGGTCTTCGGGAAAGAGCTAGTCCAGACATTACCATCCCCGAAGGACCGATTGTTCTGCAGCCTGCAATAAAGCCATAAAAACACACATAAAAGAAAAATCATTACAGCACACAATAAAAGGTATTAGCAACCTTTTTTGAAACATCAAAAGCATCAGGTATCGTATCAATCAACTCCTTGTCGTAAGACATTTCATATAAGTGCCGACCATAAAAGGCTTTGTAAATAAATCACACAGTTTCACCAGATAAATGGACGGGGAGTTGTTGGTGATTCAAAAAGAAAAAAAGAAAGAGAGAATGTCAGTGTCTTTGAACTCTTAATTAAATCCTGGGGATAGACCCAGTGGATGTGAATTTTATGGATTTTATAAAGATAGAGGAAAAGGTTGCAAGGGAGGTGCCTGGTGAAGTAAACCGCAGAATGTTAACCTCCTCACGCACTATCCAGTATATCAAATGGTCTTTGGAGTTGTCAGATGCTTTCAGGGGCTTAAGCAAACTCCTTTTCCGAGTAAAAGTGAGCTGAAGTGAATTGCCTTTACATGCAGAGAGAGAGGGCTCACAGCTTCAAAGTGGAAAAGATATAATCGTGTAATATGTTGAAATGTTTTCTGATGTCCAGTCAGTTAACATCTGTAGCAGGGTGCTGCATCCCTCCAACACCAAAGAAACATCCAGCATCAGTACAGCTGAGCATAAAGCCTTGCAGATGTGATAAATTCTGTCAGTGCTGTGTTCCTCTGTTCAGGAAAGCCTTGCAGCTGAGCTGTAAACATTTTTTCTCCCTGATATGCGGGCGGTTGATGTGAGATTTGATCCTTCCTGTGTTCCTCCGTAGGCTGTCATTTATGTCTCTTCATCTTTTCATGGTCACATCAGCTTGAACTCATCAAAGCTGCGCCATCACTACTCTTGGTAAAATAGCAGGAAATAACTCATACACAGCGTGGTTTTACATGAAAGCGTATCTCAGGGTGAGATAAGTACAGTATGTATCAGCCACAAAGAAAAACACTTCAGATTTATTTTTTCACATTTTTTTTTCACATTCATTTTCTTCAGTCTTTATGAGAAAAGGTGTTCACTGTTAAAGATTTTGTTGCAGTTATTCACTTTTAGCTTGCTATTTTTCCACCATTCATTTCCAAACTACATCTAATTTATTTGTTTAGCAGTGGTTTGTTGAAGACTAAACACTGACACAGCTTTTACCAACCCAACTGCCAGGAAGAAATGTTGGCATTGTACGTTCCTGCAAACCACAGATACATTACATTTACACATTATTATGTAGCAGATATGTTGAAACATTTGTGTTTAGCATGAGGCACAAAAAAAACATCGACTTAGTGTGGAAAATATCATGTTTTGGCTTAAAAATAAATTTAGGGGCAAAATCCCCACTGGAAGAGCAGCGATGTCTTGGTTAAAAAAAAAAAAAAAACTACTGCTTTTCATGCTACTAAACTGGCAGGAAATACAGCAATGTCCTGGTAATTATAACAACTGCTTTTTGTACCACTGTTTCCGCTGGAAAAACAGCATTGGGGGGTCTACAATACAGCCACATTTGTTGTCTAAAAAGCTGCTGGAAATACAGCAATGACTTACTAAAACACAACTGGTGTTGTTGTTTGTTGGTCTCAAACAATGGTCTGCAATGTCACTGTAGAGACATTGTATGAGCTGGATGAGCAGGATGCAGCATTGGTGCCCTTGTAGAATAGAATGACAGAGCTTCACAGGGCACACACAGTGACAGGGCTCACTGTTAGCATCTCACAGTTATAAACAGGTTTAACAACAAGCCGTTTTATTATCGATGTGAGTTTATCGTGACCGTTTAACAGCAAGTGTTTGGTGTGTTAGTTCATGCTAACCAAGCACAGTCTCTGGCAGGAGAGTGGCTCTGTTGACAGCAGCAAGATGAAAGTTTGCTAATCTGGTAGGGATTCGGGATGGTCTGAACTCAGACCCCTGGCACAAACAGGATTGTATTCAGAAATCATTTTCCTGGAGATGTTTCAAAAGTTGTGGCAAATCAATTCTGGCCTGCTGTGTTTGGAAACAGATCAACATCAGGCACGAGAGTTCTGCGAGACAGGGTCTGGGCTTTTCTGAGGTGCATTGACAAGTTGTTTTAGTTGTTGTAATTCTTCACAACAATTCACTGATAGAACGAAGCAGGTATGCCTTGGTGGGGCAATCTTCATCAAAACTTGCCAGTTTGTGTGTGTATGTTGTCAGCTTCGAAGTTGTTGTTTCCTGTGGCGAAGAGGATTTTGAAAACGGTAACACATACAAAGCAGAGGGGGAATGCCGGCCAATAGTTAGCTTATAGCCACAGTCTACATCCAGTGAGTCAGAGTGTCCTCACAGAAAACCTTGAGATTGGGGTCCTCAGAAAGTAATAAAGACCTGTATAGATATGTGTGTGTGTAGCTGATGACCTGCAGGTGCTGATGTGTGATTTGATGCTTCAAGTGATTGCAGAGGTGAGTCTCATCTGCTGATTGGCAGATAGTTTACAGCTTCTGGCTTTTAAAAGACCTGAGACTCTGGTTCCAATCTCTCTGTCTCTCTCTCTTTTTATCTTTTTCTGTTGCTGTTGTGTGCTTTAACTTCTAATTGTTAGAGTGTTTGGCTTGTGTGTAGATAAGTGACACCTTCATGCTGCAGTTGTGACACTTGTGATTTGAAGGCAGGTATTGAGCAGCTCAAGCCTGTACTTGAAACTTATAACTATTTTTCTTTCTTTTTTTTTTAAAGAATTAAGCTGTCAAGGGGCTTGTGGGTGTATTTGGGGATTTTCGAAACTAAGTGTGACTGCTTGCTTTTGGGCATACTTCACCTTGACAAAGGTCTCACAATAAAAATAAAAGCTGTCCTTTAAAACTTGATATAAATTCGTCATCCTTGAGAGCATTTGGTAAAAGTCTTGCCATGTTGTGTTAGATAAGTAAGGTTCACCTTGGTCAAGGCGAAGTAAATTTTTTTAAAACATCTTGTGAATCTTCATCCATTGACTGTAGGGCTGCCTCAAGGACAGGCTTGACCTTTTAACAAAGCTCAACATGGACACCACCTGGGCAAATGGGAGTGCTACAGCCTCAATATCATGCAGCTTTTGCAATACTTTGAAAATAATGAGATATGAATGGCACTTTGATATGTAAAAAAAGTAAATAAAGACTTTTTTATATCACATATTGCTTTTGATCACTGAATTAACCAGAAATGTGTTGCTGACAGTGAAAAGTCCTTTGTTGTATTCCCTTGAAATTACTATAAAATCCATTGAATTTATTGAAGGTCAATAGACATCTTTATTGTTAGTTTTTTATTGGATCTTACTCACAATCTGGCTGCATTCAGAAGAGAAATCTAGCATATTTTTTTTGCTTATTGCATAGTAGCTGGATACAGCTCTGATATGCACAGCAGGGACCTTCAGCCGTAGAAGAATGGCACAGCTGGCTCAGTAATTTGCCTGGATGCAGTCAACCCCCTGTTATTCCCAAACATCAGCCCGTTTTCTTCAAGGGATAGGAAGTTTCTGCATTGTTATGGCACCTGTTCAGACTTTTGTATACCCTCAACACACACAGACTCTGTTTTCCACTGTTTTCCATTTCTGTGATTTCATGACCCGCTGCATAAAACGGGAAACTTGCATAATTTCAGTCTCACAAGCTCAATATTACATCTCTTTGGTTTGCTCCCAGAGCAGATGGCAGCGGCAGAATGTAGGTCTCTGTTGGTTTCTGTGAAGGTGATGTCTGGAATCAGTTCATCTGGAGAAGAAGCTGGAAAATGTTCTTTTCACATATCTGTATGTTATAAATAGAAAATATCTGAAGCCAGTAGACTCAAAGAGGCCTCGCTGGGGAGATCATATAACTGCAGAAATGTCAAACTACTGTATGTGCTTTACTACTGCTATGCATTAGAGCATGCTTTTAACAATACATTTTTAACATGTTTACAGAACATCTCTATCTGCTGTGACATAATTTCAAATCCCCTTATAGTTAAGACATAGTTCACTGACAATCTTTGTGATCTTTGTATATTTAATGAACATTTAAAATGTAAACAACCCAATAGCTAGGAAAAAAAATGCTGCCACTCTATGTCTCCGCAAACCACAGATACACATTACAACTGCACATTATGATGTAGCAGGTACATTGAAACTTTACGTTTATGTTAATGTTTGGTTAGGTTTAGGCACAAAAGCCACTTAGTTATGGTTCGGAAAAGATAATGTTTGGGCTTAAAATACACGGTTTGGGGGGGAGCACAATTTTTGCAAGAAATGCAGTGATGTCTCTGTAAAAAAAAAAAAAAAATCGCTTTTCATGCCACTATACAAGTAGGAAATGCAACAATGTCTTTAAAAAAAATGACAGCTTTTCATGCCAGTACTGCAGTAAATGTCTCAGTAAAAAAAACAACTGCTTTTTGTAGCACTATCATGGCAGGAAACACAGTGCACCGCTTTTCGTGCCACTATTGCGGCAAACAATGAAGCAATGACTAGGTAAAAAAATTCGCTTTTTTGCCATGGTCTTGGCAGGTAATGCAGCAATGTCTCAGTGAAAAAGGTCACTTTTCATGCCACGACCATGGCATGACATCAGCGATGTCTCTGGGAACAATAACCACTTTCCATATCCCTGCTGGAAAAACAGTGGTGGGTAACTGTAAGTCCCCCACATTTCGTGCCTAAAAACCCTGCTGGAAACAGCACAATAACATTAAATCACATATGTTTTTGTTGTTTGCTGGTCTTTAACAGTGGTCTGCAGCTTGGCAACATGCCATCTGCCATCCCCTCCACGTCCTGATGGCAAAGTCAACTAATACACTTTGTCACTTTAGAAAAGATATGACACGTATGAAATGCAAATGTAATGTATTCATGGTTTGCAGAAATGTACAATGCCAAAATTTTCTTATAGTGACTGGGCTGATCAGAAAGTTGCTCCATTGTTTGTAAAGGCAAGTTTAAGGACAAAGCTTGAGCTGGAAATGATGTATAATGTGTCGATCATTAAAGGTGGGAAGAAGATTCAGTGTAGTCATTTTCCTGGCTGGTCTTGAACCTTACAAATGCAATGATGTGAAGAATCTTAGCAGCTTATGATTCTAAATAAACCCTAAAGTGTGTCACAGTTTATGAAAGAGTGCATTTTTATGTGATACTTATCATAATATCTACGCAACTGTCTCATGAATAACATCTTGAACAAACTCATCTACGGAAGAGTTTTCCTTGGAGAAAACACTTAAGAACAAGTGCTGCCAATCTCTGCCAGATGAAACGTGAAAATTAAGTGAAGTAAATTAGCTGTTATTGTCAGGGACTACAATGAAGGGAAACATTCCTCTGGGACCACAGATGGGTGTGGATATACTACAGATGCAGCATAATTAATTATATACGGTGTTGTGAAACATTGAAAGTGAAAGCACTTTAAAGATGATAACAAGCTGACAACTACAGTATATAACAAGATTAAAAGTTTTGCGGTTTATGTCTTGTTATATAAGTAATGCCACTTTGAGACTGTAACCGCATTGTGCTCGTGACAGTTTGCCTGTGAGATTTCGATACAGTAAAAGTGAAAAATGTGGTTTTATAAGCATCAAGGCCTTGTCTTGGCCTGAACTTTTAGTCAAAGGCAGGGGTGTAATTTACAGGGGGGGACACGGGGGACATGTCCCCTGCACTATATCAGAGGACCGTATTGTACCCCCCCACACTTTTTTCAGTTTCAAAGCCCAGCAGAAATGTCAGCAACATTCAAATCCCCCAGATTACAGAAGACAAACTTTTTACAGAAGAAGACTGTAAGTGATATAAGTTACAAATATTCACAATGTGGAAGATCAGTATTACTTTGTAAACGCCTTCAAGGTAGCTTACCATTGAGGGGAATTTCATCAAATTTGGCACAAACATCCACTTTGACTCAAGAATGAACTGATTAGATTTTGGTGGTCAAAGGTCACAAAACACGATTTAAGAATTCATAGGCTAATCATGACAACATGTCCCACAAATATCTAATAAGATAAAATGATTAAGTGATGACATTTTGTATCCAAAAGGTCAAAGGTCATTTTCACTGTGATATCATAATGTAATAGTCATTATTCATTGCCATATCTCAGGAACAGAAGGGGAGACATTTGGTCTGGTACTGAATCGATGACACTATTCTTGGGTGTCCATCGTCAAACTGTTCTGATTGTTTAGATCTTCTGTGTGAAGCATCCATGTTTTCACAGACAGATGTTAACTGTAACTGCAACTTGATGGGTTTGTGGAGGCATACAACTGTAAGATGGTAATTCTAGTTTGGAAATGATTTATTGTGCCTGTGACTCCTGAGTTACTTTATCCTGCACTGTTCGGCCAATGGGTTAAGCCAAAACGTTGATCAGTTATATCACTTTCACTTTCACCACAACAAAGCCTGTGGATTATCTTGAGTAAACAGGTCATGATTTCTAAAAAGAGACATTGCTGCTGTGTTTTTAAAATGTATTTGTTCCAGTGCTTTGAGCATCACAGGCTGAGTGCCATCTGGTTCTATTATACTGGGTAAAAGTCAGACATCTCTACAGCCACCATCTGCAACACTCTGTAACTCACTCCAAAACAATCCAGACTAATAAATAGCACTACAGGTAAGAGGAAAAATATGGATTTTTGATTTGGGATGGAACTGTCTCTTTAACTTACAGGCAGGCTTAGGTGACCTACTGTTGCCTGTTTATTTCTGCTAGCTGTGTAAAACAAGAAGCTATAGTTTACCAGCATACCTGACTAATTCACCACAGACTGACAGGTTTAACTTACTAACTGCTTGTTCACAAGCAACATTGTTTTTACACAGTCGTAATGTCTATATCTGCAACATGTCTTTCAGTTTTATAGCAAATGTCACTGCAGTCTGGAAGGTTGTTCACTGAAACATCTCTCTATGGACATGTTGAACAGAGGGTCAGACTGACAGACTTTGTCAGCCTCAGGCTCCACCACTTGTTCAGTAAAGTGTGCTCAATGGGTTGTAAAGTAAAAAGTCAAATGTGTGTCATCTTATTGGATGGTGTCTCTTACACACAATTTAATATGTTGCATTTAAAAAGAAAGTACTAAAAAAGGTGTAATGCTGGATTTAATATTCCATTATTTCAACATGAGCTTAGTAATGATGTTACGTTTCAACCTTCTCCAGCACACTCATCAGCCTTAAATCATGAAACATATCCACCTTAATAGTTCTACTGGAAGGAAATGACAATTAGTGCCTCTCCTGTCCTTATTCTGTCCATTTATTTCCCCAACAACAGACACAAAAGACTTCCATCAAAGTATTTTTCAGTTTAATTTGTCAGAATGAATTTCTGAAAGGAAGCTATAAAAAAGAACTAATTTCATTTCCACAGAGCTTTTACCATGTCATTACATGAAACCTTTTTCTCCTGCCTCACGTTTCTTATGGCCCCTGCTTCCTCAACTCATGGAGTAATTGAAGATTAGCTTAATTGCTCTGTTATTCTATGTATTCTATTTAACAGTTTGTTCGTCCCCACACAGAACTAAATTCATTGCTAAAAAGCTTAAAATGTCATTATAGCATTCATTCAGTCCTGATCCATGTAGAATGTTAATTTCACACACAGTGTGATATTGGCTTCTGAGGTAACAGATTTCTGGTTTTAGTCATTTGTGTGCTGCTGTTATATACATTTTTCTAAATCAGACCACTCTGACATGAATTGAATTGAGACCTACAGGGAGCCTGCAATTGAATTGGAAACTGGTGGTGCAGACTCCCTGTTGGTTTCAATTTATATAAGGTCCAACCTTTTATCTTGCCTGATATCAGCCAAAATTGTCGACTTGTTGCACTCAGTTTCCATCTTCATCTTCAGTCAACTCAGTGGAGCGGGCAGATTCCAGGGTCTGTACTCAGGCATCCTTTTATCCTCATCATTGTCACAAAGTTCTCAAGGCTTTGACACATTTCCCCCTGTCAAAAAAGAAGAGATGCCTGGAGATTAATCAGACACAGTTGCCTGGCACAGTGACCCTCAAAAATCACCCGATTGCACTTTTACCATAACAAAGCCTTCGTCCACTTAGGGGTAGATAAGTAAGTAAAATGCATTTATATAGTGTTTCTCAAAATCATAGCTCACAAAGTCCTTTACAAGTCCAAAATACAAGAGTAAAAACTCAGAGGATAAATAATTTAAAAAAAATCCAAACATACAACAAGTATAAACAAAATATGAAGAAAATGCAAAGCTAGTGCAAACAAGTTATCCAAACACTTGTCTAAACAGGTATGCCCTTTGTAGGCTTTTAAAGGAAACAAAGAGTCAGCAGACCGTGCAGGCAGAGCGCTCCAAAATGTAGGTGCTACGGCCTCAGAACTTAGATCACCATGGGTCTCAAGGTGAGTGCCAGGGACAGACAACAAGTTTAACACATCGCACCTAAGAGAGCGAGCTGCCACCTAAGTGGGAGCCTGACAGTATGATGCTCTGTGAGCAAGAATACAAATTTTGAGCTGGATCCTATACACAACAGGCAGACAATAAAGAGATTTTAGCGCTAGTGTGTAGGATTTAGTCAAGTACCCCTCACTGGCATGTCCAGTTTTACGCAGCACTCAACATAGGTGGGGTCAAACACATAGAGTAAATTTAACTAATTCAATGGCACTGTCTGAAAGTGGACATCAATACTTCATGAAATACTAAATTATGGACACTGCAGCCTGGAAACATATCACACCAGTGTATTTGTAACATAATCATAATAAATCATTGGCTGTATATAGAGCAGCGTGGGTCAGCTGGAGGCTGCTTTGAGGCTGGTGGGATAGAGCCAGGCAGCTGAGAGTCAAGCCAGAGCCTACAGGGCATGCTGGAGGTTTTACTGGGGCTGGAGGGGCAGTCACAGCAAGTGAGAGGAGAGCCAAGGCCTGCAGAGCATGTTGAAGGCTTCACATTCAAGGGTGTGTGGACACCTGCACTCCCTCTGGTTCTCCAGCATGTCCCAAGGGCCTCAGCTCCCCTCCCACATTTAGCAAACCCTCTGTACAGGTGGTGCTCTGCTTCTCTGCCAGAGAACCAGAGGGAGGGTGGGAGGTTGGCGGGGCTCATGCCTATGCCCCTCTGTCAGCTTCCCTTCGGTGTCCACATTCCCCTGGCAGTGGAGGTGTGGATTTAAGTCTGTTTCTGGGGGGATTTCTTGGGATGGGACATGGCAAGAAAATTTGTGGGATCCATAATAATGCGTATTTTAATTAAATTCAGTGCTCCATCATGCTATTTTCCAACCTACTGTAGTCATAATGCATGGAGATGGACCATACTGCAAACAGTGGTCACTCCATCTCACTGCAGCATATGACACTACTTAGATGGGAGGAGAGCAGACAGCAGCTTTGGAGCAGCTCCGCCCATGTTGAGCAAAGCCAAAATAAGACGGGGGAAAAAATCAGATATATATTTAGGGGGGCCACATCCCCCAACATTCAAATATGCTCAAAATGCCTTCTATGGTGAAAATGGGCCAATTTGCAAGTTCTAATACATCTACCATCATTAATGTTAGTTATCATAACTATATGTTACCTGCAGGTTACCTGCAATTCACCTGTTTACCTCAGGAAAAATCGTCAGAAACTCGACAAGCTATACTGACTATTTTAGAGCATTTTGAAACAAGAATCTTAGAGCTGGAGTTCTCAAAGTTTGAGTACCATTTTGGGGAGCCAGTATATCATTGAGGGTCGCAGAGGAAACACTGACTAACTTTTTTATGACTTTATGACATTTTTATGACATACTATGACTTTTTAATTGACTTTTTTTAAACATACAGTGTACTATGACATTATGTATGACATGATGTACTATACTATGGCTTTTCATGACATATTACACTATGACATTTATTACTTTTTATTTATAACTTTTTATGATTACATTTACTAATGATTATTCCACATGGCAGTGCATGATTGCCTGCTCCAGCAAAGAGCATAGCATGTGCATATCTAAATAATTGCAGTCAATTATGCCATAATAATCTGGGCTGCTCTAATTGCAAATCAAGCACCCCAACTATGCCAAATAAATGTGGCACTTGGTATTTTATCCCTCACACTCCACCCCACCTGGTGTGTATAAGTTCCCTTTTGCATGGTGTGTGTGTGTGTGTGTGTGTGTGTGTGTGTGTGTGTGTGTGTGTGTGTGTGTGTGTGTGTGTGTGTGTGTGTGTGTGTGTGTGTGTGTCTCAGGGGCCGTGTGTTGAACCCATATTGTCCTATCTGAAGCACTTGCAAATTTAACTTGGAAGGATTAATTGGCGCAAATGATTTGTGCCAGAGAATTCAGCAAAGACAAAGACAAAGAGATGGCATGAGAAAGGACACAGTTGGCATTAAACTCTCAGGAATGTTTGTCTTACCATCATTTTCTGACAACAGTCAAGTCTTTATTGATCATTAGTGGTTCCATTGGAGACACCAGACAACAGCAACAAAACAGAGCGGCATAGAAACACTAAATGTACCAAGAAAACATCCAGAATCAATCAAATAAAATGAAAAACAGCTTAAAAAGATTCTCGGTGAAGTTTTAAAGAGCAGGGGTGGGAGCTGAAGCCCTTTTACAGCAGTGCGTCGAGCATGTCATTACAACAAAGATCTATTTCTGGCATGAGTGATTGGCAGAAAACTATCACACACATCATCAAGTCTTTACAGTGAAACTCTATGTAGGTACAGCAATCTAGGAATTCATTTTTCAGTGCACAGCCGTTTTTGTTTTTGTTCCAACTGCTCATCTAGTGTTCACACTTTATAGGAGAGTATTGACACGTTTGCATATAGGATCTGATGGTGGAGAGGACACTGCATTGCTTTTATTGAAATTCACAGTAATGTTAACATGACTGAATGTGTTTTAAACCTAATAACAGCTGGCTCTATCCACAGTGAATGTCATTATGTGTTCAAAGCATACATTTACCAGTATAAGAATATGTCTGTGCTGCTGAATACAAATGTGCCTTGAGTACAATTTGAAGTGTTCCTCCACGGCAACAATAAACCACAAGTAGTGCAACATCTAAAGACGTGTCCATGCAATATGTATAACTGATCCACTTTAGCCACATTGAAACAAATATTGCTGACATGTTGAAAAACAGATGCAGGAGGGAGAAATCTGTTCTCTCTTCAGCTGGGAGCACCGTGTCTGAGCAGACCCACACAGTAAGACGTGGGATGTAAGGAAGAATAAGGAGGAAGTCATGCTCATGGGAAAGGAGGTAACAACATTATGACATAACACCAGGGTCATATTTGGGTGCTTGAAGGGGGTCCCACACTGGATCTGTGTGTGTGCGAGAGCCTCAGTCGTGAGCCTGTTGAGTTTTTTTGTCTTTTTGGACGACCTGGTTGATTGTATATCACACTCTTCTTTTTATTGGAAGTATTAATGTGCTTCTTCTCTGTGACTCAAGGCGAACGGATAAAAATCATAAAGGTCTAAAAAGAGCGTGTCACCTTTGTACCGAAAAAATACAAAGGTATTCATTCATGCCAGTTGTGCTCACACTCTCAGTCATACACACACACACTCAAGAGGTGAAACCCCACAACAACCACACTTTGTGCACAGTCAAGTGTTCAACCAAGGCTGGTGATGTTGGAGCGACCACCGGGGGGTGCTACAATGCGGTGACCAGATCGACGAGGGACGTTGTCATCAATCTGTGCCCCTGGGAAATGAAGACAAAATTGAAACATTTGATTTATTTACTTGAATATTAGAAATCTGTTTAATACAGAACATCTTGACATCATTCTTGACATTTAGAGTTTCCTCCATTTAACACATTAAAGGCATCGCTGGATTGAATATATTATTTCTGTTACCTGATAGGCTGAAGTTGGACTGGTGAAGATTGCGTATCGGTGGTGGTTGGTGAGAGGTGGGTGAAGTTTTGGCTGATGGAGAAGGAGTAATATATTTGGGGGTAGGAACGACATCATACACAGGGCCATCATACAGCCCCCGAGTAACGCCCTGCTTGCACATCACCTGGATAGAAAACACACAGAGACACGAACATAAAACAAATCTATTAGTAATTCTTCAAAAACAAATCTAAATCTTTTGGAGTGTCTTTGTCTTCTTGCACACTGCTGCTATTTGAATATTTACACCTATCCCTACGACACATTATTATGGATTCTGCTAGGACTGCACAATTTATCAAAATATTATCAAAATCTCAATATCGCACAGTGCGATATTCAAATCCCAGAAGCTGCAATCTTTTAAAAATGGTAAACATGTCAAAATATATCATTATAGGTAAAGAATTGTAGTGTTGCACAGACACCCCAGCCTACAACTTATATTCCAGACATAAGAGATTTTCTTGTTTGGTACAGACCCCGGCAAAAATCACATTATCATTTTTATACTTTATACACTGATAAATCAAATGCAAAAATTACCATTCTCGCCCAAAGTGTGACTCAAATGTCAAAATCCGTCAAAATAATAGCAACATGACTTTTTTTTTTTGCATATTATGTAGCCCTGGATCCAACTGTGGGTTCTGGTTGGCTAGTACTCATCACGTTGATGCATCAAGGTCAGCAGCGGTCAGGGTTAGGGCAAAAAGGTCATGGTTAGGGCAAGTATGAGCCAATTTTGGGTATACTCTGAGATTAAGTGAGTATACCCTAAGTGAAATGTGGTGGGTGAGTGGGTCAAGCACAGGACTTTCACACAGGGGACTGAGGTGCGAGTCCTATATGAGCCAATGTTGGCGCATTATTTTTAGAGAAGATGACTTACAATTTTTTTTGTTTGTTTAGGATGTATAAAGTTGCTGAATACACACAAAACCAAATTAAACAATTATTAATCAGTTTTATTAAGTATTGTCTATGACAGTTATGAAAAACGATAACTGGGTGTTGACTGCCCAGCTGGAATTTTAAATTTCACATTTTACCCCTGCTGTAGAAATGTCTTTAAAATACCTGGTTCCTGAACTTGATGCGCTGGTAAGCATAGTCTGGGAAGTGCTTGCGGGGAATAAATCGACCGGTGCCCTGCTGGGCCTGCAGCTTGCCTTCCTCATAAACCACCCGACCTTGACTCAACACCAGCGCTGGACCCCCGCGGCACTCCAGACCCTCAAAGATGTTGTACTCTGCAGCCTGCATGGAGAGTGATAAAACATACAAGACAAAGAAATGTGTGAAAAGGGAATTAAGCCGATAAACGAGGGAGAGCTCTTTCATTCCCCCCCTCCACCAATCAGAACAGATATACTGCACAGTCGCGGCCCACTGTGCTATTTCAGCAAGCATTGTGTCAGAGGGTTTAATACATGCAGTAAAATGCAGCATTTGAGAAGATGGGGGATGAATAAGTGAGAGGCTTGGGGCATATAGGAGGAGCGACAGTGTGAATACAGGGGGATGGGTAAAGAGATGGGAGCAAAGAATGGGTGAGGGGTGAAGGGGGATTATAACCGAAAGCTGGCACCAGTCTGGATTAGGGCTTTATAGAGCACCGCAGTACACCAAATACATTATTCACTGTCTAATGTCGTCACTGTGTCACATTGCTCGAGGCCAATTTTCACCTCTGAGGCCATTCTGCTGAGTTCAAAGGGACATTTCACCCCAAAATCAAAGATACATTTTTATCCTCTTACCTGCAGCGTTGTTTATCAATCTAGATTTTTTTTGTAGTGAGTTGCCAAGAGTTGGAGATATCGACCATAGAGATGTCTGCCTTCTCTCCAACATAATGAAACTAGATGTCACTCAGCTTGTGGTGCTCAAACTGCCAAAAAATACATTAAAAAACCCAACAGCAATGTCTGTTTCCAGAAATCATGACCTGGTTACTCAAGATAATCCACTAACCTTGTTGTGAGCAGTTTTATGTAGGAGCTATTTTCCCTCTACTGAACTACATCCGCTAACCGTGCCAATATGGAGAGGGAAGAGTGCATCTACTGCTAGTTCACCTAGAATCACTGAGCTAGCTAACATTACAGCTCAGCCGAGGAAGATGCCATCTCATCTCACACTGTCACGAGCACAAGCCTCCTGTCTTTGAGTAGAAGCATGCTTTCCTCTGCACAGTGATACGGTTGGCAGGTGTAGTTCGGTGGGGAAAAAAAATAGCACCTACATAAAACTGCTCACAAAAACGTCTGTGGATTATCTTGTGTAACTGGGTCATGATTCTTGGAAACAGACATTGCCGTTGAGTTTTTCAAATGTATTTTTTGGCTCTTTAAGCACCACAAGCCTTCTTGTTCCATTATATTGGAGAGAAGGCAGACATCTCTTTAGCCAATATGTTCAACACTTGGCAACTCACACCAAAACAATAGATTTATAAATGGCACTGCAGGTCAGAGGGAAAATATGTATTTCTGATTTGACAGGTACTGTATGTATTGCTGTTCCTTTAAATGTGTTGTTTTCTCTTGAAATTTAAATGCTGGGGGGCACCCAGTAGTTCACATAGTAGAGCAGGCACCCCTCTTAGTGAATCTGGCCATGCATAAAGCTTTTGTTTTATTTGTCTCAGTTTTGAAATATTTCTCATGGAGATTTCTGATGCCACCCTAATACAAGGGTGTTAATCAGAATATGGCTCTTCTAAACAAAAGTTTACAAAACACAATAAAACCCAGAACTCAGTATGAAACCCTTTTACTGTAACTATTTTCTATTGAGGAAACTTCAATGTCATTGTCCAACAAGAAAAAGTTCCAAAAACCATTTGCATGGCCCGATGTCTCTTCAAAAACTGTCAGACTGAGCATTTAAAGATAAACCCTACATGCACTTGTCAAATAGGATTTCAGCTTTCTTTAAACATGCTGTATATCCTTGTATCTAATGTAATGCATGTATTGTGTTATTCTGATACCACACCGATGCAATATGCCATAATATCACTCACAGTAATACCAGGCTTGACTGAATAACATATTCCGACTTCAAAGTATATTTCAAGTTCTTACTTCACCTCCTGTGTTTCTGCTTTTGGTTTTAATCCTATTTCACACACAGCCATCTCCCAGATGAACCTTCCTTCTGCCCCCTCTCCTTTATGTGCTTCTGCTCCCTCAACCAAAGCAGCATTTGAGGATCACAGAACATCAGTTTCATTACCCTGTTACCCCTTGAATTCAATTCAACATTTTATCCATCCTCCCTTTTTTCTTTTACTATCTTTCCCATCTCTTCCCTCCTATTTTATTTTTACTCACCGACTGCTGGAGTTTGGCAGTGATGGTTTTGATGCTGTCAGGGTCCCAGATGACGATGTCAGCATCAGAACCCACCGCTATCCGTCCTTTGCGTGGGTACAGGTTGAAGATTTTAGCAGCGTTGGTAGATGTTACTGCCACAAACTGGTTTTCATCCATTTTCCCCATGGCCTGAGAGACAGAGAAGAGGGCGTTTAGAGTCAAAACTCACTGTCAGAGTTTTACAAAAGACACAAACACATATAAATATGTCCTCATCGCTCACCACGGCCTTGTCCCAGACAAAACCCATTCTCTCCTCCACACCATTGGTTCCCTCTGGGATCAGGGTAAAGTCATCTTTACCGATTGCTTTCTGGGAAGTGCTGTACGCACAGTGGGCACTGCCCACCACCTGGAGGTCCCCGCTGGATCAAGGCAACAAAATGATATATAATTATCAACATAGACTTCACACTGCAGTAACTGACCTGTACATTGTTATATTTTTTTACCGCATTATTTTGAAATGCCTTTGTGATCACACGGTCAGTTAAAAGAGGTGGTTGCACAAATCACTTCAAGACAAGGGCGTGTGCTGAAGAGTAGTGGGGACAGAAGGGCTTAGATGAAAAAAAAAAAATTAGATGGTCTTCAAAGCATGCCATTTTAGGTAATGTAATGGGGTGATGGGAATGAGGTCAGTGTGAATAATTACAGCAGGACCGGAAAAAGCGGCAGATCAAAAGTGCATAGCCTAGCCTTTGAATATTGTCTATGGTTCAAGACAATAATCACATTCAAGCAATTGTGATAAACATAAAGACGGATACTTCTACTTTCAGCCATCAGGTGTCCTCATTGAGCATGGGAGTTAAAGAACAAGTCATGTTGTGGCCTGGGGCAAAAAAAAACAAAAAAAAAAAAAAACAGCCAGCTGAACTAGTCCGAATGATGCAATGCAGCTGCAGTACCAGGCCCTACAGCCTTAACTAGACCACATCACACACACAAGAGAGACTGCATCATCAGAAAGCTATCAACATATATACTCCCTTTACCTGTTAATATACATGAGGCTGGATTTGAAGAGCTGTGATTAGGATAATTTCTCATCTGAGGCCTTTTAGTCGTTCGTTAATTATAGTGATTACTTCATGATAGTGAGCTTTGGGATCATCGGCCCAATGCCATGAGAGTACTTATTATGGAAATAACGAGCATGGCAGACATGAGAGGAAAAGTATTGTTCTTTTGTTCGGGGAAAAAAAAAGAACCTAAAAATACACCCTGTCGCCTCAGCAGACACTCAAAGACACCAGCAGTATCACGCCACCGGTGTGACAGCACGGACCCGCCTAGAGAAGCTGAAGTTGCAGAGGAAGGGTGGAGAGAGGAGGAGTGATGATGATGATGATGATGAGGAGGAGGAGGATGAGGAGGAGGCAGGCTGTTGGTAGCCAAGGCAACAGATGATGAAGGATTCTAGTTCCTGTGCTATTTATGGAATCGGGGACAGTCAAAAGTGTATCAGGATGTGCTGTTGTGTGTGAGTGTGTAAAGTGAAAAGTGAGGTGGGTTTGGTCTGGGGCACTTCATCCCTCTCTAAGACACTCATGAATTAAAACTGAAATGAAATGTATTTGTTTTGCACTGATAATAGTATACATACACTGGCATACTTAATACATTCTACATGTATAAATGTATGTATAAAGTATAATAGTTTGAAGTATTAGAGTAAGTGCAGTTAAAATGACTTGCAAATGATGCAGTGCAGTGCTTTATCCATTATTAAGTCACTTCCTCCACTTTCTTTCTCCGCATACACACACCCTCACCCTCTCTCCATCTGTTTATCTTTCTCACTGAAACTGTTCTGACATTGTGCATTACAGCAGTTGTTTATGGCGTGAATACCAAACTAAAATCTAAGGACAAAGAGTGAGAGTTAAATCCTTGTAGGTGTCTCCTTCGGTGTCATAAAGCTGATTTGCATTTCACTTTCTGCAGAGGTTATAACTAAATTAAACACTTGGTCTGCTCTCGCTGCCCTCATTAATTAGAAAAGTTTTTACAAGTCCCAGTGTTCGTGAAATATACTGAAGGCTACATATTTAGTCAGGCTTCTAAGAGCATGATCGTCACATACTGTAAAACACAGGGGCTTTGAATTTAAAGGAGACTTTGGTGCATTTACTTAGACTGTATCATGTGCAACCACTGGTGAAAAGGTTTAAGACATACCAAGACAGCAGTGTGTTGAGGTGGTCTGGGGTTGTGGGGTCAGGACTCAAGGGTGGAGAGGTCACATAAGCAGCAGCTTTGGCCCAGTTCTTGCTCCAGTAGTGGGAACCGTCAGTAACCAGGCTAGCTGTGATCGGCTCCCCAAAAACTACAGAACCTGGATGGGAGGATAGTGAGGCAGCGCAGGTCAGGATGTGAAAAGTAGATGTTCAGAAAGAGTAGAATAGAATAGATATAGAATTAGATACATGAAATGGCTGAAATGTTTTGAGTGAGAAGAGGCTGACCTTTCCTACGGGCCTGGGCGATGGTGTCAGCTGCACTCTTGCTCATCACCTTGGTGATGTAGACGGGGCAGTTTACACGATTACCAAGAGTGATGGCACGGAACACTGCCTCAGCCTCCAGCTGCATAGAGAGGGAGTAAAGAAAACATTAAAACCTATGGATGGATGGATGGATGGATGGATGGATGGATGGATGGGTTCAGGCTGTTCTCATGCACTGTTTATACATATACCTACAAAAAGCAAGGTGAGCAAGGTGCTGATGGGAGTAAAGATGGAAGTAGTATAAAGAGCAAAACTCAGGATGAGGTTGCAGGTTGGGGTGGATGGGTCAAACAGACACAGGACTTTCCCCCAGAAGACCAGTGTTTGTGTCCCGTGTAAAACCAAGTGAAGCTTGAGTTATTCTAAGGTACTTTGCCATTACATGTGACAACATGACATTACGTGGTGATGCCCAACCAATTTTATTTCCTTAACCCTAACCTATGTAACCTTACTCTCCTAAACCTAACCTCTGTAACCTTATGTTACTTACACAATATTACATTATGTAGGTTAAGTTTATGAAAGTAAATCTATGTAGGCAGGGTTCAGGAAAAGAATCATGGGTCTGTGTGTCACATTACATACATAACGTAATGCTATCTACGTAACATAAAGTTATAGGGGTTAGGTTTAGGAAAGTAAAGTTACATAGGTTAGGGTTAGGAAAATAAATTTAAATAGGTTAGAATTAGGAAAGTAAATTTACATAGGTTAGGTTTAGGAAAAGAATCGTGGTTGTGGGTTGTCATTTACATACTTAGTGTAAAGTTACATGGGTTAGGTTTAGCAAAGTGAATTTACATAGGTTAGGTTTAGGAAAAAAATCATGGTTGTGTGTGTCAAGTTACATACTAAACTTTACTTTCCTAAACCTAAGCGATGTAACTTAACTCTAAATCTAACCCACATAACTTTACATTAAGGATGTAACATCATGTTAATGGAGTATACAAAAATGATATCACCTCTTCAGGCCGACTCAGAGGATGGCCTTCAGGTCCGGTGATTCCCATTCCCAGGATTTTTCTCTGTTCCTGAAACACAAATGAACTTAATTTAATTATAATTATCTCCATGCCCGCTATAATAACTGTCAACAATACATACAGTACCTGTCAAATCATGTTTTACCCACTTTGCATATTCTGCAGTGCCTTCACTGTTATCTCATGGCTGTAAAATGAAAATATCATGGTCTGTCATGCTATCAAAGAAACTAAAGTGTGCATTGTAATCCTAGAATGCCAACGCACTGTGGGAGCTTTTGCTGGCTGCACTTGTTGTGCCTCTGACAGTTGTCTGGAGAACGGCAAAATTGAGATGAAAACCACCCCCACCCCCTTCCTGTTTCTCCTTTCTTTCAGATTTTTTAAAATTTTAATAATGTGCTCACAAGTGGGTTGGTGCTTCTAAAGGTTTTTCATCCCCCATCTCTCTATTTCCATTACAGTTACAGCAACAAGTATGTCATTATTATTCATCAGCAGTCCAATTATCATTCATTACCCTCATTCATCTTCACATACATCATGGTTTCCGCCTTAATTGTCCCCTTAATCAGGACCTTCATCTCCGTGACCGCGACTACCACTTTTCATCACCGCTGTCAGCATTATCAGCACCTTCGCTCTCGCCATCTTAATCACCGTTACATCATCGTCATTAGTAAAATAACGATCACCAGCCAGGGTGGTCTATGAAAAAACCTGTCATGCTCAGCGGTTTCAGCGGCATTAATCCTCTCTCTCTGTGTGAGAGCTGGAGTTATGTAAGTAGAATATCTCTCAACTGCAGTGGAGGTTGAAAGACGATAAAAGTAGAACATTGGGCATGATTTAGTCTGGACATTATATAGTTCACTATTTCACCACAGTAAACTGCTCTGTCTAGAGGCTAAAACACTAAAAGGTGATGATGGTGTTACAAGAGGTATTGGTTGGCACTTAAAGACAAAAATAGAGGAGGTCATGTTGAACTTACCTGAGCAATCAGGTCTCCATTTTCAGCATGAACTAACACCACAGCACCCAGCTGCTTCAGGAAGGAGAATGCCTCATAGAGCTGAGGGAGGGATGAGTCCAAAAAAGAGATTCATAGTGAAAGGAATTCACAGATTTACATGAGAAATTAGTGCAGTAGTAGTGATTATGAAACACACCTGAAAGTCCGACATCTGGTACATGTCCTTATAAGCCATGTACACTTGGAAGGAGTTGATACCTGACAACAGTGGAAAATGTATTCATAACAAGAAGCTAATAAAAGGAAAACTCAGCAGCAAGGATTACAAAGACAATTTGAGTGTAGCCAAAATATTGTATCATGAAATGCAATAAATAAAGAGGAGATAAATGGCAAACTTCGAGCTGCAAAATACAGAAAGTGATCCACTACCTCGCCTGACTTACAAAGCATCCAGAGCTTGTTTTTGTCTCGCATCTGAGCCAAGAATTACAACTCTCAAATTTATCTTGGAAAGGAGCTGGTCACACAAGCAGCTGCCTTGGCTCAGTTACTGAATTATTTTGTAGCTTGCCCCAGAAGTAAAGTGATTTTTTACTTAAAACAGATTACAAGAAGAATTCAAACACTACCACCATGACAGCGCTGAACAGAACAATGGATTTTCGCCGTGCCTTCACTATAAGAGGATTCAACACTGGGCCAAATTGTTTCTAAATCTGTCCCTATTGTTCTTGTGAAATGGGTCCAAAAGGAGGATGAACATGGAACTGAAACAAGAATTACAGCAAAGACCATAGTGCTGAAATGTTATGGAGCAACTAAAAAGTGACACACCTTTCTCTTGCACCAGCAGCTCCAAGTCATCTTTAACACTCTCATCCCACTGGGGGATGTCTACGTGCAGGGAGTAATCGCAACACGCCTTCTTATCTGCAGCCTCCTGCCAGTGCTCAAACGTCTCCAGCAGACTCTCCCCAGGCTCGGGGGTCACGTGGTCAACTGAGAGGTGCAACGGCGTCAAAGGTTAAGATGGAAAGAATGCAATTAATATTCTTCAACATTTGAATGAACGTGTGGTTACTGTGACTGCATGCGTGCATCTCGGCATCCACACTCACTGATCATGGTGGTGCCGCCAGCAAGCGCAGCCTTGGTGCCCTGCAGGAAATCATCAGCAGGCTGTGTGCCCAGGTAACGCTTCATCAGACAGGTGTTGACATCGATCCCTCCTGGTATCACCATGCGGCCATTAGCCTCAATCACCTTGACACCCCCAGGTACAACCAGATTCTCCCCCACCTGCCTGCCAAGGATCAGATGCATGTAGAGAAGGGATGGGATGGGATAAAGTGTAGTGCAGGAAAATATTTGGGCGTGGATGAAAGCAGGTTGTGGAATATGAGGGGGAATAAGGGAATAAGGGAAGTGAAATCATTATCAACTGCTTTTTTTTTTTTTTTTTTGCAAATCTACATTTTTATGTTTCTTTTAACTCTTTATATACGCACTTGATGAGCCCATCCTCAATGTAGACGTCTGCATAGAGAGACTGGTCATCATTGACCACCCGCCCTCCTTTGATCAACAGCCTTTCACTCTGCAGGGGAGGAGTACAGAGAAAGAGAGAGGGGGGGAGGGAGAGGTACAACAGGGGCTGAATTCAATCCTGACATTTTGATCTGTTGCACAATCAGTTATGTAATCCTTGACCTTAGAGTAATATTATGACAGTGCAGTGGATGAGAGCAGAGAGACAAACTGTGCATGGGTGGGGTCTCACAAAAGCTAATATTAGTGCTGTATGCTTTCTCTTTCATTTGCATTCACTGTAGGTAGGATAATATTATAAGTACAATCAAATAGATATCTGAAAGCACGGTGTTAAAAAAGCACATCTTTTCCTCAGACTACTATGTGTCCACACCTTCTGCCACCATGCAGGGTGCCTAGCAACAGTTTAGGAAGATGTTATATCTCCATGGTAACCAGTGATCATCCATGGTTTGAGATGAAGGCAGCTGACAGCCCTGCTTAATTCTCAGCATCTTTAACCAACAAGGATGCTAACAAAAGGAGGAATGTGAAAACAGTTACATGTGTTCTTCGCTGTTACAATATGACATGTAATGCTTAGTTATATAAATTGTGAGTGGCCTTTGGATTCATTTGGGATCTGATATTACTCTAAAAAAAGGACAGAGGAGGCTTTCTGCAGAGTGCATGCTTTAATACAGCTGAAAAGGGATGAATCTTTGCACAAATCCTGCCTCACACCTTTGTGTTGTTTTACGCAAGTCATTGTTTCCTGTGCGAGTCCTGGTGACACCGTCACGTCAACCGAGTTAATCCCTCTGACAGGCGGCGAGATTACACAACACTGTCCAACTCTGAGTGAAGCCAGGCGCTGGATTTGACACACAGACATTGAGAATTGTCACCTCTCCATCTTGGGTTTGCTGTTTCACACAGGAGAAACTGTAGGAGGGCCTTCTGCCCTTTGCCGCCTCACTAAGAATTTAATCCCTTCACTGCCGGCACTGGCAGCAGGGATTTGCATACAAGCGGAGAGCCTCTCCAGCCAACGCCGCCGACCAGGCCGGGTCTCTTACCGTCAGATGGGGGATGCTGTTCTTCCCCTGGTAACCGGTCCCAGACATGCTCTCTCTGTCGCTCTGCCCCCGGGCAGTCAACTCAGTAGCGGGTTGCGATGGCTCCGGCGCCCTGCGCTGCGCTCTGCGCCCCTTTGTCTCCCCCGATATGTGTTGGTTATTGTTTCCGTGTATGTGTGTGAGAGAGAGAGACAGGGACAGCGATGAATCCGCCGCCGAAGGCTACGGCTGCGTCGGGATGCGTGGAGCGCGCGCCGTGACAAGACCTTACGATCCTGTGCGTGCGCGCGTGCGGAAAGCGAGCGCCTGCCCGGTGGCGTTCACGGCACCGAGAAAGACGGTGTACATCACACCCCCCTCTGCACGCACATAAACAGCTCACGTGAGAGCAGGAAACAATACAGAGAGACGCTGTCTGGAGCTGTCCACTTCAGCACCACACACTGAGAGGAGCTTCACTGTGTCAGCGTGCCTTTGCATCTTTTTGGAGATTTTTTACGAGCTACGTAGTCGTAAACCAAAATGGCCAAACTGCAATGCAGCACAAAACTTCATCATTTATGCAGACTTGTATCAGAAGAGCAACTCCTGAGGGATGTCAGCTGGGCTAACACAACACATATTAAGACTTAATTATTCAAATTTATGCTTTCAGTCATTAACCAATAGTCTTTGTTCTGCCTCTAATTAGGCCAGTAGTTCTCTATCAGACTACATGCGTGTTGTTGTTTTTTTTATTATTATTATTTTATTTTTATCAATCATATTTTAGGGAATTCTGTCTATACTAGACAACAAGAGGGGAAAAAAGCCAAGAAGCAAAATCCTGAGTCCTACCTCCCCATTTGGGCTTTCTTTCCCCGAGGAGAATCTAATCTCAACACCGGGGCGCGCATCGTCTGTGTCCCTGGGTGAGTTGGTCAGTGACCCCTCCCGGACCTCACTGGACGCCTTGCCGATGGTGACCCCATCGTCCAAGACCCTCTCCCGGCTCCCGCTTCTCGGGGTGCGGCTCCCTTTCCTTCCCACTGCGTAGTTATCGAAGTCTATGGTCTTGCTTTCAAACGCCCCCTCCACGGAGCTGAACATCCCGTAGCTTTTCCGCTGGTTCGGCCCGGTGGTGATCGGCCCCGCCAGGTACACCGGCAGCTCATCCTCCCGGTTCCACTGCCTTCTGCAGTCAGACATTGTGGCTTCCACAGCAGACGGAGACTCCCCCCAAAATCTGAAACGATGGAGACAGAAGCCTCGGTGTCTTACGTCTAACCGGGTCACTGACGGCCCCGCCCCTCGAGCGCGCTCCGATGCTGTGAACTGTGAAAAGCGGCTCTCTCCGGGCTACCTATGAACGCATACACGCACACATGCAAGTGAAATGATGCAGTGCTCCAGTTTAGAGGGTGGTGGAGTGTCAATGAACTAGTTTCAATATGCAAACGCCTAGTTAATAACCACTCGTGCACATGCACAGACATACAGATAAATAAAAGGAAAGCAAGTCTCCCTACCACCCATCCTTTCATGTGGGGGCTGTGCGTGAGCAGGTCACACCATCAGAGGATTAAACCAGCATGTGTCATCCTTTAACCCACATCTGGAGGGAAAGACAGATTGTTAAATGGTGTATGTGCTTTCAGAGCTGACCACATACAGTGGGTGCTGGTCTATTGCAACTTGCAAGAAAGCCTTGAATGTGTGCGACCTGCAGGTATGAGACTTCAGGCTGCAGCAGGTATCTCATCTGGGCCGAAACCAGTGACCTGAATGTACTCATGGGATGTTTGCTGATGTGAGCAGACAGTCTTGTTCCAGACAGAAACACACTGTCCTTCTCGTGGCCCATGGGGATTCTGGGAAAAGGCGAAAGAGGAGGAGAGTGACGGAGAGAGAAGCTGGGAGCTGTCTTTTCAGTACTCACGCAGGTGGACAGCTCCCAGAGGAACAATGCACCAAACCATGAAGCACAGCAGCAGCACAACACAACACAACACACAGAGCCTGGCAGTATGTATACATACATACATACAATACATGTATACCACGTATCTGGAAACAGGCCTATCATGGAAGATGGAAGTGGCCAGAATCTACTGTAACATAAATAGATAGATAGATAAATAAATGAGTCTACCAAAAAAAAAAAAAATCTTACAAAAAATGTAGGCATTAATTAATTGATAAAGGTTTTTTTCTGTCAATATGTGTGTGTGTGTGTGTGTGTGTGTGTGTGTGTGTGTGTGTGTGTGTGTGTGTGTGTGTGTGTGTGTGTGTGTGTGAATTGCAAAAGCTACAGCAATAAATAAATACAGACATACATTTTAAAAATTGATCAATTAAAGCATTAAAACATAAGTAAAAACATATATAGCTAAATTTGAAATGTAATAAAAATAAATAAATACAAGGAAATTTATAATAGAAAGGTACACAGTGTAGCAGTGTGTGTGTGTGTGGGGGGGGGGGGGTCGATACAGCATAGTACTGCGATATTTTTGTGTGGCAATATTGTATCATTACATCATTTTTTGCTAAGTATCCATTTATAGATTATTAATATGACAAATACAAATCAAACTTTAGGTAGCCCACTAGAATAATGTAGCCTAATCAATTGCATTTTCAGTCCACTAGATATATTTTGCTGCTGAACTGACTGAAGTGAGATGAACAGACTGAAAACTTTATCGAGACATTAGATAAAATAGGTGTTGACAAAGTTTTCCTTTGGGGACATAATTTACAGTTGAAAAAAAAGGTAATTAATTGCAATGTATTGCAATATATATTATCGCAATACTCAGCATATCGCAACATATTCAAAATCACAACAACATTGTATCATGATAGTATAGTATCATGGATCCTCTGGTGATTCCCTCCCCTAATAAGTATGGGAGGTAATTTATAGAGAAGCTAATTAAAACAGAAATACCAATTTATGTCGCATTTTTTCAAGTAATTAATGTCTACATTTATTTTTATTATTATTATTGGTACACTTAATGGCATATTTACATACATTTAATGGTATTTATCAAGTACATAACTAACATCACTCATTACGATCAAATGCATGAATTAATGTATCTCGAAATCCTATTGCTCACTTTTAAGAAATAATCACTTTGATGTTCAAAATGTCATGAAATCCAATAGAAGATGACATTTCAGACCCTTGTCTTTTATGAGCAGTACATGTTGTCAGGCTGTTTTAGCAGTCAGATGCGAACATGTAAGCTTATTCTTAACCATGAGAGCCCCTTAGTGTCTACCTTTATGATAAAGTGTAACCTTATCACACCGCTGCCCCCACAGCTCCCGTGCCATATGGGAGTCAGACTCGATTAAGAGCAGGCCTTTGACCTGGAACCCCATAATCTACTTAAATACAGCGGCCGCTCAGTGGAAATAACCGCACATACAGCATCACTGAACCCTCCATTTAAAAGCATTTTAAAGCTACAGGAAGAGACAAAGAGCGAATGAGTTGAGATAATAATTAGTGACAAATTGTTCCTAGAGCAATACAAATTCTTAAAATCTCCCTAAGAAGTTCAAGAAGCAAGAGCGCGCTAATAACCAATCAGATACGTCAGCCGTTTGATGGGCATTAATTTCCTCCTATCAGGGCCGAGTCTATTTAAAGAGGGCAGACCGTAAAGTTGCGGTGTTAAACCAGACACAGGAGAGTTTGACCACGGCCAGTGCGTGTCTGGTTTCTCGGAGCTGTGTGGAGCGCACAGAGCTCAGCATGGACTACTGACACAACTTTTAAACTCAGGAGGAAAGTTGAGTTTTTATCCTGAAGAAATCGGCAAGGTAAGGTTTCTATCTGCTGTAGCACTCAGTGCTGCTGTGGCGCAGGTCTCATGTGGAGAACTTGGCATGAAGTTCTCTTTTACTCGCACATGTAGTGTCCGCATGTGCTCCATGTTAAACCTAGTTTAATAATACTCTTCTATAATTTTCTTTCAAAGTTTGAATAGCCTTAAGAGAGTGTTTCTATTTTTATTTGCCACTTTGTTTTGTTTGATTGCATGTTATTGCAACATATATTTTATTAGATATCTAACACCCTTCCTAATGTGGACTGAAATTGAGTAGAACATGGTTTGACCGAGGTTTGTATCCTCGTCAAAACTCCTCTCCTTTCACAGTGAAGGTATCATATTTAGGTGCAAAACATCCACAGGATAAGGTCCTCCAATTTCTCTGACAGGGTGTTCACAGATTCAACCCCCCAGCTGTGTTTTCACTTAGGACTCACTATTAGAAATGACCTCAATTATTTATTTTGCTGCAGTGCATGGTTGTTATTAGCTACATGAAAAATGACTCACACCCTTTTTTTAATTCCAGAAAATATGGAGGATTCGGCATCAATTTCTACTGGTGTCAACACCCCGGGGTCATGCCCTGCCATGGATGGACCCTCTCCTCCCTCCCCCATACAGACTCCTCCTTCAGTGATCTCCAGTGACCTCTCTGCTGCTCCCTCTCAACCTAGAAAATTATCTTATTCCTCTCAAACATCCGCTCAAGTCACGCCTAAACTGATGGATTCTGTGAAGGGGTCAAAGCCCTTAACTCCTGCTGTGCCCTCTAAACCCGTGTCTAAACCTATTCCCACTAAACCGTCCTCGCCTCCTCCCAGCAAAACACCACTTGTTACGTCTCCTAACCTCTCTACCCCTGAAACCCCTAAAATGTCATCCTTTTCTAAGCTCACATCTGCCTCCTTTACATCACCGAGCTTGACCTGTAACACTCCAACAGATTCCCCTACTCTTCCTCCCTCTACTACTGCTTCCACTGTAGCTCCTGCAATTACTATATCCGCCCCCGCTAAACGTACCTTTGCGTCCATGGCCAAAAGGGTGATTATACAGGAGAGACTCAGGAAAGCACAGGAGGACACCAATGATGACGAGGATGGTAAGAATATTTGTTCTGAGTTTGGAATTAAATGACACATTGAGAGTTTTAATGGGCCTGAGAGTAGAAGTTGCACCTAATTGCAGTGTTGTGGTGCTAAGCCTTGAGTTATGTTCTGGAGTGTCTTTCTGTGTGTAGCAGGGTAATCCAACCCTTGGATAAACATCCCTCTTGGCCAGAATGCATGTATTACTCATTGTAATCTTGTTTTGTGAAGCACCATGGGCTGCATCTCTGTGTCATACAAGAGCAGAAATAAATGCAATACATAAGTTAAATATTTTTTTCATTATCCAGTGGTTCAGTTAAATTCAACATCTGAATCCCTGCTTGTTAGACCACCGGCTTTGCTCAGTGACTGATTTGTGTTGAAAGAAATTCCACAGAGAAAACGAGCAAGGCCTTTGCATATACATTACCTTCTCCTGTTTACCGTATGACTGGCAGGTTCAGAGTAGTGAACATGCGGACAAATATTCTTGCAGCATGCTTAAGTCATGCTAGCAGCAAGGCCCTTTGGGATGGAAAAGGTTGGTCAGTTACTACTTTGGTCCAAACTGAAATATGTCAACAACTACTAGATGGATTACCATTAAATTTTTCTACTGACGTTCATGGTCGTCAGAGGATGAATCCTAATAACTTTGGTGATCCCTGAGTTTTCATGTAGTTTTACAATTGCCTGATGATATCAGACAGAAGGGTCAACTTATTATGCTCTGTTTTCATCTTCAGTCTGACATTGCATCCACTCTAATCGATTTCCTTAGGGAAGAGGGTTTCAATTCCCTAACCAATCACTATAGACCACCATAACTTTCTGAATCCAATGTCATTTTAAGTCCTCATTGATGTGTAACCATGCCAACATACTTGTTTAGCTGAGGTTTTAAGAGCGGAGAGGAGCAAAGTTGCCTCAATAGCAGTGTCTTGTCTATAGCACTCACCACTGCTCAACAAACACTGGCATTAGTCCCACCTGTGGCGCTGATTGGCTAATTGTTAGTCCATGGAAATTGGTCCACACATTCATGCTCCTCTTAGGATTGCTTTTTAAAACTTTGGTGGTCCTCTCTCTGACCAAACTTTTAATGTGGTGTCATCATAAGCTCAAAATTGTATTTGTACTTTGGTTTATAACTAAATACCTGCAAAATATTCCATCAGTCTCAGCTGTACTTTGTGTTGAGTGCTTATGTTAGCAAATGTTAGCATGCTAACAGGCTAAACTAAGATGGGGAGTATGGTAGACATCATAGTCTACCTGCTTAGCAGCATGTTTGCAATGTCTTTGTGAGTATGTTAGCATGCTGATGTTGGCATTGAGCTCAAAGTACTGCTGTGCCCAAGTGTCACAACTGCCAGAAAAAAATGTTGGCATTGTACTTGGTTATGGATGAGAAAAGATCATGTGTTGGCTTAAAATACCCAGTTGTGGGGGCTAATCCCCACTTGAAACACAGCGATGTCTCGGTAAAAATGGTAAATAGACCACATTATAGTGCCTTTGTAGTTGTCCGACCACTCAAACTACAAACTACATGTCACATTCACCCATTCACACACTGGTGGCCGGGGCTGCCAAAGGTGCCAACTGCTACTCAGTAACCGTTCACACACTCTCACTGTCCAATCAAAAAGCCATCGGGAGCACTTTGGGGTTCAGTATCTCGCTCAAGGATACGTTTGACATGCGGACTGGCAGAGCTGGGGATTGCGCTGCCTATTTTCCGATTGGTGGATGACCTGCTGTGCCTCTGAGCCACAGCTGCCCCCAAAAAACAATCAGTTTTCCTGACACTTTCCTCCACTGGAAAAACAGTGACAGGTTGCTTAAAAAAACACACAAGTTTGGTGCCACTGGAAACAAAGAAATGACTTGCTTAAAAACAACCAGCTCAGTTTGTTGGCTCTGAGCAGTGATCTGCAGCTTGGCAGGTATCTCCCCTCCTGATGGCGTGTCTGATGACAAAGTCAGTTTATATGTTGAGTCACTTTAGAAATGATGATATGATGATACATTGAAATTTAACATATGTATGGTTTGCAGGAACGTAGAGTGCCAACATTTCCTACTGGCAACTGAGCTCTTTGTCTTGGTGAATCTGAACATGCTTAAGCTCTGTTGTTAGCCTTTTGTCAGCAATAACTAAAATACCCACAGGTTTATTTGAAACAATTATTATTAGTTAGTCACTTAAACATTGTGATATTACACTGTCATATTGCAGAGCTGTTGGAAGTGAAACCAACAAACTGGTGTACCAGTAAGATATCTTGCTGTGCATAGGAGACATTTGACATTTCCTCTACAGGCGACGAACCCCTGAACCCCTTTGCTTAAAGGACACAAGGGAGACAGTAACTGTTATGCAACTCAATGCAAGTGACAACTAATAGTGTGACATAGTAGCTGAGCTTGATGTCGATGGAGCTCTTGGGTGTCGTCACATGATCTGCATTGACAGACAGATGTACAGACTCTTTCACATCTACTCCACCTCTGACTTCTTGTTACTCTCACGTTACAAGATATATGTCAGGAGGGATTTGTTGATCGCTGGCTTTGAACACAGTATGTGTAAAAATCAGCACTGAGTCACACTGCTCCTTTAGTAAAGTTATACCGCTGTACAAGTTTGGAGGCGAGCGTGTTGTGTAATCCATTGATTCAGAGACTGATCGAGATGGATATGTGAACATTTATCTCCTCTCGCTCCTCCAGATGAAGAACCAGAAGAAGATTTGTCCATGGAGCAGCTGGAGGAGAAGGCCAAAGCTGGTGATGCCAGAGCTCAGACCCGGGTGAGTTAAAGCACATGCACACAGACCGGCACTTGGCATTGTTTTCAGACCTGCTGGTTGACTCAGTCTGGTTGTGAGCATGTGTCTATTTTTGGCCACTTGGAAGATGATCCTAGGCTTTCAATATGATACACCAAGATACTGTCACACGCACAAATCATTCTGAACACTATTACAGTGCATTGCAGCACCGCACTGAATTCGCACAAATGATAATGAAATATTCACGCTCTTTACGCCTTGTTCTCTAACAACAAATACAAATGTAAAACATTGTGCTGATAGAAGAAAAGGGGTGGTGGGGGTGGGGGGGTTGGAAGATTAGCTGAGACGTTGCATCTAAGACCTGTCAGCTCTGAAAGGGTAAATTCCTAAGTGGCTTGTTATATGGCTTCAACTTTCCCATGCTATACGTCACGTTTTTGCAAATACCAAGCACCTAAATAACCACAGGGTGTGTAAGTGAACATGTCAAAAACGAGTGACCAAATTGGGACAGTAGTAGGCTATACATGCAGTGAAAGTGGATTAGACACTCCAATAATGTTCATATATCATAACAGACATGCTATACACCTACAGCCATATGTAGGGAAGTATGAGTGTTGGACAATTTAAAAAGCATGCTAATTAAGCAAGTTTATGAGATTCTACTTATTGAGAGGCAGGACTATATTCCTGTGATATCTCATCCCCCTATAAACAGACTTATTAAATGATAACCGTGAGAGAAGGAAGTTATGAAATGACAGTTAAGATTAGAAAACAAGTCACTTGATATACCCCTGGGCCTCTGCCACCCCTGGTAGTTAGCCATGACAGAGACCCTGATGGCCTCGGGAACAGGGAATTATGGGCTCTGTAGTCATCTGTCGCCCATGTGGTTCCATGAACTTCACTGTTAACTGATTAGAGTCACTTTCTAACAGAATTAATCCCTATTAAACCAATGTACCTTGAGGATTATCCAAAGTAATGGGGGACATTGTCCGATCGTACTTAGTTAGACCAGAGCTTCTCAAATAGGGGTACGGGCACCCCTAGGGGTAGATTTTTTTAATGGAAATTTTCAAAATATCACTCTTGCATATTTTCTATAATAATTATACTATATTAAGTGCAATAAAAAATGTAAATGTAATTTTGATGAACGTCATTATACATGTAGTATTCCTATTTTCAACCCAGTCGTTAAATATGAGGTAAGCAGTTTAATTTTCCCATAATTAACTTTTAGCGTATAGTAATTCAAGTGGACTGAGAGAAACCTGACTTCTGCACCTTCTCTTGACTTTTTTTCAGAATTTAGACAATCTAGCCAGTGACAGAAGACTTTGGCCAATCATAGATCATTTCAGAGAGAGAGGGTTCCTGTTGGATGTTCTACAAAAGCAGATGTGCGTGCATGTTTCTTCGGTGAAAGCCTGATTTAATAGCTGAGAATCCTGAAGAGAAAGGACTGCACACTGCGGGGAAACCCAAAAAAGAAAAGAGGACTTATCAGAAAGACAACCTAAACGTGAGACAGACAATAAGATGCATAAAACACGTCAGTATCAGCAAAGCATGGACAGAAAATGTTACTAGCAGTTTAGCCTTCTGCTAACAGGAGCTAAAGGCTTACAGCTGCAGCTTCAAGTTCATGTTTATGTAGTTAACATTAGGTAAAGTCTCGACACAGTGTATCCTCCGTTTCAATCCCTGACCGCTACAGACCACCTCGCCAGGAGGAGAGCAGGCAACAGCTCTGAAGACGGATCCCCAGTCAACGCTGCAGCAACTCAAATCCAGCAAGCTCTGGAGGACCAGACAGCTCCTCGTCGGATCAGCAAACTTTCTTTTGCTGCCATTACACTGGTTAGACCCCAAGCTGTTGCTGGCTACCAGCCCGCCGTGACACCCTGTGCTGGGGGGTGGGGGATGGGGGGTATTTTCAAATACTACTGGGTTTTTTGCCGTTTCCAGACATGTTATTACCCTTGCTTTATGTGCTGTAAACTGCCAGCTGCTGCAACAGATTCAATCACATTCATGTCTACGCTTGTTCACTGTGTATTTATACCAAAGATCTTTTGTGATGGTCATGGGGTTCTCAGCTGAAAACATACGTCAAAGGGGGTACATTGCTGAAAAAAGTTTGAGCACCACTGTGTTAGGCCAAGCTCACACAAGCTGAATTTATCCCCTCTATTCTGTATTACAGCTGGGTCAGCATTACTTGCTTCTTGCTGAAGAGAAAGATGCAGAGCTAAATAATGGTGTTGCTGTTGAGTGGCTGATTAAAGCAGCTAAACAGGGAAGAAAAGGTGCAGCGAGAGCACTGCAGCGCTGTTGGATCCAGAAAAAAGGTTATTGTCCCACAATTCAACAAAGCACATGCTTGTTTGTATATTCAGGTTTATGGTTCATTAACTGTTGCTTCTCTGTCCTCCTTTCCTAGGAATCACCCCAGAGAATGAGGCCGATGTGCGCACGTTGTCAACAGAAAGTAAATTTGAGCTGGCAGTGCGTAAAGCAGCCATGATGATGTACTGGAAACTCAACCCAGACAGGAAGACGAAGGTGGCTGTGGCTGAGATGCTAGAAAATGTCAGCCAGGTCAATGCAGTGCCAGGTAGGATGCTTGCACACATCATATTTGAATTGTGACAACAGCCCAGCCTTATGTACAGCTGCCCAGACTGCCCAGAATGCCGTGGCATGTTGTTATAATGAGAGCTGCCATTGCTGTTAAATATATCATATATTCCCCTTTGTGATTTCAGTGTTTGCAGCTGTCAGGGTGAAGAATATCATATTGCATGCTGGCCTCCAAGGAAATATTTATCACTCACTGATGCTGTGGTCATTTCTCACCAGTAGGTGGCACTGCAAACAGGATTCCTGTCCCAACCTCAGGCCAGACCCAGAAAGTACTGGAGAGCATGGTTAAGAATGAGGGTAGGTATGCAGACACAGAGAGAAACAGTGAATATAATGTGTCTTTTTCTATAACTGCTTTGTTTGTGTCCTCTCAGCCACACAGTTGGTGGACTTGGATGACTTTGTTGAGATGACTAAAAAGTATGCACAGGGTATTTCGCCCCAGAGTGGCAGCCAGGTCAAAGCCAAGACTGAAAGCCTTACACCTAACAACCGCAGTCGGGAGGTAAAAGAGCCAAATCAGCAAAAATGGGAATAATCTGTGATCATAAGACATAGATGTCATTGTATTTTTAATTGTAACTATTCAGAATATTGCGTTTTAAAACACAAGGCTGAGCTGGTGCCACCAGGATACAAGAAGGTCTATAGACGTTCATGGAGTTTTGCCAGAAGTGGGATGATGCTGGGAGACACAAGGGAGAATGGGGCCATGAAAAAAGCCATGGACATGAAATCACGCTTAATGGTAATCATATCTAGTATAAGAATTCATACCTTGAATTATCCTACGTTAAAGTCCTCCTCCAGACACGTAAAACTCTGAAAAGGGGTCAGAAGCAAATCTCTTTCTCCCTCATTGAGAAATACTGGAACTGGCCTCATGCCACGCCCACCAATGCTGCTTGTGTGCTGAAACCAAGTGTGGAGACAGGTCTGGCTTTGCGCTACTAGCAGTAGGCTGATCAGCGATAGGGCAGTGTGCATTGAGATAGCAAATGTTAGCATTAGAGGAAGCATGGGAGAGATTCAGCCATACCCACTCAGCACTCAGGATATTTTAAGCTTTTAAATGTCTTAAAAAATGCATTTGCTAACAAGTGGATAAATGAGACTACTGAGCATGATCATGCTGAACAGAGTGTAGTTCGTCTATAGCCTAATGTTAGCTTTTTACTTCTGCTGGTTGCATTTACATTTTAAAAATTGCAAAAGTGGTGTTCATCTTGTTGCACAAAACATGTACTGTATGTATCATGAACTTTTGTTTGCCACAGAGCTTATTTTCTCCAGTAATCCAAAACCCAATGGAAAAATCCCATTAGCATTTTGATGAGGGAACCAGGGCGACGCTAACTTCCACATCGGACTACAAACAAATATCATCCCTGCAGCACTCATCGTGTTTTCTGTTAAAAATTGGCTTTTCAATTAGTGACATACCCAATCTAGCTTGCCCAACGTATATTTGAATCACCCATGTTAGGGAAGTGCACAGAAAAGGAATGTGAAAACCCCTGGTGACAAATTTTGCACCAATAGATAAAATCATAAACAGATTTTTAATTGGAGGGCGACTTCAAATTTCTGTTGAAGGTCTTTTGCTGTGGATATTTTTACTGTTGTTAAATTATTCAATTCTTAATTCTTTTTTTTGTTTTTTTTTAATGTTAATTATTACGAGCTCTCTTTATATATGTCTCTCTTTACTTCAGATACTGCAGTACCCGCTGCATGCCATTATTGAGATGAAGGAGCACCTGGTCGACTGGGCGTCGCGGGCTGGTGTCCAGTGGCTGAGCACAGTCATCCCCACGCAGCACGTTAATGCACTTATTTTCTTCTTCATTATCAGCAACCTGACTGTTGACTTGTTTGCTTTTGTCATCCCCTTGCTCGTCTTCTACCTCTCCTTCATCTCAATGATCATCTGCACACTGCGTATTTTACAGAGCAGCAAGGTGAGCATAGTTGGCTGTTGGCTGATGTTTCAAAACTGGCAGAAATGCAGTGAAGAGTTGTGGATGCTTGCAATCTTATCTGTCAGCGTCATCTTCCCTCTTTGATCTAACAACTTTCTTTCCCTTTTTTATGGCAGGCTTGGGAGAACTTCCGCGCGCTGACATCTCTGCTGACACGTTTCGAGCCAGGCCTGGATGTGGAGCAGGCAGAGACCAACTTTGGCTGGAACAACCTAGAACCGTACCTCTATTTTATTCTCTCTGTTTTCTTTGTTATTTTCTCCTTCCCTGTAGCTGACAAGGGTTGGATCCCCTGTTCTGAGCTCTCCACTGTGGCCATCTTATTCACTGCTGTCAGCTACAAGAGCCTCAGCCCCACTGCTGCCACATATGCACACCGAGCAATGGCCATAGAGGTCAGGGGGAGCACGACACGTGATTAAAAACTTTTGAATCGCAGTTTTGCATGCTGTAGCCTAATAACTGCAAATCACACAATATATTTAAGGGAATACTTCACTTGTACAGCATAATACAAGTCTCATCCTTCAAGTTGTGTGCTCAGTAATTCCCAGACACATGCAGTTTGGCTAAAACCTTACTATTCAAAACCTTTTAGCATAAACAGTCCCAGGCACGGACAGGGAGTACTCTTACTTGCTCCTACTCTTTTCAAAAGTAAATAACTTTACTAATTACTCCCTGCCGACAGTAATTCCTTACACTCCTCTTTTATTACTTTTCAGTTACACACCACAAGATTGGTAATTGTGTCGTTTTTCCTCAAAATAGAGATTAGCATATGAGCCAGTAAGCGCAGCCAAGGCTAACTTGCAAATGATTTTTTTACCCTCTTTTGCCTGCGGCTGATATTTCCCCAAGGATCAGCTTGAAAGATGAAGACAAGAGTCAATAATGGGGATAGGCAACATTTCATTCACCACATATCCAGCCACAAGCTTCATTGGTTCCTTGTTGCTTGTAGCCTGCAGCTGTCCACGATTAAAATTACGTTTTGGTCATTATGCCAGTGCCGGTGGATTTTTATATTATTGTGTTGTCAGTTATAGTAAGTGTTGCGTGAGGTTTGAGATTGTGGGTTATTTTGCGGTGGAAACAGTCTTAATAGTCTTATCACCACCACCTGGAAAAACAATGTCCTCGTCATCTTTCCTCCACCCAAAATCAAAGTAATGGAAACATTAAAAAGCAGCTGAACATAAGCAATTCCATTCTCCAGACTAGTTGGCTGCTTTGTGGCGTGCATGTGGAGATGATTACAAAAATAAAACTGGGGATGTGATTGGATTGTTGGATTTCAAATCATTAGGAGGATGACAACAAAAGTAAGGTTGTCACAAATTATTTGTTTTGGGGGTAACTGTAATATTATCACTGAAACTTTATTAGTATTCATTACACTACTTGTAATTGGGAAAAGTAATATTATTTTTCTTATGTATTACTAGTAACTAGTAACCTATTAAGGTCCAGCACCGCTGTTCGACTTCAGTTCTTCTTGAAAATTCTTCAAGAATTTTTTTCTGTCTTTGGATTCTTCGCCATCAAGACATGCAAGAAAAATCTCCCCAAATTAGAGATACACAATGATATCAGCACATCATTAATAACAGCTAGTACCAGCTTTAAAATGAATCAGAATCGGCTAACATGCTTTTTTGTTAATTTGCACATTGAATGAATATTACATCCATTGAAAAACATTGTATTTCATGTCTCCATCTGCTGTTGGGCCATCACAATAAGAGTATGAGGGAATAATATCATGTTAATCCACTACAGAGGATACTTGATGATCACTAAAATTAGGTAGGGAAAAAAGGTCAAATGAGTGGTTGCATATGGGCATATCGGTAGAAAATCCAGTACTGTGCATCCATCTTCCAAAGTCAAGTTAGTAATTGATATCTTGGTCATTCTGGGGGGTGAAGTATTCCTTTAATATTGTTACCATCATAACTACAATCTTACAAAGCATGAAGCAAGTTTGTAGAAATGTTTAACAGGAATTTTACACATACATGATCTATATTTATTTTAATCCTTCTTAATCTAACACACTCGATTAAGAAATAAAATTGTTCCCTCAAAGTTTAGCAACAAAATCTAGTTTATGTACATGCTTTCTTTTTTGATCCAGGTTGCATCGTCTCTGTGTGGCCTGACCCAGTTTCTGCCAGAGAACATGACAGTACTGCGTTGCCTGGGGCGCACCTTCGCCACACTACCACTGGGGGAGTCAGTGGTGCTGAAGCTCAGTCTCCCCTGCCTGCTCTATGTTTATCTGTTCTATCTGTTCTTCAGGTGAGCATATGGGTGATTTGATATGTTATACACACTATTTCAGACACTTTATTGTGTCATTGGGTTTTAAAGTCCACTACAGTCTTGATAAGTTCATGCTCTCAAAATTATTTATTTCCTCTTCTGTCTGTCTGCTTCCACCTTCAGCATGGCCAAGATGCGTGGTTTTAGAGGGACTTACTGCTTCCTGGTTCCATACCTTGTGTGCTTCATGTGGTGCGAGTTCTCTGTGGTGCTCCTTCAGAGTTCCTCTGTTGTGGGTCTAATGCGCACCTGTGTAGCCTACTTCCTCTTCCTCTTTGCCCTGCCTGTTCTGGCTTTTGGCCTCGCCGCCATGCTCTTGATACAGGTCTTAAAGTGGTTCCTTGAGCTGGAATTGACAAAGGTGATTGTGACCCTGGTAGTCTGCGCGATCCCTGTCACCCTGCGGCTGTGGACGCGCTTCAGCACGTCTATTCTGGATGTCTTCAGCTCACTTACTCACCGCGGCCCGGTCAAACTCATCTTACTCTGTATCTCCATGGTGATCCTATTCTTCTCTATCTATGTGTACCATGCAGAGGGACAGAAGGTGTACAATTCCACCTTGACTTGGAGACAGTACAGCCAGGCATGCGGGCCCCCTGCTTGGGAAACCAAAGGCATGGCCCAGACACAGCTCTTCTGTAGTCATCTTAATGGACACAGAGTCACATGGGTTGGACGTTTCAAACACGTCCGCGTGGCCGAGACAGACAACGGGGCACAGTCGGTTATCAGCATGTTGCCAGTGTTCATGGGAGACTGGCTGCGCTGCCTGTATGGAGAGAAGTATCCCAGATGTGAGCCAAAGAATGCTACAGTTGCAAACCTGACAGCTGCCAATTTGGCAGCCGGTTCTGAGTCAGCTACCATTTCACTACCCTTATTACTCCGAATGCAAGAAGAGGAGGAGATGTGTCAGATAAAGGCTCTGGCAAAACATACCTGCCATGTCAAGCGCTTTGACAGCCACCGCTTTGAGGTGACAGTGGGGATGCTCCGGGATGGTAGTATGGAGACAGAGGACCCAGCCAGGGATATAATCCTAATGGCCAGCCATGAGTTCAGGCAAGTTCTGTTAAACCTAAATCCTGGAGATATGGTAGAGTTTAGCACCAAGCTGGAGGGCCGTCTAGGATCCAAAGCTCCAGCCTTCGAGTTGAAGGCAATCCACTGTCTGGACTGTGTTTCGTCCCTGCTGACCGGGGGCAGACAGGTGAAGATAGAGCGAGACTGGAGACGCACCACAATGAGAGCCATGAAGTTTGCGTTTGATTTTTTCTTCTCTCCCTTTCTATCGGCAAAAATCCCTGCCTGACAATGTGTCCTAACTAAATGAGACCCAAGTGAGCGAAAGGTGCCTAAATCAGTTTGATTGCATTCTATTTTATTCCTACTGCTCATATTTGAAGTGCCACGATAGACGAGATAGAACGGTTGATTCACAGGGGTAAAATGAGGAGTTATCTGTATGATACTTTCTCAGATGCCAACCTTCTTAATTTGGCATCTGACTAGAGGGAGACTGGCAGGTAGCTAACCATTTCTGTTTAGCATTGTTGTGTGGGATTCTCAGCAGAGCTTGCTAGCTTGAATTACAAAGTGGAAATGGTGGTATGATATAGTATAGTAGCAACAACAATAAAGTAAATACTCACCCATCTTTTCAGTAGTTACATCTCCAATCTCATGTCTCTGAGCACACAGATGATAGGAGTGTGATTTGTTTACACAACATAACAAAGATGCAATGAGGACAGAGAGCATCTGATGCAATGTGATGTGGCGCGATAGACTGACACTCACTTGTTGTTAGGACACAGTAGAAGAAAGACAGTAAAACTGAAGTAATAATGACTCACTTGAATATCTTCAGGAAGCCATGCTGTTTCTTTCTTGTGTGATTATGTTAATAATGTGACTTATTGTATTGTTTACAATTTGATCTGACATGGATCTACAGCTCATGTTAATATATTGAAATTTTAATAAGGTAGAGTCTAGGAAATGATTTCATATTTGAAGTATTTACTACTACACAAGTTTAGCACGAGTTTACAAAGATGTTGTTTCAGTTCATGCTTGAGACTCCTTGTCACAATTGCTTCAGTTTTTATATCCTGATGAGCCAAGAGAAAAAAAAAGAGTGTTTGTGTCCTGGGTCATGTTTTCAGAAGGTTCCTGTTTCAATATCCAGGGTTGTTTTTAAAGAATTGGATAAAAGCCTATAATTTGATGGTACCAGATTAAATGCAGGGAAGCCAATGTTGGGTGCTGGCCCGCTCTGAATGCCTAGATACTGTACATTTGTTAAAAATGAAATATTATTAGAGTGAAATTCATCTTTCATTACTACGAAATTGACCTTTGTAGCACAGCTGCTTTTTTATCAAGGGAATGTCTTACATGTATGGGGAATGAGTTTGCATGTACAGTATGTGTGTGACTTTGTGTGTGTGTACATGAATGCATTTTTAAATGCACATTTACCTATGTCTTTATTTATAGGTGTTTATTGCATAGGTTGGGTGACAAAATATATATTTCTGGCTCTGTTAGCCAAGATTTCTCTAGCTTTGTTGTCTTAAACACTCTGATCTTAGTCTTTTTTTCATTATTGATCAGTTTTTTTGTGCTTTGAGCTACAATGGACATAAAATTGTATTTGGAAAGCCAATATAACACATTGATCCCTTTTTTTGCTGTTTATAAGCTCACAAACCTGCCAAAGTATGCAGCTGTCATCTGTGTCATTGTTCGCGTTCACACACCAAAATGCCACAGCAACTTAAAGGGGACCTATTATGCTTCTCCTTATTTTCAGTCATATATATTTATAATGTTGCAGTGTCGGATGCTCATATTAAACGTAGCCAAAGTTTAAAATAATGAGGTAAATGTATGTAAAAGTAATCCCTGTGAGCAAAAAACATTCTTCAGACAGGTCTAAATGCTCTGTTTCTGGGGGGGTTTTCCCCTACGTTTTAGGAAAGCTGTGACAGATTTCTTACTATGGTCATCTGCTCCAGGCACGTTACTGCAAGTGCTCACATCACTTAGCCTACACTGCTACATGTAGCTTTATGCTAACATCAGGGAAACATGTAATCTCGGTTGCAAATGTTGATAATTTCTGATTTCAGATCAAATTTCTCCTGGAACATTTCCAGTTGTGAAAAATATTGGTGATTTTTCATGGTAGAAAGTTTCATCCACTACAGTCAGTCCCATTGCTGTAAGTATACTGCTTCATGTAGTTACATGCTTAACGTCAGGGAAACATGTAGTCTTGGTTGCGGATGTTTATTTCTCCCGATTTCAGGTCATATTCTTGTTGGAACATTTCTGGTTGTGAAGAATTTGGTTTATAACTTTATATTGGTGATTTTTCATGGTAGAAAGGGCCACGGCGCTCTGCTATAGTCTTTCCCATGGCTCCAAATACACTGCTACATGTAGCTGTATGCTAATGTCAGGAAAACATGTGATTTTGGTCACCAAAGTTGTTCATTTCTCCCTGATATTGCATCATATTGCTGCTGGAACATTTCCAGTTGTGAAATTTTCGATTTAAAAGCTTTTGTTGTGGATTTTTCATGGTAGAATGTGCAGCTACACACATTCTAGTAATCTTGGTTGCCAGTGTTGTTAATTTCACCCCAATTTCAGATCATATTCCTGCCGGAACATGTCTGGTTATGAAGATTTTGGTTTAGACACTTTTGTGACTGAATTTTAAAGACACAGGTGCTAAAACTGAGCATCTCAGACAGGGTGAATACAGATGTTCCAGCAGAAATTGTGTGAGGAAAATAACTATCAAAGCATGTTGTTCTAGTACAAACCCAAAATAAATGTAAATAAATAAATCATCTGGGAAGCAAACATTTTATCAAAACTTAATAGCATATTAATTCCTAAAGTTTATTTTTGGTGGTATCTCCGACTTTAGACATACCAACAAAACATTGTTTTGTTCATTCCGTAGAAATAGAGTGCCAATAGTTTGAATGTTTTAAGTGATTTGTTTTGCTTTACAGTACTGAATGCCTTTTTGTTGCGCTGATGTCATGATAATTTAGTCACATTTATAAAGACAAAATAAATGTCACAGTTTTTAACTTAGCTGTTTGTCACAGCAGAGAAACAAATATTATGTATTACGTGCTTCTCTAAGGGTTTGGAAAGTTCTACTTTTTACGCAAAAAAAAAACAATGTAAAAAGCAATTATTGAAATCTGATTATCTGAAAAATGCAGTCACTGATTTTTTAGAATCTGGCACAACTGTTTCTTGTACTCAAGGATGAACTGATTAGATATTGGTGGTCAGTGGTCAAAGGTCAGGATCATTGTGAACTCGTCCGTCTAATTGTCATGAACGCTATATCTCAAGAACGCCTTAAGGAAATTTCCTCAATTTTGGCACAAATGTCAAGTTGGACTCAACAATGACCTGATCGAATTTGGTGGTCATAGATCAAAGGTCAAGGTCACTATGACCTTATCAATCTCATTCTCGTGAATGCAATATCTCAAGAATGCCTTGAGAGAATTTCTTCGAATTTGGTACAAATGTCCATTTGGGCTCAACAATAAACTAATCGAATTTGGTGGTCATAGGTCAAAGGTCACACACAAAATATGTTTTTGGCCAAAACTTCAGAATTCATATGCTAATTATGATAAAATTTTCACACAAATGTCTGACAGGCTAAAATTATGAATTGATGACATTATACGTCCAAAAGGTCAACTTCACTGTGACATCATAATGTTCTGCAAAAACACTTTTCTGGCCATTATTCAATGTCATAACACAGGAACAGAAGGGGAGAAATTTGTTCAGATATTTAATTGGTGACACTGATCTTGGGCGTCCACCTAGAAACTGTGCTGACTGTATAGATCTTCTGTGCTGCCGGGCGGAAGATGCGTGTCAAGCACCCATGTTTTCACAGACATAGATGGAAACTGTAACTGCAACTTTGACTGGTGCACGGAGGCATACAACCACAAGGTGGTAATTCTAGTTTTTGTTGTTGTCGTTGTTTTTTAAATACACAGATTTAAAGACATTTTTAAAAGCCATATATGTGAACAGTATTAAACTTCTACTTACATGTGAAATGTGACAATCATTGATGTTGAGCCTGTATACTGTGAAATCGAGTGCCTTTTATTTGGTGATGGAGTTTCTGGGAGCGTGCAATGACTATTAAAGTGCTTGTCTTTTAAAAAAACCCAACAACCTTGTGGATGGTTTTATTCAGATTGAGTCTTTCAGTGATGTGTTTCAGGAATGGGAAAAATGGTGTTCCATTAAATATAGAGACACAGACATAAAATGATCCAACACTCTTGTCAGATTTCATATTATTTTATTAATGCACATTCCTTTCATTCACCTCATTTGAGTTATGTTTTTTGTATTGTTAGATTTGTCTTTTTTAAAGTATGATAGATATACACGCTAGTAGCATTGAGTAATGGCAACATGCTGCTGCTGCTGCTGCTGCTGCTGCTGTGCTCCTGAATACAAATCCTCTCACTGTTTGCTTGTGGTGGTGGTGGTTATGATGCGATTACAACTCACCTGCTCTAAACTACAGCTCACCATTGGAGGACTGAGCCCTGGAACTTATATAATGCTTCAGGTGGCCTGTCACTATGTAAACCATTTTCCTGTGGGTTGTCATTGTGGATTTTGTTGTGATACACTTTGTGAAACCAATCAGTGCAAGACCGTGTCTGTATTCAACAACACTTGGACGGTGAAGACCAAAACATAGAAGCTAGACCACAGGCTGTAGCAGAAATGTCTGTGAGCTGTGATTTTGAAACCAAAGGAGGTGGAAAGTGAGGAGAGAGCAGACAAGCGGAACATATATATCAACAACTGCCTTCTTTTCTTGGGGTTTACGGTTTACACAGTGAAACTGATGTTGATCTATCAGACAGAGACAGATTTGGAAAAAGTGCAACCTCCACCTCTGCACTGTATTCTCTTACTCCACCTGCTACAGTTAACATCCAGACCACTTATTATGCCATCAGGGCCAAGGTCACTTAAAAACAAAGCACTTCACTGTAAACAATCAAATCTTGACCAAGAATTCAGTCCGACACAGACGTCACCTTCTGCTGTACATACCGGGCTTTTCACTCCAGAGAAGCGTGTGGCACTGTGAGGTATACGGCGTAATGACATTATGAACCTGTGATATGATAAATTCACATGATGACATTATTGTTTGAATGTTGAAGACATTTCAGCAATGTACATAATGAGCTATTGCACTGATGATCACCTTTGACCCTCAAATACACTGGACACAAGCTCACTCAACAAAACTTGGCTAAATCAGGGGCCTCATTTAGGAACAATGTGCTTCCATCTTTTTCTTGATTGTAAGGTACTTTTTCAAGATGTGCTTATGCATTATAAAATGAACACAGCTCATTTTAAATTAGCATAACACTTAACACAAATTAAGCTTTTGTACGTATTATTTTCAACCGCCAATCAACCTCAATTTAAGCGTCTGAGAGAGAGCTAAACGTCTCTTTCATTTTCAGTAATTTACCACATGGGTATGTAGACTTTAGACAATGAAATTACATCAATTAAAACCTAATACGGGCCTAATATACACAACAAAACTGTAGGTGTTGGTTTGTGCACAATGCACCCTGCCCGCTCCACAGCCAGCAATACCTATCTATGTACTGCTACAAGAAAAAAATCCTTCTTTAACAGAAATAGTGTGATTCCGCAATCTTTCTATACATGAGATCCCAGTTTCATCTGCAGTGTACTAGACATAAAAATGCATCTTTTATCTTTTAGCTCTCTGGAACCAAAATTGGTACCACCTTAAAAAAAGAACACAGAATATTTACAGCTAAGAGTAAAAAGAGTGTATACCTGTAGAAGAAGAGCTCATGTTTTAAAGCAGAAATACTGCTGCACTGTGTTTCTGTTAGTGCTTATATTATTGCAAAGTGAATAGGGCAAACATTATGGGGCATGTATGAGTGAAATCTCCAAGAGCACTGCTCTAAAGGAGGGGTTCAGCTGCTGTTGTCGCTTGAAAGAGAAAAAAAAAGGTTTGGGATGTTTTGTCGTGAAGAGCTGTACAATAACACCACTCCTAATGTTCCACAATAGTGAAAAAAAATGCTTAGATTTAGATGCACTGTCTGGCAAAGTCTTTTGGGAATCCGTCAACTCAAGACCTTTATGTTTTGTAGCATGATTCCCTGTCATTACCTATCTTCTATTTTGTGTCAAAAGGTACCAGAGCACATCAGTGAGGAGTGCAACATTGTGTGGTCAACAGCACTGAGTCAATGCAGATGGAGAGGTGTCCCCGCACCTCTTTTACTACCCCTATGGTGGAGCAGTTACACAAACATCTTCCAAAATAGGGACCAAAAACATGTCCTGATGGGTACCGGAGATGTCAGTTTGTGTCAGCATCGAACAAAAATGATTATACACCTTCCTTGGGGATCAAATAAATTAACAGTCTTGTGATTTTAGCAATAATCCGGCCTTTTATCAACACAAACAGATGTTGCAGTATTTTGTGAAACAGCTTGGCTCTGACTTAATCTTCTCATAAAGGCTGTCCATTCCCCATGCCGTCTCTAAGACATCCAAATATATTTGGGTCGCTGTTTGTGTTTCTCTGTTTCTGCCACTGTCCATGTTCCCAGCCCTGTCACTGCACCTGCGTCTCAGGGTTGACTCGATCCTGAAAGATGTACAGGTTGTTGGTGGCTGCTATGGCAATGATATTCTCAGAAGGGTGCCAAGCCATGTGCAGGATTTTCTTGGTAAAGTCCAGGCTGTCAACGCCCACATCTCCACGGCGACGCTTGCCGCCGGTGTACACGCGGCGGGTCCGCAGCACGGCCCGAGGCTTGCTGCTTTCTCGCCAAGCCTCCAGGGTTACGCCTCGCCCCGTCTCCCTGTCAAACATCCGGAAGAAGCTGTTGTACGCCCCTGTCATGATCACGCTGAGGAGAGGAGAGATTGGCATAATGAGATGTCATATTGAGAAGGGCAAGTGAATGCAGTGCAGAAAAGCACGGTTCATGGAAGGGTGAGGAAGTGGAGAGGAAGAAAACAAAATTGAAGGCATAGGGATTGATTAGATGTCTGCAAAGCTTGTCTCTGGGATTGATTTAAATGTCGGATAATGGCGGAGGCAGAGCATTTAGGGAATCACTGCAAGCAGAAACAGGCTGACGCACTCCCTGCTCCTTTGCTTTCAAGTGGACTTAAATATACTGTACATTGTCTGTCCTTCTCTCCTTTTTATCTCTGCCACTTACCTGTCTGAGCTGTTCCAAACACACTCAAACTTGTCAAAGATGCAGTCATTTTCATAGAGGGAACACAGCTTACTCCTTAGGTATTCATGGACCTGGGGATCAAACACACAGTCAACCTTAGTGTCTGGGGTAGATGCAGAATTATATATGGTGGTCCAGTGCATTGACCACAGGCAAAGCACAACATCTACAGCAGACTGCATGAGTTTGAATTCTGCTTAGATGTCATATTCCTCAACAACACGACAAACGCAGGCTACAAGGAATGCATTAACTGGATTGGTGAGCATACAGTACGTTCTATCAGATACAGATTGTAACTGACACATGGAAGGGAAACAGATGTGCCACTTTACCTGGTATGTTTCCACGGGGCCCTTGTCCATGTTCAGGTCCCACACCTTGGCGGTGAGGTAGTCTCTGGTCAGCAGGTAACGTCCACTGTGGCTGAACTTAACATCCGACACAGAGGAAATAATCTCTGAGAAGAAGGACCGGCTCCCTGGATCCTCAGGTTCCTCAAACACTGACCAACAAAAGAGTGATCGATTATTCACAAATACATTCTTAGAAATAAAGGTTGCAAAAATTTCTTCCACATGGTCTGCCACTATCCTATTCTATCCTATCCTATTCTCTTTTTTTTAGGTTGTGAAACATTTTAAATCAGCCTCAGCCCTTTAGGAGCCTCACAAAGCCCAACAGTGCTCGATATGGGTTACTTGGCCCATGATTAGAGGGAGAGAGGATGGAGAGAGGGTGGGAAGGTTATGGATAGAACCCCCAAAGAGGGATCTGGTTTGAACAATTAAACTATTTAAGAGTTCCCTGTAGAACCTCTCATAGGGGGTTCTGTGTGGCACCTTTCACAGATGGTTCTAGGTATAACCCTCTGAAACCCTTTATAAAAGGTTCTACATGGTTCTCCTATGGGGACAAGCCGAAGAACTCTTTATGGTTCTAGTAAGCACCTTTATTTCTAAGAGTGTATAGAATTACAGACTATGTTTTGGGTGACCAACATGCCTCATGCACAATTCTATGTAATAAAGTTTTCATCACTGAGAATAAAATGTCTAATGTCTGCAGTATGCTTACATTTGGTGTGTCTGTCACAGAGTGCGGAGGCTCTCATGTCACAGAGGCGCAGGGTGCCCTTGCTGCTGCTGTACACAAACAAGTGGCAGTGGTGAGGGTGGAACTCTGCTGCTGTTATCACCTCTGTCAGATCCTCCATGTTGGCTGGTTTGATGTCCACAATATCTGAGAAGAAGGTCTGTTAGGGATTGAACACCACAGAGATAGCACCACATTTTTAAGAGGTATCAGACAGAACAACGGTATTCCAGGACAAACCAGGTGTTAGGACTATGCACGTCATAATGTATGTTGTCATATTCTTGCAGTACATGTTCTCCACGCTTTCACCTCAGTTCATATCACAACCCAATAAAATGCTCCCCAACCAACCCCCAATATGCATGCACACTCTGCTCCTCTCTCTGTTCTATTTGTGGTAGTCCTGTGTGGTTCAGTAGAAAGTGTACTGCTGAGTGAATTATTTAAACTCTTCTTCCATAGATGCCTCTGTGATTTTCTAGGTCAGCCTCCATTTGAATGGGAAATCACCAAATGCATCCCCGTCGAACACGCTACAGCCTGCGCTGAATACACACTCTGAGGCGGCGCGCAGCACTTTAATCGAAAAACATAAATCCAAACATAGTCATGGACTGTTTACATTAAATATAGATAAAGGATGAATTCAGATGAGCAGGAATGTAAAGTATATTTCATCTCTATGGATATTTCAAGAGGTGGAGTTGTGTGTGTGAGCATCAGAGAGCATGTATATACATGGGGGCAGACTTGCATGCGGTGCATATCAACACTACTAGTTCATGTGATCGAGTCAAACGCTTTAACATACATAGGGTCATTTAAGGTTTAAAGAATTATTAAACGGATGTAAACTGAACCCCAGAATATTGACTCCTTATGACAGTATTTCAACCTTAAGCTTGAGGAAAAGGCTCAATCACTTCCACTCTTCTTATTTTGTCCCCATATTCCTGTTCCAGAAATTGATTTTTACTTAAAAATTATCCTATTACAATATTCACATTGATGCTGCAGAATTGCTTGTGATGACACACACTTTCATAACAGTGAAAAAGACAGCCCTTTGATTCACTTCTGGGAATTTTATACCCTGTGAAATCTGAGTCACCTCCTCCAGTAAAAGATTATGTTACACATGAAAATCAGAGGTGAACGACAGGGTTATACAAAGCAGAGCATGATGTTTACAAGCAGAGTGGTATTGATAAAATGTGTATAATTTAAAACGAGTCAGTGTTGGGAAGGATACTGAAGCTGCGGTCCGTGATGCCCAGGTGCCACATATTGATGCGGAGGTCATCAGCGGACAGGTAGGTCTCCCCGTCACTGTTGACTGAGATGGAGTTAACATGGTAGGTATGTCCGTTGGCGAACACTCGTCTGGGACGAACCTCTACCATCAGATCTGTGGGTTTCAGCACGGGCACCTTAAATACATAAATAGAGAGGATTGATGAAAGAGGCGATGACAGAAAGAGAGCAGGGGGAAAAACTAGGGTTATAGAAAGACAACGAGGCAGACTAGGAAGTCAGAATTAGAGGACATGAGAGTAAGGGGTCATATGAGGGCATCAACCTGATACGTGCTGACCAAAATAAAGGTGTGTGTGTGTGTGTGTGTGTGTGTGTGTGTGTGTGTGTGTGTGTGTGTGTGTGTGTGTGTGTGTGTGTGTGTGTGCGTGCGCACCTGCAGAGAGGTGATGGTAGAGATGTCCTTGATCCGTCCCTCCTCATCTTTCAGGTTGTATCCCTCTGGTCTCTTGTCTCTCTCGCTCACCTTCCACAGTTTAATGGTCTTATCTGTGGCAGGCAGAAAGATTTGCACATCACCACAAGTTGATTATGTTGAGAGAAAGCTGATGATAAATGCCACAGACAATTTATACCCCTTTTCCACCAAATTAGCTCCGGTTCTTGAACTGCTTCCATTCAGGTTTTTCGAAACCTTGTTACTATCAAACCAAACCAGCCCACATTTTCCAGTTTTGAGTGGAACCATTGTAAGAAAGGTTGTGCCATCGACAGAGGGCATTGCACGATGCACAATAGAAGAACTTGATAGTAGCAAGAGGGCTGATCAAATTGATTACCTGCAAGCTTTTTCTGTTATTACAGATATTTGTTTTTATCCAAAAAACAAGCATGGACCAATTAATGATAAGAAAACATAGAAGACTACTACATTCAAGACTTATTTCCCACTGATGTCATCCAAGTTCACACTTAATAAGAAAAAGTTTCCATTTTTTGGTTCCAGCTTGGAGCCAACTCCCCAAACCATTTTGTCTATATGCTCTTAATGGTTCGAAAAAGTGGCGGGGACCTGAACGGAACTCAATTCATGTTGGAGGAAAAGGGGTATCAGCGGAGGAGAGACCTGATAATGATTTCCTCTTCAAGTGGCAATTTTCTAAGGCAATTCAGATGAGCATTTTAGGACGATTCAGTCTCATGACAGGAATATCATTAAAGCCCAGATTAGGTTCTGTGGTTTTTACACTGGCAGTTTGGTGCCAATACTATAGCCACAAATGTGATTTCAACGACTGGCTTCACGTTACATTATCTCACTTTGGGAATAGAAGATAAAGCCAGTCATGTCATTTCTAATACCAATCAAAAATCATGCACATTCACAGCGGATATCTCACAGTACTACTGTGCACCTGTCTACAAGTTGAGCTTTAGCCTAGCTAGGAATAAGAGATCTGGAGCCTCATTTCCGAAACTTCCTAAATCTGAAATCATATCTCAACCCAGTTTAGGATGATGTTTAGGATTTCTGCTATTACAGGACTATGTTTCCTAACTACATTTAGGAAAAATCCTCTTATCTCCAGATAGAAACTAGAAGAACTGTCCTAACTTAGGGATTTTCCAAGTTAGAAATCTTAAGTTAGGATGGCATAGAGCTGGTCCTAAATATAAAACAAGTGGCCTACTGGTACATTTTAAACATAGATACATGTCTAACAGGATGACTGCCGATTGACAAATCAAATTTACAATTACAGTTAGTATTTCTTAAGATAAGATAGGAGGTCTCAGATAGGATAGGATACAGAGTTTAGGAATTGCATCTGTAATGGGAAGACACTTAAGAAAGGACAAGCAGTGGGGATATTTTTTGTAATGGGGCTCCTGGTTTGTCTCCTGGTGTCAGTGGTTTCTCACCATTAGTGGAGAGGAGGAAATGCGCTGCATTCTGCTGTGGCAACCATCTGATCTTGTTGATTTTCTCTTCAATCTCCAGACTCTTCAGGTAGTCAAAGTCCGGCTCGTGGCTCTGGAACGTGCTGTAGACATTATACTCCCCAGAGTCGCCCGTCTCCCCTCCCTCCTCTGACTCCCCTTTAGACTGTCCGGGGCAGAGAAGGAAGAAAACACAGCTTTGAAAGAACACTTATGTGTAAAGATATAATAGAAAGAACATCTCTTTGGGGAAAAGTGAGGCACAGCATGTTGTAGTTATGGTGTAGGTAGTAACTGTTAATCCATGCTGATATACTGAGTATAGAATGGTGGTGATTATTTCAAGTTTTAGATGTAAAACTGACCTCAGTCTCTCTCTGGAAGATGACCACTCGGCCACCTTTATCCCCTGTGGCCAGCAGGTCCCCTGTCTGGTTAAACTCCACCGTAGAGATGACATCAGCTGGAATATGACCATGAACATTTGGCGATATGGCAGGATAATGGTTAGAGTAAAAGATGTAGGGTAGGAGGAAAGATGTGAGATGATAGAATAGGAATTAAAGTAGGCACAGGGAAAATTAGGCACAGAGAATTAAGAGAAATGTGGACAGGGAAAAAAAAAATACTGGATCAATACAAAGTATCCTGTTTAACCAGAATAACTCTTACTCATGGTGCTTGGGCCTGATGTGGATAAATTCTCAATAGGACAAGAAAATAAGCACCAAATGTTAATTCTGCTACCAGCTCCTTAAACTCCAAATGATACTGATCAAATATTTATCTGTCATAAGAGAGTACAATGCCAAAATCATATGTAAAATTTAAAACAGTTAAGTGTCTTTCATTAGCCGTCCAGTAAGTCATGGAATGATTAATGTCAATATCCATTCTCAGTGCAGGGATAATGCACCCATGACGCTGAAATGAATCCATTCAATCATAGCAGCATGTTATCTGACACCACATAGACAGCAATGACACACCGTCTGTTCTACCTTCAGTGACGTAGTCTCGCAGGAAGGTGTGGTTGATTTTGGGGCTCTCAGCGTCCTCGCCCATCTGAAGCCGAGGGAGGGTGACCCGCCAGCGCGCCCGTCCTGAGGGGAAGGCTCCAATCCGTGCTCTCTCTCCCCACCCAGACTGCGCCCATGCTGCTAGGGCCTAGCGGAACGGCCTGGAACAAGGCATCCTGGGAAAGCAGCCAGCCAGGAAGGAAGGAGAAGAGGCGTGAAGAGGAGATGGAGATGAGGATGGAGAGGGAGGAGAGAGAGGAAATGGAATGAGAGAAAAAGGAGATGCAGGAGGACAGAAAAGAGGAGAGTGGTGAAGTAGAAGACGTGAGGCGGGGAGAAAGTGGATGGGAAGGCTGGTGGTGAAGTTGGGAAGAAAAGAGGATGGCTGTCATTAGGTGGGCTGACAATACGTGCACACAGCATGCCAAATGGTGTGACCTTTGTTAGACATTCAACACACTCATTAGCAAAAACACACGTGTGCAGACGCACAAGGCCTAGTCAACGCCGAGGCAAATCCCAGAGCTGTAGCATGGAGATAAAACAACAAACAGCTCCAGCAGAGAAACAGACAATATACATCCTCGTGTATGCACACAGAAACAAGCACAGGGGAGAGGATGTGAGGATGAAAATATCTACTGCAACATTCACCCAGTGGAGCTCCAGCAGTGGCAGTAAATGCTCTCAGGGTGTGGTAGTCCTCTCTGCCTACTTTCCAGATCCCTGCTCTCTCTCACACACACACTTCTCAAATAGATAGTCCTTGACGGAGATCAGAGGAGAACGCGATGTCTTGCCTATGCTGCAGGAAGGAGACAGGCCTCAACACACCTACCAGTCCGCCTGCTGCTGCTGCTGCTCCTGCTGGCGTGTGTACGTCCTCTGCTGCAGAGTGCCCAGGCAGGCCTGCGTGTCTGTCCGAGGGAGAGGAGAAGGGAGAGAAAAGAGAGAGCAAGGGTGGTGGTGGTGAGAGGAGGAGAGGCAAAGGAGGAGAAAAAAGAGAAGAGAGAGAGGGATAACGAGGAGGATGGAGGTCCGCTGCCTGCTGATGCTGTGGAACTGATTCCGTGCAGCATCCACTGTGTCATGGCAGCCTCCTCCTGGAGCAGCCAATCGTGGCACAGCTGTCACTCGTGGATCCACCCACTGCAGATGATGAAGGAGGAAGAGGCCAGCAGAGGGAGCAGTTAGACACTGAGTGGTGTGTGGTTAAACACTGGTGATATGCAGAATGAAATAAAGGGGCTTTAAAAGGAAAGGCTTGAATTACAACACAGTGCCAGGCTTTGAAGGGAATTAAATGCTCACATACCAGTGAGTACTGATTTCCTTGTTGTTCTCTCCAGACACAACAGTGGCCCTCTCAGAGGCTGTCTATTAGTGGAATTGGATATTTTCTTCACTAACAGACTGTTTGAGCCTTTTCCTGGAATAACACTGTTTGGCATTCACTCAAAAAACAACAACATTGCACTGACTCTTTCTTACATTTCCCTTACTACGCTGCTCTAAAATTACTATTTACAAGACGTAGCATTAAAGCTACTGGAAGCTTTTATTTAAAAACAAAACAAACAAAACAAAAACACTTTGTCATGTTTGCTGAAACGGTCTATGAAGCCACACAGCAGTTCACGCGACAGATAATAAAATCTCTGCTTACTCTGTCTTGCAGCACTTCTAATGGGGATCAAGATGGCGGCGCACACTTGTGTAGTGGCTCTAGTTTGTGTGTGTTTGTCTGCGTATTCAGCTCTGTGTCAGACAGACTACCTGTACAGTCGACAAGAGTTAAGCAACATTAGGTCATGTTACATTACGTTCATTTCAAGCGATAACCAGAGGGATAACAACATCCTGCTGGACATCGCCAGACCGCCAGAGTCCAAGTGGTTTGTTAGCTGGCCCAGCAGGCGATGGAGGCGAAGGAGGGAGAAGAGACAGAAAGAGAGGATGCCAGCAAGACTACAGGCTAGGCTAATGCTTCCAAGTATCTTTGTTGATTACCAACAAAATGGATGAACTTGATCTTCCAACTCATTTTTATCCTCACTGAACGTCTTGTGTTTTAAAAAGAGAACACTTGTGACTCTGCCGCCATGTTGAAAACAGTCAAGCCAAAGCAAAGCACCTCCCAGTGGCCAGAGAAAACATTCTATTTTACAGCTAAACAGTGCACTAAAATTTGTTTCTGAAAACATTTGAGGTGAGAAATATGCAGTTACAGAATGTTGATTCGTATTTGATCAGCGCTGCCTAGTTTGACAATTTGACCACAGTTCACGAGCAATGATTGGGATGATTCACAGTTGCATCAGAGACTCGCCATGCTTATCGGTTATTTTTTGTGAGCCGCGATAGATTTCAGCAAATGCCATTAAAGCACAAGGACAGGGAGGAGGAACCTCTTTGTGAACATAATGTTTATCTCATGTACTGCTGTGTGAGTAATGACAGGGTAAGCAAATATGACCTTTTTTTATAAAGTTAAAAAAGTAGCTTTCAAATTAAACAGAATTTGACATCTCTTATTAGAAGTTGTACATTACTGCCATTCCAGCGCTCTACTCTTTTAGGCCTGCCAAATGAGGTCACCCCTCACCACTACCATTTACAGTACTAACACGAGCATGTATTTCTTCCATCTTATGCATTACTAGTCATATTTTGTGTGCATGTTTTGCTAGTGGTGGAATCAGTGGTGTAAGGTAGTCATGACAGGCCCTAGTGCATGTTATTATGATGGGCCCTGGAGCCAGATTTTGAGTCTAAACTAGCTACCATATATCCTAGCATGATCAAATAGCCACACTACTTGCACTGTCTATATTTAAGCCCCTGGGTGGAATGTAACTAAGTACATTTACACAAATATTCTACTTAAGTACAAATTTGAGGTACTTGTACTAATATGCTGCTTTACACTTATTCCAACACTTCAGGGGCAAATATTACTTAATTAATAATTACTTAATCTAACAACTTTATTTAGTTACTTTATAGATTTAAATTATCAATAGAGATTTTAATCATCTAATCGATTGATATATTATCAGCCTACAGATTAAAATACCCAGCAGTATATAAAATGAATGAAATGAGCTTAGCCTTTAGCAGCTTTAACATTAAAGGAATGCTTATATATTATTGCATCACTAATTATAACCCAGTAATATAATATCAACATTTTTCTGAATGGGCCATTCTGCATAATGGGCACTTTAACTCTTGTTACAGTCAGATTATTGGATGCTAACACTTGTATTTGTAATCAGGACTATTACTTTTAGCAGAGTATTTCTATATTGTGGTATTTCCACTTTTACTTAAGGTCTAAATAACTCATAGACCACTGTGGTCTAAGGAAGGCCTTAAGTTTATTTCAAGATTCTTGTACTTTGCAAAGTCTAATTTAAGACAGCTATTTATCTAAATGTCGAATTCTACCCACCAGTGTTTATAACTTAAAAATGTGTACTATAGGCTTTCTTGTTTTTGAGACCCACATTCTGACACCAAAGTGAACCAAACATACAGATACAACAATAAGTAACAAAAAACCTACTTTAAAGCAACGTCTTGATCGCATTACTTTTGATTTCATAGACAATTATTCGATTTATTTTAATCCAATCCTGTCATTTTTTGTACAACCATTCCCAGTATGTGAATGATAAGTGAAATAAGTCAAATGAATGACAATTAGGTTACAACATTTTTATAAACAGGGTAGGCAGTATTGATGGTAAAGCTGAACTTTCTTCGTGCCACATTAGCAAAATTTGAAAGGGGGACTAATGAGCTAATTAATAATGGAGCAGAGCCTGCCGATGGACCTGATCCATTAATTCTGTTATCAAGTTCAGGGGTGCCTAACAACTCAGTACCACTGGGGAAAAAATCTGCTGTGGGAGCATGTCCATGGACCCCCCTAGGTTTGCCCTGAGCCCCAAATGTCTACAAGGTCTGGCTCCGCCCGTGATGAAGTTTAAATCGGCTCCGTTTAATGAATACACCTGGGGTGCCAGATCGGCTAAGTAAAGGTCAGGGGATTACCTTGACGCAATCGTTTCCACTGGCTCTTCCATAAGCATCGCTCTCCTCTGTGTCACGTTACTTCAGTCTGTTTCACTACTTCCACATGACAGGTCTTCCTCCCAGATAGCGCATCATCAGGCGTAAAAACTGAGTTTAGTCGACCTTTTTTCGCTTTACCTGAGCGAGGGGATGCCCTGCCTCCACTCCGAAGCGCTAGAGTCCATGGAGCCTGACAGTGCGACACCAGGAGCAGCATCTTCTGCCGCGGGGACAGAGGAGTCCCTCCTCAGGGAAACGGTGACTGAGTCGCAGATGGTGAGAGGCATGGGCTGGTTCTTCTCTCCGCTGTGGAGCCCGCGCTCCAAGACGCGCAACAAGAGGTTTGCAGATGGTATGAGGAGCGACCAAGTGGAGGCATGGCTGGACGACCACTCCGACTTTACGAGGGCGTACTTTTTACGCAGAGCTTCCGCGTAAGATATTTTACAGTATAGCCCTTTATTTGAAAAGTAGCCTACAGTACAAAACAATTTAGACAGAAGTGTGCGCTTAATGATACACTGTATGATCATGTAAATGTTTGTAAGCCAAGAAAATGTGGCTTTAGAAAATTACTTAAGAAACAAAAGTGCAGTGAGGCAATGATGCCTCTTCCACAAAAAAAATCTTCATGTTCTGATCAGTTATGTGTCTTTTCTGTGGTTTCAGGGTCAACACTTCACAAACAGAGTCTCCACTGCCCAGGAGCAGCTCTGACCACTCTGGCTTGCGCAGAAAGCCTCATCATCGCAGAGCTTCCTCTCCAATGTCCAGCTCACATTTAAACATTTCATCCTTGACAGACAGGCTCAAACCCCTCGCCTCCAATCTCAGTGCCCCTGAGTGGAATGATCGCTTCAGTCCAGATGCTCTGGGCTGTCACTCCCCTTGCTCTCAACGCTCTGCTCGTTCTTCTCGCTTCTCTTTTTCTCCTTGCCGTCCTCTTTCTCCCGTTTGCCCCGGCTCCCCTGACTTATCCCACTCTCCCCATCCACTGCTTCTCACCGCCACAAACACTGAAGCCTGTGGCCATGGTGAGTACTGCCCGTGGATGATGGAGCTCCTAAGAGGAGGTCTCAGCTGGATGGGTTCTGTGACAGAGCTCTGCCAGGGGGCTGTCCTGCACGCTGGGGAGCTGCTTGCAGCTGAGTGTTGCTCCCTGTCTCTGGTTAAGAAAGACAGCAGTAGAAGGAGGACCCTGGAGGAGGTGGTCGCCCCGACGGGGTTGGGGTGCTTGAGCGAAGGCAGCCATGCACACCTGGACCTGGTGAAGGGTATCATGGGATGTGTACTGGCTACAGGGTCACCAATGAACCTGAGAAATGCATCAGAGGTAAACTGTCAAACTCACACATTAGTCTTAATTGTCATGACTCTTGATTTTGCAGCATGCTTTGCATAACACAACAGACTGACAGGTTTCTACACATGGCCAAGTTGTTAGTTTGTTGTCGGCACCAGGTATTTTAAATTAGGAATGAGAACTGAAGGCTACACTAAATGAGTCACCCATTTCCTGATAACCTGTTTTTAGACGATGGCACGGTTATTTTATGGAGTGTGGGGGTGTGTTAGGGAATCCCAGATGACGCACTTGATTCTAATCCTTTTAGAGGCTTCCTCCACTAATTAACCTCTGATTAGCGGGACACTGCAGTTCACTACTATGTTATAATGTCCCTCTCTTGCACACACCCACGCATACACACACCCACGCAAAGAGAAAAGACGGTACAGCTTACTAAAGGGCTTACAGGTGGTGCCCACACCACCACTCCCTGTCCTTACCAATGTGATTAGGAACCGGTGCCAACACCTGGCGCAGATGGACGGTAATCCCTGGTCAGCGTGGGTGGAGATGGGTAGTTCCTAATAACCTGTGTGACACCAAGGTTACTGAGAAACGTGGGTATTCCTGGCTGGGTGTGTCTAAAGCCAATGAGCAATATTGACCAGGTATTCTAAGGACACAAGGCTATGAATGGAGTAAAGTTTGGGTAGAGTCTGTTGCTACTAAATTAGGCTACATAAAGATCTTAATCACAATGTTGCAATTAACAGTTACGCAAAAAAATAAGTGATGTGTTTGTCTGCAGTGTATCATGTACTTAAGAGTTCATTGCTTACCTCCTCAGGTCCCCAGATTCGACATAGATGACGATCAATCATCCACGATCAGGACTGTTTTGAGTGTTCCCATTAATAACCACAGGGGAGAGGTAACATTTGAAACTACTTTATGCTTTTATTTTAAGATGATATGATATGTGCTTTTTGCCTTAAAGTTGTGGCTTTTATAAAAATAACTTTTTGTCAATGGTAACTTTTGGTAATGCTCCAGCTGTTTCCAATGCGGCAGCCAGGTCACAAACTTTCTCATTTTACAGCTAAACAGTACACTAAAACATTTCCTGAAAACATTTGAGACAAGAAATAGCCAATGCAGTAACAGAATCTTGTTTCATATTTGATCAGTGCTACCTAGTTTGACAGTCTGACCACAGTTGACAAGCAGGTATTAACATGATTGACAGCTGCGTAAGAGACTCCTCGGCTCTGATTGGTTGTTTTCCATGAGCCATGGTATATTCAAGGAACTGCCATTGAAAGCACAGGAGTGGGTGAAGGAACCTGATCTTTTTTCCCACAGACTGTCTGTCTCATGGTCTTCTGTGTGGATATTGTCTAAGTTTTAGCAAATAAGACAAAAAGGTATTTGTACTACAGCTTTAATGTTTAATCGGGGTAAATACATAACCACAGACCTATGGAACCTTCAGTGCAATGTATTGTAGAAGTTCAAACACAGATTCTGTAATAATAAACATGTCTCTTTGTGTACAGGTGGTAGGTGTTGTGGTTATGATCAACAAGAGAAATGGCTGTGAAGGATCAGATTCTGCTTTTACCAACAATGATGAAAAGGTGAGGGACAGTTTGGCCCTGTCACCACAGGGCAGCAAATGTTAGCGCTCTTGTCTGTTGCAATACTTGTAATATATGTCTTAAATTTTAATGCTAACTAAATATAAATGTGCACATTTTGTTAAGTAGTGACTAATGGCTGCCAGCAATAAACTTAAGTTAAGTTTGAGTTGAATTTTATTGGCCAGGTGCTGTCATATCATATGGATGTGTTGGGGATGGTCCTGGATAATGTCCAGCTGCATGAGAGCGCAAGACAGGAGGCCAGACGCAGCCAGGTAACCAACAGAGAACAATATGAACTCTATCAATTTCTATATATGTATGTCTATGTAATCTACAGTATCCGTATATCTGTGTGTGTGTCAGGCTTTGATAGAGATGGCACAAGTGTTGTCACAGGAGCATCGTTCCTTTGAAGTTCTGCTAAGTAAGATGGCTGCCACCATCATGCCTTTCACACGTGCTCAGTACTGCACCATCTTCATCCCCAGCGAGCAAACCTCAGTTTCGCAAGACAAGGTACGTTATCTCGTTTGATTCCTTCTTTGAGTTTGGTTAGGTAATTGCGCATCAAATCATATCTTTCCTAATGTGCTGTGTTTTCTTTTCCTCTGATGGTTGTATTTTCAGGTGTCGTTCTCCAGAGTGATCCACCTGGAGTGTGAGGAGCTCGGATCAACCTGCCAGATCTACAGAAGGTTCTGCCTGTTGCTTGATCCTTAAAGACAAAGAATGATTATTGCATTGTCCATAGCTACGTTGACAGATTTTTACTAATATCAGTTTTGTAATACTTAAATACATCAACCAAATGTTATTTTCTTCATCTAGCATCAGACACAGTGTAACTGGTTCCGTGTTATTTTTCAGGGAGCATGATATCAGTGATTTAGACCCATCACATGCCCTTCAAACTCTGGCTGCTATGGAAACACTCAATATGTCAGAGGGCTCAGAGGAATCAATGAAGAGTCTGATCTGCTGTCCTGTCAGAAATGAGAGGTCTGAAAATGTTATTGGTAAGTCTCTTCTGAATGGCAAAGGTCATGATACATTTTTCATCAGCCGCTGCTGCACCCAGGGTCTCATATCACAAACTCTAGGCCTCAGGATGTTACCGTATAAGCCCTTCTCTTAATCATGCTGGTACAGTCAGTCATGCTTGGAACATACAAAATGTTGTTTGCTGTTGACTTCTTGGAAGGGAAAGTCAGCTGTTTGCTAGTAGTGTGATTAAGACTATGAGGTAATGGTTTAATTAAACATCTTCCTCATGCTGCACATCTGTCCTTGATCCGTGTCTTTATTGTCACATAGCGGTGTGCCAGCTCATGAACAAGAGGAGCAGAGACTCAGAAGAGATGGAGGCCTTTAACAGATATGATGAGCGCCTACTAGAGGACCTGGCAGTGTACTGCGGCCTGGCACTTCAGTATGCTCAGGCTGTGCAGATGACTGAGGAGCGGAGGGCCAGTATAGAGGTCACACAGGAGGTGAGTAACCCAGTTAGTCCACTCACATCTTAGGCCTGCAGCCAAGTGAACCTATTTAGGTGTTTGCAGCGTATAATGTTGGGGATATGTGTCTTCTCTCGCCTTCTCCCAGGTTCTTGCCTACCACATCACCGCAGCAGAGCAGGAAATCCAAGCATTGCAGGTGATTGTTAACCTTTTTTTCTGGTAGAAATGAACATTTTCTGCCAACCAAGTTGAGCCTCACTACAGGTATTAGGTTTTCCGGTTGTATGTGCGTACATACGTCCCATTTTTGTGAACACAATACCACAAATACACCTTGTGAGAATTTCTTCAAAATTGGCACAAATGTCCCCCTGGACTCAATGGTGAATGGATTTTGGAGGTCATAGGTCAAAGGTCACTGTGACCTTGTCTGTCTCATTCGTGTGACAGTGATATCTCAAGAATACCCTGATGGAATTTTATCAAAGTTGGCACAAACATTCACTTGGACTCAAGAATGAACTGATTAGATTCTGGTGGTCAGACGTCAAGGTCACTGTGACCTTGCATTCGTCTCATTTTCATAAATGCAATGTCTCAAGAACAACTTAAGGGAATTTCTTCAAATTTGACCCAAACGTCCACTTGGACTGAAAAATAATTATTAGAATTTTGTGGTTGAAGGTCAAAGGTCACATGCTTATGTAGAATGATGCAGTGATAAAATTTCATATCCAAGTGGTCAAAGGGCAACTTCACTGTGACATCATGATATTCTGCATAAAACACCTTCTGGCCATTACGCAACATGATATCAGAAGGGAAAATATTTGGTCAGATACTTAATAGTGACACTCATAAAGGGTGTCCACTTTGAAACTGTGCGAAGCATCCATGTTTTCACAGACATGGATTTAAACTAGAAGCGGAGGCACACAACCACGGGGCAGTAATTGTAGTCATGTCTAAGTGACTAATGGGAACCACAATTTTTTAAGTTGATCCAGGATTGAATGAGGGCACTGCAGCAGGCACCAAGATGTAACCACTCTGGGCACATGCAATCTCAATTTTTCACATCACATTGGGTAAATAAAGAGTTAATTTCACGTTGGAAAAAGTGGAAAGACAAACCAAGACATTTTTTGTGAGTTTTATTTTGTTTCTTCTTATTATTATATCAACTTTAAAGGAAGTGTTTTTTTATGATGATAAAAATATTGTTTATTTAAATGGAGTCTTGTGGGTTTGGCGATAACAATCTTTGAGCTGTTTCTGGTGAAATCAAAAGGATCCTACTTTTTAATAGACAGGTCTGTCTATGCCTGTCCTTTCCATAATGTTTTCAGACATTAAGAATAACAATGGCAGTGGCAAAAACAAGCTCCTAAATTGACAGTGTGCACATGTCAGAGTGGTTACACTGAACTAGATATAAAAAATGTTGTGCCCATTAGTCATTTAGACACAAAAACATGGGGAAAATCCAGGTTAAAAAAGAATGAAGTTCCTCTCTTTAATCCTATCATACAACTAATGCTCTACCAAATTAAAGCTCCTGGCCACCTGCCTGTGGGTGGCACATGTAATGGTGACCTCCTCATCCAGGTCAAATCTAGATGATTTCCCTGCACATGTTTTGAGGGCAAGAGGTAGAAATATAAATCATGTGTTTTTAGTTGTGTTTGTGGATGTATGAAAGATCAGTGTCTGTAAGTGTATATTTCAGTCTCAATTTTTTGTTTATTTTCTCTTTTCAGGAGGCCACTATTCCTTCTGTTGAATCACTGAATATTCTAGACTTCCATTTCTCTGATTTTGGCATGCCAGAAGATGTGACCTCTCAGGCTGCCATCCGTATGTTCCTGGACCTCAATTTGGTGCAGGGTTTTAATATTGATTACAAGGCAAGTGACCTGCTAATAATTAGGCTTTATGGTAGAGAGTAGTAGCACCATTGTTTCACCTCAAGAGTTTACCAGTTGGCAAATTGAAATTTAAAAGCAAAGACATTAAAAGCATAATAAATTCAGGTCATTCTAATTGATGCATCATCAATTATTTACCATCTCTTGCACATGTCTGTTTCCTCCAGGGGCTCTGTCAGTGGGTTCTGACTGTGAAACGTGGCTACAGGAACAATGTGCCATATCACAACTGGAACCATGCATTGTGCACTGCTCAAAGCATGTTTGCTATACTCATGGCCACAGACCAGCTCCAGGTTAGTGCATGCCTGTGTCATCTGTATGCTCATGTGTATACACCATAACATCACTACCAAAACCTTTATACGAAAAGATCATAATGTAACATTTTTTTAACTGAGCCAAACATAGCCGGTATAAAATAATGGATGTAACCACTGTGGCCTCACTTATTGGAGCCTTGAGCTTCGCCCTTTGGCTGTTGCCATCTTGGATTTTTGTAGCAACAGTTGACTTGGACGAGAGGGTGGATGTAACCCTAAGGCTAGCTGCTAGCTTGGTTAGTACTGTGCAGCTACAGCTAATGTTGTTAATTTTTGCTTGTGAAAAACTGCCTTAAAACCATTCAAACTAAACGTTCTTACTGAAAAACTGAGTCCTTATTGGGTCTTTTCGTATGGCCAGTGGTATAGTGAAGGATACACACAGGTATGCAGGGATTACCCACCTCGCTTTTTCGCCGTTTATCAGCCAAAGAGCCGCTGAAGTATATCAGAGTCTTCCTTCTGGTAACCTACCCATCTAAATAGTAGCGCAGCTACTTCAAGTAGCACTCCACCATTGAGTAGGACCAAACTCTGAGCAAGAAGGTTTTAGACAACAAAAACATTAACTGAAACACTAACAGCTAGAGCTACACCCATACTCTGTGAATCTGGGGTTGTGCCATGGTGCATAACTTTAAGCCTATGTAAACAGGGTAGTTATATAACTAACTAACTACTTTGTTCTTAAATTAAACTAGAATCTTTGGAGAAGGCATTCAGGGACTGCAGGGTTTCTCCAGTAGAGAGCAGAGTCTTAATTATTCGAAAGAGGATTCATTTTATAACCCACCAAAACCTCTTAACTGCTCTCCAGCCTAAATCTCTACTTAAGTGACTTCTCACTAATTTCAGTCTCTCCTTCTGTCTCTATTGACATGATTGATTGTGACTGCATTATAGTGCTGTGAGGTTAGTCATTTTGTTCAGTTTGATGAGGTGAGCGCGTATTGGATATTAAAGGGGGCTGTTGTAGTAATTAAGGAATTGGAATTTTTTTTTTTTTTTTTTTTTTTTGGGTTAATCAGTCAGATCTGATATGACATGTGGAGCAAAGAGAAGTTTACCATCAGTACACTTCAGTTGTTTTTAGGATGTATAATTCATTTCAACCATACACCAGCATCTATATTCTTAAGCCTGAGTTTGGTCCTTTATCAACATGTTTTAAATTAAGTGGCGTACACTTTGACTAGCACATGGACCATTATAACACATCAGCACCTGTGCCAACTTATTAAAAAAAATCCAAATACTTGAAATTTGAAATTAGGAAAGTTTTATGTTGACCAAGCTAGCATAATTGTGGTGTTCTTTTAATGCTAAACTACAACATGTCCAAAATAATACATTATCTTCATGTTGCCATCTCACTTTTTGGGATTTTTTCATGAGCTCATTTAGTTTGATACTTGATGTTCATTCTTGAAAGGTGCGATTTAAATAGGGATGCGATATTGACACATCATCGGCATCAGCTGATATTGGCTTTAAAGTGAATTATTATGTGGATCGACCAACATACTTTTTCTTATTTTGCACAAGGAATGAATATTATACACTTTGAAAAGTATTGTATTTCATGTCTCCATCTGCTGGTGGGCCATCATGTTAAGAGTATAGATGCATAATATGACTACAGAAGAGACTTTATGATATCTAAAATTAGGTTGGGAGGAAAGTGGATATATCGATATCGGTCATCGGTCAAATGAGTTGTTATATATCAGCATATCGGATATGGGCAAAAAATCCAATATCGTGCATCTCTAAATATAAATATGCTTTATTTGAATTTAATAACCCGTAGACAATCTCTGTGAAATGTTTTTGTGCTTGATTCAAGAGCCTAACGTTATACACAAAACAAAGAACTTGTTAGTTCCTTCCTTCCTTGACTGCTCGATTCCAGTGGGAAAACTGCAAATGTACACAATTAAACGTGCTTTCATGAAGAGACACAAAGAAATAACATTCTTTGCTATTTCTTCTTCTCGCTCTCTCTGTACATCTATTTCTGTTTGTATTACAGACCATCTTTTCCCGTCTGGAAATCTTAGCACTGATGATAGCTACTCTGAGTCATGATCTTGATCACAGGGGGGTCAGTAACTCGTACATAGAGAGGTAAACACTACTTCCCCTTCTTTCATGTTTAGTCCATTTTCTATATTTGCATATTTGTTCTTGAATTCTATATATCTAGTATTATAATCCTAGTTATGCTTTCAGTCATTGCCTTCTTATAATTAGCCAATATGTATTTCTGTCTCTCTCAGGAGTCAGCAGCCTTTAGCTCAGCTGTATGGACACTCTTCTCTTGAAAACCACCACTACAACCTGTGCCTCTTCATCCTAAACAACACTGTAAGACCTCAAATGTTGCCAAATGTCCATCTAAGTGGTCGTGTAGTGTAGTTCCAATTTTGTTCTCAACAGACAGTCGTCATGCCTGACTGTCTCTGCAGGAACTGTGTTTGGTGGTCACTGAGTCAAAGTCTTCACTTTATTGTCGGACTCAGTTGCTGTCGCTCTCATCCTTTTCTCAGGGGAGTCAGATTCTCAGCGGCCTGTCTGCAGAGGACTACAAAGCTGTACTACACATGATCAAAAGGGCAATCCTTGCAACTGACCTGACCGTCTACATGGAGTATGTTAAAACAGAAAATGTCAAAGTAGCTGTGGGTCAAGCATTGTCGTGTACGTCTAGTTTCACCCCTGATACACTTTATGTGCTCGTCTTTTTAGGAGAAGAAAAGAATTCCATTCTCTCTCCAAGAAAAGCAGAGTGAACTGGAAGAGTGAGAAACAAAGAGATTTACTGAGGTGAGAATCAGGGATATATGATAATGATATCTTTGATGGAATGGGCCAAGGGGCTGTTCCTTTAAGATATTTAATCCCCCCACAGGTCGATGCTGATGACAGCTAGTGACCTTTCTGCTATCACAAAGCCTTGGCCTGAACAAAAACGGGTAGGTCTCATAGAGAGTTTCCACTTCAATACTTCCCACTTTATCACTCAGTCATTTTGAGTTCATCACAACCCTGACCTCGCTCTTCAGATTACAAACCTGGTTGCCATGGAGTTCTTTGCACAGGGGGATAAAGAGAAAGAAGAGTTCAAAATCCAACCCATTGTAAGTCTTGCTAACATGATTTTGTCTTATTAGATTTTAATGCTGTACCAATGATTCTCAAAAGAGAAAGAAAATATAATCATAAAACCTAAATCAATTTTTAAAAAATGCGTTATACCATAAATATCACATTTGTTCTTCACACTCCTCTGTGTGGTAAAATAAGAGGCATGTTCATCCGAAAAAAGGTTATTTTACCTCCTGACGCAGCCTTTTTCTTCATGATGAAAAGTCCTTCAGGCATGTTTTCGTCCCTGTTCAACTCTCATTGTTGAAATATAACTTAAAGGAATACTTCACTTGCAAATTGACCATTTGCATATTAATTACTCACTGCATGTTATCTTTCATTTGTGGGGGAAAAAAAAGTTTTTCTAGCATGCCTCCTCGTAGAACGGAGAATACAAAAAAGCAAACACTCTTCATGAATTGAAGTAAATGGGGACCACATTTAACAACAGCAAAGCCATATCAAAACATCCATTTAGAAACTCTCACCCAGTCTGTGCAGTGTAATCAAGTCTCTTATCCATTTGTTACCAGTACCTCCCAAACACATGAATTTTGGATAAAATATTCTGATTTAAAACACATCAGTGTTTGGGATGTACCGAATATAAAGCATAAGAAGGACAAATAAGTCTTCAATTATACTGCATGAATTGTGTGGGAGTTTGTAAACAGATATTTTGATATAGTTTTGCTATTGTTAAATGTGAACCCTCATTATTTCAATACATAAAGAATGTTCGCCTTTTTTGGATTCTCCGTTCACCGTCGAGGCATGTGAGAAAACCAACGATTTCTTCATTAATTCAAGGTAATATACAGTGAATATACAAATTTTGTTGCTGAAGTATTCCTTTAAGGTTGCTTTTGAAAAGCATCACACTTAATGTCAAACCTAGATAAAAGTTTAGAGGAAATACACATAATTTTCTTTTTGCCATTCAAACGCATTGTCTTGTGTATCTTCCAAAAGGGAAAGTCTCAGGTGATGGTTTACTTTAGTCACAGTGGAATCATTGGTGATTTCTTGTGTAATATATCAGCCCCAAAATAATAATATGTTTGACTAGATCGACTACAGTTGTTCTGGACGTCCTGTTCTAACAGCCAGTTTTACACTCTCTTCTCACCAGGACATAATGAACAGAGAAAACAGCACTCGACTGCCAAACATGCAAGTTGAATACATCAATGACATCTGCTATCCACTGTACAAGGTGTGTTATTTCTGCATGTGTGGATTTATACATGTGGTACATGCATGCATATGTATGGAAGTGTGTTAGGCATAAGGGGAATAATGAGGAGGAGGATTTTTTTTTATGTCTCCATACCGGCGAAGGCATTATGTTTGTCCCATCCTTGGGACACGATATCTCAAGAACCCCTTAAGGGAATTTCTATAAATTTGGCACAAAATGTCTGCTTGGACTCAACAATCAAGTGAATTTTTGTTGGTCATAGGTCAAAGGTCAAGGTCACTGTGACCTTGTCTGTCTAATTCTTGTGAATGTGACATGTAGAACATCTTGAGGGTATTTCTTCAAATTTGGCACAAACATTCACTTTGAGTCAACGATGAACTGATTGGATTTCAGTGGTCAAAGGTCAAGCTCAAGGTCAGTGTCACCTTGCATGTCTGTCTCATTCTTGTGAACACCATATCTCAAGAACACCTTATGGGAATTTATTTAAATGTGACACAAACATCCCCTTAGATTGAGAATTTTGCGGTTGAAGGTCAAAGTTCAATGTCAGTGTGCCTTGTATAAATGTTTTGGTGAAATTGTAGTTCAGAATTTAGTTTTAGCAACAAGGAAAGTATTTTTCTCTTAACATGTAAACCATGTGGTAATAAGTATTAGGACTTTCAAGGGATTGTATGGACAATGGCATCGTTCAACACACAAACTTGGATGAAGTGACCACATTCGTGCAAAATGAAATAGTTGGTAAAGGACAGATGCAAGGGTATCGGTAGTTCTTGACATTTTGACTTTATTTCCAAAGTGCAAAATGAAGAAAATCTTCCTCCTATCATTTTTCCCTATGTCTAATACTCTGCAGTACATATGTGTGCATGTCAAAACCACAACATTGTCCTCAATGATGTTCTATTATCTTATCCTCTAATTTGCACTTCTCTTTCACTCCAGTCATCACACTCTCTGTCTCTGTCTCCTTCAGGCTGTATCGAGACTGTTTGACACTTGCACCCCACTGCTGAATGGCTGTAAGAAGAACAGAGAAAACTGGATGCATCTAGCTAAAAAAGCAGAGGAAGAAGGCTGTGAAAATTGTTGTTGTGTAACCGTGGAAATGCACCAAAGCAATGAGGATGAGAAGCCGTCAGAGGAATAGAGAACTGGACAGAAGACGAAAGGAATTTTTCCCACCTGCACCAGTTTGTTCTCCATCCTGTCTTGGACACATCTTGTCTAAAAATGATCAGAGTGCCCACACATCAGAACTTTGACTATGAAATATGTTGAAGAGACATACAACAATCTTGACGAATGCAAGTATGCTGTCATTATGTCCCAGACACTTGGCAAAGAGCATATCCTGCAGCAAGGCCAATGTCAAACCTATCAGTAGTCCCAAGTCTCATTTAAGTAACACTGATCTGTTTCATTGTATTTAAAGGACTGAAGCTACACAAGCTGTGAAAATAATATTTTCCATTGTATAGCTGCACTAATGTGTCGATGCAGAGCATTGTCATGTATTGCATAGTTGCAAACCTTGTCTGTATAGCTTTTGGTCCTTGTAGACATTAAAACTATCGACGGCTGTATGATTCAGTTTGATCCCGCATTTACTTCATAGCATGTGATCCTGCAAGGTGTTTTTGTCACCCAGTGGGAACAGTGTTGTTTATAAAGTCCTTATACATTTATGGATTTTAATATGAATTTCTTGGCATGCTACTTTTGATATTTGTGCTGACATGAATTAGTTGATTAATTTTCAACACATCATTTAAATTATAACAAATAAATGTGGTCTTTGTGTCAGAAAACCCCAAAGCATTATCTCAAATTCACACTGATTTGTTTGCACACGTCATCATGGCTGTTTCCTTTTTTGGAACATCCTTTTTTTACTTAGATAATGGGGGCAGCTAATATATGTATCTAGTGTTAAATGTATGGAGCAATATTACAGGATGAAGATGAAAACACACAATATGGATGACAATGGGTGTCTTGGTATAGATATGCAAAAGCAACCATGACCTCTAGCACTTGAGAGCAAGACTACACAGACTGTGGTGATCTTGCATCTCTTTGTAGTCTTTATACATTTTATTTGTGGTTTTGTGTCTCTTAGTAGTTGTTTTTGTCCCTTATTCAAATAACCTACAATTACCTCATCATTTTAGGTTATTTGAATGGGGTGCTGTGTCTGGTGGGCCCGTTCAGTATCAGTGTGTACAGGTCAGCTCAGTAAAACAGTCTGTTAGGTTGTGTTAGGGATTGTGCAGTGAGCAGGCTCAGCCTCTGGGGGGCAGTGATGCACTTTAACGCGGCGCAGTTGCTGCCGATTCAGACCCGCAGAAGAAGAAGGCGACGGAGAGACAAGAGGAAGAAAATGACAGGGCGCGCAAAAAGAAAACCCAAATCCATTCAGGTAATATTATATTGTTTGACCCTCTCTGTTGGGATGAGGAAACGTCCGCTTGCAAGGTGTTTTTTACCAGTCAAGAAGATGTGCAGCGTGTGTTTATAATGGCGTCTAAGCAACTTGAGTCTAACGCTATGGGCAGCACTGTTGGGCACGCTGTGCGAGCAGCAGCAGCGGTCAGACGACAACATGGCAGCAGAAGTGCTGCCTGGTAACGTTACCGCAAAGCCGATATTCGGTGATGTTCACAGTTAGCTAAGTTAAACAGCCATTTAACGTTATAATATAGTGTTTCGACGTTGGTTGTATTTCACAAGTCAGCAGCGCTGAGATACAGACAATAGCAGCATTTAGCTAGGTGGCTAACATTTGTAGGCAAGTCTGGTGTAGAAAAAAACGTGTGTGTTGATTTGATTCGTGGTTTGATCTAACAAAGGCCATAAATCAGTGTCCTCGGTGCTAACATTGATTAGCAAAGCTTTCGCGCAGCTCTCAGATTACGATCCTCACCTTGTATAAGAGGATCTCAAAATGAGACGTTCTCGGTCCCTTTAACATCCCTCTGACGGGTATTGACGTGAGGTGCAAAGCTTTGAACACAACTCCACTATAAGTGCAAATGTGGGCACATGCATCAAGTAATACAGTCACAAGAAGCCTATAATAAAAATATCTTTATGAGGGTTAATGACCAGTTTTTGTTACAACTAAAGTTAGAATTGAGTCGATTCATCTTGATGGTCATTTTATTAGTTTTAGTTTATGATGCTGTTGACTTTGATTGTGCGACACTGAAAGGTGTTTATTTCATTTTTTATAAAACGTATATATTTTTTAATTAAAACGGTCACATGCTCAGTAAAGTAAATGTATTCAGGTGTAAACCCTCTAAGTGTATCGTTAATGCTCCTACCCCAACAGAAACTGTTGTTGTAGTGTAAGATGTTGACACACACACACACACACACACACACACACACACACATGGCAGTTCAGATGCATCGATACACACACATACTTTAAAAGAATGTCCCAACCTAGGATCAGTAAGGTGCATCTTTGCATCTATTTATCTAATTAAAACTGCATATAAAAGGTAAGGAGTGGGTCAGCTTGAGTTAAAGTAGTAATCTTCGGTGGTATCTGCAGGGACAGATGACCATCACTGACAAGATATGTGGTGTGGAGTCTATATAAAGAAGTCCATTTTCATTTATATTCCTGCCATAATATTGTCCATTCTATATACTTGTTATAGAGTTATAGGAGTTAGCCTATAATTTTTCCACAATTATCAATAGCTAGTAGAATTAACATCAATATTATGCATGCATACTCTTATCGTAACGGCCCACCAGCAGATGGAGACATGAAATAAAATGCCTATCAATTTATGTAATATTCATTCATTATGCAAAAGAAGAAAAAGCATGTTTGGCGATTCTAATAATTCATTTTAAAGCCAATATGGCAGATACTAATGACATGCCGATATAATCGTGCATCCCTAGTGAGTTCTTGGCATGTATTCAGTTACCACAGGAAACGACGTTCGCAAGTACACCTCCTAGTTATAAAATAGTGTGTTTCCTGAATGATTAAAATGGATTTGATCTCAGTGTGTATTACTTCTCAGTAATTTGTATATTTTGGACAATCCCAAAAGATATGGGTGTGACCACCGATTTGTCTAGAATCTTTCCATCACAGTGGTGAAGGCCCCTTTTCTCCAGGAAGTCATCACATAATGCCGAATTTTAAAATATCTATAAACATATCCTTCATAGGTATATACCAGACTTAATGAGGGTTTTGCTTTTTTGATCATAGCATATAAGCATCTATTAATCAATACCAGCCCTGCATCTACCCATCTTTTAAAATCATTATCCTGTACAGATGGAGGGAAAAATGTGTTAGTCATATCCATTTATTCTTATTCCTAAATGTTTTCTGATGAGCTTTACTCAGGAATAGTACTGTTGAGAGATGGCCTTTGGATATTGAATTTTGCTCAATCTGTCTATCTTGTCTCAACATCTTAAAGTCACCAAGCCCCTCAGGTGAGCTGTCCAATAATAGTTGCTTTAGTTATGTAGACTGAGTCCTCCTCTGTTTTGAGATCATATTAGCCTTCTAAATTCTATCCTGGGATTTATTTGTGTCACATGTATTCACTTTTAAGCTTGATCTAGGTACAGAAATTGACAAGGAGTGAAATGAGAAAAGCAAAATGGGTCAAATTCAAGTGTTTTTATCTCACCGTATATGTAATGAGGCAGTTCTTCCCATGTGTCTATATCTGATTTAATTTGCAACATTCATTTATTGTAGTGTGACTGGTACCACTGGGACATTATTGGGGTTAAAAAAACAACCAGGTATTTGGATCCCCTGTGAGCCCAGTGAAATCCTTGTTGAATTGTATTGGCTTAAGTCCTGTTATCTTCCTAACAAAAGCTGTTTGTGATGTTTAAACTATTCTCATTGATATAAATGGATTGGAGGACAGACTTTTGGAAAGACCTACTTATACCCAATAACGATAACCCCATGCAGTTTATTGTTAGGCTGTTGTATTAAAAAACATTCCTAGTTTAGTGTACCAAATAAAACTAGCAACTCAGTTGTTTATTCTTCAATAAATTTCTTTAGGAGTCGGCTACAGGCAATGGGGAGCTGAAGAAAGCCCGTATCGATGAATCCAAAGCCGTGCCGTTGTCAGAGGTGGATTCAGAGCAAAGAGAAGAGGTGGCGCAACTTTACAAGCTTCAAATGCCAGAAGATCTGTACCACTTCTGGGACTTCTGCAAGGAGCTTTGTCCTGACAGTCCCCGTGGTATGCTCTTCACACCATGAGTGTATCTTGTTATGCGAATACTGATAGGACAGAAGGTGCCTCTGACAATTAATTTTTGTCTGTAGGTGTTTAGAAAACAAGATGGACCATGAGACTACTTATAAAACATACATAGAACCAGCCCAATACCTGTTGACACAAGTGTCTTTGTTCGATGATGCCTTTATATTTGCCAGTTTTTCATTGAGAGGCATTGGGTATAAGTGCTGCCTGTCCATGATAGTCTAAACAAGAGGACAGCTACTAATAGTCTTTAATCGTTTAATCTATTCTAAGAGTCAGAACATTCCAGCAATGCCTCATTACAATTTGCACGTCCCAAAGAGACATCTGAAAACTGATGATTTTGTGTGACACACAGTCAGACAGTCCAAGAGTATTAATGAAAAATTGAAATCTCAACATGTGAAATGCAGAAACCTTTAATTTGCAGAGATTATTTTGATCCAACAATAATTTTCACCTCTCGAGTATGTGCTAGATATTCTCTGTCTTTCTCCCATATGACTTATTTCCTGTTCACATATTTAACTGGATATGTTGGGTTGTTCAAGTCCATGAACAAAGAAATGTTCAAGAAACCATATTCGTCAAGTAGCGTCCCACATTTCTTTGCGTTTTCTTCATTTTTGTTCATTCTATTTTCTTTTTCCACTAAAACCTAGAACAGATGATAGTATATATAAATACAAGATATATCAATGTAAACTTCAAAACTCTCCATTAAAGCCTAATTTGCAGCAAATGCACTGAAGCACTTTGACTGATGTCTGTATGTCAATCAACCTCTGTATCAGTATATTATTTTTATTTATCCTAATCTATACAGGTGCACTGAAAGACACTCTGGGTTTGCAGCTGGTTGGTCCCTTTGACATCCTGGCAGGAGCCCATAAAAACTCCAAGAACCCTCAGCCTAACTTCCACCTTCACTGGAGGTATTTATACGACCCACCGGAATTTCAGACCATCCTTCGGGGGAGTGAAGACAGTCAGCATCACATTGGCTACTACAGGTAGAGAACACACGGCTTGGTCTGTGAAACGATGCTTTTTTTTCTCTCTAGGTGAAGAAATAAGGTATCTGCACCTTGGATCTAGCTAGGGAGGGGTTGATGCTATAGAAGCAGCGGTAACTATCTACATAAGAATTATTATTTCTGATTTATGTAATTTTATTGTTCCCCAAATCCACCAGAGACACTCCGGACTCCCTTCCTGTGTTTGTTGGAGAAAATGAAGCCAAGAAAGGCTGCACTATCACACAGATGGGGGACAATGTATTTGCTGCTGTCCTGTGAGTACTAACCACCACATATTCACCATACAGAGACATTTTCCATACTAGTGATCACTTTTAGCTGCCTGGTTAAGAAAGTTTAAATTGCACAATGAGTAAAAAATGTTGAATGTATACCGCAGAATATGATCTGCATGAGTCATTAGAGAAATAGAGAGCATTTGCCTTGTGTGTGTGCCTTTGTCTTCATGCTACTGAATAAGACTTTTGTTTTTTCACACTGTCTTTCTCCTTCCATGAATCTCATCGTACCCACTAATGATCCCTTTGTTCCCTCTTTCATCAGCCTGTGTCTGTTGAAGAGGAGGAAAGAGAGGGGCAGCAAGAAAGAAGGGGGAGATGCTTTGGAAAGCTTGGAGACAAAGCTGAGGGACAGAGCAGAGACTCTGGGCTTGTCTTTAGAGCAGAAGACCAAAGGCATGAAGCAGAGGGACAAGAAGGTAATTTACACAGTGGTTCTGTCTTCTAATTTGTAAATTAAACCACTGCAGTGTTTTAATCCAATGTGCACTTATGTTTACCACATTATAAAAGTGAAAAGCCCATCCACTTTATACCTCTAGAAATTATAATATCCATTGACATGCTTCTTGGGTGATCCGATCACAAGCGGACAGCTCTATGTCAGTCTGTTCACACCTGGATTAGAATCGAGCCATTTCGTTGTCAGTGTGAGTTTGTTGGGACCGTTTTAACAGCTGCTGCTGTCACATGCTAGTCACAGAGATGTTGAACTGACCCTTCGCCGGAAAGAGAGCAGCTCTGGAGATGGACCTTCAGCTTTGTGTCTGTGTAACGGCATTAACAGAAAGTTTTCTTATCTGGTGGGGCATCAAATAAGCAATGACGTCAGCTGAGTAGTTGGTCCTTCAGTGCGCCCCAGGACACATTAGCATACACATTTCTGAAAGATTGTGGCCATATGTGGCCCAGACCACTTCCGAATGTGGTCCTAGCAATCGGATATCAAGAAGCATTGAGGATGCGTTTGGTGCATTAATACCTGTACTTATGGCTGTTCACTTGTTGATCTGACCAGGACTCATGTTAATACCAGGTGTAAAGAGGGCCTATATTGGTTTTAATGTACAGTCACAGTGGATAAATATATAACTGTTTCAGATATGCTGTTAAAATGTGGGTATATCATTACAAAGTGGTTGCAGTCATGTATACAAAATAAAAAATATGTTTGACCAAAGTGTTCCAAGTTGACACTAGCAGGTAATCCCTTACCCTCTCACACCATAGGTGGTCACCAAGACGTTCCACAGTGCCGGCATCGTTGTACCTGTAGACAAGAATGATGTAGGATACAGAGAACTACCAGAAACAGACGGTGAGCTTAAATACTGTATATTTAGTTATTCTCTTTGACCAGGTATGTAACCAATGGGTGATTACTTGATATTTATTTTGTCCCTCCTCCATATCTAGCTGGTCTCAAGAAGATCCTCAAGGCAATCGCTGAAGCCCGGAATGATGAGGAGCGCGTCAAAGCCTTTGGACCTCTCCAGGAGATGATCACGTTTGTTCAGTTTGCCAACGACGAGTGTGACTATGGCATGGGTTATGAGCTAGGAATGGACCTCTTCTGTTACGGATCCCATGTGAGTCTCATGAAATGGTGTCTCTCTGCTTCCTGACCATCCTCTTAAATGTACTGCACGAAACCAGATATTCAGACAACAGAGAAATGGTTCCTTTCCTGAGTGCCAGTGCCTGTTTCAGTAAATGAATCTCTTCCCAGATTGTTTGTAGCATTTTCAGTCCTGCACAGTGCGTCCTCAGTGTCATTAGATGCACTTGGGTTTGCAGGAGTAAAGTTAAAACAGTCAACACAAACGCCTGCCAAATAGCTTTTTTAGGGGTCAGCACCCCTCCAGTGAGTCGCAGGATGAATCTGAGTGTAGCAAGGTGGGATTTAATAGGATATGACAGACAGAAAAACACATTTCTGCCACACAAATTTGTTGTCATTTGTGGGATTTCAAAGCCCAAAGGTTATGGAACCAATGCTTTAGGCCATTTAAATGCCTGAGTGTTGCAAATCCATCTAGACTGTAGTAGGAAGAAACAAATTATTAATCTTTGGTTTACTTGGTTGGTCTCTCCGCAGTATTTCCACAAGGTTATCAGGCAACTTCTGCCCATGGCCTACAACCTCCTGAAAAGAAACTTGTTTGGGGAAATTGTAGAGGCCCATCTCTCCAGCCGCAGCCATGACGACCTGGATCAACTCTCCGCACATTAAAAAAGACTCAGAAGTACATACCAGCTCTAGCTCTTATAAGCTTTCCCCACCATGTGTCCTTGTCTTCTGTTGTTTGTCACTGTTAATGTTTCTTGGTGGTTTTGGTGCTGCTGTCATTGATTGGAACCAGTTCAATGATAATCTTGTTTGTAAAAGGTAGATGTCTAATAAAGTATTTTTATATATTTACCAGTTTGATTGCTGTGTTCAAGGTGTATACTGTAGCTTTTAGTTTTACATTTCATCATTAGATTATCAAGGCAGAATTTTTTGCTTCGGCCACTGCCGTGGTATGTAATCTTATACAGCATGGCTTGTAGGATGTTGTGTTTTGGGTGTGATACCATGCAGTAGAAACAGAGGGCAGTGTTGCACATATAAAGCAGCATCACGTGCTTGTGAAACACATCTCTACTATAAAGGTTCAGGTCATCAGCTCCTATAGTTAAGATGAATTCAATAGTCAGTGAGCAATCATTTCCACTGATCTGGGTAAAAGCTGAGAAGTTAGGTGTTTTTTTTTTAGCTTTTTATTTTAAATGAAAGTAGGTTGTCTTTGACCACCATGTAACATTTCATCCAACAACTAACATCAAAGGATGTAACTTTAAAATAATTCACTCAGGTGATGTCTGATCACCTGCCCTTACTTCAGTAATGCTGTTTCATTTTAATTCATTTCCCAGTGTGATCAAAATACGGGTCCTTGGCCTGTGTTTAAGCATCTCTTCTCATGTGACCTCTTCCCAGTTAGTCATGCCTGGTGTAGGCTATGATGAATGTGACTCATGAGCACAGTTGTCGGTCTGAAGATTGAACTTTCTCATTAAGGCAGTCACATTCAGCTTGCTTTGCACTATAGCGGGCACTTTTGCAAAATGACAGCAGGCCAGGAGCCGGTTAATAAACAAACATTAATGATATTTATCAGATAGAATAAAGAAACGAGGACAATCCAGTCGCAGCAGACCTGCACAGGTCTTTTGGGGCTCAGCCTAGACCTGTGTTGGGGGTCCAGTGGATCCTGCCTTAGCACTTTTTTTAACGATCTCTTTTAATGGTTTTTTTTATGCACTCTGGCACCTTATTTACAACCAGTACACAAAGAATCCAGGCCACCCTGCACCATATAGCGACCAGGTTTGACCTGATAAATTGAGTATCAGTGCACTAAGGTATGCTGTTGTTTAGTCCAGTTGTTTTGAATGCACCACTAAGCCTATTTATATATTTTAGTAGCTTAGCTTGTGGCCATAAGTGTTTTCATGCAGAATATGAACACGCTTCCAGTCATTTCCATGTATTGTAAAATTGCACATTTACTTTCATGCTTATTTTTTCTGTCGTTATGACTTGTGTATGATATGTATTGTTTTTGAATACAATAATTGTAAGTCTCTGGTATTGTAGTTTAACATCTCCTCTCTGGCCACACTGCTGGGGTTTTAGGGCATGACCAACAAAACCCTGTGCTGTGATAAAGTCTCTGCAACCTATGTTCCTGAACTAACCATTAAAATGCATATGTGTATTTTGACAAAGTTTCTCTGGACTAGTGAAAGAATGACTAAAACCTGAGTGATAGGCCATATGTCCACAGTGATTGCTTTCTGGTGCTACTTTCTAAAGCTACATTTCAAATAAGGCTTCAGCACTCTGTAAGGCAATGATTTGGTCATGTGTTCATTAACTGAAGTCGTGTGTTTTGGATGCTCACGGACACAGATTGGGTGATCTTACACCTAAGGCAGTACATGTCCAAAATCAAACCATTACAGTGGCAGAGGGCCCAAGTTGTCAGTGCTGATGGGGCCAAAAACTAAGAAAGTGCCATAGGAAATCTAACTCTGTTGAAATCAGCAGTCATGAATTCAGATTTACCTCCAGGGTCTAAGGCGGGGCAGGGGAACACCTATGCAAAGTCAGTTTCTTCGATACATGTTATGTTTCATACATGTGCTTTCTGAAAAACATAGATAAATGCAAAATAAGTTATTGAACAGTAAACATTTCTTTATTCCCACATTTTCATCTGTTAGTTTTTACATTTAAAGAAGGTTATTAAAATAATATCTGACTTGGAACAATATGATTCTACCCAGTCCCACTTTAGAGACTGAAGACTGGCACGTTTTATTGTCTGTTTAACACGGTTTCTAACCCCTCCTTCTCCTCCACGCCCTCCTCCACCCAAGGCTTGCCTGGTTTTCAAATGTCTCCATCCTTATTGATTTTGCCCTGTCAACCCCCATTAAATTTGCAGCTCAGTGAGGACACACAGGCCAAGCAGGGGGGTGTAAAACTACTAAAGAGGGAGCTCAGATTATATAAGCCCACCCCAGTGTGCCTGCGCTTCGATGATTTCTTATTGGTGTAAGCAGTCTTACAGTTTTCATTTAATCGTGGGACATCATGAGCTCACTGTTAACTTAGTGCTGCTGCAGGAGCGCTGAGGGGTGGGGGACACAAAAAGCAAAACAGGAGCGCACTGCTGCTTCGCGGTGCGTTCAGGTTCCACTGGTTATTCATGGGATAGTCATAAAATGCAGGCTGTCATTATAGGTCTGATTTTTATTGTAGGGATCAAGTGGAGTAGAGCTGTTTGTCATTGTGGTAATAGGATATTAGTAAACCTGTTATGGCAGTGTAATAACTATTTTAAACGGTGTAGTAGGCTATGTTAATAGCAAATACTACTAAACACAAACAAAGAGTAATTACTCTAATTAGTCATTGTAGACTATCAACCCAACGCGATAGTTTACATCCATTTTATTACCGCTCCTCTCGTCCTTTACAGATCGTATTTTCGCAACTGGAGTGTCAGAAAATGTCAGTGTTTCCGACTGATCTTTCTAATTAAGGTGCGTTTGCGAAGCTTCCGACTGTCCTTGAAGGCAACATTGATCCTGCGGAGTTTCGGGGAAGCGCATCTGAGGCGCGTTCACGTCTCCACACACATACACACACGCGCGCAGGCTACAGCAACACACGGGGAGCATCCCTGAGCGGAGGGAGCGCTCTTTTCGGGTTGACAGTCCGGAAGAATCACTGTCTTACATTTTGTCACGTTTCATAACAGACTGTGTGTGACGCCGCAGAATGGTCCCGGGCCCTGCCGAGCCTTGTGGATTCTGAGGCCCCGCACAGAGCCACCTTGCACCGGCAAAAAAAAGAGGAGCCTGACTGACCGCGTCGCCTCCAGCAGCAGCAGCAGCAGCAGCAGCAGGCAGCCCGAGTCAGAATGTCAAGTAGCCCTGAAGGAAGCCTCTCCAGGGGCGGCGGCTCCGACCGTGACTTGAAAATGGCCTCTTCGAACAACACGTCCCCCGAGGGTGGACCTCCACCACCGCTGCACCAGAACCGAATACGGCAGGTGGGTGTCCGTCCGCAGCCTGCTCTTGTGCATTGACCGGCCCAGTCAGCCGTGTAACGAGCAGCCCGAACCGCTGCTGATGGGTGCGTTCAGGGAGAGCAGTCAAAGGCGTTGCCGTGCTTTGCAACATCGATGCAGGTTATCTGACAGCTTCTCTCAGATGTTGCATAGATTGTGTTTAAATTAGCTGCTGATAGGAGCAAGCTTCTCTGCGCAGAAAATGCCATCTGTTTTGATAGCAGACTTAGAGGCAGAGGAGTGTGATGATAGGCCAATAGAGCCAGTTGTTCCGGCCGTCAAAATAAACACCGCCAGACTTGCACTGACTTCACTAGTAGTCACTAGTACAGGCTGCAGTGAGGAGTGTTTACAACTTCACATGCACCACTGGAGGTTTACTGTTTACATGGAGCATATTTACTGGTCCTTGAGTTGTGTCCATTTACCCTTCTACCCAAACATGACATATTGCAAGTAGTTGTGAATACTAGGCTACATTGGTAGTTTTTAGCCTTCTATCTGAGATGCACAAGCTGACATATTTACACACACTGTGTATAAAGTCTGCTTGTTTGTGGTTCTCTTTAGGAGTAATGCATTGACGGGTAAAGTGTGTGTGTGTGTGTGTGTGTGTGTGTGTGTTTGTCCCACTATGAGCTCTCTCAATCCACTCATGGGCTTGGTTGGTTTGCCAGTAAGTATTTCTGACCTTGTGTGGACTGAAATTCTGGTATTACTATGCAGCTTCCTCCTCTCCTTTCCTCTCCTCCTCTCCTCTCCTCTCCTCCTCTCCACAAAACAACTTCATCACATGTCAGACCTATTTCATTCATATCTATGAGTCTGTTTATGTTGTAAATGCATCGGCTTAAAAAAATAATGTTCAGCGTTACTATCTCGATCCGATCATGTAATGTGTGTGTTTGTGTATTCAGTGAAAGTGAGTCAGGAGATGGTAGATGCTTGTTTCCTGTCTCAGTGCACTCTCTCAGCCTAATGTGATTTCAGTAATGGACTGTAGTGCCACATATACACACACAAGTACACACGCGCATAGACACACACTTTAGTGTCTTCTTTCTGGGTGGGGCTGTTGATGCTCACATACTTGGATGCAATTAGGAGTTACTGTGTTATTAACATTGAGATATACAAAGCGACTCTGCTCAAACAGGTGTTGGTGCTTGCGTGATTAAGTAAACGCAATTATGCTGAAAGAATCTGAATATTTATGTTCTTTCGATGTCATATTTCGTCATGTATACAGAAAGAAGATAAGCATATTATCATGGGTCTCTAAACTATAACCTGTGCTAAGCTTGCTTTGTTGGAGGCAAAACTGGCAAGAAAAAGTCATATTTGAGGCTAATCTTTGCACACAACTCTTTGCTTAATCTTTTATATTGTGTCATGTGCCACAGCTTTTGCCATAGAAAGTTGTACAGTTGTACTTCAGCTTGAAGTCATTCTGTTTACCAATTAAACTAAAGAGGTTCATTCTCTACCCAGGCTTAGAGATGTTTTGGAAAGTTCAGGGTTCAAATGTGTTAAGATAGCACACTAGCTTAAGTGTCGGGATGGTGCAGGGGAGTAATCTTTTACCACTGCAGAGGTCCATGTTTAGTCTCTAGCAGCAGTGCCTCCAATAGGCCCTATTGATTGATCACAAGTGGCGGTGGTGATGAATGATCATGTCCTTGTCACGGCACCAGAGAGTCTTACTGGTTGATCCGTCTGTGGTTTGTCCTTTTGACTTCAGCTGCCACTGTTAGGTAGAATTTGAAACTGCAAGGCAAAAGTACAAAAATACCAAAAATTGTCACTCTGATTTTCAAAACTGCATTTTGATTATACCATTATTTAAAGGCTCATTATACCCATTATACTGGGAATTATGTGAGGTCACTAATGTCAATGTACCATCATAGGTTACCAGTCGCTAAAGAACAGTGTCAGGATTTCAAGCCAATTTGACGTTGTGGCCAAACCATGGAATTAGAACTTCCAGGTCTGTTGTGTGATGCTGTGCGGCCCAAAAATACCTTTTCCTATAGGCTAATATAACCTAGGGAAAAAATGTCTGTAAATCAGAGAGATACATTTGATTTTGAGTGTCACAACCCCTGCGAAATGACCCGTTTTTCTATAGGGACTTGATCCATTTGGTCTGATAACCTTTCTAAAGTCTAGAAGAGCAGCACAATTAATTTTTTCCCCATTCAAGTTAGTGGAGGGCAAAACTGGAAATTAGTCACTTGATCGGCAGCAGACACTTGACTGGCGAAAGTCTCTGGTGCGCTTGTTCTGTGGGCCCAACAATCCAGAAGATCTGGATAATTTTATCCTGTGAAGTCAAACTTTTATTTGGCTTTAAGCACGACTAAGCAATTTTTGTAGGGCGTGGTCACGCATGAGCAACTGCAGGTGAGTGAATGCCTTCCAAGGCGATATTCGTGCTGAATGTGGGCAGTGCCTGATGTGACGGACGTGTGAAGCTAACTAACATTAGCTTGCTGAGAAATGCAGTGAAATATGATGTTACTGGTACATTTTTTCATTTTCTTACATTCCATGCCTGTCCCTGACTCACTGCCAGCCAGGCAGCATCTCTCATGTGGGGCAGTTTGTATTTTTTGTGGCCAATACAAAATATGAGCTGGTCAGACACAGCAACAATCAGTGTCCTCTTTCACACATGCTTCCTTGCTACTGGCTGAGGCTGTGACTTCACCAGTCAAAGTTGAACTCTCCGCGATGTGAAGATACAAGTTTGCTTTGCCACCAGAAGCAAATGTTTCATTCGCCACTTTGTTTGCATTGAATGGAAGTAAACCATAGCCGAATGTTTGCTGGTGTTAATTTTGCTTTCGTGTGACTGTCCCCTAAGTTGTTCCTCATTAATAGACACAATGAATGAGGAAGATGCCAATCAAGCACAGTTGGTCCATGCCCTCACAGTCCTGACAAGACATCTAATCAGGCCAAATAAGTGAAAACACCTGTATGAGCAGACCATTTTTTAGTTTTGTTGTGGCTCTTTTTTGGTCACTTTAGGGGCAGAATTACTCCAAAGCTGCCACAACACTGACATATTGGCTTATTAAGTTTTTTTGGTTAACATGTTAGCAGACATTTGACTTTTTACAAACACAGTAAACACAGAGCAACATTAGCATTCATTTGGAGTCTGTTTCTATCTTCCTGACAAATATGGGTCTAATATTTATTATTTTAAATGTCAGCAGAAATGTCTCTCCAGAAACAATAGCCTGGTTTCCAAGGCCAATCCACAGACCTTGCTATTTTCTACTATCTCCTACCTTTGACAGAAAATACCTTTACAATAAAAATTGTCAACACCGGTGTTTTTAAATCACAAAACAGGACACTTTCTAGGAAGAGATATTGTTGTTGAGTTTTCCTATAGAGGTTAAGAAAAAAAAAAAAATGTTTCCTTTGATTTTGGGGGGCACTGATTCTATATGCTGGTAAAGGCTCTGTGGTAGAGTCAGAAAACATGAATTGTTGGTAAAGGAAACTTCAAATGGAGTATAAAACTCAGCAATAACAGATCTATGCATGTGAGGCAAAAAGAGAAACTGACAGAGGGACACAGTGTGATGTGAGGCTCTTACTTGCAGATCTAAAAATACTGCCCGTCTCTTGTGTGATTGTCCTGGAGAAAAATAGCTTCTTCTGAGCCAAGTGGCTGTGCGTCCGCGTCTCTGTGCTCACTGAGCCTGTGTCACTGGGTATTTACGCTCTGCTCCGGGCTGGTGCTGAGCGATTGCCTCCCCGCAGTCTGCTTTCTCCTCTATTTGAACAATACACAGACTGCGTCATAATTTGTCAACACGCTGCCTTTGCCGGTCCACTTTCCTGTGGTGGAATAGTGGATACTTAAATAGCTCAGTTTGCAGAGATCAATTCAGGACTGGATTTTATGTCCTCTGCAGTCTGATGTCGGTAATTGAAATTTTTGAACCTCCAGGCTTCAGTAGAGACATGCTGGGTACTTTTAGATGTAAGCTGTTGGCGATAAGTATGAATCCTGCAGAGCATAAGAATAAAAAATCATTTTTAAAATCTCCAAATACAAATGTCAGTATTTTACATGTTCTGGTGTTATGTCCAGACATGACTTGTGTTAGGACATGACAGTTTGACCTTTTTCAAGCTTTATGGGAAGATTTCTTTTCAAGTGAACTTACTGAATTACCCCCTCTCCCCCTTCATTTTACAGCTCTTCCTGCATTCCTTCCCCACTTGCTTTTCAGCTCACCATCCATCTTTCCTCCTCCAGAGCCTCACTTCCTCTCACTGCCTTAAAATGGGGCTTTGACTCTTTACCCTAGTTGGCTGTTATCCTTGTTCATCTCTCCTTTCCCTCCAAAATACCTCCCTCCCTCTCTTTTCACCTTGTCTGCCCCACCACTGGTCCCTACACCAAGATCCTGATGTGCCAGGGAGGTCAGATTTCACTGCAGCCTTTGACATTTTCTTCTCTCTCTCTTTTCTGCATCTCTCTATCTGTGTCTCCTCTGCCTTTCTGTGTCCGCCTGCCTATCCGTCTATCTCTGTTTCTCCAATGGGAGTGGTGTGATGGGATTCTGCAGGAAGGGAGTCCTAATGGAGCCATGGCCTTCATTACATTACCTCTCAACAACTACAGCCACGCACACACACACACACACACACACACACACACACACACACACACACACACATACACACACACACTCATAGTCATAGCTGTCTTCCAATGCATGATGTCCAATGGTTTTACCAATTGGGGTCTCTGTGGGTGCCGTTATACAGGGTGTATGCACATGTACAATCACCCAAACACACCCACATACATAGAGCATTACATAGCTGTATTTACCAGAGCTGTTAGAGCACTTGTCTGGTTATAAGTGCTTACACAGAGACCTGTGAATGACCGCATGTCAACCCCTCCAGTACCTCCTACTGATGGTTACCAAATGGCATTAAGAATTAATCACTGTTTCCTGTGAAATACCTGCTTGGTACTGCTTTATTGTTTACTGTAGTTAGGCATGATTTAGCAAACTATGTCCATCCAGTACACTGGCCCACTCTCTACTAGAAACATCATCATCAGAAACGCTTGATTGTCAGTAGATGGCGTCATGCCACAATGTCCCAAAATGCAGTTCTGACAAAACAAAACGCATTCAGTTACATTTGTTGGTATGCACTCTTTGTTTTTGATATTATGTCATCTTTCAATGGAACGTTAAGTGTTGCTGTGTTTTGTCTAACCAGCACTCCAAAAGCCAAAGATGTACAATTTACAAGCAGGTTTGGTGTAATGGTATATCTTAAATAATAAGTTGATTATTCAAGCTGTTTGTTTTGTTCAAATATTAACGGAATAATTGCATAATCATGAAAGTATTATTGTTATTTTCTTAAGGGCTGCAACTAATGATTAGTTTCAGTATTGATTATTCTGCAGATTTGTCTGTAAATTGTTAAGTGTCTTATTTTGTTCCATCAACAGTTCAGAACTTAAAGATATTGGATTTATAGTGATATAAAACAGAAAGAAACAGCAAATATTAAAAGGACAATAACCCCCAAAACGAAAATATGTATTTTTCCTCCTACCTGTTCTGTCGTGCTATTAATCAGTCTAGATTGTTTTGGTGTTAGTTGCTGAGTGTTGGAGATATTGGACATAGAGATGTCTGCCATCTCGCAAATCTGATGGAACTAGATGACGCCTGGCTTGTGGTGCTCAAAGTGTCAAAAAACACATTTGAAAAACTCAACAGCAATGTCTCTTTCCAGAAATCATGATCTGGTTACTCAAAATAATCTACAGACCTTCTTGTGAGCAGTTTCATGTAGGAACTTTTTTCATTCTACCTGCCAACCGAATCACCATGCCGAAGGAAGTGTTATCAGATCATTGCAGCTCCAATCTTATCTCAGTTTTTCTGAACCGTGTCTACTGTAGTGTACAAAGCTGACCTGAAGAATTAACACAGAAATACTCATATCCCACTTGGGTAAAGTCACCTCAGAGAGTGACCATATTTGGCATCAGGCCTTCAAATACCAAGGAGCCACTTTGTCGGCCACCTCTGATGCAATATACATGCAACAAGTATGAGTTTCCATACCGTGTAACAGTGATAGGGTGGTGAGAAAGCATTGGTATTCCTGTCACAGATCCAAAATCTATATGGACCATCAGTATGTCTATATTTGGGTACAAACAGCTCCTGACACTGTATACTGGACACCCGTCTTGGCTGTCTTGGTACCTCATAACTAGTTAGGGTGGCCTAGTTATATCTGACACCATCTCCCCTACTGCCCCATTTTACCCTGATGGATGTTTGAAGGGCAGAGATAGCATCACTTGATGAGTCATAGTTCGTCATCTCAGTGAAAGCTTGTTCATCGAAAGAGCACAGACAAAGTCAAAAAGGGACAGATTATTGAAATGCGTCCTAAGAAAGGAAGGATGATGTAGGATTTTGCATCCTTTGCCAGTCATGCTCTACAAAGGGCAGGTGTTTTTGGGTTGGGGGGAGTAGGAGGCATTTAGACGTTAATTATTCATTATGGCCTTATAACTCTGTTTCCCGTCAGAAAGAGGGAGAGAGAGCAGGGCGCGGTTGATGATCAATGGACTTCTCAGAAGCTCAGCTCAACCACCTTGAATGTAAATCCGCTCCCTCTCTCTGTCTCTATAGCTCTTGTCAGCTCCTTCCTAACATTTCTCCTCTCCTTCTCCCTCTCTCTCTCCGCTGCCTCTCACCATGTTTGAGTTGGGTAAGTGACGGTTTTCTCACAGGAAAACACATCAAAGCTTTTCGCTGTGTTGTTGAGAATAGCAGGGCTCACAGCGCTGCACGTAGACAGAGACAAACAGACCCAAACACACATATATGCCTGCAAGCGGGAGACTGCTTTTGCCACATGCTGAGGAAGATGCTGGGACGCAATTTTTAAGTCTTGCAGTTTGAGAATTAGAAGAGTGAGGTTCAGCGTAGTTCAGACCACCTTCATGCCTTTTTTAATGCCCACACTCTAATCTAGATCTGGAGTTTCTGTTAATTTTATTGTATAATCATGTTTTGTTTTAGGCCAAAACTAAAAATTGTGACTCCTAATGAAATATTTCCAATGTTATTTTAAGTCTGAATTATTTTCTCTCTCACACACACAGTGTTATACTGTGTCTGTCTGTCTGACTAATTGTCTGCCCGGTTATTTCTCTCTCTCTGCGTCTGACAGCATCACTCAGCATTCCCGGTATGACTGTGTGCCGCTGCGAATTTTAGGTCACACGCTTCATTATTCATCATACATTCAACTTGGAGGTGAAATCCGTTTCTGCCTCAATACTCTTTGTCATCTGACGCTGGATGAGATCAGCCGTCAGTTGGAAATACATTCTCCCAACATTTTTAGCAATGCTAGCACACAGAGAGTGGGCCAGGGACAGGGTGGTTAAACAAAAACTGTTTTTCTCTGGTGCTGCAAATGCATGTCTCTCTGTGATGTGGTCTGGAGATGAAACAGATAAGTTCTACACATATGGACAGTTTGCTTTTGTTCACAGTATCTGATTCTTTGCTCAGTTCAGTTTTGTTTCATTTCCAGACACAATGTGCTTAAAAAATAAGTCAATTTGGAGCTTTTGGCAAGAAATCTGTAACTCCTACATAATTTTATTTGTTCTTACAATTCCAGCTCAGTGGGTATCTGAGTACTTTGTGTTGTAGCCCACTGTTCTGAACTCATAGCCTGCACATCTGCCAGATCCTGTGGCCTGAAAAACTGCTCCTGTGAACCAGTAACTTGCAGTCCTCTTCACACACTTCCTACAATCTGAAGTCCATAACTACCTGATACCATGGTATTGATATCAGGGCTGGGCGATATGGAGAAAATCAAATACCATGATATTTTTGACTAAATACCTTAACATTGTGACAATATTATAAGGTTGACTATTGGTGGTTTCACAAAATATTTACACAACAAGACTTTTAATAAATTATCATCAGTAATGTGGATATAATCACCAAGTGGGTAAAGGCAGATAATAGAACAGTCTGGAGAGTTCATAAGATTTAATCACTTTACTGTAATGCAGCCTTTAAAACCAGGCAAATACAACATTAATGATATTACAATATCCAAAATCTAAGACAGTATCTAGTTTTATATTATGACGTCAATATAAAATTGATATACTGCCCAGCCCTAGTTGATATTACTGAGCATTAATAGCATCTGCAGTGGCATGCCAGTTTAATGGGAATATTTGTTTTCCGGTGTCTTCTAGGTCTTTCTGCCATCTCATTAACAGAAATGGCAAACTGACGTCATGTGTCCCCAAGGGACTTGGGCAGTGCTTCAAAGAGGAAAGAAAAGAGAATGCTGTAAATTAGCATGACGGCCACTTCCAAGGCAGCGGGTATCACAGCAACCCTCCTGTATCACAGACAGAAGGGCAGTGGATATTGGTCATGGATTTTACTGACTCAGCTTTTAGATATATCACCTCATAAACCTGGCGTCACTTGCAGGAAGTAAATAATAAATAAATAAATAATGAATTTAGGAATTCTTACTCTGCTTTCCTCACAGTTTGCTTTGACAGAAGGACGTTGAAGACTGTGGTGTAATATAGCAAAATCAAGAGCTGCAAGCAATCAGTTAATGTGGTGCTGTCTGCCTGTACGGCTATTGCCTGTAGAAGTGGGAGGGTCGTTAATATTGTATCGACACTGAAGGATGATTAGAGCAAGTCATGTTCCTGGTAAATCAGCGAAGTCACGAATCAGATGTTTCTATTTGTGTGTTGGCTGGTGTGTAGACATGGTACTACTTCAGTTACAGCAGGGTGTGGTCGTCTTGACTTTCTCTCCCTCCAGTCGTCTTACTCTCTGGGCATATCATGTGACTGTATCAAGGTTATATGTCCCATCTACAGTGCGTCTCTCTATTCCCTCTCTTCCCATTCCAGCCTGTCGCCCCCCCCCCCCCCCCCCCCCCCCCCCCCACTTCACACACACCACCACCACTGATGTCTTGGTGTCATTATGCACCATGTTTGGGTGTGGTCCGATCTGGACTCTTAGCTGTCTGCTTCTTCCACTCCCAATCGGATTTGACTCTTGTGTGATTTGGTTTTGTGAGAGAGAGACAGAGACAGAGAGAGATGTATGTTGTATACTTTATGGCTCTGACCTTTCTTAAGCAGTAAAGGAGGCTGCAAAATGACTTGACATTTAAATCATATCTGTGAACCGATCCGTTACTGTCTCTGCTCTGTATTTTCTTCACTCTTCACAAGCAAGGCAGATATGGTGTATAAACTATCAATTTAGACATTACGAATATTTACACTAGCTTGCCTATACAGTGGCACCATCAACATTATACAGTGCAAAATCAGTTGTTTTTTTTAACTGGCATTTTCGCACACACTCACCTTGTACATGAAGAACCTTTTCAACAGGAAACTGCATTTGTTAGAATTTGAGATACAGTATTTGGAATCAGGCAGGTAGTTGTGTATGTTTTCTCATGTTACAGTCATGTGATGCAGGGTTCAGCTGCAGTTTAGAATCAATATCCCAAAGGGAAAGGATGAGCATGCGTGTGTGTGTGTGTGTTTGTGTATGTGTGCTACATAGTGAGGACTAAAGCACGTTTTTAATCAACAGCGTAAGGACATTTTCGGAAAGTGAGGACATTTTGGCCGGTCCTCACTTCTTCAAAGGCCTGCTTGAGGTTGAAGACTTGATTTTAGGGTTCAGGTTACAGTAAGGTTTAAGTTAGGGTTTGGGTAAGGGTTGGTGTCGGACATGTAGCATGTAGTTGTGATGGTTAAGGGTAGGGTAAAGGCGCAGACACACCAAATTGATGTCAAGGAGCTAGTGGAAACAAAGCCGATTTTGGCAGACCAGCAGACAGTGGCAGTCTGTGTTTGTCATTTAAAAAGTGAAACCAGAAGATGGTCTTAAGATAAGATAAGACAAGATAAGATAAATCTTTATTGTCATTGTAAAGTCATACTTGTGTATCACAGCACAACAAAATTGGGATACTGTCCACTTCGGTGCAAAAGAAAGCATTTAAAAAACAAGATAAAATAAAATATATGAAGAACAGAAAGTGCAGGTGAAGATGCAAGTTAGCCAGTTAGCACATTCACAACATAATCCAATGTTGAAAGACCAAAGCATTCTCACTGTGTGCCAATGAACAATAACACATCACGAAACGTTTCTGCTAAAGAGCTCAATCAATAAAGAAAAATAATCATAGCTTATATAAAACGTTTGCTTGTCTCCCTCTGGACTTCAGCTGTTTGTTTTGCTCCACCATTGCTGATGCCGGTTCGACATGCTGAATCAGCCAAAAAAATTGTTAACGGGGGGTTGACGAGGGGCAAAAGTACGGGACACACCACGCCAACTAGGTCAACAGACGCTAACCAACAGCCCAACACTGAGGATCCTCAGAAAAATAGAAGTATGAGTGTATGTGTGTACATGTGTGTGTTTTTGCTACATCGTAAGGACCAAAACAAGTTTTTAACCAACAGAGTGAGGACATTTTTTTGGCTAGTCCTTACTGTTTTGTTTGAGGGTTGCGCCTTGGTTTTAAGGTTCAGGTTACAATTAAGTTTAGGTTATGGAAAGGACTAGGGATTAGTTGTGATGGTTAAGGATAGGGTTGAGGGTCCTCACAACGATAGAAGTACAAGAATAAGTGTGTGTTCGTATGTGTATAGTCTAAAGTTCAATGTGAGTGCTGCAGACCTCTTGTTTTGTCTTGAGCATTGACTTATACAAAAATATTCCTCCAGATTTCTGGATGTGCTGTCATTATTAAGAAGCCATGAAAGAAAATAAAGTGAAGCAAAGGCTGCAGGTCTTACTTACCACGGCTGACTGTGATAGGCTAAAAGCATACCAAAACAGATTTCACTTTGCTTTAATGGGAAGGTATGGAGCTTAGAGAGTTAATTAGCTTAGCATAAAGATGGGATGCAGGGGGAAACAATTAGTGTAGCTCTCTCCAAAGCTCCAAAATACACCTACCAGCATCTGTTATGCTCACAAAGTAACCAGGGCATTTTGTTTGTTTAATCCATGCACAAGCTCAAATGTAAAAATGACAAGCTGTGGATTTACGGGGAGTTATGCACTGGTACTGTCTCTCCCCAGGCGCTGTTCCTGGGAATTATTCTTTTGAGCGCTGACATCTCTGTGATAGAACATAACATTTCTCAACACCAGAAGCTGACTAAACTATTCAGACCTGAACTTCCTCTGGAAAAGAATGTGTTGTAGAGTGTTTGACAAGTTGGCATTGTACGTTTTGTCTTCTGTGCAGGACTTTTCTTGGCCAGCATCTAATGGCCCTCGGTCAATCATTCACTTGTGTTGATAGTAATTTAAAATGCTTTAAAGTGTGGAAAGTAATGGGTCTCTTTGGTTCTGGCCTTCCAGTCCACTGTATCTGCCTCTAGTCCAGAGGTTGTTGGTGAAGCACAAGGGATTTAGGCCTTTGACTGTACAGTATTAATCCCAGAAAGACCTTTCAGCCACTCACACACTCACTCACCAGGTTAACGTAAGCCTAATGCATCGCTTAAACCAAACAGATGTAAGCACTAATGCAAACTAGCATTTCTCAGTGAGACACAGTGGGGAGGGGATTGAAAATTGTGGTCATGAAAAATGTATGGGCTTCTAGGAGTCTAAATGAGTCATCTCAAACAGAAAGATCCTCCCTGCATTAAATTCCACATGCATTATATGCTGCCAGACACTCATCACTGGCAGAACTGCACTAGTCAGCAGCACTGGAGCTCCATTAGCAGGCAGACAAATCATAAACAACAACAGCAGCAATATCCAAAACAACCATAGAAATAACAGCAAAAACAAATACTTGGCTCCCAGGACCGGAGACAAGTTAGAGAAACACACCGGTGCGTTTGTATGTTTTAGCTAATTTACTACAAATGATGTACTTTACATTACAGCTAATTACGTTCCAAGGCATATCATTAAATCGATAAACGCATTTCAACCCTCTCCCAGGCAGCCACTGGTTCATTTTAGTTCATGCTGAGTATGATATGAAAATGAACTTGCAGAGACAAGCAGGTTGTGAATAGGCAATCCATCACAGTTTTGTTTTTTTGTTTTGTTTTTTTGTACACAGTATTCATTTGTGCTTGATAATGGAGTTCAGAGAAAGAACTGAATAGAGCAGTATTGAATTCTCAATATTTGTTATTGGAAAATTAAACACAAATGACAAAGAATAAACATGAAGATGGTTAAACATGTTAATTTTGTAATTTGTCATCATTAAAAAGCCTGCAAGCATCTCTTTAAATTAAATAAAATAACTTTATTATTTGTCAATCTGCACAATTTTTCAGGGCACTCAGCAGTAGAGCTGTATCTTTTCTGCGGGAACTTGGTATAGGCTTACGTTTAAACCCTTGACAAGTTCAGCTGTTTAACTTTTTAATTACTCTCAAGTTGTTGTTATTGACTTGTTGCCTTTCTTTCTTTCTTCCTTTCTTTTCAAAATGAAACAAACTCAATAGTCTTCATGAACCAATTAGCTGCGTGTAGCCTATGGTAACCACACTAAGCCACTGAGATGAAGACTTGGAAGACCAACCTAGTCTCACTTCGAAGTCATCAAAAACTTGGGCTTGGTCAGTGACTTCCAGCACCAGACACGGACAAAAAAAAGCTGTCCTTCGATGTCGGCATGATACGCCGCCAGTCGCTGCTATTGTTTAATGGTGTCGGGCGATGTCAGGGAGAAATGCGGCAGGACAACAGCAAAAGTTGAGGCAGCGGAAGTCCTAGTAGTTGCAGGTGGGTGGGGTGATGGGTGGGTCCAACAACTACCGACTTTCACCTGGGAGGCTGGTGTTGGCTTCCTGTAAGATTGTAAAGCCAAACCCTTTTCTTTTTTCATAAGCCCAACCACATGCATGTGTTGGCGAAATGTAATCATGTGAGTTTGTTGTTAAAGGGAAAAAATGTCAATTCACGGTGTTGTACTGACGTAGTGTGTTAATTTTGAAAGAGACTGTGTGCAGACTGTACATTTCCTGTGAAAACAGAAGTATATTTTGAAAACAGACAATACATAAAACAGGCTGAGGTTGACATGGCGTGCCAGAACATCGACAACCATAAATTGTTGTCAGACACATGTAACTGTTCAGGGATCAAATTATTTTCATTGCTGTTCAAGTGGCCTGTGAGTAACAGGCTATTTCATGTCGATACAAAAATGTCTCAACCGACCCCACTCTCCCCTACATTTTAATATATAAACCTACATAGCTAAATATCCACTCACAATTTGAAGCACATGAACAGGCACGTGCAATGATATGGATGCTGGTCTCTGCGTCGCCCATATTTGTCTATCATAGAGTCCTAATGGGCCATATAAAAGCCTTTGGATCCATAAAATGAAAAGCAGACCATTAACCCCTCCCTATGCATGAGATCCACTAAAACAATAGAAACAAGAGCTCACATCAGCTCTCCTCAGAGCACCTCCTCAATGTAATCTGACTCCTAAATGGACACACACACACCCACACCCCCCCACACACGCACACACACTTTAGTTTATAATGTATTTCCTTGATCCTCATTATCTTGCACGAGTGATGGAAGGGATCAATAGGGGTCATCGATCAGCCTCTGCTGATGCATAGACACTGGAAAGTTAGCATTAATAAAAACATACTGTGTGCACACACACACACACAACTGTAACTATATTACTGTAAGAACAGTGTTTCAGGCTCAACTAACACGCTGATCAATAAGCTTATAGATTGTGCCTGCTAAAGCTGTAACCTGAGAAATACAGTACAACAGTGGTCACTTTTAGAAGTGTAGATTTGCTTGCACTGTACAGTATACACTGAACTATGGCATGGGGAAGGTTTTCTTAGGGACTATTTGTTGTTTATGAGGGGGGAGGGGTGGTGCTGAAAGGGGGAGGCATGGTGCTAAAAGAGGGAGGCATGTCAAATTAATTATTTAGGACATGGGAGGGACTTGTGGGTTTTTTAAAATAATATTATTATTTTGGTTTAGGGGAGGGGTTGAGGTTAGGTTGGGGTTAACGGGGGTTTGGGTTAGGGGGCCTTCCAAACCTGAAGGCATGTTTTCTTTAAAAATAAAAAAAAATTTAAAAAAAAAGTCACATCCCAGCCACCCTCCTTTTCTGATAAGTAAAGATATTAAAACTTTTGTCCTCAAAAATGAACAGGTAGATCTGAGGGTTTTTTTTTTTAGAATTTTGTTTGGAATGTCAGTATCATGGAATAATGATGCACAGAAATCAGAAGTAAAAATAAATTCCTTCTTCTATTTTTTTACAGTCATTATATCTGTATTAATGTTCTGTTACTTCTATTTTTTTGTTTTTGTGTTAAAGATATCTAGCTGTTGCCTTAAGAAAAAATGCCTTATTCTATGTTCCACCAGCAGAGAGTGCCAGAGGAGCAGAACACAACCACAAAAATGCTCAAATGGCATCATTATGGAGCTGAATGAAGCAGTCGGGCTGTATGCACCAGGTTAGAGCATTTTAGACAGCATTACAGTGTGTGTGTGTGAGATTCAGCAGATCTGACCCATTCATGATCACCAAAGAGATGTTGCTGATGTTGTTGTTGTTGTTGTTGTTGTTGTCTGAGCCTGTGAAAACACATCAGGCAAAATGTGTGAATAGAGGTGTGAGATAGTGCCCCTGTCCCTGGTACTGAAATTTCAAACTCCTAACATTAGCTGCATTGACAGAGGGAGACCTTGACAACCGTCTGATGGTTGGTGGACACACACACACACACACACACACACACACACACACACACACGCACGCACAAGCTGTCAAATCATATTCCATCAGACACCAGTACCGACGGTGCAGTGCAGTTGAGATTCAGACTGACCCATTTTCCCCTCACGCAGGGGGAAGCCTGTAAGTTGTAGGTGACTGGGAGCCACTGCTCTGCACTCATTGCTCACTGATCCCCCTCTGGACCGAGTGGTGTGTCCCGTCTTCTCTGCTTGCTCACAGGACAGCCTGTACCCAACTTCACCCTGTCTCTCTTCCTCCCCACTCTTTTTTGTCTTCTGTGCAGATACTCCTCATTATTGTTTTCATTTATGTAATCAACTTTGTTTTAATTTTATGTCATCTCTATGTCCCCAAGTATCTCACTTTCTCTTGGACTGTCTTCTTTGTTGTGCATAGTAGAAATATTGTTTTTGCACAAATGTTAAAATGACACAAGAAATCCAGCTAATTGTTTGACATCATTTATGATGACATAGAGCTGGGAAATATGAAAAAAAAATCACATATCTTGATATTTTTGCCCAGATACCTCAGTGTGGATATTGCATTAATATTGTAGTGTTGACTATTGGTGCTCTCACAAAATATTTACACATTGAGATTTTTTATATAAAATCATCAGTAATGTGAATATAGTGAATATGTGGCTAAAAGCTCAGAAAATTCAGAAAATTACATCACTTTACTGTAAAGCAGCCTTTGAAACTAGGAAAAGACTACATTATTAAGATATCCAAAATCTAAGACAATATCAAGTCTCATATCATGATATTGATATAATATTGAGATATTGATCAGCCCAAGTTAAAAGATTAGAAGAGTCATATAATATGCACATCGTTGCCTGATATATAACATGAAATAACCACGTTGGAAATATCAAGTTATGTCAAGCACTGAAAGGCCCTGACATAAAGACATGACATGGACATTTAGGATACTGGGATATTCAAAATTTAAGACGTCATCTAGACTCATATGACGATATTGATATAATATTGATATATTGCCCAGCCCTGTACCTGTATCGTTTCCATTAATTTGACTTGTTGGTTGAACCTTTGCAAATACTCAAAAATTGGATCTTATTTCTGCCAATTAGTCAGTCAAAAATGTACTTAAACCTCTGAGACCCCGTGTCCTCATATGAGGACATTACATTTTGGGTTTACTTGACCTCATACTTAATTTTACTTCGCTTAATCCTATTGTCCCGTTCGTGGACACTTTTTGTGCCATCTAGTGTTAGTAAGAATCTATGTAAAAACAAGAAAACAAGATGGCAGCCATCTCTGCCAGGTCAGTCTCCAGCTGATCCCATCACAAAAGTGGACAAGGTCCAAAACCTGATCACATTTGGTGGTTGAAACTTGTTTATTGATTAACAGTGTTTGTAGTTTGATATGGCAACAAATTTGACCAATTTTAGCAACAGTAACAAACTAAGACACTGTTAATTTGGAAGTACTCGTATGAAGACTTTGGGACTTTATGGTTGTCTCATTTAAGGACACTGGGGCTTATTATTGTTGACAGTGTTCTGTTTTTTATACTTATCGGGTCCTACTGATCCCAAATAGCTAGGAGAAATTAAAAACGCATACTAAACAAAAGTTTGGGTCTCGGGAGGTTAAGCTCATTTATTTCAGTGTCCCTAGGTCAGATCCATGGGGCGTACCTTTCCTTATGCTACCACCTGAGGAGCAACAACATTGCAAAGTTCTTCACAAAATGACTTTAGTATTCACCTCATTTCCCCTGTTGTATCCTTTTCTCTCCCTCTAATCCATCCCATCCTCCCTCCTCACCCAATAACCTTTCCTTCTCCTCATTTGTCCCCCTTTCCCTCAGTACAGAGTGCATTTTTTGCTGCAGCAGCAAGGGTGGCTGTCAGCTGGCTGTTGGCATGCAGCCCTCCTAAACCCTTTACACAATAAACACTTTCCTCACATACACACAGTAACACTCACGTGCATGCACCCAGACACACACACACACACACACACCACACACACACGCTTTGTGGCCACATCTGTTCACATGGAGTAGGGTTTTCATGAACATGTGTGTGTGTTGGAACATGTGGTGAGTAAGCCGATGGGTCTCATCATTCAGCAACCCTCTTCAGTCATTGCCTCTCATATTTGTGAATGGTTTAGTTGGCATGTATGGATGTGTGGACCTCTGAGCATTTTTTCTTTTGGGAGAATGTCAAAATCCAGCTGGTTGCTGGCTTGGTATTGGGGGACAAAAGCGGATTTTCCTCCTGATCTTTCTGCGAAGAAGAGTGAAGACTGAAGCAAAGAAAATAGGAGAATTGAAGAGGAGGGGAGTAATACCCATCTGTCATTTATTTCCAGTGTCACCTTGAAGATGGGATCTTTTTTGGAGCATTTATAGGATTTAATTTGAGGTGTTCAGATGAACTTTACTTTGACGGTGAATTTCTTTTAATTATTTGGAAAATTAACCAAAAGGTGTTGCTTTTCTTCATGTAATGTGGCACAGTGTTTACACAGCATGATTGAGGCTTAATACCTTTTTAAAATTCAGACAGTAAAACAAAGTTTTTTAGCATTTCCAAAGGTTGTGTGGTTATGTGGTCTTTACTGTTTGTGAAGGGCGTATGAAAGTTTAAGTGTAACCTAGTAAAACTACTTTTTGAGACAAAAGAAGGTAGGAAGGTGAAGTCATGGCCCATGCTGCGGCCCACCTGAAGAAAGCTCGTGAGCTTGAGGCAAATCCAGAGTACAGAGCTCTACAGAAAGCCAGGGAGAGGAGGAGACGTCACCGTGAGAGAGCCGAACGAAAGCGGCAGGTAAAACGCATATAATCTCCTGACACAATTATATTAACAACTTTGTGTCATGTATCGTGCATCTCACATTTTCAACAGCACATACTCTTTCAGACTTAAGTGGGTTGTATAAAAGTTGGTGTTGGGCCATTGTGTGTGAGAGGGGGCTGTGGGGGTTGGAATGTGGATGTGGTTGACTGTGCAGTGTGCTGCTGCTGCTGTCCAGCTGTCCTGTCATGGTGATTTATCCTGGAGTGGGAGATGGATGATGGTGGAGTAGATGACAGATGTGACAAAGGCTCACATGTTGAGACCTTGTAGCACCATTCTGGTAATGTTTGACATAAAAGAGTATGATGGGTAGATTACCAGATTTATTTACCACCAAGTAAAGAACTAGATTTTTTCTAAAAAAATATATTATCACTGACAAATACATCATCACTATTTGAAGCAGACGTGTTGCTAGTTAACCTATAGTTTGGTTACAGCAGGTCTACACATGAAGTGTTTGCTGGGTTTTTCAACATGCCTCTGCTTTAAACAGTTTTTACTAGTGGTCTACTGATATGTGTTATAATTATATTATGTCAATAATAAATCAGCCACAAAGGTGCTGAACTTAAATGAACATTTCTTTAACACTGTTATATTCTACACTGTCTCAGCTTAGGCAGAAATAACACTGCAACATCCTTTACCGCAATACGTGAACTATACATGATAAGGGCACAATATTTCAACTTTAAATGTCAAATTTCCTTTTTAATAACTATATTTTTAAGTGAGGCAGGTTGGGCTGCCCCCATAATACAGTGTCAGCACAGTGAGATGTGTCTGCAGATGTTTTTTTTTTGTTTTTATCAGTCTACCACCAATTTTACTCATCCATTTCCCTCAAAAGTAAAAGAACAGAAACACCATAAATCTGGTGAAGTAATGTCTTTGTAAATGTTCATTATTTGTTGATAAATCAATTTGTTGATTGACAGAAAATAAATTCTAATAAATGTGAGGATTTTACATCTTACTGTATATAACATTTAACTAATTTATTTGGGGATTTTGAATATTGTTTGGGTAAAACAAAGAATATGGTGACTTTGACGGGAAACTAAGCTTATTGTCAGAATTCATACTTTTCATTCTTATGGTTAAAGACTTTCACCCAAATCCAAAAGCTAGATTGAGAGCATGTTTAGACCAGGTATTAGCATGCGTTTTAGTGATCCGAACAGAAGTGGACAGCCGAGATACATCACTGTTCACACCTGTGTCTATCATGCGTCTCCAGCTGACCACTTGCATTCAGATTTCATTACAGCACGGTGCACAATTATTCTGGGAACGCTTTTGCTAGCTGCTTTGTAGCATGCTTGCTAGCTACAGTAGTGGTTGTGTTAGTACAGCTGGAGGTGTGGCTGTCAGCAGAATTCGACACGTCTCCTTCCACTGGGCAAAATGATAGATGTCACAAAACACTTTGTCTAACTCAGCATAAAATGGGTAAATTATATAGCATGAGCGGGCTGTCACCCAAACAACCACCACGTCCTACACCGATGATGTAGTTCTTGTCTGGGGCACATCGGGATGCATTAGCATTTACACTACAAAGGATATACAGTATGGTCAAATGTGTGTGTCCCAGCCAACCTTAACAAGTGTTTTGAGTGATGCAATCACAATGCGTCTTGGTAGTTATTCAGACTTAAATTTTGCACTGTCCACTTCCGATCAGATCCCCCAAAAGGCATGTTAATACCAGGTATAAGCAGGGCCTGCAGTGTGTCTGCAGACATTTTTGTTATCGGCCTTATGAGCACAGACATCAGCCTGATTAAACTGTCTGCCACTTAACTTTGCGTGTCTGTTTTCCTCTGTTTCATGTTTGTAACTAGAGTGATTCTGTGTTGGACTCTGAGCTCCAGTGACCTGCGCTCAATACTTGAGACAATGCTGGTGTAGCTGTTGAACAAAGCAACATTTGAGCTGGTCTAGTTAACAGTTTTAATATATGCCCGCCAATCAGATTTACAACTAACACTTAGTTAGTAATAGATTGTGGTTAGAGATGTAATGACCTTCAAATAGATCCAGTGGCCTAATTTCCACAGAAACATAATGCCACGCACTTTATTGGGATCCTTTGTTTGGCAACACTTCTCCCCATCAAGTTATTATTGTGTCTTATAATACAGGCCATTACAGTAACAAAAAAAACCATAAGTGGCCTTATAAAATAACATAAATGCAGCTGTGCCTGCTAATGAGATATTTATGATACTGAGTAGTTTTGGTGTTCCTCCAATGTAAGTGCAGACTTGGACACAGTACAGTCAGTGTATAATCCAGTATCCTCTGTTACATGACCGACTGCAGGTCAAATCCTGTGCAGATACAGAGATTACAGCTGGTTCTCAATCAATCCAATCTCTGTTGAGTGTGTTTGCTTGGCAGAGAGACAACATGAAGTGACTGGAAAAAAGCATACGTCAACACAGACCGACAATTACAAACGTACGTGTTTGCAGGTCTGTTATAATGTGCATTTGTGATCTGAAAAGGTATGTAACTGTGTTATCCAAAGTATGAACTAGCATCTGGAATATTCTGCAATGGTGGCTGTAAAAGCATGTGCTGAGATGAAACTCTACGCACATGGGTAAAAGGTGTCAAGTTTTCTGGAGCATGTCTTACATACATACATATCAGACGTTTTCTACATTCTCCTATGAACAATGTTTTCAAAGGTTTGTGTAAGGTGATCTGAGTACTGTCTTCAGGCTCAACATCTGTCATTACATTATGACCCCTTGACGTTCCTGGAGAGTGCAACCGGCCATGCGCTCTCCAGCCAGACTCAAACCCAGCTGTCATGAACCCCACCCTGGGTACACACAGCAAGGGGTTGTGGTCTTCATTGAGGAGTGGGTCTGAGAGGGTAAAAATAGCCAAGGCGGGAGAGACAGTGAGGGTTAAAGGAGAGCTAGAGGAGTAGTAGGCAGGACTGGGCCTTGGCAGCTCACACAGTAAGACAGAGGCAGAGGTATCTAAGGCGGAAGAGAGTTTGCTGGGCAAGAGATAAAAGGGCACGGTGAGAGGAAAGGATGGTGGTATTAGTAAAGTAAGTGAAGACGTGGACAGATTTAATGGAATGTAAGACTGACTGATGCAGCTAAGTGTCAGGAAAGTGGGCCGGTGAGGCTTTTACCTGAGGACGCAAAGTGAAAAACTGTAGGGATTGGATCATAGAATACCATACAGTGAGTGAAGTGAAGGGAAGAAAGGCTGCAGTTTTTTAGGTGTAGCTGGGAAGTTATTAACTGATTTTGGATGGTAACCATGGGCAACGCAGCAACATGTAAGGCCTGTGGATCAGATAAAGCTTTAAAGACCACTGGGAGTGACAACGATTTAAACCATCACACTGACTACTACGGAGCCGCTGACTCCGGATCTGAAGTTGATGATTCACTGGTAAGAGGTGGAGAGAGAAGCATGGTTCATCAGCTTATGTCTTTTCTGTCATGTCGATTAAGTTTTCAAGAAAGTGTGTTGTGTTAATCTCTTTGCTGTGCTGCTGGCGATTGTGTCTGTGTGTGTGTGGTGACATCCCATGTGAGAGGTTTGACCTTTGATCCCAAACAGGGGTGTGGTCTCATCGCAGACGTGCGATGAGGAGTTTGATTGTGCTGCTGACCTCACACATTAACACGCAGTGGTGTTTGATTGACGTGAGTGTCCTAAGACCGATGACCAGTTACAACCTTGTCAACACTCTGAAATTATCTCAGCCCTTAGTTATTTACAAAAGAAGTGTGACTTTTATTTAGCAGAACAGAAGCTTCATTAATCTGATGAAGTAATATCTTTGTAAATATTCATATTAGTCGATATATTGATTTGTTGGGTGACAGAAAATTAATTATTGTGTTTACTATTGTGACAGTCAGCTGAGTTCTTTTGGTTTTTTAGTTTGTTTTTTGGAAAAACAATACACTGACATTAACTCGCACTTTATGAACTGTCTGTATGCACTATTCAGACATTTTAATGAACTAAATTGATTAATCAAAAAAAGAATCACCTGATTAACTGATAAAGCAAACAATAGTTACTTGCAGCCCTACATATATCAACATTTGGTACGTTTATTATTGGCTGATGTTGATTGGCTATCAGAGATATATAGACATCTATGTATGTAGATACACAAATATAAATTGTAAAGCATGAATATTTTTATTTTCTACATTTTCCAACCCTTATCCTTCTAAATACAACTTTAACATAACCCCCAGTGAAGTTCAACGTATGTCCGAGGAACTCAATATACATAAACATAAATGCAGCGAACTATTCAGGGTGTGTGTTTGTGTTTGTGTTTGTGTGTGTGTGTGTTGCAGCTGCTTGTGCAGCCTAGATGTCTGGTGGTTAAATTTAGAAGAGCCTACTGAGAGAAACTATTGACACAAGCAGGAAGTATTACTTCCATAAAACCATAAAACACTCTCTGAGCCCTTTGTACTAGCTTTTTATATCAAATTAATTGCAATCATGTACAGCAATAACAAGCCACTCCCATCTTTCTGAATTTTTCTATGGATGTAAACAAAACTAAGACAAAAAACGGGATCACTTGAAATAACAAAATTAAAGGCCAGTTCATATAAAAAATGGAAAACTAATTAAATTAAGTTTTGAGAGTGGGAGGGGCGCATCCTGGTAGCTCACGTGGTAGTGTGCACCCCATGTACTAAGGCTGAGTCCTTAGCAGTGGCCTGAGACAGCCTGAGCTTGTTGTCCCGCCCCCCACCTGACAGCCTTTAGCTGTATCATCTAACAAAATGCAAAAAGCCCCAGAAAAGAAAACTGTTTTTTTTTTTTTTTGTGTGTGTGTGTGTGTGTGTGTGTGTGTGTGTGTGTGTGTGTGTGTGTGTGTGTGTGTGTGTGTGTGTGTGTGTGTGTGTGTGAGTGCGCGCGCATACTGGGTAAAAAAAAAAATGTTTATATGCACCATATTTTCAATACATATTTATAATACAGTCTGACCCAAATACATTCTGAACTAACTCTTACTGTTACCTTTATATAATTCCACCTCCACCAGAAATAGCGGAAGTCAACCTGAAACTTAATGAAACCAAAAAGTTGAAAACATTCTTGTATTCCTGTTCCTAATGTCATCCTCCTTTTTCTCTCCAGTCTGACAGCAACACCAGTTTCCTGCGGGCTGCCAGAGCGGGAAATATTGACAAAGTCCTGGACTTCCTGAAAAATGGAGTAGACATCAGCACCTGTAACCAGGTAAGGAAACTCTGATGACCTTTCTGTTTCAGCTGTCGCTTACACCACTGTGTGATGCCCGCTGTGCAACACAACTCATCAGAAGACAATGTAGGGTCGAAAAGTCATGGAAGGATTAAGTCTTAAGCCCTCTGACTTAATGACAAACAGTCTTAGTTGTGCTTCTTTATTACTCATTCTGTTGTCATCAATCAAAGTCTAGATCTTGTCAGCAAAATGAATATTTCTAGTCATGGAAAACAAGCTGTTTTATATTCAGATAAATCCAGTTTTTGTCTTATTTGATAAATATGTTTGTCATGTTCATTTAACAGCAGCTTCAACATAGACATACAATCTAACTCTAACTTAACTTTTTCTTAGCACATCTGGCCAGAATTGTTTTCTTAAATCTGCTGTTTATTGCCTCACCGAGCACATATGCAAGTAACAAACAACACATGCTAATGTCAGAGAAGTAGGTCAAAGCTGTCAACTGCTCTGTTTGTCGAACCTGCTGAAACTAACCTTCACTCTGCTGTGTCACGGCGGCATCACACCACCAAGCTCGGTCAGCGCATTCTTTAACCTGCCATGCTGCCCTCACAGGATCATAACCACCCTCCCATCTACGACTACTCTCCTCCTCCACCCTCCACCACACCCATTCTCCCCTCCAATCTCAGCCGTATGTGACGGCCCCTCTGACAGCTGCCCCTACCCCCCATACCCACCCTCACCATCTTTCCACTGGGGAGGAGGGATTTAGGAGGGTGTAAAATACTTCCCCTTAGATCTCAGGACACCCGCCCCGTCCTGTCTGTGTCAGTGTGATTTACAGAAGTCACAAGGTAGCTTAAAAGAGTGTGACTGTGTGTGACTGATTGTGTGTGTTGTGTGCGGGCGTGCATTTCATCAGCACCTTGTATTTTGTACTGTGTCATTGCTGTTGGCCTTTTGTAATTCTCCAGCAGTGTAATAGCAGCTATTTATACACTGGGCTGTAATTGGTTGGCATACAGAAAAGTGGCAACTGCCCACCCATAGCTCTGCTATTTGTTGTCACGGGCACCATGGCTTTTGTTTTGTGTACCAAGAGGGAAGCTTGACTCTTCAGGGCTGTGATTCCAAACTCTCTCTTGCAAACACGCACACACAAACACACACACCGCTCCCTCTTTGCAACAGGAGAGCCCTGCCCTTCATAGTATCTGTCAGGGATCAGATGATCACATTTGAGCCCTCGCAAGTGCCCAAAAATGCAAGTGACATTTTCATATATATCCGAGTGATGCTCTCACTTTGCTTGTGTGTGTGTGTGTGTGTGTGTGTGTGTGTGTGTGTGTGTGTGTGTGTGTGTGTGTGTGTGTGTGTGTGTGTGTGTGTTTGGGTGTGACTGTTTATGAGAGAGAGTGGCCAATATACTGTAACACAGTAGATGTGTTTATCAGAGTCACAAGAGATAAATTCCATTCAGCCCATATGACCTTACTCATAATGAGGTAACTGTAGCTCATTTTACTTGATTAATTGGTCACATGGATCGCGCACGCACACACACACACACACGAACACGAACACACACACACACACACACACACGTACATTCAAGCACGTAGGTTTTGTTTCAACATACTAGGGCCACATATGAAACAGGGGAGTCTGGGGTTCCTCTGTCAGAAAATTTCAAAAACTTAATTTCCTTCATTCTGGTGGATTTTTATGCACCTACTTTGTGGATTTTCTCTATCAATATATGGTGTAAATTTCTTTAATTTTGTCAAAATAAAAAAATCATCTGCTACTTTGATGTTTTTATTGGGAGGATAAATGCACAGTGTGACGTTCTCCCTTCAGAATTTGAAGACACAAATCCCTGAGTTTCATTGTCAATGGCTACATTCAAATATACATCACATGAATGCAAATGAACATGAGCATGTACGCGTGTGAGTTTCTATCTACACATGCACAAGCTTATGCACATACTTACACACATTCTTACAAGTCCAGTACTTGTATTCCTCCTCCAGGCGGTGGTTTTGACAGTATGTTTGATACACTCCGATACGCCATCCAAAGCTTAATGATATTTCAAGGAAATGCCAATTTCCACATCTACCATGGTGACCTAGGCGATGATTCAAAAGTATTATGTTACCTGTGGTTAGCAGCAGAATTGTGTTCAAGGAAATGGGTGGATCAGATTCATATCAGTGGAAAAGCACTCCAAACAATTACAGATCCATTATCTATAATAGTAGTATCAGCATCACAGTCAAGACAGTCAGAATTCTGTTGATAACAGCAACAACAAACGTGATGCTATATAGATCCAAAATGTATCAATCGATTCAGTGACTATAAAATTGAGGAACTTCATTGTATCTATATACAAATTGAATTACTGTAACTTAGTCGTCTATTTACAAATATCAGCATATCAGCAGGAATGTATTAGGGTATTTAGAAATCCCGTGGGGTATGATTTTAAATATTACAAATTCAGATGCTCCTCTTTCTAGTAATCTGGTACGGACATGCTGTATCCAGGCAATATACTGTAGTACACAGCACCCGCCACCAGAGGTCAGTCCCTACTGGTGGACCAGGTAGCTGAGCTAAGAAAAATGGCGACTGCAAGTGGTGGGCACAACGTTACAGCAGTAGTAGAAAGAAAAAGGCCTCTGCCCTTGAGTATTGCCACATTTACGTTTATCTTGAGAGGCTGTCTTCCAACTGCAAAACTGTCTATTAGCCACAAGATTTTGTTCAACACATCATCTCCTCTCAGCCCACAGACTTGTAGGCTAAACAATGGCATGCAGGCTACAATCACTTAGCTCAGCTTATACATTTTTGTTTTTTGGGTTTTTTATGGCACAAACACCGTGATACACCGTATAGCCTGGTAAAATGTCAGGAAGATATGAAGGTATGAAGAAATAGATCTTGCCCTAGCCTAATTTGCACAGTGTTATCCCTAGGCTAAAGTTAGCAGTGTTAGTAACAGCACATGTCATGGAATAACATCCTGTTTTAGAGCTGAGTGTGTTACAGTGTCAAGCCACCATACATATAGTTATATTCTGTAGTGTTACCAGTTATGATTCGAGAATTGTATCCTAAAATTAACAATAAAAGATATAATTTCTTCAGATGTTTCTTGACTCAACTCAAACTGTACATCTGGAAGAAAGAAGGAGAAGCTGGAACGTCACACAGGAATTTTAAGTGTTGCCCTTGGCGGTGTGTAGTAGTTGCTAACTAAAGAGTCAGATCCTAGAAAGCAGCAACAGGGTGGCGAGGGCCAGTTTGGCGCCAAGGGCAGAGGGCTGTCCAAGTTAGTTAAAGAGAGGGAGTAGAAAAAGACGCACTCCCTGTCTGCCAAATCTACACTCAGACTGTTGCAGTGAGTAAGTGAGATAAATGAAACTCCTGCTTTACAGAAAACATTAGCTCCCAGCTTTGACTGGCGTGACTTTGTGAGCACGCAAGTATGTTTTTTTTTTAAATTTATAATATAATATCTGTACATTTTGGGCTTATCTGTGTGTGACAGAGTTTGTTCCATATGAGTGTGTCCTTTCTTGAGTATGATTGTGTATGTGAGCGGATTCATTTCCATGTCCTCACAATTAAAGGCCAGACTTCCCCTTTAATCTGCCCAAATGTTAATCCTTGGTGAGTGGTATTGCTCTTTAATCTGCATGCATTTACATTATTTCCTCTTTTTCCTCTAAATTCATCCCCCCGACAATTTGGCCCATAAAACGACACCAAATAAACGTGACTTTTTATTACCACGTGTCTTTATAACAAAGGTCAGTGGTCATAGGGGCGAGAATATTAATCTGTGTTGGACGGAGCTCAGCTGTGTCCCTCCTGCCAGGAAGCACTACAAACTGCCAGGGATCACTGTGTTGGGCTGAGCGTCCATTAGCTAAATGAAGCTTTCACTTACAGCTCAGAGTAAAGGAGATTTAGATCAGTTTGTGTGACAGATAGTGTATGTGTGAGTCTGTGGTGGGTTTTGCCTGTCTCTCCTGGAATACATAATGGTCGAAATGTGATTGAAGCTCTATAATAAGATAGCACAATTCTTGCTGTGTCACTGGGTACACCATTTCAAAACTGACAGCTAAAACTGAAACCCAGCTCTCTGAATGTTCAGACAAATGAAGCAAAGAGCATCTGGTCTAACATTTGGAAGTTGTTTCATCTCGCCTGTTGGCGCCGCAGTGAAAATGGACTGGCTGACTAAGTAATGTGATTTATGATTTACTGAAGTGAAGACATTAGAAACACTAACATCGTGACTTCACAAACCTGATAAACATTTATTTATAGGAGAGTATGACAAGCATCTAAGCTCAGTAAGACCACACCCATCATCTAATGATGATGATGTTGTCCATGATAGTGCTTAAAAGGTTGGTCAGCTAATCAGTCAACTGATAAACCAAAAATTCATTAACAACAATTTGATACTTGACAAATGATGTAAGTCATTTTCCAAGCAAAACTGTGAACAAATTACTGATTAAAATTTTTGAATGTGACGATTTGGTGCTTCTTTCTTCTAATTTAAGGACTTGCTGCCAAGTGTGTGTGTCCCTTTTTCTGTTCTGGGGATCAATAAATGTATTTATTACTAAATACATACCATGGTGCTGACCTAATGTTAGTCTCACTTTACTGTTGAAAGTGACTTTGGGGTGGCACACAGTGTACAGAGATAATATAAACAAAGGAACGTTAGCGAATGATAATTCAGGTCATGACAAATATGTCAGCAACCAACCAATCTGACCACAGAAATGATAAGTAAACAAACCTGGCTGTTGGTGATCTGATATTGGGCTAACTGCTAACATTAGCAAACAATGTGACTATATATAATGTGTCTGTGAACATTGTGACAGTCCCGCAGCAACATCTTTTGACCATCGTCAAAATTTGGTTTGCCTTTCAACCTAGATGAGCCTATTACAGTACAAACCATATTCAAGCAATGTGTCCTCATATAATAAGTCTTTGACATATTTCAAAAATGTCCATGCAACGGTTCATATGATATCCTATGAATTAGCGTACCACAAATAACGTTATGTAGCCTGAAAATGTAAAGTTACAGAGGTTAGGTTTAGGCAAGTAGAGTTACTGTAGTTAGATGTGGGGAAAGAGACTTGGTGACCATGTACCTTAAAATGACTCAAAGTTCCCAAGGTTCCAAATACTGGTCTCCTGGGAAAGGTCCTGTGTTTTGCAACCTATCAACCACCCCAACCTGCACCTTGAGGACACCACTTCCCTCTTTACTCCAGAGATGGGTTAACATGAATTACTGGCTCATGGTTATATTTGATAAGCACAAATTTTAGTGCACTACTTTTCATAGGAAAACATACAAACAATACTGGAGAACAGCCTGATCTAAGCGTAACAGGAAAGGGTAAAGTTGAGTGAAAATGGGTGAGGCTTAGGAAGGGCTAATTGTACAATACAGTATTTAGGTTTTGGGAATTGTGACTAAATTGTGACTGAATTGCTAATTTTAGATTATAGAGTGCCCAGGGATGAGTTCCAAAACCCCAAAATGAGTTCACATTTTACCCATCCTGGTCCCTTCATTTCAGAGTCAGTGGGTATTTTAAATTGGGTTTTTGTTAGATATCTGAAATAAAGTCTGTGGTTAACACACGCTTTGTTCTAAGACATAAAAGTACCTCAGTAAATACCCCACTTTTGAAGTTTTTATGTGTGTTAATTAAGGCGGTTGCTTACAAGTTGCTAAATGGTAGATATATATGATATGTGTGTGCGTGTGTGTGTCTTTGTGGTATGTGTTGTGTAACTGGTAACTGCAACCAGGATGTTTAAGCTTAGCTCTACAGATAATTTAAGCCTCACCCTATCAGGGTCATGTGTGTCACAGTAAGTGAGCTTTCAAATTGAGGGTCTACAGTGGCTTTTCAAAATAAGGTAATACAAGTCATATTTTTATTCCATAGGAATTAAATGCATGAAGACATGTATTCAATTTTGAAGTATTTACTCTATGACACTAGGGTGACTCTCATGTTTAACCTTTAAAGCCATGTCATATATCTGCCACAGTGACACACTTGACTAGACACCAACATACTTTGGCCTCTGAGGAATGCAACTTTTTTTCTTTTTGAAAGGTTGACATTTTCAGCAGCTTCTAAATATGAGTATCCGTGTGTGTGTGTGTGTGTGTGTGTGTGTGTGTTATGTCCTACATACCCTCTATGACTGTGCAGAAATATGACACCCCCTTGGCTGTTTGGCATTTGGCAATTCAGAGAGAGAGTGTGTGTGTATGTGCATGTGTGTTGTATGTGCGCAAGGGGAGAAGGAAGGCAATGATAGAGGTGTAAGCAACATAGCGGCTCCTCTTTTACATCAGTGCCAGGAGAGCTCTTACAGTCAGGAGGCACAGTGGCTCCCTGCAGGGGGGGAGAAGAAGGCAGACAGACCCAGAAGCTTGGATCTAAACCAGGGGGTAGTGGCAGTAGAGGCAGGGGTTCGGCATTGATGGTCAGAGCTCCATCACTTCTAAATCCAGCTTTAAAGCTTAAAGCACAATTTAAGAGGGCGAAAAATAGAAAAGAGCAAAGAAAGATTTAGGAAGGGAACGCACAGAAAGGAAAGAAAAAAGGAGCAGGGAACCTGAAGGATTAAAAAGAGGCCACGGTTTAAGATACTCTCTCAGAATGGAAGAAGATGAGGATGAGGTGAATCATTCTGTGTGTTTATACATGTCTGTCTCCCAGGAAATATGTTTCTGCATGGGTGTTGTATGAATACATCAGTTGTCCTGACCGCAATTGCCTGTCAGTGTGAAACATGTACGCTCTCCTCCTCTTGTGCTGCTACTAACCTGTAGCTCTGGTTGATGGATCAGAGGCCTTTTAATGCAATGCTCACACCAAACCTGCCTGAGGGGGAAATCAGCCATATTGTTTCTGACTGTACTTCTCGTATTTGAGTTGCTGGGTGCTGATCTCCCAAAACAGTTCTATAAATAAGCATCTCTGTTCTTGTCTTCTAATTTGTTGTTTTAGTGACATTTGTAGAACTGTAAATCACCCCACTGTAAGATTTTTTTTAATGTAAAAATGATTTAAATTTTGTTTTTAACTGCATATATCACATGCAAAATCATTTTTAAATACGTTTTTCGGATTAAAAAAATGTGTCCACTTCATATTACATTGTCCCGACGTAATATTGACCGCTGCACCAAATATTAATTGGATGGACACAATAACATAGAATGTAGTGTCAGCGCCTCACATTACATCATAGCAGTATGACACATAAAGACTTCAGCAATTTAACATAACACTATAGGATTTACAAAAGCTGATGCATGCTTGTAATATAATTCTGAGTGCCACTCAGTTATCACTTTACCACATGTGTTTTCTTGAAGTCTTATTTTTTGTGTTTGTTTTCTCTCCAGAATGGTTTGAACGCACTACATCTGGCAGCGAAGGAGGGACACAAGGACTTAGTGGAGGAGCTGTTGGAGAGGGGAGCACCTGTTGACTCAGCAACCAAGGTACACACACATATTCATATAATGATAGCTGTTAGTTATTGTGCTTAATCAAATTTTCAGATACGTGCATATCACAGTTTGCTCTTTAGCCCTACTTGGGGAAAAAAGAAAGGAGGGAGGGAGGACAGAGATAGCTGGGTGACCAAAAGAGAAAGGAGGAGATGACAGGAAGCAGTGTGCATGAATAGAAGTAATATATAGTGGTATCAGATGTACTATGTAAATCACTGCTTCTCTCCTGAGCTATGAAACTCGATCTGAAGGGTGGTGCTGGACCTTAGGGTGATTGAAGTGGAAGGAAGTCATGTGAGAAGAGTTTAATGTTGTAACTGTATATATTCACAATAACCAAGTGTACTCCAACAAGTCTAACATGAATGTCTTGTGCATTTCCAGATTTTCTTCTTCTTCATGGTTTCCTGTTTTAATATATATTGAGACTATAATAAAATTTAAAATCAGTTTCGCCAGCTGCAGCACTCAAAGAGGTGGTTTTGAAAAAGGTTGCAGTGCATCATGATTAGATATTCTACCTTTACTGGTAAAGAGATTGAGGGATGAGAGTGAGTGAGGGTAAGCTGCAGTGCAAGCTGTTTGTCATGTGACTCTGTGGATGTCTAATGTGTCAGGTTTAACAGCTAGCGCCAGTAAACAGCCACCAAAGAATCTGTCACCCCGCTGCCCATGTCCTTGGACTGCTATGAATTTGGCCTTTGATATTAAGAGTACCTTTGGTATTTTTACACCTGGACCCTATTTCCCATGATTTTATGTCTAAGTGACAGTACGTCCTGTCCTTGTAAACACGATTTCCTAAGAGCAACTCAAGGAAATTTCTTCAAATTTATTTCAAATGTCCACGTGGAGTCAACAATGAACTATTAGTTTTTGGTGGTCAAAGGTCGAGGTCACTGTGACCTTGTCAGTCTCAATGTTGTGAACGCGATATCTCAAGAACGCCGTAAGGGAATTTCTTAAAATTTGGCAAAAAGTTTGACTTGGACTTGAGAATGAACTGATTAGATTTTGGTGGTCAAGGGCTGAAGGTCAAGGTCACTGTGGCCTTGCATTCATCTCATTCCCGTGAATGCAATATCTCAAGAACAGAAGAAACAGCTTGAGAGAACTTTTTCAAATTTGGCACAAACATTCAGTCGGACTCTGAACTGATGAGATTTTGGTAGTCATAGGTCAAAAGTCAAGGTCTATGTGAGCTCATCTGTCATCTGTATTATTTACATGATACCTCAAGAATACCTTGTGGATTTTTTTTTTAAATTTGACAGACACATCTACTTGGACTGAAGAATTAACTGATTAGAAATACATGGTTGTAAAAACTGTAAGAGAAACTTGACTGGTGCACGAAGTGCGGGGCAGTAATTTAAAATTGGTCTAGTCTTAAGCAAGACAGCTCCTCAATGTACCTCCCCCAAAATTACTAGTTTTGGCCACTGACCGGACTCAGATTTTTATTTTAAGTGTCTGACAACATTATGGAAAGGATCCATACAGTGGTGACTTCTTTTAAATGTACAGTAATTTTGTAATGGTGAAATTCACTTCATTTAAAGTGGACATAAGCAAAATAAAACTCACAGAAAAAGTCTTTGTTTGTCTTTCCACTGTCCCAACAGTTACCAGCTCCGATGTGGTTGAAATCAACCCCTCATTCACCCAGTCAGATGTGAAAATGTGCTGGCTCTATACTCACCTAAATGACTGTTTATTTAACTGGTGTCTGGTGTGTTTGGCAATGGCGATTTCGGGTCTGTTTCTGGTCAAACAAAAAGGATCTTACTCTGTAACAAAAAGGTCTACCTCTGTAGGGATCCCTTCCATAAGCACTTTTAGTGAACGTATATTGCAGTGGTGCACCCAGAAATTTTTCATAGGGGTGGACAGATGGGGCCACTGAAAATCTTTGGGTGGCACACGAAAACCAAAAGCCATAACTGAATTTCAGGAATTCTGTACAGTGGTCTTCCAATAGGCTAGTTGTCCTTTTCCTCAAAAAGACAAACAAACAGCTTTAATTTGAGGGAGTACATTGATTATATGGATCAACACATTTACTGGGAACAAGACTCCTCAAGTGTAGGGGAGACTCGTGTTATGGGTACTCATAGAACCCATTTTTATTCAGATATCTTAAGGTCAGAATTCAAGGGACCTCTTTGAAAATGGCCATGCCAGTTGACCCCTCCCCAAAATTTAGCCTAACATTGGAACATTATTTACCCCCTTCCCAACACTGTGCTGACAAGGTTGTTCCCGCTGGATGCCTTAGCTTGTCTAGTTTCAAAAAATACCACTATCTAGCTTAAAACATGAGTGTGCCACAGCCTCTTTTTGCTGGGAAAGGGTGGGCAGCAGTTGTATCAGGGAGGCTGTGGCCCCCGGCCCCCTCTTGGGAGTTCTACTGATAAATTAACGGCACTTCATTGCCCGCAGGGATTACCTTGCAGCTGGTTTTGCCCTTCAATCAGTCAGTAAGTCCTGAAAATTAAAACAGATGCAAGACCATAAACACAAGTGCATTATCGGTTTGCATAATGTAGTTTTAAGGAGGAGATGGGAATTGAGGTTTCTGTGCCATTACACCTTTTGCACTTTTGCATCCCTTTCAAGCAGCTGCAGTCTTTAAGGTGTTTATATCCACACAGGATGCACACTTGACTGGTGGCCCTAACCCTGTTTATCTCTGCAGAAAGGAAACACTGCTCTCCATATTGCCTCACTGGCTGGACAAAAAGAAGTAGTCAGACTACTGGTGAAGAGAGGAGCAGATGTCAACTCTCAGTCACAGGTGAGAAGCTTCAAGGATCAAAATCTATTAGATAAATCATGAAAAAGTGTGTAACATCAACGCCAAGGGTGTACATTATATGTGTGTGCACATATGGACTGTATGCTTTTGCCTCTACAGAATGGCTTTACTCCACTCTACATGGCAGCCCAAGAGAATCACTTGGAGGTGGTGCGATATATGTTGGAAAATGATGGGAACCAAAGCATTGCAACAGAGGTAAGTTTGCACTTTATGTACCTGTATATGTGTTGAATTATGAAGCTAAATAATGTATATACTAATATCCCTATTTTCCTTTGCGTTTCTCTGAATTGATTGTATTCATTTTTCTTGTTCCTTCTTCTGTGTCCCTTCAGGATGGCTTCACTCCACTGGCCATCGCTCTCCAGCAGGGCCACAACTCAGTGGTCTCCCTGCTGCTGGAGCACGACACCAAGGGTAAGGTCCGCCTCCCGGCCCTGCACATCGCAGCCCGCAAAGACGACACAAAGTCTGCCGCGCTGCTGCTCCAGAACGACCACAACGCTGACGTCCAGTCTAAGGTGAGGGAGGGCGTCGTGGGGAGGAATTGATGGAGGGAGAGAGAGATGAAGGGAGAATAGGAACAGAAAGCAGGGGAGAGTGTATTACAAAATGGGAGAGCGAAAGAGGAAGTGTATGACAATGCATCATACTGAATGGATGATTTTTCATGTTGACAGTTTTATTCATTTTATCGATTATTTGGCTGCCATTTAGGAGTATGATAATATTAATGGACAGAGCCTCTATCAGAAGGCTTTCTGGTTTCCTTCCTCATCTTTGCCTTTTGTTTTCTATTTGTGTAAACTTACCCTGTGTTTTATGTGAATGTTAAGCCCTTTCCCTAACAATCCTACAACCTATCCCCCTTTCTCTCCCTATGCGTCCTAACCAGATGATGGTCAATAGAACCACAGAGGTATACAGACTCTATCAACTCTTCATTTAATGCCTTTTATGATCACTTCTGACCATGTTTTTCAGCTTTTTTTCCTGATCTTTCCGTCACTTAACGAGGATTTGTGAAGTCCTGCATGTCAGAATTATGTACCATTAATATGATGCATGCAGCAGACTATGCTGTACTACACACTCCTGCATGGCTGACAGCATAAGACACTGTGTTGTATCAATAGATCCCAGAGAATGTCAGGTTTATTGCATTTTAATTACAGGTTGTTTTACATTTCTTATTTTAATTTTAAATGAATGAGTCACTCTTTAAATTGTATTAGTGTTACAGATTTGTCAAACTTCACTTCCTGCTTTTTCTCTGCATAACCTTCAGCATGTGTACTTCTAAGCACGTTGATAGCATTGTTTTTCCTCTCTGAAACACGTTGTTGATCTTTAAGTTAACTCTGTTTCTTAATTAAATTGCACCATGTCTATCAGAATGGGAAGGTAAGGAGTGAACCCACCTACAACTGTGTACTGTAGATATGTAGCTGATACGTAAATGCTCATTTGTCTGTCCAAGCAGATACACATAGTGCGTATAGTTGCTTTGTGTATTTCAGTTTTGGTTTTTAATGTCCTTTACTTTGAAGCTTTGATACTCAAAAACCAAACTGCTTTGATTTTTTTCCACCATTTAGTTTAAAGCAAGCATGGCAGAATTACAGGGTTTTTGCATGCATTATGTATTGCCTGTGCTATTTTGAGGTATGCTCATTTTTTTTTCTTGCTTCTTCTTTCACTGATGTGTCTAGTTTCTTTTTTCAGCATGCTGCCTCATCGTAATACTGCTTCAGTAGAGTCAGGTTTCTGTCCTGTATCCGCCACAGAAAAGCAATCTGAGCTTTCTTTCTTTCAGTGTTTTATTTTTTTTTCTTTCTTCCTGTCTTTTATTCTTCTGTTCATGTATCATTTCTTTTTGTCTTTATTCTTTCTTTCTTTCTTCGTTCTGTATGTCTTTCACTCATGTATGATTTCTTTGTTTTTCTTTCTTTTTGTCTTTCTGTCTTTCCTTCTTTTATTTATTTTTCCTTTGTCTTTCCTCCTGTCTTTTTTCATGTATCATTTATTTATTCTTTCTTTCTTTCTTTCTTTCTTTCTTTCTTTCTATTTTATTCATTTTTCCTTTGTCTTTCCTCTTGTCTTTTATTCTTCTGTTTATGTATCATTTATTTTCTCTATTTATTCTTTCTTTTTCTTTCGTTCTGTATTTCTTTCACTCCTATCATTTTTGTGTTTCTTTCTTTCTTTCTATATTCCTTTCTTTTATGTTTCATTTCTTTTCCCTTCTTACTTTCTGTTTTATTTTCCTTTGACTTTCATTCCTGTCTTTTTTTCTTCTGTTCATTTATCATTTCATTTTGTCTTTATTTATTCTTTCTTTCTTTCTTTCTTTCTTTCTTTCTTTCTTTCTTTCTTTCTTTCTTTCTGTCTTCTTAATTACTGTCTTTTCTTCTTTCGTTTTGTATTTCTTTTACCTAATTTTCATTTCTTTGTCATTCTTTCTTTCTGTATTTTATTTATTTATTACATTTCTTTTTTTCTTGCTTTCTTTCTTCAATGCTTTTGTTTTTCTTTCTTTTCGTCTCATTTCATTTTACTTTGCTCTTCCTTTGCAACTGCTCTCCCTTTTCCTCAACCGCTGTTTCAACCGATCTTCTGTTTCTTCCTCTTTGTGTCCTCCAACCTCTTTCCCCTCCCCTGTCACTTTCTCCTCCCCTCCTCTCTCCTTGTCTGTCTCAAACAGAGTGGGTTTACCCCTCTGCACATCGCAGCTCACTATGGTAACGTGAATGTCTCCACCCTGTTGCTGAACAGAGGAGCTGCTGTGGACTTCACAGCCAGGGTATCGCCCCATTTCCACTAATCAGATCAAGGCATTTTCTGGACTGTATTGCTGTCTATTAAAACCTGACATGTGTGAGGCTTGCAGATCTGTGTGTTCACTGTTTACCATATAACTTTCACTTTTAATCTTAGCTTTTATTAACTGCATTCACCCATAGTCTGTCAAATGTTGCATTTGTTTGGGCATGTTTCCAGATGCATTGCTTTCTTGAGATTAGTCCATGAAGCTAGTTTCACTTTATTTAAATTCAGTTGAGTAGTTTGTGATATGACTTTCTGATGTTGCTGTCAACTCAGAAACCAAAAGATAAGAGCATACACACTATTATTAAAACAGATTGTGGGACTTTCTGGTTGGAACATTTTCACATTTTGCTGTGTAAAATTAAAAGAGATGGTGCAGGAGCTAACTTTAATTTTTTTCTTTGCCTGTCAGAATGGGATAACGCCTCTCCATGTGGCATCCAAAAGAGGCAACACCAACATGGTGGCCCTGCTGTTGGACCGTGGGGCTCAGATAGATGCTAAAACCAGGGTGAGACTCTTACTCAATATTATTTTCATATATTTTTCCTACGACTGGACATCAGCTTTTATTAAGTAGTCACAAGCCATCCCCTAGTAACTGTTTTAAGAGACAGTTATCTTTCCAAGTTGCGGTAATGTCAGTTGCAGACTGTTAGAGATATGATGGAACTAGATGGCACTCAGCTTGTGATGCTCAAAGCGCAAAGAAAATATACATTCGAAAAACTCAACACTTATGTCTCACTCCAGAAATCTAGCCCACCTAGCACCACTAAGCTAGCTAACATTACACTTCAGGCAAGGAGGACGCCATCGATGTTTATGCGTGCTGATACTTATGGTGGTAAAATTGTTCCCACATGAAACTGCTCACAACAAGGTCTGTGGATTATCATGAGTAACCAGGTCATTATTCTTGGAACAAGACATTGCTGTTGAGTTTTTCAAATGTATTTTTGGGGTTTTTTGAGCACCACAAGCTGAGTGCCATCCAGTTGCCATCATTTGTTGAAACACACACACTAGATTAATCTGTATAAATATGTGTTTGTCTGTGCATGTGTGATTGTCCCACAGGATGGGCTGACCCCCCTGCACTGTGCAGCCAGGAGTGGACACGACCCAGCAGTGGAAATTCTGCTGGAGAGAGGAGCTCCCATCTTAGCCAGAACTAAGGTAGCGTATGGCGATGCCATTACTGGGTCAGTGTACCCATAGATTTTCATTCTTCAATGCACTGCTTTTTCTGACCTGTTGCATCTTAACCCATGCATTGTCCCTTTTGTCCTTACACAGAACGGACTCTCCCCTCTACACATGTCTGCCCAGGGAGACCACATAGAGTGTGTTAAACTCTTGCTGCAGCACAAGGCGCCTGTTGATGATGTCACACTGGACTACCTCACAGCGCTGCACGTCGCAGCTCACTGCGGCCACTACAGAGTCACCAAGCTTCTGCTGGACAAGAAGGCCAATCCCAATGCTAGAGCACTGGTAGGGATTCTTGGAAAATAACAATTGTGCAGGCCAACAAATAGCTATTAACTTTCACAAATAGATACAAAGCAGCATGCAGCAGACAGGAAGAGCAAGTATAAATAACTAATATAATAACGTTCAAATTAAATTAAACACAGCAAAATGTCGTCTATTCTCCTTAGTAAGACATGACTCCATTAGCTAGCAGCGAAAAAGACGTCATGTAATTATTTACTGATATACAATTCATTACCACTTCATTACTTACCATGTAAATGCTCCTGAGGAATGCCAAATAATAAAATGACACCCAATTTTCTCCAGATATACATACAGAATTTATCTGTTTATTTTTCTTTTCCTCTCTCTACCAGAATGGTTTCACTCCTCTCCATATCGCTTGTAAGAAGAACAGGGTGAAGGTGATGGAACTGTTGGTCAAATATGGAGCCTCCATTCAGGCCATCACTGAGGTGAGACACTTTGTAGGAATGTCTCAGAACAGCACCTGTACATACAGAACATTTTTCTGTTTTGAACTTTGTATTTTATACTCATCTTGCTGCCTCTTTCTCAATGTCTCTCGCTTTTTCTAGTCTGGCCTGACTCCTATCCATGTAGCTGCCTTCATGGGCCACCTCAACATCGTTTTACTTCTGCTACAAAACGGAGCATCTCCTGACGTCCGTAACATTGTGAGTATAGACAGAGAGTTTCTTCAATTGTCTGCACTCAGTAGTCGGAAATATGCATGACATAAAGTCAGTAATATTATCAGTATTTTTCCCAATGCAACCACCTAGCAGGTACTCTAAGAGATCCTGAGTGGTTCATTCAGCACAGCATCGTAATGCTCATAAATGTCGTGTGTTTGCATATCAGCGTGGTGAGACAGCTCTCCACATGGCAGCACGAGCAGGTCAAATGGAAGTGGTTCGCTGCTTGCTGAGGAACGGAGCGTTGGTGGATGCCATAGCCAGGGTGAGTCAGCCATCGCATCATCAGAGTCAATCACTGTTTTCCTACTGTTTATCATAAATAAGCAATATTCCATCCACGGAGTTGCTTACAAATACTCACGGGTCATGTCGCCTGCCTCAGCTCTGACTACTGTGTGTCTGTCTTTTCTAATGCGGTTGCCTCTATGTGTCTCTCTGCCTTTTCATCCCTCATACACAGGAGGACCAAACTCCCCTTCACATATCATCCCGTTTGGGGAAAACTGACATAGTCCAGTTGCTGCTGCAGCACATGGCACATCCAGATGCCGCCACCACCAACGGCTACACTCCCCTCCACATTTCCGCCAGGGAGGGCCAGGTAGAGACTGCTGCGGTGCTGCTAGAGGCTGGAGCTTCACACTCACTGGCCACGAAGGTGAGTCGGGGATAGAACATGATGCACACAGACAAAGAAACATCAAACAAACAGATTCTTATATAGGCTCACAAATATACAGTTGAACATTAACAGTGTGGACATACAGATTTGACACAAAGTTTTCCCTCTTTCCCTCCACAGAAAGGATTCACTCCACTACATGTAGCAGCTAAGTATGGAAGCCTCGATGTAGCAAAACTTCTCCTTCAACGCAAAGCTCTTCCTGATGATGCTGGCAAGGTAAAGCAAAAGTCAGGATTATTTGTACACAATATTTTGACTATAACTTATAAAAACAAAATGTGAGGTTATTCCAGGCAACTGTGTCTCTGAAATAGAGTCATTATAGAGTGGAATAGAAAGGTTGTAAGCAGGAATACAAAACACAACAAAAACATAAAGCACTTTACCGTAACACAAACATAAATCATCTAATCAAATGTTTCCACCTACAGAATGGCTTGACTCCGCTACATGTGGCAGCTCATTATGACAACCAAGAAGTAGCTCTGCTTCTGCTGGATAAAGGAGCGTCGCCTCATGCTACGGCAAAGGTTAGAAGACAAAGGATTTGAAGGAGAAAAGTACTTCCGACACTCTCACAAAATGTGATGCATTGCTGTTGTAGTTATTTTGTGATCAAGCCGCACTGCAGTTTACATTTGGGTGAACCCTTCTCTTCACATTAACACAAGATCTTGTTGACAGTTTTATATTACAGTGGTGATACCAAGAGGTTCAGAGAACTGATAATAAAATCTGAAATGGTCTTGATGTTTTAGAGTTGAGCTGCTCTGGAAACACACATAAATGCCTGCCGTTTCACCCAGAGTTTCATTTTGTGTGTGTTCACCATCCTCCCTTTCCAGAATGGCTACACTCCTCTCCACATCGCAGCCAAAAAGAATCAGACGAACATCGCATTAGCGCTGCTGCAGTACGGAGCAGAGACCAATGTCCTGACCAAGCAGGGAGTCAGCCCTCTACACCTGGCAGCCCAGGAAGGACACGCTGAGATGGCCAGCCTGCTGCTGGGCAAAGGAGCTCACGTCAACACAGCCACCAAGGTCACACGCAAACACACATTTTAATATTTCTGTCAGACACTTGTTTGGATATTGATTGAACACTACATCTATTACTAAGTGTGCAGGTTGCATCATTGCTTCTCACATTTTCACATGACGTAAGCATAGAGTCGTATGTCTTTAATCTTGCATCCATTCAGAATATGCAACAGGGATAGAGTTACAGGTTTTTCTGTCGTGCCCCACATAACCACAACAACAACAACAACAACAACAACAACTGTATATATAATTTACAAATTATGGGTAGTTACACCACAGACACAAAGACACTAACAGTACTCTATGCTTTGTATGTTACAGACCGGACTGACTCCGCTGCATCTCGCAGCCCAAGAGGACAGGGTCAGTGCAGCAGAAATACTCACCAAACATGACGCCAGCTTGGATCAGCAAACTAAGGTACAAATACACACATGAATGTTCACACAAATACACTACAGAGCATAAACAGACAAAGACTAGGCACTGATCACTTCATGGAAATTCTGTGGTGAAGTCCAAGAGCATCATGGAATTATATATGCTGACTATTTAATGTGTGTATTATGTTGTTTATTGTGTATGTATTCACAGCAGCAGGTTATGTTTACTGGTGGCTTTTTAAATGTGAAGAATCTCCCCTCCAGTAAATCATAAAAAGTAGCACATGCATACACAACATATCTGCCACCTGCTGGCTTTAGGGGAGCATGGCAATGTCTAAATTACATATCTGCATCATTTGGAGGTTTTTGTATCTGTGACTGTTTGTTGCTATGCACAGCTTCTTCACAAATAATTTTCTTTTTATCTCCTCATCCTCTTTACGCTTCAGCTCGGATATACCCCTCTAATAGTGGCCTGTCACTATGGAAATGCCAAGATGGTGAACTTCCTGTTACAGCAAGGTGCTAGTGTCAACGCCAAAACAAAGGTAGGATTCAAATGTCAAACTTGCATTGTAGAAACTCAATTTAAACTTAAAATAAAATTTAAAATACAATGGACGTAGCCAATGTAATGACATCCATTGGTTTGTGGACTCCTGTTTTGAAGCCTTGAGTTGGGCATTTTGGCTTTTAGACCTATACTCTGAATTTGTGGTTACGCCATGGTTACTTAACCTAACATTGCCATCGTGGTTGCGATGTGTCAACAAACGGCATCCACCTGTCACTCAAAGCGGCTATGCCCTTAATTGTACATAACTTAAAGCCTCTATAATATTTAAACGAATGAGTTATATAAAAATGTTTTTTGAACCAGGCTGTAAACATATTTATTTTTGCTGTAAAGTTGGACATTTTAAAATGTGGGGTTTAAGAGGATTGACTCACTTTTGGGGCCAGCCTCAAGTGGCTATTCAAGGAACTGCATTTTTTAGCACTGCCGGGTGGCTGCATTTTTCAGCCTTGAGTATTACCACTTGCAAGAGACAAAATACAGTTAAAGTCTCGGCTGTTTTAGTTTTTATAGTGATAACATTTTTCGTTATATAGAATGGATACACACCACTTCACCAGGCAGCACAACAAGGGAACACACACATTATTAATGTGTTGCTACAACATGGAGCCAAGCCCAATGCTACTACAGTGGTAAGAGAAAAATTATTTACTCTCTTCGCATTAATAAGCAATGTTTTGTTAAAAAAAAAAGTTCATGAGTAATCTCTCTAATGTCACATGAACACTGTCTCTGCCTTTATGTTAGAATGGAAACACTGCTCTGTCCATTGCCAGACGTCTGGGTTACATCTCTGTCGTGGACACATTAAAAGTCGTCACTGAGGAGGTCATCACTACCACAACCGTAAGCTTGTGTTACCTTTAAACTCCAAATCTGGAACCAGTATGTTTTGTCCTAAATTTCCCAGAAAACCCAATTAACTTTTCTCTGATTTGGTTGTCTTTTTCCATGACTGTGAATGGGGGTCCCATCAGACGGTCACAGAGAAACACAAGCTTAATGTTCCTGAGACCATGACTGAGATCCTTGATGTGTCTGATGAAGAAGGTGAGTTACTTAACACAAAGACCGCAAAAACACAAATAACTTAATTTTAGGCTACTCCTATCACCAGATACTAAACTCAAAACTGACCTTAGATAAAACGAGCTAGCTCTATTTCCCTTTGCTCAGTAGTCATAAAGAGCTGTGTGTTGTTGGTGATGTAGTTTTGTAGCTGTGGGTCTTAAAGCTGTATGTTTCATAGCTCTGAGGCTGGAAGACGAGCAATTATCTGAGATGTCTGTGGAGCTGGAAGGTACTGCAAAATGTCTGCCCTGCTCCGCCAGCTTGGTGTGGGCTTTATTTGTATTACTAATCAGTGGTGTACAGTAGAGCATTTACTCATTGCTAAAACATTGAAATATGACAATTCCGTCTCCAGCATTTTACTCCAAATCCATAATCCCCAGAGAGTCTGTGCCCTCAATATGAGTTTTGTTATTGTGCAGTTTATAGACCTGATTTTACACAAGCAGACCTTCCTTGATTTAACACCTTGATGTTTATTGGATGTTATTACAACTTTGATTGTGTTTTTAATGCAATGGTGGAAACTAAATGCATGGAATGTGCTGTGTCTGTTGATATGATCATGACATTCCAGATAATTATGGATTATTAAGGAATGCACCTGTTTAGTAATGCTGACATACACAAATACAACAACAAAAATTGGCAACATCATGTTTCACATGTGTGTGAGTCCAGTCATGCATGTACCAGGAGTATGGTGTGTTCCGAGGAGTAAAACTTGTCAACATAAGCAAGAAGTTGCAAATGCAGTGCAGTGGTTAGCGTCACAGAGAGAGGGTTCCTGCATGTTCTCCCTGTCAGCATGGGTTTTTTGTGGGTACTCAATCATCCTCCCACAGTCCAAAAACATGCAGGTTAAGTTAATTGGTGAATTGGTGACAGAAAATGAGTTAATAGACAAGAGATGGGATCATTCCAGCTACAATACAGCAATCTGCAACTTAAAACAGATATGGGCCAGTGGCCCCTTCTCAACTTCTTTCCCCTCTACTTCCACCCCTCTTGCTCAGACCACACTAATCTTTGAACTTGGTCTTCATTTTGATCTTAACTGCACACCTGTAAAAAGTTTCCTGACTGCATCTTGTCAGTTGTGATGCTACTGCATTGACAAGATCAGGCCATAGACAGACAGACATATAAACACCAGGCAGAATCCTTAAACCTGCTTCTTTGGAAGTTACCATTACTATTTGTGTCACCATGACCACATTTCCCCATTATGACACACATGCACACAGACTTACAAGGTCAAAATAATACCAGCCATTGTGATGTTGTCACGGCAGGTAAACATCCAGACCTTCCTGGTCAGATGGACAACTTTAGTTTCTCATAGTGATTAATCTTTTTGATCTGCAGTATCTCAAATGGCACGTCTTTATTTCCCAGGTGAGGACACAATGACAGGTGACGGAGGAGAGTATCTGAGAGCAGAGGATCTAAGAGAGCTGGGAGATGACTCTCTGCCAGGACACTACCTGGACGGGTTCAGCTACATGAGCCACAACCTGGACAGGTGACGAGTAACGCATACATACTCACCTTTAATAAAAACTCATGCCTTCATTCACTACCATGATGCAAACATACAAACAGGCAGATATATACAGTGACAGAATATCAAACATGCTTTTCCAACAGGCCGCAGCACACTCCCATTCACCAAAGTTACCATCAGAGAGAGGGAGTTCTCATCGAAGACATGCTTACAAGCCACCAGGTGAGGACAAGCATACAAAAAGTATGGTTCTCATTCTGTTGGTTCAGATATCTAAGATAACCTGACTTAAGGTATTCTTAGTTTAAAATATTTGAGAATATTTTGATGTTTTCTTACTCCAATTTGCCTGTTTGTTGGTCTAAAGGTGTCGGCACTGTCTAGAGAGCATGACAAGGACTCATTCCGTCTGAGCTGGGGTGCTGAGCACCTTGATAATGTGGTGCTGTCCTCCAGTCTGCTTCACTCTGGGTATTAACACACACACACACACACAAACACAAACAAATTCACTCTGTTCCCTGGTGTAAAAGTGACACTGAAGATGTTTATTTATTTCCTGAAATGGAGACTCCATCCTTCACCTGCTTATGTTCACTGTCAAGAGTGTATGACTCACCTCTGAATTGATTTTAATTTCTCCTTACATTACTTTTCACTCCTTCACGTCTGTGTTTTCTACTCTATTCCATGCTTTTATCTTTGCTGCTCTATCTTTTTTCTGTCTCTGGTCAGGTTTTCTCACTTTTACGTATTCTTTAATCTCTTTTTCTCTTTTTGTTTATTGTCTCGTTGCCTCTTTGTGCACTCTCTTGTGTTGGCTGTCTTTGTGATTGTGTGTGTGTGTGTGTGTTGTTGTATTCTGCTTCTAGCCGTTCCTCTCCGTGCCTAGACCATGACAACAGCAGGTGATTCTCTTCTTTTATTTCTTCTTCTTCTTCTTTATTTTGGCTACTCTCTCTGTCTTCTCTCCTCTGTGCCCCTACTTTTTTTCTCATTCACTATTAAATGACCTTCTCATTCCCATCCTATCTGTCTGCATGATTTAATTATGCATGACTTTATATTTCCAGGGTTTGTTTACTAGAGATGTTTCAACCAAGTTTATTTATCCTTGATGCAGATCTGACTCATTTAATCTTAAGCATTTGCTGTTACATAAATCTAATATACTATTTTTATTTTTCTGCCTTTTTCTGCCATAAAATAGCAGTTTGTTGAGAGGAATGTTGCACATTGGGGCGTTCATGACAGCTGGATCTTAATTTGATAGTCCTTACAGACTAAGACTAGTGCTGTGTCTCACATCACATACTTCTGTTAGTACACTTCTATGTAGTATACTATGTGCACTATGTACTCATTGATGTAGTGCGCAAAGTTCGAAAGGGTAGTGTTGTCTCAAACCAAACACGGCTGTTGTGCACTCACCGGAAATGACGACCGTAAGTTAGCTAGTTAGCAAACTACAATTAGCATTCACGTTATCGTTCACGGTACCAATCATTACAGACTGCTAAATTAACCCATTAAACATACTGCTGGTTTATACCCAACAGTATAGTGGTGCTTAGCGCAAAAAAACATGTGTATTTGTACAATGCAGCAACGTTCACGGTCACATGGCCCTCAGCCGCTATTTCCAGTTTGAAAAGAGGTCCCTCCCCTTCCTCTATGAAGCCATGGCGACCATTGAGGGTGAGAAGTGTCCATAGTTCCACACTCAACTTTTTGACCGTTTTGAGTGCACCATCCGGGTACTCATATTGCACTGCATTTTTCCATACTTCTCAGTGTGAATGCACTGAGATGTTTTTCTCATCGTCAGCAAATTCCAGGAAAGGCTGTAAATCAGTAATGTGGTAGTACATCTCTCAGAATCTTCTGACTTCCTTACCCTACCTGTATGGCTGGGTATCGTTTAAAAAAGTTACAACAGCAGTACCAGTACCAGCATCTTTAAAGTGATACTGATACCAATAGAGAGCTTCATTTGATACATTTTTTTTCTACTTCCTTTGATACCTATTATGTGAATGGAAACATTCTGTTAAATGCACCAGATGCCACAGACGTGTAGTATAGGCATACTTTTGTTGGCATCTTGGCACGCTGAACTGCCAACTCTGTCAAAGACATTATGTTCAAATTCACCACACTACAGAATATATGAGCTGTAGCTGCCACGGTAGTGAGACATTTGTATGCATACGGTGATTGCAGAACCATACAAATACTACTTTTTCCTAGATATGGGTACAAAAAGGATCAAATGCAAGTATGATTTGACTGGAGAAGTTTCAATACTGTTGGGCACTGGGTTATTGTGGTTGTTACCTTAAAGGTATCGGGTACCGAAACCCAGCCCTACCTGCCTGTGGGACAAAACTCCAAACCCATTTCTTCCTGCTGAAGACAAAAATCTTTAAAGACTGTTCACAAATGTATAGTTCCATTTAAAAAAAACACTGAGGAGTTTCCTAAAAACAAAAAGGGACACGTTACTCAACCAGGGTACTACTGGTCTCGCAGTTTGACTATAGCATCTTTCAGTTAGCACTGTAATCTTTACTGTAAGCACAGGCTTGTACTAGATCTCTAATATTTGATATGTGTTTGCTTCTTGACACATAGGATTATCCTGAAATAATCCTGCTTTGTGCCCTCCTCTGTTCTTGCTTGGCTTGCAGATAAAAATTTTGAGCAGAATGAAACTGGAGGGAGAAGTGGCCGGAATGAAAGATTATCTGCTGAGATATGCTTGTTGTTGTATCAGTACTGAAATGTAATGTTAGTTGCTTTGTCTGCATGGAGGCTCACCGTCAACAGACTTAACATCTGTGCCCAAAGTATTGCAATTATTAATAAATATTAAAAAAAATAACCCATCTTAAAATAGAATTCATTTGATATCTCGCCTGACCCTTTTCTGCAGCTTCCTGGTTAGCTTCATGGTAGATGCCAGGGGCGGGGCCATGCGTGGCTGCCGTCACAACGGCCTGCGAATCATTGTGCCACCAAGAAAGTGTTCTGCACCCACGCGGGTGACATGCAGGCTGGTGAAGAGACACCGTCTGGCCTCTATGCCTCCTATGGTGGAGGGTGAGGGGCTGGCTGGTCGCATCATTGAAGTGGGACCCACTGGAGCCCAGTTCTTGGGGTAAGTGTGTGATTGAATGTGTGTGTACTGTATGTGTGTTTGAGTTTGTGTGTGTGTTTTTGCTTGTGTGAGTGTGTTTACACTGTTGTGTGGTGTGTTCATATTTTCTTCTTCATTCCCCCTCTGTGCTGCGCATGGATCAGTAAGCTCCACCTTCCCACAGCTCCGCCCCCTCTAAATGAGGGTGAGAGCCTGGTCAGTCGCATCCTGCAGCTGGGTCCTCCAGGAACCAAGTTCCTCGGGTAGGACCATGGTTGGGGGACACCCTACCATTCTCGAAGTGGTCACATACCCACCGAAATTTTTCCATTGTGTCCACCTGTGGTTTTTGTTTTGTTCTTTGTTTTCCGTGATATGACTTTTATGAGTAACTTATTTTTATTTTTTATTTGTTAATTCCTTTGTTTTTGGCACGATAAAAGTGCAAGCCTTTGTTTAAAACCACCCCACCTGTTGCCTTGTGTTGTTGCGGTATCCCCATGCTTTCCTCAGTCTATAGTATTGATCACCAGACTTGTTTCAAGTTGGATTTTGCTCCTGATGTGGAATGATTTTTTTCTTTTTGTTTAATTAAAGGTTCTGTATGCAACATTCAGAGCATTAATATAGTAGCCAACCGCTATTTGCTGTGTAAAGATATAGACAAATAATGGCATCCAGAGTAGAGAGGGAGGTCATGCTGCCTCTGTGTGTTGTAATCCAAGCTTCTCTGTGGTTTGTTGTAGTAAGCTGGTCCGCTTGCGCATGTTAGGGCATGTGTGTATCGCAACTGGCTAGCTCATTGCGGAAACTTTGAACTGCGCTCATACGCCGGTTACTGCTGATATCAGGACTGCAGCATCACAGAAGTGTAACGCCCATCCTCCCACCATTGTTTAGTGCTGTTTATGGAGTTCGCACCGTTAGCTGCTAGCCGCTGGCTGAGCCACCTACATATCAAAAGCCATTTCCAGACAACACATATGCTCTGAATTTTGTTTTCAGTCCCTTCAAATATTTTTCAAATGACTTTTCATGGATATGTTTGTTTTACGAGGCATGAAATGCACCTGATATTTTTTAACTTAAATTTGAATCGTGTTCTCTTTTTGTTTTGTTTGTTTAGTCGCATAAATCAACCCAAACATCATATTATATCTGCTAGAGCCAGCTCTGCCACCGCTGTCACCACAGACTTACTTCTAGGTCTAATTTGTGTTTGACTTTGCCTTGTCACCCTTTTTAGGCCTGTGATTGTGGAGATTCCCCATTTTGCAGCCCTGCGGGGAACAGAACGAGAGCTCGTGATCTTAAGGAGTGAGACGGGGGAGAGCTGGAGGGAACACCACTGTGACTTCACTGAAGAGGAATTGAACCAGATACTGAATGGCATGGATGAAAGTAAGAGGTCTTAACTAGATTTTGATACTAACCAAAGGTTGTTGACAGGGGTTGCTCTGCCTAATGGGAAGCAGAAAGTAGAGGAAGTAATGAATGAAGGAGAGACTGAAATAATCTTACACCTGAAACTTAACTCTCCAAACTTCACAAAATTGACTGCTTATATGGTATTTATACTAAATATTTTTGACCTTCACAGAACTTGATTCCCCTGAGGAGCTTGAAAAGAAAAGAATATGCCGTATCATCACCCGAGACTTCCCACAATATTTTGCGGTGGTGTCACGGATAAAGCAGGACAGTCATTTGATTGGACCAGAGGGTGGGGTCCTCAGTAGCACTCTTGTTCCCCAGGTCCAGGCTGTCTTCCCTGAAGGAGCACTCACCAAGAAGATCAGAGTTGGGCTTCAGGTACATACAGAGCATTTCTTAGCCAGATACAAATCCCATGTTCAGAGTTAAAGCAATGAAGAGATTTATGTCGATACATTTTGTACCTTGTCCTAGGCTCAGCCCATTGATGTTGAGATGGTAAAAAAGATTCTTGGTAACAAGGCCACTTTCAGCGCAATCGTCACACTGGAGCCAAGACGGAGGAAGTTCCACAAACCAATCACCATGACGATCCCTATTCCCAAGAGCTCAAATAGTGACGCATCAAGTGGAGTGTACAGTGGGGAGACACCAACCTTACGTTTGCTTTGCAGCATTACAGGTAAGAATGTGGAATAATCAATCATCATCAACATCAACAAACACTAAAAAGTTAACATGCTTGTGGGGTTTTTGCTTTTGCCATCAATGCATGCTTTGGTAGAGAGATCCTGACATTATTTTTATTTCCTAAATACAAAAATATAGTGTTCAAAATATAGTGTACAACTCTGACAAGTTGGGTAACAAATCCTGGGTCTGGGTTTCAGGTGGAACCACTCCTGCCCAGTGGGAGGACATCACTGGCTCCACGCCTCTCACATTTGTTAACCAATGTGTTTCTTTCACCACAAATGTGTCAGCAAGGTAAATTCTGCCTAAGTTTTTAAATCTGGAGTCAGTTGTCCCTCACACAGAAGCTCTGATCTGATTTGCTTCTTTCACTTATGTAGATTATTTGACAAAATGTGTCATTCATATTCCTAGGTTCTGGCTGATTGACTGCAGACAGACTCAGGAGTCTGTTAGTTTTGGCTCTCAGCTGTACAGAGAGATCATTTGTGTTCCATACATGGCCAAGTTTGTGATTTTTGCAAAGACGCTGGACCCCATTGAGGCCCGCTTGCGCTGTTTCTGCATGACGGACGACAAGATGGACAAGACACTAGAGCAGCAAGAGAATTTCACCGAAGTTGCACGTAGCCGAGATGTTGAGGTGAGGCATGATGATGGGGAATAAAAAAAAAGCGAGAAAGGTTTTTTCAAGGGGCTTGAGACAAGAAATAAGAGAAGGAATGCTTCATTAGTTTGTTACCACGTTGCAAAGGTATAAAGGAGAAAGCGGTTAGTGCAAACACAGCCTACTATCTGTTTCTTATTATTACAGTTTATATACTTTAAAAACTCTGACAATGCTGTTTTCCGAGATCTAAGAACCATATTGATCAACAATTTTTGACCTTAATGATTTGTCTGAAACATGAAAACAGCTCTCCTATTCAAACACAGGTGCTGGAGGGAAAACCCATATTTGCTGACTGCTTTGGAAACCTGGTGCCTCTTACCAAGAGTGGACAGCACCATGTGTTCAGCTTTTATGCCTTCAAAGAGAACAGACTGGCCCTCTTCATCAAAGTATGAGTACACATTAGATAAAAAATTCTAAAAGAGATTCAGAAATTCAGATATATAGACATGAAAATATATGTAATTAATGGAATGAATTGCTGTTTAATTAATGGACAGATTAGAGACACAGCACAGGAGCCATGTGGTCGCTTGTCCTTCACCAAGGAACCACGCACGTATCGTACTCTTAACCACAACGCCATCTGCAACCTTAACATCACTCTCCCAACATATTCAAAGGTTAGTCTGAAAACATCTAGGTTTGTATTTAAGTAACAATAGCAAACTATTTTTAATTGCAGTAACTGAATTGTTTGCTTTCTCTCTGTTTTATTCTTTTCTGAAGGAGTCTGATTCAGACCAAGATGCAGATGATGAGGTGAATAAAGTTTACGTGATGTAGTATTACAACAAAGAAAGAACAATATCATATTAAGATTGTAGCTAACTATGCTTTTTCTTAAATGTTTTTTTGCAGAGTGAGAGGAGTGACAAGAAATGTAAGCTGAACTGTGTTGTTTTATGTCTTGTGTTAGTGTTAAATATTTTTAGAAGCTTTTGATTTATTTACTTGAATCTTTCAGACATAGATTGATTAATTTGAGACATATTACAATCATTTTTGCAGTGGTGAGTGTTTGCACTGAGGGTGCTTATATATCATTTTATATAAATATATATATATATATTTATTTTTCCAGTACAACACAGTTTAAATTGGAGTCACATCATGTGATTAGCATGAGAAGGCTTGTCATAAAGTTTGTAAAGTTAGTAAAAAAATAAGAACATCTATGTGCTAAGAGATGCTTTGATTGATACGCTGTATGTTACTTTCCATTTGGGTTAACCCCGCTCTCTTATTTTGCTCTACTAACACTGTGTGTAGTTACATGTTTGTTACTAGCAGCTATGCTATGGCTGATGTACTCTCCATTTCCCTCACTCCAAACCCCACTGACTTTCTTCCACCCACAATATTTTCATTTTATGTATGACCTTTTTTTTTAATCAATCATAAGGTCAAAATAATACTTTTTATTCAAATTCACTTAAACTTTGCCTTGATTTCCAAGGTTTGTGTTATAATTGCATCTTATATTGAGAATAATTATGTTTTGTGGTAATAATATACAGTATAAAAAGTATTCATTTTGACTAATTATTTTCTTATGTCATATTCCAACAACATTTTAAGCAGTGGCATGCTGAAAAACTGTTGTTCCATACAGGAATAATTGACAAACAACATAGATTTGTTTGTTCTGTGTTAAAGTGTGTAGTTTTATTGCTGGTTTATTTTCATTACCATCACTCATGTGTGAATTTGGCCATTCATCTCTTTTTTTTACATTTACTTTTGCAACTTTCATTTACCAGATTCCCTGAGATGCTTTCATTCTCATTGACTTGCACTGTAAATCAAATCCCTATTCACATTTTTACATTATTGTTACTTTAGGTAACCACTTCTTTTCTGTATGTGAAGCAAAAGTGATATAAGGTCACAGAACAGAGTAAATTAGGATATAACATCAGTTACACATTTTAAGCTACAAGATAATTGATATGGAAAATGCATACCTTAAAATAAAGTGGTAATTTTTCATAAATTTAGTGTTTTACAATTTAAATATTACACATTTTTTCAAAATTAAGTGCGTAAATTCAGCACTTTGTACTGCTTTCATATACGTATTATTATAAAACTTTAAAACAGAGTAAAAACAACAACGACCTGATTACTTGATTGGAATTACTTACCTCACACATCCTCTTACTACAAACCCTATTGATTTTTGTATTTAAAGTTAATTATGTTTCCTATGTTTTAAAACTTTAATTTGTCAGCAGACATGACTCTTCATGTCAGCAGCAATCTTGAGAAATTTTGTCTGTTATCCTTTTTTCTGTCCCTTTGTTCCATATGTAAATTTCCCGGCTCCCTTTGGCTTTTGTATGTTTTGTGTTAACTTTCAGAATATGTAGTCAAAAAATTAGAATCATATTATTCTTGTCCATATTCTACTTGTTTTGTTACTCCTCCCAGCTTTGCTTATGCTGTTGCTGCTCTTCTCCCTTACAAACTCTTCTGGATCTCTTTGTCATCTTCTTTTTGGTCTTCTTTTCAAGACTTCCTTATCCTCTGCCCTGTCATTCTTCTCCTGACTCTTGATGGATTTTTGATGGCATTGTCTTGATCACGGTTTTCTGATGTTTCTCTTCCCCACTTCATTTGTCCCTTATGTTCTTTACCCTTTTTGGTTATGGAACTTTTTTAATCGAAGATGATGAGTCTGAATCAACTGAGACATTCTCCCTGAGAACTAACCAACCTCTTGACCCTGCAACTCTTGCAAGTCCGGACCTTCTCTCAGACATGTCAGACATCAAACTGTCTGCTACCTTAACTGCAGAGCAAATGGAGCACTTAATGTATGAAGAGAGAGCTGGAGCCAGAGGGCTGGAGGAAAAATTTGGAGGGATTCAAAGAGGTGGCATAAATGTTAGTGGACAGGAAGTACATCGAGATGATGCTAAAACGGAGAAATGGGGTTCACTCTATGAAACTAAGACTGCTGAAATGAAGTATCTCCCTGTTGAAGAACCAGTCTTCCAGGAGATTTGCATTCAGGGGAAGACTTCGAGTAGATCTGCCACACAGGTCAGAGACATGACAGGCATTGTCTCACACCTCAGCATTGACATGGACCAGTACCTGGAAGAGAGACCTGTAGTGACATCTGGTTCTCTAGAAGACCTTGTCCAAGATAGATTTGAACAGATTATTGTAAAGCGTGATGGCAAACGCCGTCCCCCAGATATCAAGAAACCTATTAGGAAAAAACTCAGAGACAGAGAGCGTTCTGGATGTAGCAGCTCTGAGGGTGAGCTGGAAAGGATGAGCTCTGAGGAGTCTTTAGATGGTGATGTTGTTCTAAAGGAGAGTGCCCTTGTACCTACCACAGTTATGGATCCTCCAGCCTCTCCTTTAGTGGTTGAAACACCTATAGGATCTATAAAGGACAGAGTTAAAGCTTTACAGAACAAAGTTAAAGAGGAGGAGGTGCAAAAAAATACCGAAGAACTAATGCCTCAGGCAAAATCTTCTGTTGTCATAAAGAAGAATGAGGCAGGCATGCCAGAACTTCCCAGAGTTCCCAAGTCCCCTAAATCCCCCAGGTCTCAGACAGAAAGATTAGAGGAGACTATGTCTGTTAAGGAACTGATGAAAGCATTTCAGACTGGACAGGACCCCTCAAAAAATAAAGCTGGCCTTTTTGAACACAAAGCTGTGCCTTCTTCTTGTACTTCAACATTGATATCTGAATCAGGAGATTCTGCTCACAAACTGATGACAGAACAAAGTTCTATGCAGGAGCCGAAACCACAAACCCAAACTCAGAGCCTCACAACTTTCTATCAAGAGAGTGATGTCAAGAAACACAACAGAACAGACACAGAGGATGAACCTATACACTTAATCAGAGATGACTCTGAGGAATCACAGTTAATGTCACATAGCACTTCTTTCGGAAAGACAGTAACATTTGCTGATACAATTCAATGTGACGATGGAAGCGCACAGCGAGAGGCATTAGAGTTGTCAGAGAGGGAGACTATGTCTGTGAAGGAGCTGATGAAAACATTCCAGACTGGGCAAGATCCCTCAAAAACTAAAGCAGGGCTTTTTGAACACAAAGTTGTGACTTCTTGTATTTCAACTTTAATACCTGAATCAATAGATTCTGAAGAGACAACGATGACTGAACAAAGTCCTATGCAGGAGCCGAAATCAACAATCCAAACTCAGAACCTCACAATTGTAAATCAACAGAGTAATGCCATGAAATGTGACCAAACCGCCTTAGAGGATCAGCCCGTAAGCTTAAGCAGAGATAACTCAGAGGGATCCCTGTTAATTTCAGGTAGTGCTTCTTTTGGAAAGACAGTAACATTTGCTGATACAGTTCAGTGTCATGATGCAAGTGTTAGCCCACAGAGAGAGGCACCAGAGTTGTCAGACAAAGGGACTGTGTCCGTGAGGGACCTGCTGAAAACATTCCAGAGTGGGCATGATCCCTCAAAAGAGGGGCTTCATGAACACAAAGTTGTGGCTTCTTGCATTTCAACATTGATTTCTGAATCAGGAGATTCTGAAAATATACAAAGGACTGAACAAAGTCCTACGCAGGAGCCAAAATCACAAACCCAAACTCAAAGCCTCAACATCTTCCATCAACAGAGTGATGTCAAGAAGTATAACACAACGGACTTGGAGGATCAGCCAGCAAGCTTAATCAGAGATGACTCTGAGGAATCACAGTTCATTTCAGATACTGCTTATTTTGGAAAGACAGTAAAATTTGCTGATACAGTTCAATGTGATGATGGAAGTGTTAGCCAACAGAGAGATGCATCAAAGTTTTCAGAGAAAGAAACTTCATCTGTTAAGGAGCTAATGAAAGCATTCCAAACTGGGCAGGACACTTTGAAAAGTAAAGATGGGCTGGGTGAGCACAAAGCCATTGCTTCTTCGTGTACTTCAACACTGATATCTGAATCTGTAGGTGCTGAAGAGTTTCAGACGACTGAACCAGCACAGGAATTACAGCTAATTTCAGATATTGCTTTCTTTGGAGAGACAGTAGAAGTTGACGATACAATTCAGTCTGATGATGGAAGGGTTAGCCCTCAGAGGGAAGAGCTAGAGTTGTCAGGAAAGAGCGAGAACAGGATGCAGTTAGAACAGCCAGTCGTAAGCACTGGCAGGAGTTTATCTGAAGATGTCCAGATAAGCCCTGATCGCAGACCTTCTGAGGACTTCAGTGCTGATATAAAGGCTGAGCTGGAAGAAAGTCCTGAGTACCAGCTTTTCAAGCGAACATCAACAGCTGAAGATGTAAGTGACCAACTTGAGGCACCTGAGGAGGAAACCTTGGCTGATTCTGATACAAATCCACCATCCATCTCCAGTCCCTGTATGAAAAGTTATTTTGGGGAAGGTGTTTCTCTTATTGAGAATCAAATAAAAGATTATGATCTAAGTCCTGAGAGTCCCAAACATGAAGGTATGGCTGAGTCCCCAAACACTAGTGTTGATATTAGGACCTCTTGTTCCCGCTCAGGGGAGAGTGAGAATAATGAAAGAAACTCAATGACAGATCAAATGACCAATGAAATGCTTACTTACGAAAAATACATCTTACCTTCACAGGAGGAGAGATTTCACGAAGAAAGCAAAGATAACAAAACAACTGATCACGGAAGCAAAATATTATTTACACAAACTGACACTGAAGTAACAGAAGTCGAAATCGAGGAGCCACAACTTCAGGAAGTCCACATTGAGAGGAACACATCAAGCCAGGCGTCTACTGCAGTAAAAGATATGTCAGGGATGTTGACCTTAATGAACAGTGACTTGGATCAGTATCTAAAAGCTAGGCCCATGGCAAGTCAGCCACCAGAAGAGGATCATGTACAGGAGAAATTTGAGCAAATTATTTTAACAAAGGACAAAGATAAAGAAATTCTTGCAGTTGTTACTGATGAAAGAAAAGGAGCAACAGGGGATGGCACAACACACAAAATACATCATGCACCAATGGAAGAACATCAAATTGGATCGGGAGATGAAGAAGCACAGTGTGAATTTAAAAAAGCGAAAGAAGTAAAAGATGTGTCTGGGATGTTATCAGTCATGAACAATGAGTTGGATCAGTATCCAGATGCTTTGCCCATGGCTACGGGACCAATAGAGGAGGATAATATGCAGGAGAAATTTGAAAGTGTCTCATCTTCCTCTGATGGAAATAAAGGAGTGACAGTGGATGACACAATACAAGAGACAGACGCTACAGTGAAACATAAAGTCACAAGCAAAGGTGAAGAAATGGCGAGGGAATTTAAAGAGACCCAAGCAACCTTCATTGAAGAACTCCCAATGAATGAAGAGTGGGTAGAGAGAAAGGCTTCAAATCAGCTGTCTACAAAAGTAAAGGAGATGTCAGGCATGCTGTCACTGCTTAACGCTGACTTAGACAAGTACCTTGAGGACAGGCCAGTGACTTGTAGGCCTCCAGAAGAGGACTCTATCCAGGAGAAATTTGAACAAGCTATTATCACCAAAATCCAAAAACCCTCTAGTGAGGAGCAAATAATCCCAATATGTGAAAAAACGCAAGAAGTAGCTAGTACTGATGTAGAGGATAATATATGTGGAGAGACACGTGGACAGACTGAAGTGGTCGGACTAAAAGAACTTACACCAAGTTCCGTACTGGAGACAACAGTCCAAGAAGTTTGCATCGTGAGAAAGACTCAGCAACAACAGTCTGCAACTGAGAGGGATATGTCGGGCATGTTGTCACTTCTCAGTAGTGACTTGGATGAGTATCTCAAGGAAAAGCCAGTGGAAATACAGTGCCACCCAGAAGAGGAGAATCTAGTCCATGAGAGCTACAAACAAGTTATACTGAGGAGTAGTAGTTCACAGGATAAGATAGATGTAGGGGGAAATGAAAACATGCAGACCAACACAGATGAAGTCAGAGAATTGTTACCAAGTTCTGTACTGGAGACACCATTCCAAGAAGTTTGCATCGAGAGAAAGACACAACAACAACAATCTGCAATTGAGAGGGATATGTCAGGCATGTTGTCACTGCTAAGTAGTGACTTAAATCAATATCTAAATGAAAAGCCAGTGGAGATACAATACCACCCAGAAGAGGAGGTAGTCCATGAGAGCTACAAAGAAATTATACTGACAAAAGACACTGAAACAGAAATTCATACATTCTCCCCTGAACACAAGATGATGTCACCAGAAGATAGAAACCTAGAGATCGTGGACCTCAACAGAAAGGGAGCTTTGGAGAGTGCATGGCAGACATGTACCCATGAAGATGAAGGTCCCAAGAGTTTCTCATCTGAGAGGGGTGAGACTAAAACTTCCCTATGTGCAGCGTCACATTTTAATGACTCGACTGAAAGGGTTGTAGGGATTACAAAGTCAGGTGTGACAATGGATGACTTCAACAGTGATCATAAAGATATTGATGAAGTTGCTGCTCATACAGTGCTCAACACATTTTCGCACACATCAAGTAGTTCTGACATGCCAAGACCGGTCAATTTGAATAACCTAAACAAGGTAGATATTGGTGACCCAGCAAAAGAACCATATCATCAAGACTCACTAGAGGCGAGTCCTCTCATGGAGGACAGATCTTCAGACAAATCCCCTGATTCAATTGAGCCAAGCCCTACCAGAGAATCCCCTACTCCAGATTCTCTTGAAGGAAGTCCCACTCATTCAAAGGACACAGAACTTAAGATGCCAGTCAAGACAGCAGTGTACGAGGATTATGCCTCCCAGCTCAAAGCATGTTATGCTTATGACAAAAATATTTACAGAGATGAAAGTGAGCATGATGAGCAGGAAAACAACCATGATATCGTCCAAATGGAAACTGAGAAAGAGGAGGACATACATTCCTGCTCAGCAAAGGCAGTAATTGTTGGCAATATGTATTCTGACACCAAAATATGTGACAGTGAAAACACCCACATGCTCATGAGGCAAGACTCTCTCGACTCAAATGATGGTGAGGATGATGCCGCCAATAAACAATTCACCCCAGAGGAGGAGATGTTTATAATGGCTGCAAAGATCAAAACATTTGAGGAGATGGAACAAGAGGCTAAAATGAGGAGAGAAAAATCTGAGACAGGCGATCTCAGAGATGAAGAAGTAGATCTAAAATCTGGCCCAGTTATACAGTCTTCCTCACAAGATACACTGGAGAAAATTTCAGAAAAATGTGTTACAGACAGCACTGACACACTAAGTGAGGTAACAGATATTAGTTCGAGCATTAAAGAGAAGGTGGAAATTCAGTCACAACTAAAAACAGTGGACAATTCATTGTGTTCAGAAAGTGAGGATTGCATGTTGCTGTTAGCAGAAAGAGAAGCTGAAATACACAAAGATAAAAACACTTTAGAAGGTGACCACTCGACACTCACTGACACACGGTTTTCCAGCTGTGTGAGAGATGATCACTATTCAGATGATGACAAAGAAGCTGAATCACCGCTCACAGATGGTGCAGGTTCTGTTAGCAAACCTCAGGATATGGTATGTACTAAAGAACTAGAAAATATTATTCCAGAGTGTGATGGTAAGAATGATGTAGTCCTCGATGCACAGCTTGAGGCTGAAAAACAGATGAATCTTTCTCCTGCAGAGGACAGAAAAACACCTGATAAAACACCTGTTCGAACACCAGCTGATGAGAGAACCCCTGATCCATTTCAGTTTCAAGAGGGGAAGCTTTTTGAAATGACCAGAGGGGGAGCTATTGATATGACAAGAAGAAGCTTTGATGAAGGGGAGGGATATGCATTTTTTCATATAGGGGATCATCCAGTTGATGAAGTTGTGCCAGAAGAGGCTGGGGAAGATCAAACAAAGTGTTTAACTTTACAGAGTAGTGATTGCATTATAGACACAACCCCTCAAGATATCCCCAAATCATCTCTGACTCAGGGTGCCGATGAAACAATTCCCACTCCCAAACCCAGAACTCTCATCAAACCCTCAAGTGACCAGTCAGAGAGTGAAAAAACACTTTCTGAGGCTAATCTTGGCAGCTCCATAGAGGTTCAGCTTGGTTCTCCCACGGCTTTGGAAAGACTAACCAACATTCAAAGTGAGGTAGTAAACCTTGAAAGCCTTGGTCTGGGCTATCTAGATTCTACCATAGCTGACCTTCAATCAGACACATCCACACTCGCCCATTCAGCATACTCAGAGCAGAGCCATGATTCCTCAGACTCTTGTCCTGATGATGAGGAGGAGGAGGAAGATGAAGAGGACCAATGCTCAGTTATAGAGATGTCCCTTTCAGCTGCACAAGCTGGCATCCCAGCGTATCATGAGGATTCACCTCCACCTTTGAAAATTACCATTAAAGACCCAAAGAAATCAGAGCATGATCGTGTTCAAAGAAAAGCAGAAAAAAGCTCAACTTTGGGTCGCAGGACTAGATCTGAGGCCAACAGCGACACAAGTAAAGCTTCCAATAAAAACAGCAGGAGTTATTCTGACAGTAGTCAACCCACTGATAAGTCTAACCTTTCTGCCTCCAAACCTCCTGTCATGACAGAACAGAAACCTCCAGTTCAGACATTCTCCTCCTCCTCTCCCCAAAAGAAGGAAATCCAGCTCTCTAAGACAACAGAAACATCCGTTAGGTCTTCTTTGGATGTTGATGATATAAGCAGTGGTGGTCACAGGAGTCCAGACTCTGTTGTCTTTACATATGACATCCCAGCCTCACACAGTTCTGATTCTGATGGAACCCCGTTGCCATGTGTGCAACCATCTTCTGGGAGAGAGGATGTATTTGAATCCAGGCCTGCCTGGGATGACACGGTGGAAACTCAGATGCAGAGAATCATCGATGAGCCAACTCCAGAGTGTACGCCAGGTATGGCCAGACCTACATGAGCTTTTGCTTTCCTTTCTCTTCTCCTCGGCAGCAAGAGCCTTTTCCTCTTCCTAAGATCATACTGTCACCATTGGTCATTTTGTGTTGTTTTCATGTGTTATTTGTCTTGTCTCATTGTGCTTGTGTTTTCTTGTTTGTTTTGTGTGTGTGTGTGTGTGTGTGTGTGTGTGTGTGTGTGTGTGTGTGTGTGTGTGTGTGTTCGTGCGTGCATGTGTATGTGCACGCCTGTGTGATTGTTGTGGTGTTTTGCATGTTGGTAAGTTACTTTTCCATCTGTTTGTGTACTGTATATACAGTCTCAAGATTCAATCGCCATGTTGTTAAAGAAGGAGTAGCTTTAACAATTTTGATGCAGACTTTGACTATTGTATTGGTATTTGTACTACTAATACTGCTTTACTAATATTAGCATCCACATTGCTTATTCAGCACATTAATTTCATTGCTTACACTAATGATTAAAAAATGATGTGCTTATTGTGACCAAATTATTATAGTCCAAAAACAAGTCAGCAGCAGTGATGAATCCAACCTTCATGTTATCATCCATGTCAACATCACAGATCCACATTTAATTTCAGAGTATTACAGCCCATAACATAGAATCCTAAGAAAATGACATTTTATACCCACACTTAATTGCAAAGTATGTCTTACATGACTGTTACCTGATGTGTGGGGAAAAAAAGCTACACCTTGAACCGTTAACCATGATATTAAAATTGAATGTTTGCCTCTGACGACATTTTTAGTGGATTGGCAGGATGATGCTGACAGGAAAGAAGAGACATTAGCAATCGTTGCAGATCTTCTTGGCTTCAGCTGGACTGGTAAGCTGCCAGATATTGCAATCATTTTTCAAATATTTTGATTGAATTGGAGCTGATGCATTTGTGAGCAGAACTGGGGATATACCTGAAAATGTATCCATGTCCTTGCAGAAAAACACATAAATATGGTTCAAGATTTTATTTATTTTTTTCATTTTCATCCCTTGTTTTGTTACCCATTCCTCTAGAACTGGCAAGAGAACTGGAATTCAGTGAGGATGATATCCAGTTAGTGAGATCAGAGAATCCTAATTCCCTCCAAGAGCAGAGCCATGCCTTGCTGCAGCGCTGGGTCGAGCGGGAAGGCAAACATGCCACAGGTACATGGCAATTTGGTCTGACAGATTTCAGTTGACATTAAACTAGCATTTATCCTGTAAACATTGCTAATTTATTTGAAGGTATTGAATGTACTATTAGCATTTTACTTTCTTGCACTCTAAGCAGTTGCTTGAACACTGCCTGTCCAATGAGTGAGTCCATTTAAATTTGGTTTTAAGCCTATCAAATGATTTTGGTATTTGGAAGACTTATATACATACTGTAGATTCAATAAAATCTTACATTTGCTATTTTTAAATGATTTCTTTTTGTGTTTATTTAATGCTTTATTACAACCCATTAATGATTGATAACTCCTTTCACAGAGGACTGTCTGATTAAGAGACTAACCAAGATCAACCGCATGGACATCGTCCATCTTATTGAAACCCAGATGAACAAGTCAGTTCAAGAGCAAACATCCAGAACTTATGCAGAAATAGAGAAGACACTGGATCACAGTGAAGGTAGTAATACCTCCAAACATTCAAATGGGCAACCAGTTTGAAGGCAGCAAACTGTATTTTTGTATTCGCTAGCACTCTTATCCATGTGATCTGTGTTTTTCAGTGTCAGTAGCCCTATCTTCAGTGCAAGAGGATGCAGACAGCCCCAGAGTTGTGAGAAGGGTGGAGTCAGATCGCAGACCACCCCCAGCTGTTTCTGAAGAAGATCTCTCAGTTGCTTCCCTACTGGATATTCCTTCATGGGCAGAGCCTGTTGGACACACTCACTCCGAGAGCATGCATGGTGACCTGCTGGAAGAGCTTGAGATCCCACAGTAAATGATCATTTAACACTCTTCACGACACCCACTGCACTTACCAGACATGCCATATAGGTGGCAAGACATAAAGAAGTTGTCAGAACTGCTGCTTCTAAAGCTGCGTTCCCACCAAATGCGATTTCGCAAATTCGCGCATCAAGATTACATACAAAGTCAAAGACACGACTAGACGCGAATTCGCGCTGGGCGGCGCAATGGATGTGTCTAGCATGACGCGATGGACGTGGCGCAATAGACGCGAAAATATTGAACTTCAGTGACGTCTTGACGCCCTGACGTCCAATTGTTGACACAACAATAAACTACTACTCACCGGAGACAGATGGACAGGGGCTCCGCAGCTGAAATGGAGCGCCTGTAGTTAGTGTCCTGCCGGGAGATCCTGGCGCCAACCCTCGCCAACAGGTCCTCAAACTGGACCCCAGTCAGCCTGAAGTACCGCTGAAAGCGGCTATCATCCAGACGGAGTTCCTGGAGGAGGTGGTGAAACTCGCCGAGTTGGATGTGCTTCTGCAGGATAGGGTGAACCCAAAAATGACGGTGTTTGGCCCTCCGCTGCATCTGGGACTTCCAGAGCAGGTACAAAGCAGCGATGGTGGTTATCTCAGCCATGGTTGAGGAGAGAATGGCGGGCAAGATGTTGTTATCTAGTGAAAATGGGCGGGCTCTCTACTCGCGTGACTGACGCAATAACGCAAATTAACAAAATGGTTCAGAGTCTAAACTCACGTGTTAGCGCGGCGCATTACGCGTATTACACACGAGTAAATCATGTTCAGCGCGTTTGGTGGGAACACAGCTTAAGGAAGCCACTATTTCTCCGTATATTTATGCTGGCAAATAGAGCAATATAATATCCTGATGCCAGGAGGCTGCAGGTATTGGCCCCAGTCCCATTGTTTGTGGATGTTGCCATGTAGTCTTGTTTTATTAGGGCTTTAACATATTACATTGATGCAAAGTCATAGTTTATGATCTAGCCTTCCTTTTGTGTTACAGTGAATTGAACCCTAACCTGTGGACCTCTGAGGATGTAATTACACAAGAACCTACAAGTTATGACAACTCTGATGAGCAAGTAAGTACGCTTCCCACTTCAAAAGAAGCAGCACTGGGAAGCCAAGCGGCCCAGGTTTATGATCCCAAATTGAAAGACCAGCAAGATTGCTGCAGTGTTGAAGTTCATTTCATCAGACCTTTCCAAAGTGGCACTCAGTGCCAAGACAAAGATGACTCCAGCCAAACCTTATCATTGAAGCAGTGTGATTGTGAAGATGAGCAAGGGCAATCACCTGAAATTCTGAAGTTACCAACATCTGTATCTATCAGAGACTTTGGTTTGAGCCTGTCAGAGTCAGACCAAGCTGAAATTGACTTCAGTGAGCTTTGTGGCGAGTTTAGCGATACACCACACCATACAGATGCAGCTAAAACCATTGTCAGAAGAAAATGTGACCCTAGCCTGGTAGCCCTGCTGCCTGCGGATCACCAAGCAACCCTGGCTGTGACTGAAGATGACACAGATCAAATAGCTCAAAAAAACAAGTGCTCTCAGAAGTTAACTGATGAGATAACAGCCCAGTTCTTCGAAGTACTGCCTGGTCATGACAAGATCCCACAGGTTTCAGGTGTGGATATGGGCTTCAAACCCCTCAAGTCAAGCAAGGAAGAAAACGTGAAACCCCAAGGGTACAGTTATGGGTATCCAGAAAACATGCCCTTCATTGATGATTCAATTGAACCTATTATTCCTACAGCTAAGTACAGCATGGTGAAACCATTCAAAATGAAGGTAACAAAGACCAATGTGCCACACAGTCTGAAAATGAGTGGCCCTCCTCATGTGGCTTGTGACTCAACTGATATTACCCATCTTGCACTACAATCATCTGAGCAAGATGTGACATTACCTTTCACTTTTATAGAGTACAGTCCTTTGTCCCCTGATTCTTTGGCATCTAAGAAACTGTGTGACTTATTTGACCCTGCTAGTGAAAAGGGTGTATTCCCTGCAGAGGCATGGATATTAAATGACCCCATAGCTAGACTGCCGTCCCCTGAATCTGTCATGTCCATCGGTGATTATAGGGCAATGTCACCTGACTCTCCTCTGGGGGAAAAATGGGTCTTGCCTGCAGAATTTTCCAGTATATTGGATGGCAGCCGGGCACTCTCTCCAAGGTCTGATACATGTAGTTCACCAGATGCTACAATTAGTTTCACTGAACATGAATTATACTCCAATCAATCACACACACATGAATGTGCACCACTGTCTGGTTCAAAGGATTTTGCCACTGCTGAAATTTCAGATTCCATTTGTTCTGAGACTGAACATGAATTATACTCCAATCAATCACACACACATGAATGGTGCACCACTGGTTGGTTCAAAGGATTTTGCACTGCTGAAATTCAGATTCCATTTTGTTTCCTGAGTAATCTGAGTCTTGGAACAAGTATAGGCCACTGTCCCCTGTCTTTCAAGTACCTAAATAGATACCTATACTGAAGGAACCAACAAGGGAAACTCGCACATTCTCACCTTGACCAAATATTGAGTTGATGAATTTTCAGAAAGAGCGCGACATGCACCAGAATCACAGACTTCTCAGTGCAGTTTCTCAGTTCTTGAACTTTGCTCTCTAACCTATAATGCAATGTGTTTTTTTACAATATTCTGAGAAAAATCACACTCCTAACGACATCAGCACTTTACACTACAGTCTGCAAGAGTGGGCAGGGATAGCTCTGTCACACCAGAATTTGTAGCTTCAGCTATTGCAGTATTCTATGAATGCTCCTTTACATCTCTTATAACATGGGAATGAAAAGGCACAGATGAACAGGATTCATGAACACACGTGAAGCTGAAGAAAGGGCACCAGTGTTTACAACTGCTGTTTCAGCTACAAATATCTGACACATGCAGATGTTAGAATTCTCCGCGCGTAGAATCAGGCTGGTCAAATCAAACCAGTGATCTCTTTCAGCTGAGGGCTGCAGTTTGTCTGAAGACGCAAACCACAGAAAGAAACAGTCAGCTTTTCTGATTACTGGTTTCTAACTGAAACCAAGAAATCATCTTACAAATATCACACAAAACACCTACAACAGAATGGAATGCAAGAGTCTATAAATTTGTACTGCAAGAACCATTCAGGTGAATTATGCTCAAATCACAATTTCACAGATCTGGAAAATGTACAACTACCAACATACAAACCAATGGTTTTTAACTTGTGGAGAGACCCAAATACATTTTGGATTTTTCAAATACAGGTGCTCTAAAGACAAGCACAGAAAATTCTGTAATTGAGACTTCAAAAAGGAAAGTGAATGTACACAATATGATGATAAAACTGAAGAAAATAGAGCCACAGTACCATATATCAAAAACAATTTTGGGAGAATCGGAATCAGTGTCTTCCGATTTGACTTTTTTGCTCCTGCAGGACTGGTTAGCAGACTTTAGAGCATCCTCCCCAGAATCTGTGGCATCAATGGAGCAGTGCTCTTTGCCTCCTCGCATGACATTTGACCAGATGCGGACTCAACATTGTAACTATTACTTACAGTACTCTGAAAGTAGACCAGTATCACCTTTTTCAACACTGTCAGATGTTGAGTTTTCCGTTTTTTTTCTAGAGAATTGTTTGACGACAACAGACCAGATTCGCCAGATTCACTAGCTTTACAGGTCCACACCAAAGACACAAGCGGAACTGTAACTGCGTCCCCACCATTGCCCCCTGCCAGACCTCTTACATATGCAGATGTTGTGCGGGGCATTACACATGACAGAGAGGCAGATGCTTTGTTGGTCTGCAAACCATTGAGTTTAAACCTATTTTGCCTCAGTCAGTTGTCAGAGAAGGATTGCACTCACTCCTACGTAGAGGACTGGCTCACAGAGTTAAGACCACAGTCTCCCAGTCAGGGCGTCTGACAGTCAACGTAGACCCTATCTCCTGACTCGCCTGTTCCTCAGTTCAGATCTGTCCATGTCGGTTACCATGTGGAATTGTCAGGCAAAGGTCGTTTACACCTCAATCAACAATTTCCGACTGGGAAGGTACTGATTTGTGTCTGGAAAGTCTGTTTGACGAAACCAGAGCAGGGTCTCCGCAATCAGTTTTGTCTGACTTTGAACTTGATAAATTATTTAGCAGCAGGCGTTGTCCCCGGAATCAGTGTCTTCCGATTTTGACTTTTCGGCTCCTGCAGGACTGGTTGGCAGACTTTAGAGCATCCTCCCAGAATCAGTGGCATCAATGGAGCAGTGCTCTTTGCCTCCTCGCATGACATTTGACCAGATGCAGACTCAACATTGTAACTATTACTTACAGTACTCTGAAAGTAGACCAGTATCACCTTTTTCAACACTGTCAGATGTTGATTTTTCCGAATTTTGTCTAGAGGAATTGTTTGACAACAACAGACCAGATTCGCCAGATTCACTTACTTTGCTGTCCACACCAAAGACACAAGGGGAACTGTAACTGTGTCCCCACCATTGCCCCCTGCAAGACCTCTTACATATGCAGATGTTGTGCGGGCATTACACATGACAGAGAGGCAGATGCTTTGTTGGTCTGCAAACCATTTGAGTTTAAACTATTGGCCTCAGTCAGTGTTGTCAGAGAAGGAGTGCACTCACTCCTACGTAGAGGACTGGCTCACAGAGTTAAGACCACAGTCTCCCCAGTCAGTGGCGTCTGACATTCAACGTAGACCCCTATCTCCTGACTCGCCTATTCCTCAGTTCAGATCTCTCCATGTCGGTTACCATGTGAGTTGTCAAGGCAAAGGTCGTTTACACCTCAATCAACAATTCCGACTGGAAGGTACCGATATGTGTCTGGAAACCTTATTTGATGAGACCAGAGCAGAGTCGCCGCAGTCAGTTTTATCAGACTTTGAACTTGATAAATTATTTAACAGCAGGGCGTTGTCCCCGGAATCAGTGTCTTCAGATTTTGACTTTTCGCTCCTGCAGGACTGGTTGGCAGACTTTAGAGCATCCTCCCCAGAATCAGTGGTTTTCCAAAGTCAGTGTAGCCCCTCTCACCTGACTCACCTCTTCCTCAGTTCAGCGCCCCTCATGTGGGTTTACCATGTTGAGTTGTCAAGGCACAGATCCTTTACACCACAATCAGCATTTTCAGACTGGAAGGTACTGATTTGTGTCTGAAAGTCTGTTTGACGAGACCAGAGCAGAGTCTCCGCAATCAATTTTGTCTGACTTTGAACTTAATAAATTATTTAGCAGCAGGGCGTTGTCCCCGGAATCAGTGTCTTCAGATTTTGACTTTTCGCTCCTGCAGGACTGGTTAGCAGACTTTAGAGCATCCTCCCCAGAATCTGTGGCATCAATGGAGCAGTGCTCTTTGCCTCCTCGCATGACATTTGACCAGATGCGGACCTCAACATTGTAACTATTACTTACAGTACTCTGAAAGTAGACCAGTATCCACCTTTTTCAACACTGTCAGATGTTGAGTTTTCCGAATTTTGTCTAGAGGAATTGTTTGACGACAACAGACCAGATTCGCCAGATTCACTTACTTTACAGGTCCACACCAAAGACACAAGCGGAACTGTAACTGCGTCCCCACCATTGCCCCCTGCAAGACCTCTTACATATGCAGATGTTGTACGGGGCATTACACATGACAGAAAAGCAGATGCTTTGTTGGTCTGCAAAACCATTTGAGTTTAAACCTATTTGGTCTCGATCAGTGTTGTCAGAGAAGGATTGCACTCACTCCTACGTAGAGGACTGGCTCACAGAATTAAGACCACAGTCTCCCCAGTCAGTGGCGTCTGACATTCAACGTAGACCCCTCTCTCCTGACTCGCCTGTTCCTCAGTTTCAGATCTCTCCATGTCGGTTACCATGTGAGTTGTCAAGACAAAGGTCGTTTACACCTCAATCAACAATTTCAGACTGGGAAGGTACTGATTTGTGTCTGGAAAGTCTGTTTGACGAAACCAGAGCAGGTCTCCGCAATCAGTTTGTCTGACTTTGAACTTGATAAATTATTTAACAGCAGGGCGTTGTCCCCGGAATCAGTGTCTTCAGATTTTGACTTTTCGCTCCTGCAGGACTGGTTGGCAGACTTTAGAGCATCCTCCCCAGAATCAGTGGTATTCCAAAGTCAGTGTAGGCCCCTCTCACCTGACTCACCTCTTCCTCAGTTCAGCGCCCCTCATGTGGGTTACCATGTTGAGTTGTCAAGGCACAGATCCTTTACACCACAATCAGCATTTTCAGACTGGGAAGGTACTGATTTGTGTCTGGAAAGTCTGTTTGACGAGACCAGAGCAGAGTCTCCGCAATCAATTTTGTCTGACTTTGAACTTGATAAATTATTTAGCAGCAGGGCGTTGTCCCCGGAATCAGTGTCTTCCGATTTTGACTTTTCGCTCCTGCAGGACTGGTTAGCAGACTTTAGAGCATCCTCCCCAGAATCTGTGGCATCAATGGAGCAGTGCTCTTTGCCTCCTCGCATGACATTTGACCAGATGCGGACTCAACATTGTAGCTATTACTTACAGTACTCTGAAAGTAGACCAGTATCACCTTTTTCAACACTGTCAGATGTTGAGTTTTCCGAATTTTGTCTAGAGGAATTGTTTGACGACAACAGACCAGATTCGCCAGATTCACTTACTTTACAGGTCCACACCAAAGACACACGCGGAACTGTAACTGCGTCCCCACCATTGCCCCCTGCAAGACCTCTTACATATGCAGATGTTGTACGGGGCATTACACATGACACAAAAGCAGATGCTTTGTTGGTCTGCAAACCATTTGAGTTTAAACCTATTTTGCCTCAGTCAGTGTTGTCAGAGAAGGAGTGCACTCACTCCTACATAGAGGACTGGCTCACAGAGTTAAGACCACAGTCTCCCCAGTCAGGGGCGTCTGACAGTCAACGTAGACCCCTCTCTCCTGACTCGCCTGTTCCTCAGTTAAGATCTCTCCATGTCGGTTACCATGTGGAATTGTCAAGGCAAAGGTCGTTTACACCTCAATCAACAATTTCCGACTGGGAAGGTACCGATATGTGTCTGGAAACCTTATTTGATGAGACCAGAGCAGAGTCGCCACAGTCAGTTTTATCAGACTTTGAACTTGATAAATTATTTAACAGCAGGGCGTTGTCCCCGGAATCAGTGTCTTCAGATTTTGACTTTTCGCTCCTGCAGGACTGGTTGGCAGACTTTAGAGCATCCTCCCCAGAATCAGTGGTTTTCCAAAGTCAGTGTAGGCCCCTCTCACCTGACTCACCTCTTCCTCAGTTCAGCGCCCCTCATGTGGGTTACCATGTTGAGTTGTCAAGGCACAGATCCTTTACACCACAGTCAGCATTTTCAGACTGGGAAGGTACTGATTTGTGTCTGGAAAGTCTGTTTGACGAGATCAGAGCAGAGTCTCCGCAATCAATTTTGTCTGACTTTGAACTTGATAAATTATTTAGCAGCAGGGCGTTGTCCCCGGAATCAGTGTCTTCAGATTTTGACTTTTCGCTCCTGCAGGACTGGTTAGCAGACTTTAGAGCATCCTCCCCAGAATCTGTGGCATCAATGGAGCAGTGCTCTTTGCCTCCTCGCATGACATTTGACCAGATGCGGACTCAACATTGTAACTATTACTTACAGTACTCTGAAAGTAGACCAGTATCACCTTTTTCAACACTGTCAGATGTTGAGTTTTCCGAATTTTGTCTAGAGGAATTGTTTGACGACAACAGACCAGATTCGCCAGATTCACTTACTTTACAGGTCCACACCAAAGACACAAGCGGAACTGTAACTGCGTCCCCACCATTGCCCCCTGCAAGACCTCTTACATATGCAGATGTTGTACGGGGCATTACACATGACAGAGAGGCAGATGCTTTGTTGGTCTGCAAACCATTTGAGTTTAAACCTATTTGGTCTCGATCAGTGTTGTCAGAGAAAGATTGCACTCACTCCTACGTAGAGGACTGGCTCACAGAGTTAAGACCACAGTCTCCCCAGTCAGGGGCGTCTGACAGTCAACGTAGACCCCTCTCTCCTGACTCGCCTGTTCCTCAGTTCAGATCTCTCCATGTCGGTTACCATGTGGAATTGTCAAGGCAAAGGTCGTTTACACCTCAATCAACAATTTCTGACTGGGAAGGTACCGATATGTGTCTGGAAACCTTATTTGATGAGACCAGAGCAGAGTCGCCACAGTCAGTTTTATCAGACTTTGAACTTGATAAATTATTTAACAGCAGGGCGTTGTCCCCGGAATCAGTGTCTTCAGATTTTGACTTTTCGCTCCTGCAGGACTGGTTGGCAGACTTTAGAGCATCCTCCCCAGAATCAGTGGTTTTCCAAAGTCAGTGTAGGCCCCTCTCACCTGACTCACCTCTTCCTCAGTTCAGCGCCCCTCATGTGGGTTACCATGTTGAGTTGTCAAGGCACAGATCCTTTACACCACAATCAGCATTTTCAGACTGGGAAGGTACTGATTTGTGTCTGGAAAGTCTGTTTGACGAGACCAGAGCAGAGTCTCCGCAATCAATTTTGTCTGACTTTGAACTTGATAAATTATTTAGCAGCAGGGCGTTGTCCCCGGAATCAGTGTCTTCCGATTTTGACTTTTCGCTCCTGCAGGACTGGTTCGCAGACTTTAGAGCATCCTCCCCAGAATCTGTGGCATCAATGGAGCAGTGCTCTTTGCCTCCTCGCATGACATTTGACCAGATGCGGACTCAACATTGTAACTATTACTTACAGTACTCTGAAAGTAGACCAGTATCACCTTTTTCAACACTGTCAGATGTTGAGTTTTCCGAATTTTGTCTAGAGGAATTGTTTGACGACAACAGACCAGATTCGCCAGATTCACTTACTTTACAGGTCCACACCAAAGACACAAGCGGAACTGTAACTGCGTCCCCACCATTGCCCCCTGCAAGACCTCTTACATATGCAGATGTTGTACGGGGCATTACACATGACAGAGAGGCAGATGCTTTGTTGGTCTGCAAACCATTTGAGTTTAAACCTATTTGGTCTCGATCAGTGTTGTCAGAGAAAGATTGCACTCACTCCTACGTAGAGGACTGGCTCACAGAGTTAAGACCACAGTCTCCCCAGTCAGGGGCGTCTGACAGTCAACGTAGACCCCTCTCTCCTGACTCGCCTGTTCCTCAGTTCAGATCTCTCCATGTCGGTTACCATGTGGAATTGTCAAGGCAAAGGTCGTTTACACCTCAATCAACAATTTCTGACTGGGAAGGTACCGATATGTGTCTGGAAACCTTATTTGATGAGACCAGAGCAGAGTCGCCACAGTCAGTTTTATCAGACTTTGAACTTGATAAATTATTTAACAGCAGGGCGTTGTCCCCGGAATCAGTGTCTTCAGATTTTGACTTTTCGCTCCTGCAGGACTGGTTGGCAGACTTTAGAGCATCCTCCCCAGAATCAGTGGTTTTCCAAAGTCAGTGTAGGCCCCTCTCACCTGACTCACCTCTTCCTCAGTTCAGCGCCCCTCATGTGGGTTACCATGTTGAGTTGTCAAGGCACAGATCCTTTACACCACAATCAGCATTTTCAGACTGGGAAGGTACTGATTTGTGTCTGGAAAGTCTGTTTGACGAGACCAGAGCAGAGTCTCCGCAATCAATTTTGTCTGACTTTGAACTTGATAAATTATTTAGCAGCAGGGCGTTGTCCCCGGAATCAGTGTCTTCCGATTTTGACTTTTCGCTCCTGCAGGACTGGTTCGCAGACTTTAGAGCATCCTCCCCAGAATCTGTGGCATCAATGGAGCAGTGCTCTTTGCCTCCTCGCATGACATTTGACCAGATGCGGACTCAACATTGTAACTATTACTTACAGTACTCTGAAAGTAGACCAGTATCACCTTTTTCAACATTGTCAGATGTTGAGTTTTCCGAATTTTGTCTAGAGGAATTGTTTGACGACAACAGACCAGATTCGCCAGATTCACTTACTTTACAGGTCCACACCAAAGACACAAGCGGAACTGTAACTGCGTCCCCACCATTGCCCCCTGCCAGACCTCTTACATATGCAGATGTTGTGCGGGGCATTACACATGACAGAGTTGCAGATGCTTTGTTGGTCTGCAAACCATTTGAGTTTAAACCTATTTTGCCTCAGTCAGTGTTGTCAGAGAAGGAGTGCACTCACTCCTACGTAGAGGACTGGCTCACAGAATTAAGACCACAGTCTCCCCAGTCAGGGGCGTCTGACATTCAACGTAGACCCCTCTCTCCTGACTCGCCTGTTCCTCAGTTCAGATCTCTCCATGTCGGTTACCATGTGGAATTGTCAAGGCAAAGGTCGTTTACACCTCAATCAACAATTTCCGACTGGGAAGGTACTGATTTGTGTCTGGAAAGTCTGTTTGACGAAACCAGAGCAGGGTCTCCGCAATCAGTTTTGTCTGACTTTGAACTTGATAAATTATTTAACAGCAGGGCGTTGTCCCCGGAATCAGTGTCTTCAGATTTTGACTTTTCGCTCCTGCAGGACTGGTTGGCAGACTTTAGAGCATCCTCCCCAGAATCAGTGGTTTTCCAAAGTCAGTGTAGGCCCCTCTCACCTGACTCACCTCTTCCTCAGTTCAGCCCCCCTCATGTGGGTTACCATGTTGAGTTGTCAAGGCACAGATCCTTTACACCACAATCAGCATTTTCCGACTGGGAAGGTACTGATTTGTGTCTGGAAAGTCTGTTTGACGAGACCAGAGCAGAGTCTCCGCAATCAATTTTGTCTGACTTTGAACTTGATAAATTATTTAACAGCAGGGCGTTGTCCCCGGAATCAGTGTCTTCAGATTTTGACTTTTCGCTCCTGCAGGACTGGTTGGCAGACTTTAGAGCATCCTCCCCAGAATCAGTGGTATTCCAAAGTCAGTGTAGGCCCCTCTCACCTGACTCACCTCTTCCTCAGTTCAGCGCCCCTCATGTGGGTTACCATGTTGAGTTGTCAAGGCACAGATCCTTTACACCACAATCAGCATTTTCAGACTGGGAAGGTACTGATTTGTGTCTGGAAAGTCTGTTTGACGAGATCAGAGCAGAGTCTCCGCAATCAATTTTGTCTGACTTTGAACTTGATAAATTATTTAGCAGCAGGGCGTTGTCCCCGGAATCAGTGTCTTCAGATTTTGACTTTTCGCTCCTGCAGGACTGGTTAGCAGACTTTAGAGCATCCTCCCCAGAATCTGTGGCATCAATGGAGCAGTGCTCTTTGCCTCCTCGCATGACATTTGACCAGATGCGGACTCAACATTGTAGCTATTACTTACAGTACTCTGAAAGTAGACCAGTATCACCTTTTTCAACACTGTCAGATGTTGAGTTTTCCGAATTTTGTCTAGAGGAATTGTTTGACGACAACAGACCAGATTCGCCAGATTCACTTACTTTACAGGTCCACACCAAAGACACAAGCGGAACTGTAACTGCGTCCCCACCATTACCCCCTGCCAGACCTCTTACATATGCAGATGTTGTGCGGGGCATTACACATGACAGAGAGGCAGATGCTTTGTTGGTCTGCAAACCATTTGAGTTTAAACCTATTTTGCCTCAGTCAGTGTTGTCAGAGAAGGATTGCACTCACTCCTACGTAGAGGACTGGCTCACAGAGTTAAGACCACAGTCTCCCCAGTCAGGGGCGTCTGACAGTCAACGTAGACCCCTCTCTCCTGACTCGCCTGTTCCTCAGTTCAGATCTCTCCATGTCGGTTACCATGTGGAATTGTCAAGGCAAAGGTCGTTTACACCTCAATCAACAATTTCCGACTGGGAAGGTACCGATATGTGTCTGGAAACCTTATTTGATGAGACCAGAGCAGAGTCGCCACAGTCAGTTTTATCAGACTTTGAACTTGATAAATTATTTAACAGCAGGGCGTTGTCCCCGGAATCAGTGTCTTCAGATTTTGACTTTTCGCTCCTGCAGGACTGGTTGGCAGACTTTAGAGCATCCTCCCCAGAATCAGTGGTTTTCCAAAGTCAGTGTAGGCCCCTCTCACCTGACTCACCTCTTCCTCAGTTCAGCGCCCCTCATGTGGGTTACCATGTTGAGTTGTCAAGGCACAGATCCTTTACACCACAATCAGCATTTTCAGACTGGGAAGGTACTGATTTGTGTCTGGAAAGTCTGTTTGACGAGACCAGAGCAGAGTCTCCGCAATCAATTTTGTCTGACTTTGAACTTGATAAATTATTTAGCAGCAGGGCGTTGTCCCCGGAATCAGTGTCTTCAGATTTTGACTTTTCGCTCCTGCAGGACTGGTTAGCAGACTTTAGAGCATCCTCCCCAGAATCTGTGGCATCAATGGAGCAGTGCTCTTTGCCTCCTCGCATGACATTTGACCAGATGCGGACTCAACATTGTAGCTATTACTTACAGTACTCTGAAAGTAGACCAGTATCACCTTTTTCAACACTGTCAGATGTTGAGTTTTCCGAATTTTGTCTAGAGGAATTGTTTGACGACAACAGACCAGATTCGCCAGATTCACTTACTTTACAGGTCCACACCAAAGACACACGCGGAACTGTAACTGCGTCCCCACCATTGCCCCCTGCAAGACCTCTTACATATGCAGATGTTGTACGGGGCATTACACATGACACAAAAGCAGATGCTTTGTTGGTCTGCAAACCATTTGAGTTTAAACCTATTTTGCCTCAGTCAGTGTTGTCAGAGAAGGAGTGCACTCACTCCTACATAGAGGACTGGCTCACAGAGTTAAGACCACAGTCTCCCCAGTCAGGGGCGTCTGACAGTCAACGTAGACCCCTCTCTCCTGACTCGCCTGTTCCTCAGTTAAGATCTCTCCATGTCGGTTACCATGTGGAATTGTCAAGGCAAAGGTCGTTTACACCTCAATCAACAATTTCCGACTGGGAAGGTACCGATATGTGTCTGGAAACCTTATTTGATGAGACCAGAGCAGAGTCGCCACAGTCAGTTTTATCAGACTTTGAACTTGATAAATTATTTAACAGCAGGGCGTTGTCCCCGGAATCAGTGTCTTCAGATTTTGACTTTTCGCTCCTGCAGGACTGGTTGGCAGACTTTAGAGCATGCTCCCCAGAATCAGTGGTTTTCCAAAGTCAGTGTAGGCCCCTCTCACCTGACTCACCTCTTCCTCAGTTCAGCCCCCCTCATGTGGGTTACCATGTTGAGTTGTCAAGGCACAGATCCTTTACACCACAATCAGCATTTTCAGACTGGGAAGGTACTGATTTGTGTCTGGAAAGTCTGTTTGACGAGATCAGAGCAGAGTCTCCGCAATCAATTTTGTCTGACTTTGAACTTGATAAATTATTTAGCAGCAGGGCGTTGTCCCCGGAATCAGTGTCTTCAGATTTTGACTTTTCGCTCCTGCAGGACTGGTTAGCAGACTTTAGAGCATCCTCCCCAGAATCTGTGGCATCAATGGAGCAGTGCTCTTTGCCTCCTCGCATGACATTTGACCAGATGCGGACTCAACATTGTAACTATTACTTACAGTACTCTGAAAGTAGACCAGTATCATCTTTTTCAACACTGTCAGATGTTGAGTTTTCCGAATTTTGTCTAGAGGAATTGTTTGACGACAACAGACCAGATTCGCCAGATTCACTTACTTTACAGGTCCACACCAAAGACACAAGTGGAACTGTAACTGCGTCCCCACCATTGCCCCCTGCAAGACCTCTTACATATGCAGATGTTGTGCGGGGCATTACACATGACAGAGAGGCAGATGCTTTGTTGGTCTGCAAACCATTTGAGTTTAAACCTATTTTGCCTCAGTCAGTGTTGTCAGAGAAGGAGTGCACTCACTCCTACGTAGAGGACTGGCTCACAGAGTTAAGACCACAGTCTCCCCAGTCAGGGGCGTCTGACAGTCAACGTAGACCCCTCTCTCCTGACTCGCCTGTTCCTCAGTTCAGATCTCTCCATGTCGGTCACCATGTGGAATTGTCAAGGCAAAGGTCGTTTACACCTCAATCAACAATTTCCGACTGGGAAGGTAGTGATTTGTGTCTGGAAAGTCTGTTTGACGAAACCAGAGCAGGGTCTCCGCAATCAGTTTTGTCTGACTTTGAACTTGATAAATTATTTAACAGCAGGGCGTTGTCCCCGGAATCAGTGTCTTCAGATTTTGACTTTTCGCTCCTGCAGGACTGGTTGGCAGACTTTAGAGCATCCTCCCCAGAATCAGTGGTTTTCCAAAGTCAGTGTAGGCCCCTCTCACCTGACTCACCTCTTCCTCAGTTCAGCGCCCCTCATGTGGGTTACCATGTTGAGTTGTCAAGGCACAGATCCTTTACACCACAATCAGCATTTTCAGACTGGGAAGGTACTGATTTGTGTCTGGAAAGTCTGTTTGACGAGATCAGAGCAGAGTCTCCGCAATCAATTTTGTCTGACTTTGAACTTGATAAATTATTTAGCAGCAGGGCGTTGTCCCCGGAATCAGTGTCTTCAGATTTTGACTTTTCGCTCCTGCAGGACTGGTTAGCAGACTTTAGAGCATCCTCCCCAGAATCTGTGGCATCAATGGAGCAGTGCTCTTTGCCTCCTCGCATGACATTTGACCAGATGCGGACTCAACATTGTAACTATTACTTACAGTACTCTGAAAGTAGACCAGTATCACCTTTTTCAACACTGTCAGATGTTGAGTTTTCCGAATTTTGTCTAGAGGAATTGTTTGACGACAACAGACCAGATTCGCCAGATTCACTTACTTTACAGGTCCACACCAAAGACACAAGCGGAACTGTAACTGCGTCCCCACCATTGCCCCCTGCAAGACCTCTTACATATGCAGATGTTGTACGGGGCATTACACATGACAGAGAGGCAGATGCTTTGTTGGTCTGCAAACCATTTGAGTTTAAACCTATTTGGTCTCGATCAGTGTTGTCAGAGAAAGATTGCACTCACTCCTACGTAGAGGACTGGCTCACAGAGTTAAGACCACAGTCTCCCCAGTCAGGGGCGTCTGACAGTCAACGTAGACCCCTCTCTCCTGACTCGCCTGTTCCTCAGTTCAGATCTCTCCATGTCGGTTACCATGTGGAATTGTCAAGGCAAAGGTCGTTTACACCTCAATCAACAATTTCTGACTGGGAAGGTACCGATATGTGTCTGGAAACCTTATTTGATGAGACCAGAGCAGAGTCGCCACAGTCAGTTTTATCAGACTTTGAACTTGATAAATTATTTAACAGCAGGGCGTTGTCCCCGGAATCAGTGTCTTCAGATTTTGACTTTTCGCTCCTGCAGGACTGGTTGGCAGACTTTAGAGCATCCTCCCCAGAATCAGTGGTTTTCCAAAGTCAGTGTAGGCCCCTCTCACCTGACTCACCTCTTCCTCAGTTCAGCGCCCCTCATGTGGGTTACCATGTTGAGTTGTCAAGGCACAGATCCTTTACACCACAATCAGCATTTTCAGACTGGGAAGGTACTGATTTGTGTCTGGAAAGTCTGTTTGACGAGACCAGAGCAGAGTCTCCGCAATCAATTTTGTCTGACTTTGAACTTGATAAATTATTTAGCAGCAGGGCGTTCTCCCCGGAATCAGTGTCTTCAGATTTTGACTTTTCGCTCCTGCAGGACTGGTTAGCAGACTTTAGAGCATCCTCCCCAGAATCTGTGGCATCAATGGAGCAGTGCTCTTTGCCTCCTCGCATGACATTTGACCAGATGCGGACTCAACATTGTAACTATTACTTACAGTACTCTGAAAGTAGACCAGTATCACCTTTTTCAACACTGTCAGATGTTGAGTTTTCCGAATTTTGTCTAGAGGAATTGTTTGACGACAACAGACCAGATTCGCCAGATTCACTTACTTTACAGGTCCACACCAAAGACACAAGCGGAACTGTAACTGCGTCCCCACCATTGCCCCCTGCAAGACCTCTTACATATGCAGATGTTGTGCGGGGCATTACACATGACAGAGAGGCAGATGCTTTGTTGGTCTGCAAACCATTTGAGTTTAAACCTATTTGGTCTCGATCAGTGTTGTCAGAGAAAGATTGCACTCACTCCTACGTAGAGGACTGGCTCACAGAGTTAAGACCACAGTCTCCCCAGTCAGGGGCGTCTGACAGTCAACGTAGACCCCTCTCTCCTGACTCGCCTGTTCCTCAGTTCAGATCTCTCCATGTCGGTTACCATGTGGAATTGTCAAGGCAAAGGTCGTTTACACCTCAATCAACAATTTCTGACTGGGAAGGTACCGATATGTGTCTGGAAACCTTATTTGATGAGACCAGAGCAGAGTCGCCACAGTCAGTTTTATCAGACTTTGAACTTGATAAATTATTTAACAGCAGGGCGTTGTCCCCGGAATCAGTGTCTTCAGATTTTGACTTTTCGCTCCTGCAGGACTGGTTGGCAGACTTTAGAGCATGCTCCCCAGAATCAGTGGTTTTCCAAAGTCAGTGTAGGCCCCTCTCACCTGACTCACCTCTTCCTCAGTTCAGCGCCCCTCATGTGGGTTACCATGTTGAGTTGTCAAGGCACAGATCCTTTACACCACAATCAGCATTTTCAGACTGGGAAGGTACTGATTTGTGTCTGAAAAGTCTGTTTGACGAGACCAGAGCAGAGTCTCCGCAATCAATTTTGTCTGACTTTGAACTTGATAAATTATTTAGCAGCAGGGCGTTGTCCCCGGAATCAGTGTCTTCCGATTTTGACTTTTCGCTCCTGCAGGACTGGTTAGCAGACTTTAGAGCATCCTCCCCAGAATCTGTGGCATCAATGGAGCAGTGCTCTTTGCCTCCTCGCATGACATTTGACCAGATGCGGACTCAACATTGTAACTATTACTTACAGTACTCTGAAAGTAGACCAGTATCACCTTTTTCAACATTGTCAGATGTTGAGTTTTCCGAATTTTGTCTAGAGGAATTGTTTGACGACAACAGACCAGATTCGCCAGATTCACTTACTTTACAGGTCCACACCAAAGACACAAGCGGAACTGTAACTGCGTCCCCACCATTGCCCCCTGCCAGACCTCTTACATATGCAGATGTTGTGCGGGGCATTACACATGACAGAGAGGCAGATGCTTTGTTGGTCTGCAAACCATTTGAGTTTAAACCTATTTTGCCTCAGTCAGTGTTGTCAGAGAAGGAGTGCACTCACTCCTACGTAGAGGACTGGCTCACAGAGTTAAGACCACAGTCTCCCCAGTCAGGGGCGTATGACAGTCAACGTAGACCCCTCTCTCCTGACTCGCCTGTTCCTCAGTTCAGATCTCTCCATGTCGGTTACCATGTGGAATTGTCAAGGCAAAGGTCGTTTACACCTCAATCAACAATTTCCGACTGGGAAGGTACCGATATGTGTCTGGAAACCTTATTTGATGAGACCAGAGCAGAGTCGCCGCAGTCAGTTTTATCAGACTTTGAACTTGATAAATTATTTAACAGCAGGGCGTTGTCCCCGGAATCAGTGTCTTCAGATTTTGACTTTTCGCTCCTGCAGGACTGGTTGGCAGACTTTAGAGCATCCTCCCCAGAATCAGTGGTATTCCAAAGTCAGTGTAGGCCCCTCTCACCTGACTCACCTCTTCCTCAGTTCAGCCCCCCTCATGTGGGTTACCATGTTGAGTTGTCAAGGCACAGATCCTTTACACCACAATCAGCATTTTCAGACTGGGAAGGTACTGATTTGTGTCTGGAAAGTCTGTTTGACGAGATCAGAGCAGAGTCTCCGCAATCAATTTTGTCTGACTTTGAACTTGATAAATTATTTAGCAGCAGGGCGTTGTCCCCGGAATCAGTGTCTTCAGATTTTGACTTTTCGCTCCTGCAGGACTGGTTAGCAGACTTTAGAGCATCCTCCCCAGAATCTGTGGCATCAATGGAGCAGTGCTCTTTGCCTCCTCGCATGACATTTGACCAGATGCGGACTCAACATTGTAACTATTACTTACAGTACTCTGAAAGTAGACCAGTATCACCTTTTTCAACACTGTCAGATGTTGAGTTTTCCGAATTTTGTCTAGAGGAATTGTTTGACGACAACAGACCAGATTCGCCAGATTCACTTACTTTACAGGTCCACACCAAAGACACAAGCGGAACTGTAACTGCGTCCCCACCATTGCCCCCTGCAAGACCTCTTACATATGCAGATGTTGTACGGGGCATTACACATGACAGAGAGGCAGATGCTTTGTTGGTCTGCAAACCATTTGAGTTTAAACCTATTTGGTCTCGATCAGTGTTGTCAGAGAAAGATTGCACTCACTCCTACGTAGAGGACTGGCTCACAGAGTTAAGACCACAGTCTCCCCAGTCAGGGGCGTCTGACAGTCAACGTAGACCCCTCTCTCCTGACTCGCCTGTTCCTCAGTTCAGATCTCTCCATGTCGGTTACCATGTGGAATTGTCAAGGCAAAGGTCGTTTACACCTCAATCAACAATTTCTGACTGGGAAGGTACCGATATGTGTCTGGAAACCTTATTTGATGAGACCAGAGCAGAGTCGCCACAGTCAGTTTTATCAGACTTTGAACTTGATAAATTATTTAACAGCAGGGCGTTGTCCCCGGAATCAGTGTCTTCAGATTTTGACTTTTCGCTCCTGCAGGACTGGTTGGCAGACTTTAGAGCATGCTCCCCAGAATCAGTGGTTTTCCAAAGTCAGTGTAGGCCCCTCTCACCTGACTCACCTCTTCCTCAGTTCAGCGCCCCTCATGTGGGTTACCATGTTGAGTTGTCAAGGCACAGATCCTTTACACCACAATCAGCATTTTCAGACTGGGAAGGTACTGATTTGTGTCTGGAAAGTCTGTTTGACGAGACCAGAGCAGAGTCTCCGCAATCAATTTTGTCTGACTTTGAACTTGATAAATTATTTAGCAGCAGGGCGTTCTCCCCGGAATCAGTGTCTTCAGATTTTGACTTTTCGCTCCTGCAGGACTGGTTAGCAGACTTTAGAGCATCCTCCCCAGAATCTGTGGCATCAATGGAGCAGTGCTCTTTGCCTCCTCGCATGACATTTGACCAGATGCGGACTCAACATTGTAACTATTACTTACAGTACTCTGAAAGTAGACCAGTATCACCTTTTTCAACACTGTCAGATGTTGAGTTTTCCGAATTTTGTCTAGAGGAATTGTTTGACGACAACAGACCAGATTCGCCAGATTCACTTACTTTACAGGTCCACACCAAAGACACAAGCGGAACTGTAACTGCGTCCCCACCATTGCCCCCTGCAAGACCTCTTACATATGCAGATGTTGTGCGGGGCATTACACATGACAGAGAGGCAGATGCTTTGTTGGTCTGCAAACCATTTGAGTTTAAACCTATTTGGTCTCGATCAGTGTTGTCAGAGAAAGATTGCACTCACTCCTACGTAGAGGACTGGCTCACAGAGTTAAGACCACAGTCTCCCCAGTCAGGGGCGTCTGACAGTCAACGTAGACCCCTCTCTCCTGACTCGCCTGTTCCTCAGTTCAGATCTCTCCATGTCGGTTACCATGTGGAATTGTCAAGGCAAAGGTCGTTTACACCTCAATCAACAATTTCTGACTGGGAAGGTACCGATATGTGTCTGGAAACCTTATTTGATGAGACCAGAGCAGAGTCGCCACAGTCAGTTTTATCAGACTTTGAACTTGATAAATTATTTAACAGCAGGGCGTTGTCCCCGGAATCAGTGTCTTCAGATTTTGACTTTTCGCTCCTGCAGGACTGGTTGGCAGACTTTAGAGCATGCTCCCCAGAATCAGTGGTTTTCCAAAGTCAGTGTAGGCCCCTCTCACCTGACTCACCTCTTCCTCAGTTCAGCGCCCCTCATGTGGGTTACCATGTTGAGTTGTCAAGGCACAGATCCTTTACACCACAATCAGCATTTTCAGACTGGGAAGGTACTGATTTGTGTCTGAAAAGTCTGTTTGACGAGACCAGAGCAGAGTCTCCGCAATCAATTTTGTCTGACTTTGAACTTGATAAATTATTTAGCAGCAGGGCGTTGTCCCCGGAATCAGTGTCTTCCGATTTTGACTTTTCGCTCCTGCAGGACTGGTTAGCAGACTTTAGAGCATCCTCCCCAGAATCTGTGGCATCAATGGAGCAGTGCTCTTTGCCTCCTCGCATGACATTTGACCAGATGCGGACTCAACATTGTAACTATTACTTACAGTACTCTGAAAGTAGACCAGTATCACCTTTTTCAACATTGTCAGATGTTGAGTTTTCCGAATTTTGTCTAGAGGAATTGTTTGACGACAACAGACCAGATTCGCCAGATTCACTTACTTTACAGGTCCACACCAAAGACACAAGCGGAACTGTAACTGCGTCCCCACCATTGCCCCCTGCCAGACCTCTTACATATGCAGATGTTGTGCGGGGCATTACACATGACAGAGAGGCAGATGCTTTGTTGGTCTGCAAACCATTTGAGTTTAAACCTATTTTGCCTCAGTCAGTGTTGTCAGAGAAGGAGTGCACTCACTCCTACGTAGAGGACTGGCTCACAGAGTTAAGACCACAGTCTCCCCAGTCAGGGGCGTATGACAGTCAACGTAGACCCCTCTCTCCTGACTCGCCTGTTCCTCAGTTCAGATCTCTCCATGTCGGTTACCATGTGGAATTGTCAAGGCAAAGGTCGTTTACACCTCAATCAACAATTTCCGACTGGGAAGGTACCGATATGTGTCTGGAAACCTTATTTGATGAGACCAGAGCAGAGTCGCCGCAGTCAGTTTTATCAGACTTTGAACTTGATAAATTATTTAACAGCAGGGCGTTGTCCCCGGAATCAGTGTCTTCAGATTTTGACTTTTCGCTCCTGCAGGACTGGTTGGCAGACTTTAGAGCATCCTCCCCAGAATCAGTGGTATTCCAAAGTCAGTGTAGGCCCCTCTCACCTGACTCACCTCTTCCTCAGTTCAGCCCCCCTCATGTGGGTTACCATGTTGAGTTGTCAAGGCACAGATCCTTTACACCACAATCAGCATTTTCAGACTGGGAAGGTACTGATTTGTGTCTGGAAAGTCTGTTTGACGAGACCAGAGCAGAGTCTCCGCAATCAATTTTGTCTGACTTTGAACATGATAAATTATTTAGCAGCAGGGCGTTGTCCCCGGAATCAGTGTCTTCCGATTTTGACTTTTCGCTCCTGCAGGACTGGTTAGCAGACTTTAGAGCATCCTCCCCAGAATCTGTGGCATCAATGGAGCAGTGCTCTTTGCCTCCTCGCATGACATTTGACCAGATGCAGACTCAACATTGTAACTATTACTTACAGTACTCTGAAAGTAGACCAGTATCACCTTTTTCAACACTGTCAGATGTTGAGTTTTCCGAATTTTGTCTAGAGGAATTATTTGACGACAACAGACCAGATTCGCCAGATTCACTTACTTTACAGGTCCACACCAAAGACACAAGCGGAACTGTAACTGCGTCCCCACCATTGCCCCCTGCAAGACCTCTTACATATGCAGATGTTGTACGGGGCGTTACACATGACAGAAAAGCAGATGCTTTGTTGGTCTGCAAACCATTTGAGTTTAAACCTATTTGGTCTCGATCAGTGTTGTCAGAGAAGGATTGCACTCACTCCTACGTAGAGGACTGGCTCACAGAATTAAGACCACAGTCTCCCCAGTCAGGGGCGTCTGACATTCAGCGTAGACCCCTCTCTCCTGACTCGCCTGTTCCTCAGTTCAGATCTCTCCATGTCGGTTACCATGTGGAATTGTCAAGGCAAAGGTCGTTTACACCTCAATCAACAATTTCCGACTGGGAAGGTACCGATATGTGTCTGGAAACCTTATTTGATGAGACCAGAGCAGAGTCGCCACAGTCAGTTTTATCAGACTTTGAACTTGATAAATTATTTAACAGCAGGGCGTTGTCCCCGGAATCAGTGTCTTCAGATTTTGACTTTTCGCTCCTGCAGGACTGGTTGGCAGACTTTAGAGCATCCTCCCCAGAATCAGTGGTTTTCCAAAGTCAGTGTAGGCCCCTCTCACCTGACTCACCTCTTCCTCAGTTCAGCGCCCCTCATGTGGGTTACCATGTTGAGTTGTCAAGGCACAGATCCTTTACACCACAATCAGCATTTTCAGACTGGGAAGGTACTGATTTGTGTCTGGAAAGTCTGTTTGACGAGATCAGAGCAGAGTCTCCGCAATCAATTTTGTCTGACTTTGAACTTGATAAATTATTTAGCAGCAGGGCGTTGTCCCCGGAATCAGTGTCTTCCGATTTTGACTTTTCGCTCCTGCAGGACTGGTTAGCAGACTTTAGAGCATCCTCCCCAGAATCTGTGGCATCAATGGAGCAGTGCTCTTTGCCTCCTCGCATGACATTTGACCAGATGCGGACTCAACATTGCAACTATTACTTACAGTACTCTGAAAGTAGACCAGTATCACCTTTTTCAACACTGTCAGATGTTGAGTTTTCCGAATTTTGTCTAGAGGAATTGTTTGACGACAACAGACCAGATTCGCCAGATTCACTTACTTTACAGGTCCACACCAAAGACACAAGCGGAACTGTAACTGCGTTCCCACCATTGCCCCCTGCAAGACCTCTTACATATGCAGATGTTGTACGGGGCATTACACATGACAGAGAGGCAGATGCTTTGTTGGTCTGCAAACCATTTGAGTTTAAACCTATTTGGTCTCGATCAGTGTTGTCAGAGAAAGATTGCACTCACTCCTACGTAGAGGACTGGCTCACAGAGTTAAGACCACAGTCTCCCCAGTCAGGGGCGTCTGACAGTCAACGTAGACCCCTCTCTCCTGACTCGCCTGTTCCTCAGTTCAGATCTCTCCATGTCGGTTACCATGTGGAATTGTCAAGGCAAAGGTCGTTTACACCTCAATCAACAATTTCTGACTGGGAAGGTACCGATATGTGTCTGGAAACCTTATTTGATGAGACCAGAGCAGAGTCGCCACAGTCAGTTTTATCAGACTTTGAACTTGATAAATTATTTAACAGCAGGGCGTTGTCCCCGGAATCAGTGTCTTCAGATTTTGACTTTTCGCTCCTGCAGGACTGGTTGGCAGACTTTAGAGCATCCTCCCCAGAATCAGTGGTTTTCCAAAGTCAGTGTAGGCCCCTCTCACCTGACTCACCTCTTCCTCAGTTCAGCGCCCCTCATGTGGGTTACCATGTTGAGTTGTCAAGGCACAGATCCTTTACACCACAATCAGCATTTTCAGACTGGGAAGGTACTGATTTGTGTCTGGAAAGTCTGTTTGACGAGACCAGAGCAGAGTCTCCGCAATCAATTTTGTCTGACTTTGAACTTGATAAATTATTTAGCAGCAGGGCGTTGTCCCCGGAATCAGTGTCTTCCGATTTTGACTTTTCGCTCCTGCAGGACTGGTTAGCAGACTTTAGAGCATCCTCCCCAGAATCTGTGGCATCAATGGAGCAGTGCTCTTTGCCTCCTCGCATGACATTTGACCAGATGCGGACTCAACATTGTAACTATTACTTACAGTACTCTGAAAGTAGACCAGTATCACCTTTTTCAACATTGTCAGATGTTGAGTTTTCCGAATTTTGTCTAGAGGAATTGTTTGACGACAACAGACCAGATTCGCCAGATTCACTTACTTTACAGGTCCACACCAAAGACACAAGCGGAACTGTAACTGCGTCCCCACCATTGCCCCCTGCCAGACCTCTTACATATGCAGATGTTGTGCGGGGCATTACACATGACAGAGTTGCAGATGCTTTGTTGGTCTGCAAACCATTTGAGTTTAAACCTATTTTGCCTCAGTCAGTGTTGTCAGAGAAGGAGTGCACTCACTCCTACGTAGAGGACTGGCTCACAGAATTAAGACCACAGTCTCCCCAGTCAGGGGCGTCTGACATTCAACGTAGACCCCTCTCTCCTGACTCGCCTGTTCCTCAGTTCAGATCTCTCCATGTCGGTTACCATGTGGAATTGTCAAGGCAAAGGTCGTTTACACCTCAATCAACAATTTCCGACTGGGAAGGTACTGATTTGTGTCTGGAAAGTCTGTTTGACGAAACCAGAGCAGGGTCTCCGCAATCAGTTTTGTCTGACTTTGAACTTGATAAATTATTTAACAGCAGGGCGTTGTCCCCGGAATCAGTGTCTTCAGATTTTGACTTTTCGCTCCTGCAGGACTGGTTGGCAGACTTTAGAGCATCCTCCCCAGAATCAGTGGTTTTCCAAAGTCAGTGTAGGCCCCTCTCACCTGACTCACCTCTTCCTCAGTTCAGCCCCCCTCATGTGGGTTACCATGTTGAGTTGTCAAGGCACAGATCCTTTACACCACAATCAGCATTTTCCGACTGGGAAGGTACTGATTTGTGTCTGGAAAGTCTGTTTGACGAGACCAGAGCAGGGTCTCCGCAATCAGTTTTGTCTGACTTTGAACTTGATAAATTATTTAACAGCAGGGCGTTGTCCCCGGAATCAGTGTCTTCAGATTTTGACTTTTCGCTCCTGCAGGACTGGTTGGCAGACTTTAGAGCATCCTCCCCAGAATCAGTGGTATTCCAAAGTCAGTGTAGGCCCCTCTCACCTGACTCACCTCTTCCTCAGTTCAGCGCCCCTCATGTGGGTTACCATGTTGAGTTGTCAAGGCACAGATCCTTTACACCACAATCAGCATTTTCAGACTGGGAAGGTACTGATTTGTGTCTGGAAAGTCTGTTTGACGAGATCAGAGCAGAGTCTCCGCAATCAATTTTGTCTGACTTTGAACTTGATAAATTATTTAGCAGCAGGGCGTTGTCCCCGGAATCAGTGTCTTCAGATTTTGACTTTTCGCTCCTGCAGGACTGGTTAGCAGACTTTAGAGCATCCTCCCCAGAATCTGTGGCATCAATGGAGCAGTGCTCTTTGCCTCCTCGCATGACATTTGACCAGATGCGGACTCAACATTGTAACTATTACTTACAGTACTCTGAAAGTAGACCAGTATCACCTTTTTCAACACTGTCAGATGTTGAGTTTTCCGAATTTTGTCTAGAGGAATTGTTTGACGACAACAGACCAGATTCGCCAGATTCACTTACTTTACAGGTCCACACCAAAGACACAAGCGGACATGTAACTGCGTCCCCACCATTGCCCCCTGCAAGACCTCTTACATATGCAGATGTTGTACGGGGCATTACACATGACAGAGAGGCAGATGCTTTGTTGGTCTGCAAACCATTTGAGTTTAAACCTATTTGGTCTCGATCAGTGTTGTCAGAGAAGGATTGCACTCACTCCTACGTAGAGGACTGGCTCACAGAGTTAAGACCACAGTCTCCCCAGTCAGTGGCGTCTGACATTCAACGTAGACCCCTCTCTCCTGACTCGCCTGTTCCTCAGTTCAGATCTCTCCATGTCGGCTATCATGTGGAGTTGTCAAGGCAAAGGTCGTTTACACCTCAATCAACAATTTCCGACTGGGAAGGTACTGATTTGTGTCTGGAAAGTCTGTTTGACGAAACCAGAGCAGGGTCTCCGCAATCAGTTTTGTCTGACTTTGAACTTGATAAATTATTTAACAGCAGGGCGTTGTCCCCGGAATCAGTGTCTTCAGATTTTGACTTTTCGCTCCTGCAGGACTGGTTGGCAGACTTTAGAGCATCCTCCCCAGAATCAGTGGTATTCCAAAGTCAGTGTAGGCCCCTCTCACCTGACTCACCTCTTCCTCAGTTCAGCCCCCCTCATGTGGGTTACCATGTTGAGTTGTCAAGGCACAGATCCTTTACACCACAATCAGCATTTTCAGACTGGGAAGGTACTGATTTGTGTCTGGAAAGTCTGTTTGATGAGACCAGAGCAGAGTCTCCGCAATCAATTTTGTCTGACTTTGAACATGATAAATTATTTAGCAGCAGGGCGTTGTCCCCGGAATCAGTGTCTTCCGATTTTGACTTTTCGCTCCTGCAGGACTGGTTGGCAGACTTTAGAGCATCCTCCCCAGAATCAGTGGTTTTCCAAAGTCAGTGTAGGCCCCTCTCACCTGACTCACCTCTTCCTCAGTTCAGCGCCCCTCATGTGGGTTACCATGTTGAGTTGTCAAGGCACAGATCCTTTACACCACAATCAGCATTTTCAGACTGGGAAGGTACTGATTTGTGTCTGGAAAGTCTGTTTGACGAGATCAGAGCAGAGTCTCCGCAATCAATTTTGTCTGACTTTGAACTTGATAAATTATTTAGCAGCAGGGCGTTGTCCCCGGAATCAGTGTCTTCAGATTTTGACTTTTCGCTCCTGCAGGACTGGTTAGCAGACTTTAGAGCATCCTCCCCAGAATCTGTGGCATCAATGGAGCAGTGCTCTTTGCCTCCTCGCATGACATTTGACCAGATGCGGACTCAACATTGTAACTATTACTTACAGTACTCTGAAAGTAGACCAGTATCACCTTTTTCAACACTGTCAGATGTTGAGTTTTCCGAATTTTGTCTAGAGGAATTGTTTGACGACAACAGACCAGATTCGCCAGATTCACTTACTTTACAGGTCCACACCAAAGACACAAGCGGACATGTAACTGCGTCCCCACCATTGCCCCCTGCAAGACCTCTTACATATGCAGATGTTGTACGGGGCATTACACATGACAGAAAAGCAGATGCTTTGTTGGTCTGCAAACCATTTGAGTTTAAACCTATTTTGCCTCAGTCAGTGTTGTCAGAGAAGGAGTGCACTCACTCCTACGTAGAGGACTGGCTCACAGAATTAAGACCACAGTCTCCCCAGTCAGGGGCGTCTGACATTCAACGTAGACCCCTCTCTCCTGACTCGCCTGTTCCTCAGTTCAGATCTCTCCATGTCGGTTACCATGTGGAATTGTCAAGGCAAAGGTCGTTTACACCTCAATCAACAATTTCCGACTGGGAAGGTACTGATTTGTGTCTGGAAAGTCTGTTTGACGAAACCAGAGCAGGGTCTCCGCAATCAGTTTTGTCTGACTTTGAACTTGATAAATTATTTAACAGCAGGGCGTTGTCCCCGGAATCAGTGTCTTCAGATTTTGACTTTTCGCTCCTGCAGGACTGGTTGGCAGACTTTAGAGCATCCTCCCCAGAATCAGTGGTTTTCCAAAGTCAGTGTAGGCCCCTCTCACCTGACTCACCTCTTCCTCAGTTCAGCCCCCCTCATGTGGGTTACCATGTTGAGTTGTCAAGCCACAGATCCTTTACACCACAATCAGCATTTTCAGACTGGGAAGGTACTGATTTGTGTCTGGAAAGTCTGTTTGACGAGATCAGAGCAGAGTCTCCGCAATCAATTTTGTCTGACTTTGAACTTGATAAATTATTTAGCAGCAGGGCGTTGTCCCCGGAATCAGTGTCTTCAGATTTTGACTTTTCGCTCCTGCAGGACTGGTTAGCAGACTTTAGAGCATCCTCCCCAGAATCTGTGGCATCAATGGAGCAGTGCTCTTTGCCTCCTCGCATGACATTTGACCAGATGCGGACTCAACATTGTAGCTATTACTTACAGTACTCTGAAAGTAGACCAGTATCACCTTTTTCAACACTGTCAGATGTTGAGTTTTCCGAATTTTGTCTAGAGGAATTGTTTGACGACAACAGACCAGATTCGCCAGATTCACTTACTTTACAGGTCCACACCAAAGATACAAGCGGAACTGTAACTGCGTCCCCACCATTACCCCCTGCCAGACCTCTTACATATGCAGATGTTGTGCGGGGCATTACACATGACAGAGAGGCAGATGCTTTGTTGGTCTGCAAACCATTTGAGTTTAAACCTATTTTGCCTCAGTCAGTGTTGTCAGAGAAGGATTGCACTCACTCCTACGTAGAGGACTGGCTCACAGAGTTAAGACCACAGTCTCCCCAGTCAGGGGCGTCTGACAGTCAACGTAGACCCCTCTCTCCTGACTCGCCTGTTCCTCAGTTCAGATCTCTCCATGTCGGTTACCATGTGGAATTGTCAAGGCAAAGGTCGTTTACACCTCAATCAACAATTTCCGACTGGGAAGGTACCGATATGTGTCTGGAAACCTTATTTGATGAGACCAGAGCAGAGTCGCCACAGTCAGTTTTATCAGACTTTGAACTTGATAAATTATTTAACAGCAGGGCGTTGTCCCCGGAATCAGTGTCTTCAGATTTTGACTTTTCGCTCCTGCAGGACTGGTTGGCAGACTTTAGAGCATCCTCCCCAGAATCAGTGGTTTTCCAAAGTCAGTGTAGGCCCCTCTCACCTGACTCACCTCTTCCTCAGTTCAGCGCCCCTCATGTGGGTTACCATGTTGAGTTGTCAAGGCACAGATCCTTTACACCACAATCAGCATTTTCAGACTGGGAAGGTACTGATTTGTGTCTGGAAAGTCTGTTTGACGAGATCAGAGCAGAGTCTCCGCAATCAATTTTGTCTGACTTTGAACTTGATAAATTATTTAGCAGCAGGGCGTTGTCCCCGGAATCAGTGTCTTCAGATTTTGACTTTTCGCTCCTGCAGGACTGGTTAGCAGACTTTAGAGCATCCTCCCCAGAATCTGTGGCATCAATGGAGCAGTGCTCTTTGCCTCCTCGCATGACATTTGACCAGATGCGGACTCAACATTGTAACTATTACTTACAGTACTCTGAAAGTAGACCAGTATCACCTTTTTCAACACTGTCAGATGTTGAGTTTTCCGAATTTTGTCTAGAGGAATTGTTTGACGACAACAGACCAGATTCGCCAGATTCACTTACTTTACAGGTCCACACCAAAGACACAAGCGGACATGTAACTGCGTCCCCACCATTGCCCCCTGCAAGACCTCTTACATATGCAGATGTTGTACGGGGCATTACACATGACAGAGAGGCAGATGCTTTGTTGGTCTGCAAACCATTTGAGTTTAAACCTATTTGGTCTCGATCAGTGTTGTCAGAGAAGGATTGCACTCACTCCTACGTAGAGGACTGGCTCACAGAGTTAAGACCACAGTCTCCCCAGTCAGTGGCGTCTGACATTCAACGTAGACCCCTCTCTCCTGACTCGCCTGTTCCTCAGTTCAGATCTCTCCATGTCGGCTATCATGTGGAGTTGTCAAGGCAAAGGTCGTTTACACCTCAATCAACAATTTCCGACTGGGAAGGTACTGATTTGTGTCTGGAAAGTCTGTTTGACGAAACCAGAGCAGGGTCTCCGCAATCAGTTTTGTCTGACTTTGAACTTGATAAATTATTTAACAGCAGGGCGTTGTCCCCGGAATCAGTGTCTTCAGATTTTGACTTTTCGCTCCTGCAGGACTGGTTGGCAGACTTTAGAGCATCCTCCCCAGAATCAGTGGTATTCCAAAGTCAGTGTAGGCCCCTCTCACCTGACTCACCTCTTCCTCAGTTCAGCCCCCCTCATGTGGGTTACCATGTTGAGTTGTCAAGGCACAGATCCTTTACACCACAATCAGCATTTTCAGACTGGGAAGGTACTGATTTGTGTCTGGAAAGTCTGTTTGATGAGACCAGAGCAGAGTCTCCGCAATCAATTTTGTCTGACTTTGAACTTGATAAATTATTTAGCAGCAGGGCGTTGTCCCCGGAATCAGTGTCTTCAGATTTTGACTTTTCGCTCCTGCAGGACTGGTTAGCAGACTTTAGAGCATCCTCCCCAGAATCTGTGGCATCAATGGAGCAGTGCTCTTTGCCTCCTCGCATGACATTTGACCAGATGCGGACTCAACATTGCAACTATTACTTACAGTACTCTGAAAGTAGACCAGTATCACCTTTTTCAACACTGTCAGATGTTGAGTTTTCCGAATTTTGTCTAGAGGAATTGTTTGACGACAACAGACCAGATTCGCCAGATTCACTTACTTTACAGGTCCACACCAAAGACACAAGCGGAACTGTAACTGCGTTCCCACCATTGCCCCCTGCAAGACCTCTTACATATGCAGATGTTGTACGGGGCATTACACATGACAGAGAGGCAGATGCTTTGTTGGTCTGCAAACCATTTGAGTTTAAACCTATTTGGTCTCGATCAGTGTTGTCAGAGAAAGATTGCACTCACTCCTACGTAGAGGACTGGCTCACAGAGTTAAGACCACAGTCTCCCCAGTCAGGGGCGTCTGACAGTCAACGTAGACCCCTCTCTCCTGACTCGCCTGTTCCTCAGTTCAGATCTCTCCATGTCGGTTACCATGTGGAATTGTCAAGGCAAAGGTCGTTTACACCTCAATCAACAATTTCTGACTGGGAAGGTACCGATATGTGTCTGGAAACCTTATTTGATGAGACCAGAGCAGAGTCGCCACAGTCAGTTTTATCAGACTTTGAACTTGATAAATTATTTAACAGCAGGGCGTTGTCCCCGGAATCAGTGTCTTCAGATTTTGACTTTTCGCTCCTGCAGGACTGGTTGGCAGACTTTAGAGCATCCTCCCCAGAATCAGTGGTTTTCCAAAGTCAGTGTAGGCCCCTCTCACCTGACTCACCTCTTCCTCAGTTCAGCGCCCCTCATGTGGGTTACCATGTTGAGTTGTCAAGGCACAGATCCTTTACACCACAATCAGCATTTTCAGACTGGGAAGGTACTGATTTGTGTCTGGAAAGTCTGTTTGACGAGACCAGAGCAGAGTCTCCGCAATCAATTTTGTCTGACTTTGAACTTGATAAATTATTTAGCAGCAGGGCGTTGTCCCCGGAATCAGTGTCTTCCGATTTTGACTTTTCGCTCCTGCAGGACTGGTTAGCAGACTTTAGAGCATCCTCCCCAGAATCTGTGGCATCAATGGAGCAGTGCTCTTTGCCTCCTCGCATGACATTTGACCAGATGCGGACTCAACATTGTAACTATTACTTACAGTACTCTGAAAGTAGACCAGTATCACCTTTTTCAACATTGTCAGATGTTGAGTTTTCCGAATTTTGTCTAGAGGAATTGTTTGACGACAACAGACCAGATTCGCCAGATTCACTTACTTTACAGGTCCACACCAAAGACACAAGCGGAACTGTAACTGCGTCCCCACCATTGCCCCCTGCCAGACCTCTTACATATGCAGATGTTGTGCGGGGCATTACACATGACAGAGTTGCAGATGCTTTGTTGGTCTGCAAACCATTTGAGTTTAAACCTATTTTGCCTCAGTCAGTGTTGTCAGAGAAGGAGTGCACTCACTCCTACGTAGAGGACTGGCTCACAGAATTAAGACCACAGTCTCCCCAGTCAGGGGCGTCTGACATTCAACGTAGACCCCTCTCTCCTGACTCGCCTGTTCCTCAGTTCAGATCTCTCCATGTCGGTTACCATGTGGAATTGTCAAGGCAAAGGTCGTTTACACCTCAATCAACAATTTCCGACTGGGAAGGTACTGATTTGTGTCTGGAAAGTCTGTTTGACGAAACCAGAGCAGGGTCTCCGCAATCAGTTTTGTCTGACTTTGAACTTGATAAATTATTTAACAGCAGGGCGTTGTCCCCGGAATCAGTGTCTTCAGATTTTGACTTTTCGCTCCTGCAGGACTGGTTGGCAGACTTTAGAGCATCCTCCCCAGAATCAGTGGTTTTCCAAAGTCAGTGTAGGCCCCTCTCACCTGACTCACCTCTTCCTCAGTTCAGCCCCCCTCATGTGGGTTACCATGTTGAGTTGTCAAGGCACAGATCCTTTACACCACAATCAGCATTTTCCGACTGGGAAGGTACTGATTTGTGTCTGGAAAGTCTGTTTGACGAGACCAGAGCAGGGTCTCCGCAATCAGTTTTGTCTGACTTTGAACTTGATAAATTATTTAACAGCAGGGCGTTGTCCCCGGAATCAGTGTCTTCAGATTTTGACTTTTCGCTCCTGCAGGACTGGTTGGCAGACTTTAGAGCATCCTCCCCAGAATCAGTGGTATTCCAAAGTCAGTGTAGGCCCCTCTCACCTGACTCACCTCTTCCTCAGTTCAGCGCCCCTCATGTGGGTTACCATGTTGAGTTGTCAAGGCACAGATCCTTTACACCACAATCAGCATTTTCAGACTGGGAAGGTACTGATTTGTGTCTGGAAAGTCTGTTTGACGAGATCAGAGCAGAGTCTCCGCAATCAATTTTGTCTGACTTTGAACTTGATAAATTATTTAGCAGCAGGGCGTTGTCCCCGGAATCAGTGTCTTCAGATTTTGACTTTTCGCTCCTGCAGGACTGGTTAGCAGACTTTAGAGCATCCTCCCCAGAATCTGTGGCATCAATGGAGCAGTGCTCTTTGCCTCCTCGCATGACATTTGACCAGATGCGGACTCAACATTGTAACTATTACTTACAGTACTCTGAAAGTAGACCAGTATCACCTTTTTCAACACTGTCAGATGTTGAGTTTTCCGAATTTTGTCTAGAGGAATTGTTTGACGACAACAGACCAGATTCGCCAGATTCACTTACTTTACAGGTCCACACCAAAGACACAAGCGGACATGTAACTGCGTCCCCACCATTGCCCCCTGCAAGACCTCTTACATATGCAGATGTTGTACGGGGCATTACACATGACAGAGAGGCAGATGCTTTGTTGGTCTGCAAACCATTTGAGTTTAAACCTATTTGGTCTCGATCAGTGTTGTCAGAGAAGGATTGCACTCACTCCTACGTAGAGGACTGGCTCACAGAGTTAAGACCACAGTCTCCCCAGTCAGTGGCGTCTGACATTCAACGTAGACCCCTCTCTCCTGACTCGCCTGTTCCTCAGTTCAGATCTCTCCATGTCGGCTATCATGTGGAGTTGTCAAGGCAAAGGTCGTTTACACCTCAATCAACAATTTCCGACTGGGAAGGTACTGATTTGTGTCTGGAAAGTCTGTTTGACGAAACCAGAGCAGGGTCTCCGCAATCAGTTTTGTCTGACTTTGAACTTGATAAATTATTTAACAGCAGGGCGTTGTCCCCGGAATCAGTGTCTTCAGATTTTGACTTTTCGCTCCTGCAGGACTGGTTGGCAGACTTTAGAGCATCCTCCCCAGAATCAGTGGTATTCCAAAGTCAGTGTAGGCCCCTCTCACCTGACTCACCTCTTCCTCAGTTCAGCCCCCCTCATGTGGGTTACCATGTTGAGTTGTCAAGGCACAGATCCTTTACACCACAATCAGCATTTTCAGACTGGGAAGGTACTGATTTGTGTCTGGAAAGTCTGTTTGATGAGACCAGAGCAGAGTCTCCGCAATCAATTTTGTCTGACTTTGAACATGATAAATTATTTAGCAGCAGGGCGTTGTCCCCGGAATCAGTGTCTTCCGATTTTGACTTTTCGCTCCTGCAGGACTGGTTGGCAGACTTTAGAGCATCCTCCCCAGAATCAGTGGTTTTCCAAAGTCAGTGTAGGCCCCTCTCACCTGACTCACCTCTTCCTCAGTTCAGCGCCCCTCATGTGGGTTACCATGTTGAGTTGTCAAGGCACAGATCCTTTACACCACAATCAGCATTTTCAGACTGGGAAGGTACTGATTTGTGTCTGGAAAGTCTGTTTGACGAGATCAGAGCAGAGTCTCCGCAATCAATTTTGTCTGACTTTGAACTTGATAAATTATTTAGCAGCAGGGCGTTGTCCCCGGAATCAGTGTCTTCAGATTTTGACTTTTCGCTCCTGCAGGACTGGTTAGCAGACTTTAGAGCATCCTCCCCAGAATCTGTGGCATCAATGGAGCAGTGCTCTTTGCCTCCTCGCATGACATTTGACCAGATGCGGACTCAACATTGTAACTATTACTTACAGTACTCTGAAAGTAGACCAGTATCACCTTTTTCAACACTGTCAGATGTTGAGTTTTCCGAATTTTGTCTAGAGGAATTGTTTGACGACAACAGACCAGATTCGCCAGATTCACTTACTTTACAGGTCCACACCAAAGACACAAGCGGACATGTAACTGCGTCCCCACCATTGCCCCCTGCAAGACCTCTTACATATGCAGATGTTGTACGGGGCATTACACATGACAGAAAAGCAGATGCTTTGTTGGTCTGCAAACCATTTGAGTTTAAACCTATTTTGCCTCAGTCAGTGTTGTCAGAGAAGGAGTGCACTCACTCCTACGTAGAGGACTGGCTCACAGAATTAAGACCACAGTCTCCCCAGTCAGGGGCGTCTGACATTCAACGTAGACCCCTCTCTCCTGACTCGCCTGTTCCTCAGTTCAGATCTCTCCATGTCGGTTACCATGTGGAATTGTCAAGGCAAAGGTCGTTTACACCTCAATCAACAATTTCCGACTGGGAAGGTACTGATTTGTGTCTGGAAAGTCTGTTTGACGAAACCAGAGCAGGGTCTCCGCAATCAGTTTTGTCTGACTTTGAACTTGATAAATTATTTAACAGCAGGGCGTTGTCCCCGGAATCAGTGTCTTCAGATTTTGACTTTTCGCTCCTGCAGGACTGGTTGGCAGACTTTAGAGCATCCTCCCCAGAATCAGTGGTTTTCCAAAGTCAGTGTAGGCCCCTCTCACCTGACTCACCTCTTCCTCAGTTCAGCGCCCCTCATGTGGGTTACCATGTTGAGTTGTCAAGGCACAGATCCTTTACACCACAATCAGCATTTTCAGACTGGGAAGGTACTGATTTGTGTCTGGAAAGTCTGTTTGACGAGATCAGAGCAGAGTCTCCGCAATCAATTTTGTCTGACTTTGAACTTGATAAATTATTTAGCAGCAGGGCGTTGTCCCCGGAATCAGTGTCTTCAGATTTTGACTTTTCGCTCCTGCAGGACTGGTTAGCAGACTTTAGAGCATCCTCCCCAGAATCTGTGGCATCAATGGAGCAGTGCTCTTTGCCTCCTCGCATGACATTTGACCAGATGCGGACTCAACATTGTAGCTATTACTTACAGTACTCTGAAAGTAGACCAGTATCACCTTTTTCAACACTGTCAGATGTTGAGTTTTCCGAATTTTGTCTAGAGGAATTGTTTGACGACAACAGACCAGATTCGCCAGATTCACTTACTTTACAGGTCCACACCAAAGATACAAGCGGAACTGTAACTGCGTCCCCACCATTACCCCCTGCCAGACCTCTTACATATGCAGATGTTGTGCGGGGCATTACACATGACAGAGAGGCAGATGCTTTGTTGGTCTGCAAACCATTTGAGTTTAAACCTATTTTGCCTCAGTCAGTGTTGTCAGAGAAGGATTGCACTCACTCCTACGTAGAGGACTGGCTCACAGAGTTAAGACCACAGTCTCCCCAGTCAGGGGCGTCTGACAGTCAACGTAGACCCCTCTCTCCTGACTCGCCTGTTCCTCAGTTCAGATCTCTCCATGTCGGTTACCATGTGGAATTGTCAAGGCAAAGGTCGTTTACACCTCAATCAACAATTTCCGACTGGGAAGGTACCGATATGTGTCTGGAAACCTTATTTGATGAGACCAGAGCAGAGTCGCCACAGTCAGTTTTATCAGACTTTGAACTTGATAAATTATTTAACAGCAGGGCGTTGTCCCCGGAATCAGTGTCTTCAGATTTTGACTTTTCGCTCCTGCAGGACTGGTTGGCAGACTTTAGAGCATCCTCCCCAGAATCAGTGGTTTTCCAAAGTCAGTGTAGGCCCCTCTCACCTGACTCACCTCTTCCTCAGTTCAGCGCCCCTCATGTGGGTTACCATGTTGAGTTGTCAAGGCACAGATCCTTTACACCACAATCAGCATTTTCAGACTGGGAAGGTACTGATTTGTGTCTGGAAAGTCTGTTTGACGAGATCAGAGCAGAGTCTCCGCAATCAATTTTGTCTGACTTTGAACTTGATAAATTATTTAGCAGCAGGGCGTTGTCCCCGGAATCAGTGTCTTCAGATTTTGACTTTTCGCTCCTGCAGGACTGGTTAGCAGACTTTAGAGCATCCTCCCCAGAATCTGTGGCATCAATGGAGCAGTGCTCTTTGCCTCCTCGCATGACATTTGACCAGATGCGGACTCAACATTGTAACTATTACTTACAGTACTCTGAAAGTAGACCAGTATCACCTTTTTCAACACTGTCAGATGTTGAGTTTTCCGAATTTTGTCTAGAGGAATTGTTTGACGACAACAGACCAGATTCGCCAGATTCACTTACTTTACAGGTCCACACCAAAGACACAAGCGGACATGTAACTGCGTCCCCACCATTGCCCCCTGCAAGACCTCTTACATATGCAGATGTTGTACGGGGCATTACACATGACAGAGAGGCAGATGCTTTGTTGGTCTGCAAACCATTTGAGTTTAAACCTATTTGGTCTCGATCAGTGTTGTCAGAGAAGGATTGCACTCACTCCTACGTAGAGGACTGGCTCACAGAGTTAAGACCACAGTCTCCCCAGTCAGTGGCGTCTGACATTCAACGTAGACCCCTCTCTCCTGACTCGCCTGTTCCTCAGTTCAGATCTCTCCATGTCGGCTATCATGTGGAGTTGTCAAGGCAAAGGTCGTTTACACCTCAATCAACAATTTCCGACTGGGAAGGTACTGATTTGTGTCTGGAAAGTCTGTTTGACGAAACCAGAGCAGGGTCTCCGCAATCAGTTTTGTCTGACTTTGAACTTGATAAATTATTTAACAGCAGGGCGTTGTCCCCGGAATCAGTGTCTTCAGATTTTGACTTTTCGCTCCTGCAGGACTGGTTGGCAGACTTTAGAGCATCCTCCCCAGAATCAGTGGTATTCCAAAGTCAGTGTAGGCCCCTCTCACCTGACTCACCTCTTCCTCAGTTCAGCCCCCCTCATGTGGGTTACCATGTTGAGTTGTCAAGGCACAGATCCTTTACACCACAATCAGCATTTTCAGACTGGGAAGGTACTGATTTGTGTCTGGAAAGTCTGTTTGACGAGATCAGAGCAGAGTCTCCGCAATCAATTTTGTCTGACTTTGAACTTGATAAATTATTTAGCAGCAGGGCGTTGTCCCCGGAATCAGTGTCTTCAGATTTTGACTTTTCGCTCCTGCAGGACTGGTTAGCAGACTTTAGAGCATCCTCCCCAGAATCTGTGGCATCAATGGAGCAGTGCTCTTTGCCTCCTCGCATGACATTTGACCAGATGCGGACTCAACATTGTAACTATTACTTACAGTACTCTGAAAGTAGACCAGTATCACCTTTTTCAACACTGTCAGATGTTGAGTTTTCCGAATTTTGTCTAGAGGAATTGTTTGACGACAACAGACCAGATTCGCCAGATTCACTTACTTTACAGGTCCACACCAAAGACACAAGCGGACATGTAACTGCGTCCCCACCATTGCCCCCTGCAAGACCTCTTACATATGCAGATGTTGTACGGGGCATTACACATGACAGAGAGGCAGATGCTTTGTTGGTCTGCAAACCATTTGAGTTTAAACCTATTTGGTCTCGATCAGTGTTGTCAGAGAAGGATTGCACTCACTCCTACGTAGAGGACTGGCTCACAGAGTTAAGACCACAGTCTCCCCAGTCAGTGGCGTCTGACATTCAACGTAGACCCCTCTCTCCTGACTCGCCTGTTCCTCAGTTCAGATCTCTCCATGTCGGCTATCATGTGGAGTTGTCAAGGCAAAGGTCGTTTACACCTCAATCAACAATTTCCGACTGGGAAGGTACTGATTTGTGTCTGGAAAGTCTGTTTGACGAAACCAGAGCAGGGTCTCCGCAATCAGTTTTGTCTGACTTTGAACTTGATAAATTATTTAACAGCAGGGCGTTGTCCCCGGAATCAGTGTCTTCAGATTTTGACTTTTCGCTCCTGCAGGACTGGTTGGCAGACTTTAGAGCATCCTCCCCAGAATCAGTGGTATTCCAAAGTCAGTGTAGGCCCCTCTCACCTGACTCACCTCTTCCTCAGTTCAGCCCCCCTCATGTGGGTTACCATGTTGAGTTGTCAAGGCACAGATCCTTTACACCACAATCAGCATTTTCAGACTGGGAAGGTACTGATTTGTGTCTGGAAAGTCTGTTTGATGAGACCAGAGCAGAGTCTCCGCAATCAATTTTGTCTGACTTTGAACATGATAAATTATTTAGCAGCAGGGCGTTGTCCCCGGAATCAGTGTCTTCCGATTTTGACTTTTCGCTCCTGCAGGACTGGTTAGCAGACTTTAGAGCATCCTCCCCAGAATCTGTGGCATCAATGGAGCAGTGCTCTTTGCCTCCTCGCATGACATTTGACCAGATGCGGACTCAACATTGTAACTATTACTTACAGTACTCTGAAAGTAGACCAGTATCACCTTTTTCAACACTGTCAGATGTTGAGTTTTCCGAATTTTGTCTAGAGGAATTGTTTGACGACAACAGACCAGATTCGCCAGATTCACTTACTTTACAGGTCCACACCAAAGACACAAGCGGAACTGTAACTGCGTCCCCACCATTGCCCCCTGCCAGACCTCTTACATATGCAGATGTTGTGCGGGGCATTACACATGACAGAGAGGCAGATGCTTTGTTGGTCTGCAAACCATTTGAGTTTAAACCTATTTTGCCTCAGTCAGTGTTGTCAGAGAAGGAGTGCACTCACTCCTACGTAGAGGACTGGCTCACAGAATTAAGACCACAGTCTCCCCAGTCAGGGGCGTCTGACATTCAACGTAGACCCCTCTCTCCTGACTCGCCTGTTCCTCAGTTCAGATCTCTCCATGTCGGTTACCATGTGGAATTGTCAAGGCAAAGGTCGTTTACACCTCAATCAACAATTTCCGACTGGGAAGGTACTGATTTGTGTCTGGAAAGTCTGTTTGACGAAACCAGAGCAGGGTCTCCGCAATCAGTTTTGTCTGACTTTGAACTTGATAAATTATTTAACAGCAGGGCGTTGTCCCCGGAATCAGTGTCTTCAGATTTTGACTTTTCGCTCCTGCAGGACTGGTTGGCAGACTTTAGAGCATCCTCCCCAGAATCAGTGGTTTTCCAAAGTCAGTGTAGGCCCCTCTCACCTGACTCACCTCTTCCTCAGTTCAGCGCCCCTCATGTGGGTTACCATGTTGAGTTGTCAAGGCACAGATCCTTTACACCACAATCAGCATTTTCAGACTGGGAAGGTACTGATTTGTGTCTGGAAAGTCTGTTTGACGAGATCAGAGCAGAGTCTCCGCAATCAATTTTGTCTGACTTTGAACTTGATAAATTATTTAGCAGCAGGGCGTTGTCCCCGGAATCAGTGTCTTCAGATTTTGACTTTACGCTCCTGCAGGACTGGTTAGCAGACTTTAGAGCATCCTCCCCAGAATCTGTGGCATCAATGGAGCAGTGCTCTTTGCCTCCTCGCATGACATTTGACCAGATGCGGACTCAACATTGTAGCTATTACTTACAGTACTCTGAAAGTAGACCAGTATCACCTTTTTCAACACTGTCAGATGTTGAGTTTTCCGAATTTTGTCTAGAGGAATTGTTTGACGACAACAGACCAGATTCGCCAGATTCACTTACTTTACAGGTCCACACCAAAGACACAAGCGGAACTGTAACTGCGTCCCCACCATTACCCCCTGCCAGACCTCTTACATATGCAGATGTTGTGCGGGGCATTACACATGACAGAGAGGCAGATGCTTTGTTGGTCTGCAAACCATTTGAGTTTAAACCTATTTTGCCTCAGTCAGTGTTGTCAGAGAAGGATTGCACTCACTCCTACGTAGAGGACTGGCTCACAGAGTTAAGACCACAGTCTCCCCAGTCAGGGGCGTCTGACAGTCAACGTAGACCCCTCTCTCCTGACTCGCCTGTTCCTCAGTTCAGATCTCTCCATGTCGGTTACCATGTGGAATTGTCAAGGCAAAGGTCGTTTACACCTCAATCAACAATTTCCGACTGGGAAGGTACCGATATGTGTCTGGAAACCTTATTTGATGAGACCAGAGCAGAGTCGCCACAGTCAGTTTTATCAGACTTTGAACTTGATAAATTATTTAACAGCAGGGCGTTGTCCCCGGAATCAGTGTCTTCAGATTTTGACTTTTCGCTCCTGCAGGACTGGTTGGCAGACTTTAGAGCATCCTCCCCAGAATCAGTGGTTTTCCAAAGTCAGTGTAGGCCCCTCTCACCTGACTCACCTCTTCCTCAGTTCAGCGCCCCTCATGTGGGTTACCATGTTGAGTTGTCAAGGCACAGATCCTTTACACCACAGTCAGCATTTTCAGACTGGGAAGGTACTGATTTGTGTCTGGAAAGTCTGTTTGACGAGATCAGAGCAGAGTCTCCACAATCAATTTTGTCTGACTTTGAACTTGATAAATTATTTAGCAGCAGGGCGTTGTCCCCGGAATCAGTGTCTTCAGATTTTGACTTTTCGCTCCTGCAGGACTGGTTAGCAGACTTTAGAGCATCCTCCCCAGAATCTGTGGCATCAATGGAGCAGTGCTCTTTGCCTCCTCGCATGACATTTGACCAGATGCGGACTCAACATTGTAACTATTACTTACAGTACTCTGAAAGTAGACCAGTATCACCTTTTTCAACACTGTCAGATGTTGAGTTTTCCGAATTTTGTCTAGAGGAATTGTTTGACGACAACAGACCAGATTCGCCAGATTCACTTACTTTACAGGTCCACACCAAAGACACAAGCGGACATGTAACTGCGTCCCCACCATTGCCCCCTGCAAGACCTCTTACATATGCAGATGTTGTACGGGGCATTACACATGACAGAGAGGCAGATGCTTTGTTGGTCTGCAAACCATTTGAGTTTAAACCTATTTGGTCTCGATCAGTGTTGTCAGAGAAGGATTGCACTCACTCCTACGTAGAGGACTGGCTCACAGAGTTAAGACCACAGTCTCCCCAGTCAGTGGCGTCTGACATTCAACGTAGACCCCTCTCTCCTGACTCGCCTGTTCCTCAGTTCAGATCTCTCCATGTCGGCTATCATGTGGAGTTGTCAAGGCAAAGGTCGTTTACACCTCAATCAACAATTTCCGACTGGGAAGGTACTGATTTGTGTCTGGAAAGTCTGTTTGACGAAACCAGAGCAGGGTCTCCGCAATCAGTTTTGTCTGACTTTGAACTTGATAAATTATTTAACAGCAGGGCGTTGTCCCCGGAATCAGTGTCTTCAGATTTTGACTTTTGGCTCCTGCAGGACTGGTTGGCAGACTTTAGAGCATCCTCCCCAGAATCAGTGGTATTCCAAAGTCAGTGTAGGCCCCTCTCACCTGACTCACCTCTTCCTCAGTTCAGCCCCCCTCATGTGGGTTACCATGTTGAGTTGTCAAGGCACAGATCCTTTACACCACAATCAGCATTTTCAGACTGGGAAGGTACTGATTTGTGTCTGGAAAGTCTGTTTGATGAGACCAGAGCAGAGTCTCCGCAATCAATTTTGTCTGACTTTGAACATGATAAATTATTTAGCAGCAGGGCGTTGTCCCCGGAATCAGTGTCTTCCGATTTTGACTTTTCGCTCCTGCAGGACTGGTTGGCAGACTTTAGAGCATCCTCCCCAGAATCAGTGGTTTTCCAAAGTCAGTGTAGGCCCCTCTCACCTGACTCACCTCTTCCTCAGTTCAGCGTCCCTCATGTGGGTTACCATGTTGAGTTGTCAAGGCACAGATCCTTTACACCACAATCAGCATTTTCAGACTGGGAAGGTACTGATTTGTGTCTGGAAAGTCTGTTTGACGAGATCAGAGCAGAGTCTCTGCAATCAATTTTGTCTGACTTTGAACTTGATAAATTATTTAGCAGCAGGGCGTTGTCCCCGGAATCAGTGTCTTCAGATTTTGACTTTTCGCTCCTGCAGGACTGGTTCGCAGACTTTAGAGCATCCTCCCCAGAATCTGTGGCATCAATGGAGCAGTGCTCTTTGCCTCCTCGCATGACATTTGACCAGATGCGGACTCAACATTGTAACTATTACTTACAGTACTCTGAAAGTAGACCAGTATCACCTTTTTCAACACTGTCAGATGTTGAGTTTTCCGAATTTTGTCTAGAGGAATTGTTTGACGACAACAGACCAGATTCGCCAGATTCACTTACTTTACAGGTCCACACCAAAGACACAAGCGGACATGTAACTGCGTCCCCACCATTGCCCCCTGCAAGACCTCTTACATATGCAGATGTTGTACGGGGCATTACACATGACAGAGAGGCAGATGCTTTGTTGGTCTGCAAACCATTTGAGTTTAAACCTATTTGGTCTCGATCAGTGTTGTCAAAGAAGGATTGCACTCACTCCTACGTAGAGGACTGGCTCACAGAGTTAAGACCACAGTCTCCCCAGTCAGTGGCGTCTGACATTCAACGTAGACCCCTCTCTCCTGACTCGCCTGTTCCTCAGTTCAGATCTCTCCATGTCGGCTATCATGTGGAGTTGTCAAGGCAAAGGTCGTTTACACCTCAATCAACAATTTCCGACTGGGAAGGTACTGATTTGTGTCTGGAAAGTCTGTTTGACGAAACCAGAGCAGGGTCTCCGCAATCAGTTTTGTCTGACTTTGAACTTGATAAATTATTTAACAGCAGGGCGTTGTCCCCGGAATCAGTGTCTTCAGATTTTGACTTTTCGCTCCTGCAGGACTGGTTGGCAGACTTTAGAGCATCCTCCCCAGAATCAGTGGTTTTCCAAAGTCAGTGTAGGCCCCTCTCACCTGACTCACCTCTTCCTCAGTTCAGCCCCCCTCATGTGGGTTACCATGTTGAGTTGTCAAGGCACAGATCCTTTACACCACAATCAGCATTTTCAGACTGGGAAGGTACTGATTTGTGTCTGGAAAGTCTGTTTGACGAGATCAGAGCAGAGTCTCCGCAATCAATTTTGTCTGACTTTGAACATGATAAATTATTTAGCAGCAGGGCGTTGTCCCCGGAATCAGTGTCTTCAGATTTTGACTTTTCGCTCCTGCAGGACTGGTTAGCAGACTTTAGAGCATCCTCCCCAGAATCTGTGGCATCAATGGAGCAGTGCTCTTTGCCTCCTCGCATGATATTTGACCAGATGCGGACTCAACATTGTAGCTATTACTTACAGTACTCTGAAAGTAGACCAGTATCACCTTTTTCAACACTGTCAGATGTTGAGTTTTCCGAATTTTGTCTAGAGGAATTGTTTGACGACAACAGACCAGATTCGCCAGATTCACTTACTTTACAGGTCCACACCAAAGACACAAGCGGAACTGTAACTGCGTCCCCACCATTGCCCCCTGCAAGACCTCTTACATATGCAGATGTTGTACGGGGCATTACACATGACAGAGAGGCAGATGCTTTGTTGGTCTGCAAACCATTTGAGTTTAAACCTATTTGGTCTCGATCAGTGTTGTCAGAGAAGGATTGCACTCACTCCTACGTAGAGGACTGGCTCACAGAGTTAAGACCACAGTCTCCCCAGTCAGGGGCGTCTGACAGTCAACGTAGACCCCTCTCTCCTGACTCGCCTGTTCCTCAGTTCAGATCTCTTCATGTCGGTCACCATGTGGAATTGTCAAGGCAAAGGTCGTTTACACCTCAATCAACAATTTCCGACTGGGAAGGTAGTGATTTGTGTCTGGAAACCTTATTTGATGAGACCAGAGCAGAGTCGCCGCAGTCAGTTTTATCAGACTTTGAACTTGATAAATTATTTAGCAGCAGGGCGTTGTCCCCGGAATCAGTGTCTTCCGATTTTGACTTTTCGCTCCTGCAGGACTGGTTGGCAGACTTTAGAGCATCCTCCCCAGAATCTGTGGCATCAATGGAGCAGTGCTCTTTGCCTCCTCGCATGACATTTGACCAGATGCAGAGTCAACATTGTAACTATTACTTACAGTACTCTGAAAGTAGACCAGTATCACCTTTTTCAACACTGTCAGATGTTGAGTATTCCGGATTTTGTTTAGAGGAATTATTTGACGACAACAGACCAGATTCACCAGATTCATTTACTTTGCCGGTTGACACTATACAATCTTGTTTAAATGCACCTGCATGTCATCATCCTTTTGCTACCAAACCTCAGACATATGGTGTTGCTTCGAAAGGCAATAGACCTGAAAAAGAGGAAAATGTTGTTCTTGTTCAAAATCAATCTGCTCTTAAGTTGTTTTTCCCTGAAATTAAACCATTATCTGCTGAAGACTCTGTTTCAGTAGGTGATACTCAAAATCTGATCCATCTCAAATGTGTCTCCGCAAAACCTACATCCTCAGACTCCACAAATGAATACAGGGCAAGGCACAAGCATTTCTTTTCCACCTTAATATCACACTTGTATGATCCAGTCTATAAGGGAAAATGTTCTTGTTGTAAAATAAGTTTAATTGAATATACCGATGAAAACCAGTCTTGCATTGCAAGCTGTATACCACAAAAACATGACATATTAGCTCCCAGCTCTGTAGAAAAATATTCTTCAGTGTTTTCTTTTAGTTTTCATAGAGCATCAGATGTCAAACCAGCTGATGAGTTTCTGTCTCCAAGTGCTGTCATCACTGGTCCTGTTTCACCAGCATGTCAAAGTGATTCTGGCATATCACAGTCTGGAACAATTGATACAGGATCCACAGGGCATTGCCAGCATGCTATGGAAATTGAATTAAATGACAGGTCTTCACTTTCAGAGTATGGGCTATCATCACCTGAAATATTACATACAGATGATGAAAGTCATTTTTATTTTAACTGCTTATTCACTGACCAGAGGCCACCTTCTCCAGACTCATTTGATGAGTTCACTGCTTTAACTCCTGACTCACAAATTCCTCAGTTTGACTGTCAACCTTGTTATGACATGCATTTGTCAGAAATCAGATCTGTTTCACCAGACTCCATAATGCTGGAGACAGATTCTACTGATTTGTGTCTCGACACTTTGTTTGATGACATCAGAACAGAATCTCCCAACTCCATTGTGTTTGACAGTGAACTTAATGAGTGCCTCAGCGATATGCCATCGGATCAGTATACCCAGTCATTCCTTGATTTCTGGCTGTCTGAGTTAAGACCATCTACGCCTGAAATTCTTAAATCACTAGATATCGAGGAAGTTTTAAACCAGCAGCCATGTGGGCCACGTCTCCCAGATGAGACTGTTGATGCAGACAGTAGGCCTGTCTATGAGCAAGTCTCGATGACCCACGTACGGGATCCAGTCTATAAAGAAAAACATGTCTGTGATAAAGTTCATTTCTTTGAAGATTCAGTTGATAAATTGAGTGAGAAGACTTGTGATCAAAAGAAAATTGAAGACTTAACAGTTAGCACGGGAGAGCAACATGGCCCAGCCAAATCTTGTCATTCTGCAAGCACCATACCTGACTCCAAATCATTACAGGATTCCTCAGTACCCTACTCTACAGTGCCTGTTCTTACAGTAACAGATTCACATCCTCAAATGGTGATGCCACCAACTGGAGCTGTTGAGACAAGGCCCATAGCTTCCTCCTCAAACACAATTGACCAGTCTTTTTTTGTGAAACCTCCTCCCTGGGCAGCAAAGAACCTAGATTAGATCATATCAGGTCACACAGGATTAGCCAGTTTTGCACTGAATTGAGTCACATCCCATCTGTAGAACAAAATTTTGAATGTCATCATGCTGTCTGGCTGGAGGAGGCTTTCCATAAACAAACTCAAGCAAAGAGAGAATCAGTGCAACGAAGATCACTTATGAAAAAACATAAAAGGACAGACCCTGAATCAGAGTTAAAGATGACACAACCCCGAGATTCCTTTTCCAAGAACATGAAAAGAAAATCCATGACTGAGGACAAGAGCAAAAGTTCCTCGGTGTCGGTAAGACAGCACAAGCTTTTGCTGAGCAGTGAATGCAGTGTTGCTTTCAAAAGTAATAAATATGGCAATACATAAGGTGTGAATGTAGAACTCTTTTCTCAAGCTTTTACTAATGATGCCCAGAAGCTTCACTGTCTTGCTGTGGCATGTTTGCATTAGAGCAGAAGAAGTGATCTGTCAGTGAAGCACGACTAATGGAAATTACAATGACCCTGTCTTGGTGACCTGAGCTTCTTGTCCTGGTATGAAGCATTCTCATGAGCTATATAGACAAAGAGCTAATGGACTTTGTGATTCCTTGATTAAAACTTAAGTCAATATAGTGATAATAAGTTGCATAGTTCTACTTCGATCTCGCTTTACAGCCTTAAGAACCTAAACCAACTGATGTACTTGCCACAGCTAGAAGCATGTACTGTTTGGTATGCACAGACTCCTGCTGTTTTCAGAACAAATAGAACACAGACACATACCATTCCATCGGCACCCATATGTCCTATGACTATACCCTGGTGTCACCCATATCCATAAAAGCTGAAATTAGAATTCAGTTCATTGCAAAATTAAATGTGATAACATAATATCATATCTGTAGCTAGACATTGCCTCCTGCCCTCCTCCTCCATCTCCTGTTGTCTAAAATGTCTAGGCAGACAATTGTTATAACATTGCACTATGCTTTTCAAAATTTGGAATTATGTTAATATAGAGATCTGATTTAATTACTGTAATAACAGAATAATTTACCTTTTTGGGAGATGGGGCAGACCTGCAGTAGAACAGACAGTACTAGCGTTGACTGTGACAAATACTGTATACTGGTGGGTTTAGCATTGTCATGGGAAGTGCACTGTTTCCAGCGAGCACTTACCTAAATGAGTAAATGATGCATGTTCACCTCCATGTTACACCAAATTCTATTTTTGACTCAAGTTCACTTGTGCCCTGCTTTTATTTTTGTAAAATGATAGTGTTGTCAATGATGTTCTCTACGCTTCACATGCTATACAAAATACTATTTAAAAAGTCTGAATTTTGTTCAACATCTTAATCAGTCATTACATATGTAATGTGTTTTGAATTGTATGGGGTCTGTAAGATAAATATTATTGGCATGTATAAGGTACTACTGCAATGACAGGGCTACAAGTGAATTTTTTCATTGGAGGCACTGCTCTCATGTACAAAACCAGAGCCTGTCACTGACAAATGCATGCTTCATTTAAGTATTTCTTTCATCACCAAAAGAAATCACAAATCATATTTATTTATATTTTTCCACTTCATTGTATCATTTCTTGCAGGAATCAACAGCATCTTCCAGGACAAATCTTTCAGAATCTTCAAAACAAAAAAATGTTCATTTAGGACAGACTCAGGTGTTTCCAACCGAGTCACCCTCCTTGGCACATGATTCTAACACACGTTCCACTGAAAAACTAGAATTACCACTTCCATATACCTTTGACCTAGGTCAAACACAATCTGAAATCACTTTGACAAATCAAAGTAGCTCACCACAGGAAAAAGATGAAAACCTGTTATTCCCCGAACAAATTGATAATTCTGGCGTAGCTAAATCAAGCTCAGCAACCCCAGACTGCCTTTCTCAAACAGCTCAAGAAAGTCAGAACGACCAAATCGTCATGTTCTCAGAGTCCACTCCAACATCACCAGAGTCTGGGTCACCTCAGCTTGACCAGCTGCTGTCAGATCTGAAGGAGATGAAACTTAAATTCAGACCAGAGACACTTGACCCACGTCTTTCTGAAGTCAGCGATGAAAGCCCTGGAATTCATCAAATTTATAAATTTGAAGACCTTTCATCTGATGATCAATGTCATACAGAAGATAGTGATAACCTAATAGTCAGTGTGTCATCTGCTGTAAAGCTTGTAGAAGATACTAAACACACAAATGTGGCAGTCACAGAGCGTGAACATTTCCAGACATCTATTCAAGAAGAACCTGTAGTGGTCTTAGTCACTCCTGATCTAACAGAAACCTCTGAGGCAAGTGTCCCATCAAGCCTTGGTAGTAGCAAAGATAGTCCTTTATCCCCTTTTGAGTGCCTTTCAACTCCAGAGTCTCCCCAGAGATCATGTGAAGTGATGGAATCACTGGACCCAAGTTTTCCTGTGGACACATTACAGTCCAGCACATATGATGAAAATGCTCCCGAGACATTTTCCTCAGTGTCATCCCCCGAATCAGCTGCAAAGAGTCTGTCTGACATACCTGAGGAACATCTGGCTAATCTTCGTGAGGAAGATCCTACAAATGACATTCTTCAAAGTCAAGATGAACTCGAATCAGCTACATTTTCTAAAGGCTCAGTGGGTTGGACAGAAGAAATCTCAACACATAGTACCAAAGATCAACTTCCAAATTTATGGGAGACAAGTTTTATTGAACCCTCTCAGATTGAAGATGTCTCTTCTCAATCTCTTTCTGATTTGACTCCAGACACAGTTACATCTGCAAGACATTTTTGTTTTGAGGAACTGATTCAGTACCCATCTGCAGGGGACTTGGAGACATATTCAGATGAGGATAGGCCAAGGACCAGTGGACAGCATTCAGAAGAATCTCTGACTCCAATAGATCCTGAGTGTTTTGGCTCTCAACCCACTCCAGGTGAACCCAAAGCAGAGGGGACTTCATCAACCTCCGATGAGGAGTACAGCATCCCATCTGGGTATGCAAATATCTCTCCTACTACAGCTGTCAATACCCACATGCCTCCAGAATACGCAGAAGTTGTGCATAGTGGTGCAGACAGCCCAACTGTTGAATACTCTGACCCAGAGCCTTACTTTGACTGCATACAGGCTGCATCAGATTTCTCAGAGACTGAGCTTGATGAACCTGAGACAAGTACCAGGTCAAGTAAGGATCAGCCTAAGGCTCATTTTAGCCATCATAGAGTGCTAGAAAAGGGGAATCGAAGAGTCCTGTTATCCTCTGGAAGTGAAGATTATGAGGATGCTCCTTTTGTCTATGAGCCTCTTTATAATGTACCTGAAGAGAACAAAGAATTATTACAACATTCAGAAACATCGGATGAAGAATTCACTCTGTGTGAGGCTTCACAACCGCCTCCTGTCTGTGAAATTGGGGCATATGATGATACTGATAAATCTCTGACAAGGGTAAGATGATTATTGGTAAACCACCCCAATCTGCAAGCTTTTTTTCCTGGAGCTGAGCTTAACCAAACGTTATATTTGCTTCAGAGAGGAATGACTGCTAACCCTCTGGCCACATGGATGGGATCTAAAACTCCTCATAACCCTTATCTTATTTTGATTTTCTATTTAACACATCCTAACTCAGCATGTCACTGTGCTGCCTGTAACCGGCTGTATCACACAGTAATAACTTAAGTTTCACGTTTTTTCATCAGTGAAAGCACATTCATTCTTTAACTGAGTGAAAGCATGGTATGTTTTGCAAATGTTTTTCCAAGTTACAGACTGACATGTTGCACTTTGCACAATGTGAGGTATGACAATGAATTGCAAAATTCTCACAGGTCAATGGAAAGTGCATCATATCACTCTGCTTATCGCTTGCTTTGCTGCAAACATAGCATTCATATATTGTCATTTATGAAATCTTAATGGATTTTTGTTGCTGGGTCAGGAGATCAACGCAGAGCTCGGATCAATGTCAGAAAGTTCAGATGATGAATTTTTAACCACCAGGATAGTGCGAAGGAGAGTTGTCATTCAGGTATATGATTTAGCATGACTGATGGCGTTTTAAATGAGCATGGAGGGTGTGACTTCCAGAGTGCAGGCTGGGTCTTTCACTTTCAGGTTAAAATGTTTACTGTCTAACAGCCTTTAGTCTCATCAAAATGAGTGGAAAATGTGTGTTTGAAGATTACGGTAGGGTTTGTAAGAGACCTTCCACTTGATTTGCATAGATGGCTGAGCCTCATAGAGGTGTTTCATGCTGCTGTGAGCACTTTGGTTTTTTTTGTTAATTTTTTTTTTTTTTTTAATTTATTGACAAATGCAAGTTTGTTACCTGTATCCCAAAGTCCCTATTCTCCCACTAACTAATACCTATTTTTCCTCTAACATGTTTGCATTTATTTTTGAAGTGGAGAATTAAACACATAAACATTACATTGAGCCCAGATGGCGTTCCTGATTATTGTCTGTCTTGTTTCCCTTATAGGCTGATGATATGCCTGATCTTCCCACTCAGTCAGTGACGGAAGAAAAATACAAGGATGAAAATGGACACATTGTTGTCAAAAAGGTAAAGCAAGATTCTATATAAGCCCTAATGCAGATATCACATAGCAGTGTATTGGTGAGTGGCAGTAGCTCAGACCATGGGAACTTGGCTTGGCTTTGGGAGGGTCACTGTCTTAAACCCATAAGGACTAAATATGGAGTATAGATTTACAGCTTGCTCCAGGGGTGTCATATTATAAGTTACACTGTGCTTACAGACAACGGTTTCCGGAATGTGGTTGGTTACCTTTTCCTTTAGAAAAATGCCTCACCACATAATGGTCATGATCTTCCTCAGGTTACGCGTAAAATTATCCGCAAGTGTGTTTCCATGGATGGTGTGGAGCGTGAAGAGGTGTCATCAGAAGGACCTCCCCATGAGTCCATCAGTAAAGCAGAGGGAGATGGATATTCGAAGGTAGTGAAGCGGACCATAGTGAAGAGTGAAGGAGACCACACTGAGGTGCGTGTACTGTATATTGTGTCTGTGTTCATCATCGGGGATGTTGTAGTTGGGGGTAAGGTAGGAAAAAGCAAGGAGCCCAGTAGAGGGGGGGACTCTTAAAAAGCCTGGAATGAAAAGTTTGGTTGGCTTGAAAGACTGAACTTTGTGTAAAGAAAATTATGGAAGCTTTCTGAGGCTCTTCTTACCAGGTTCTAAAGGCCCGTTTCCACCGCAGGAACTTCGGGATAATTTTACGGGGCCGGGGCCGTTGGTGCGTGTCTCCACCGCAGGAACCAGCCCCGAAGGACAGAGTTCCGGAAATTTTACAGGGGCTAAACTAGTCCCTGCCTCAGAGTAGGTCCTCATAATGGCCCCGAGAGACTCCTGGCTGGGGCTTGGGGATTACTTGGTGCTGATTGGATATACTCAAGGCGGGATGTGACGTTTTGTAATTACTATGGTTATCGTAGATTAGCTGGGCTAACTGTTAGCTGCTAGCCGTTAGAAGTGTCTGTATTAACTCATTAACTCAATATACAGCCTGTGAAAAAAAGATTTTTTCTGGCGGATATCTTAGTTACAACATGACTGAGCTAGCAAAGCAGGTTTGTGTTGCTATGTGTTTTATTTATTCATTTTTGGGAAATCATGATGTCTAGAAAGCATCAGTAGTGGCTGCAGCTGACAGGGACAGCTAACAGCAGCAGCAAAGCTAACATCAGGGCCCGTATTCACAAAGATCCTCAGAGTCCTCTCAGAGAGCTCCTAACTTAGCCTAAAAATTCCTAGCAAGGAATCTTAGCTTAAGAGTGATTCAGGAAGTTTCTGAGAGCAACTCTGAGCAAGGAAGGGACTTAAACGTTTATCTTAGTGAGGAGGTGTGGTTGACCCCGTTGCTAGGTATGACGCGGTCTTCTAAAAGCTGTGATTAGTTGTTACAAAAAGAAAAAAAAGCGCTCCTAGTAATGAATGAACAGTGAAATCGACCGATCATAGAACTTAGACTGTATTAAGAAATGTGTATCGTGAAAATATTTATGTCATGATGATGAAACTCAGCAAAATTAAATTAATTGTTACACAGCTTCAAAATGTTTGAACGCACACATGCCGATTATTATATTGATTTGCTTATTGTTATGTTTCAGAAATACTTTACTCTATTTTATTCCCCATGCTGGTAATTTCACTACTTAATCTATTTGATATTAATGGTGGACGCAGACTCAGCTGTCAGCAATTACTGTGATTGCTGGCCTCCTTGTATAAAGCGGTTTGATTTGGCAGAATGACCAAAACAACAAATGAAATGGAGAAAAAACAGGACGAGAAAGCTGAACTGGACAGAAGAGCAGTGCCTGCTGTTGGCACAGCTGGTGGAGGAGAAAAAATGAGTTTTAAGAGGGAAATTCAGCCCTGGGGTCACGGCACAAGGGAAGAGGCAGACTTGGGAGCGCATTGCCCGACAAATCAATGTGTCGTTCCCTCTCCTTTTACGCACACACGATGACTGTGAGAATCACTGGTACGTGCTGCAATCCAAAGCGAGCGTTATTGCTTTACTACACTGGGTGGGAAAAGTAAGCTCATCCCTGATGAGGTCAACCACAAACATTATCCCTGCACGATCAAACTGGTAGCATCTGATTAAATCACTGTCGTTCAATATACGGAGAATATCTCTCCTTCCTGTCTGTCTTTCCACCATCTTCTCTGTTTAAGACACTCTCAGGCTTCTTAAAAGTCCTCCTCCCTCCTCTTAACAGTTTTTCACCTTAGGAGCTCTCTTAAGGCCTAAGATGCTTTGTGAATAACTTTTATCTTACCAAGGGAAAATCTTAGAATTCCTTGAATTCTAAGATTTTTCTTAGAATGACGTCACTAAGAGCTACTTTTAGTCTTAGGATTCTTTGTGAATACGGGCCCAGGACGTCATCTGTTAAAAGCCTCCCGTTGTCAGATACGATATGAAACTACTCCAGTTAGCTCAATCATGTTGTAACTAAGACATCCGCTGGAAAAAAATATTTTTTTCACAGACCGTTTATTGAGTTATTGAGTTAATACAGACACCGCTAACAGCTAACAGCTAACTACGTCCCCGCGTCGCCCCGGTCAAAATGGTCGCGCAACGATTACGTAACTTTACAGGAACCTTCCTCCTACTCCGCTCTCTCAGTGGAGACACGGAGGTTGAGAGGGCCAAGTGAGAAGACATTCCTGTAGTAGTTTCTGCCCCCCAAATAGTACCAGGAACTTCTTCAGTGGAAACGGGTCTTCATTGTCTTCTTTTTAACAGAAAACAGCAGACACAGCAACATTAATATTGGTAGTGTATGTAAAAACAAATAAATAACAGCTTTTTTCTAACTTAGGTAACATTTGCTGAATGTGCGGGATTCTCAGCATCAAGTCAGGAGACATCTGAAGGTTGTAAGGTCAGTCGTGTAGAAAGGACAACGGTGGTGGAGGGTGAAAGAACAATGACACACCAAGGGGATCCGTCTCTGGCCTCTGACCTCCCCTCAGCCCAAGACGACTTCAAACAGGTTTGTTATCAACCTCGTCATCATTATTGTACATATTGCAGCTAAACTACAGCTCTTGTGCAGCACATAATTATATATAATTAATTAATTAATTAATTAATTATAATATATATAATATATAATTATTTCACATACATATGGAGAGGTAAAAAGACTCAGTTTTTTGTTTTCACAATTAAATCATTCCAAATGAAGTGAATACTGTTTTCTCCTTTTTATACCACCAGGCACTAAGTTATATAAGTGGTGTTAGTAGAACAGAGCTCCCTCATGTGGTAGAAAGCGAGACTGTCAAAGAAGATGGAACTGTGGTCAGGAGGTGTGTGAGTGTGTGAGACTGCTTGTATTTTGTGAGAGTGAAGTTTGACAATGACAGTCTTGCATTAGGTTTGTCAGTTTTACTAATGTTGACTAATGTTGCTAGTGTTTGGATCATTAACCACCAGTGTTAGGGAAGCAGCTTTGAAAGCATAGCTTTACAAGCTGCTAACTCTACACTGGAAGAAGTTGCAGCATGGTAGTGCAATGGTTAGCACTGTCGCCTCACAGCAGGAGGGTTCTGTGTTTGAGTCCGCCGACCAGCTGGGGCCCATCAGTGTGGGGTTTGCATGTGTCAGTGATACAAACTCATGACAAAATAAAATACACATTCCAGCTAAAAATACCACTCAGTTGAGTTCATTGCAAAAACGGCCCACTTGTTCACAGGTCCTACATGAACCATTAAAATAAACCAAAATGCAAAACCCTACTTTTCATGAGAAAGTACAGGAATGTCGGCGTTGGTTTTGTAGACAATGTACAGTATACAATCAGTCAGACACCTGCCTTCCAGAAACTAGAGTCCAGGTGGACTAATTGCACCAAGCAAGATTGGTCAGTTTGCCAGGATACTATAAAATAGCACACAATATCTGCACAGATCCAAACAGCAGCTGCAGATAGCCTTTTCAGTCAGGCCTCGCTTGATTTAACATTACAGACAGAATGGCAACCAGGTATAAGAGTGATGCTTGACGGTATTGTGACAGAATAAATGACATGAATGTGCAGTTCAAGCTATGCAACATTAAACTTGCATAATCATAGCTAATCTCTACAATCTGTGCAGTTCATAAAGGTAGGCTAACATTAACCCCTACTCACATTTTGTGAATAGCTATTTAACGATAATTTAATGCAAATACTCAAATGTTAAAATGACCTCAAATGCCCTTCCCAGCTGACAACTTTAAAAAAGGACACTTTATGTTGGTTTTTCCATAAAAAAAATCACCCATCTTTAGTTGTTGGGTGTCAGAATATGTATATATGTAATTGCCATGAATGTGCCACCACAGAATCTGGATTTGGCCAGTGTTTTCTTTAGGTTTCTGCAGCTATAGTAGCTATGCTGTGCACATGATCACACTTAAATGCTGGATTTACAAAGCATGATATAATTTTTGGGTGTTTCTCTCCTTTAACATATCTTACATGAATAGCAACATCTGTTGCTTCAGTTGAATTTCCGCAGAGCCTCCAGTGCATTTTATGATGAAGCTGACCTGTCTTCCTCTGTTTGCTTCCAACCCGTCCTTTCCTTGCTTCCTCTCTAGGGCCCACATGCATAAAGGTCGCACCCGCAGACGAACCGTGGTGAAGGGAGCTGGGCAGCGCAAACAGGTCCTTCTAGAGCAAGTGGACAATCCCATAAAAGGGTCAAAACCACACGACCTCCAGCAGCATCTCCACCAGCTCTTTCACCGCTACTACGAAGAAGAAAAGGAGGACAACGATGAGGACGATGAAGACGAGGAAGAGTAGAAGAATGTGTAACACTCTCCCCCGCTCCCTGGCTCTGCCCATGCTAAAGTCCCCCCCAATCCTATGCATTAGCCACATGCAATCCCAGTGTGCACCACTGCACCTCAAATCTACCACTGTCTTCCCATTGAAGTCCTGGAAGATAACCTTTTGTTCACAACTTGTTTTCTTCCCTGGCTGGTTTAACGTATTCATGATTTTCTTTTCATGTTCCAATGTTGTTTTGCCTTTTTGTGACCAAAGAAAGCCTTTTGTTGTTTTCCTGATTCATTTTACTTTCCATGTCAGAATTGATATTTTTGTCTTGATGCTGTGGTAGAGCAACAAAAGAAAATAAAAGAAAAAAAAAACAGAGGAATACTATTCACATCAACTAACTCGCAAACCTCCTGAAGGTAAAGAACACTTTACCTGCAAAACACAGGTACTACTCCTTGAGTATGTGCTCGGACTGAAAGACAATATCTCTCACACTGCACTGCCTCTCACAAACAGATTTTCTCAGATATTCCTTACTTAAAAACTGTCTCACTCACTGTACTAGCCTCTCTGCTCTTTTGATTCAGGTGGTCAAGATGTCACACAGAGAAAACCCGACTGTATCGACACTGAATTTAACTGCTGCTGCTGCTGCTGTGTTTTGTGTAGGCTATGTGTAATCTTGTCTTTGGGAATTATATATTATCTATAATCTAGACATTATGGACATCGGTAGCCTAGGAATTAATAATCACTCATGTGAAGTAGAGCAGGCATGACTAATCAACAACATCTGTCATTATGATCCTAGCTTTGACTGCTTTGTAGTTCTATGGATTGCCCTTCTGCCTCTCTTTTCCTTCTGTGTGTGTGTCTCCTTCTGTGTTGTTGTGTTTAATTTTATTCAATTTTGGAGGAGCTTTTTCTCTTAAATTGATCTCGACTCATATTGTATGAATGGTGAGTGTGTGAGGGAGCTTTTGCAGTAGGTGCTGCATGTACGAGTGTGTGCTAAATACTGCACTGTCAGCTAGTTCGGAAGGGATATTGTCAGTTATTATAAGCTTATTTTTTGAAGATGTCTTAGTTTATTTTTGATTTTGAGTTTACTAGTAAGTATAGATAACTTATTTAATCTTTGTTTGCCACAGGTGATTAAGGTCATCACAGCTAAGAGTCACTCGTCTGATGTGACATTTGTGGTAAGGTTATCAGGTGTTTCTGCTTTATTTCATGTTAGGCTTTATTAGTTTATCTCTTGAACGAGTGTTGGACCAGTTTGTGTGGTGTTTGTTTGTGAGCGAATGAGTCTGTGAGTGTAGTAAAAGAGTGCGTGTCAGTTTCCCTCAGCGATGAAAAGAAACATTTATTTTACACAAACTGCATTTGCACTCCTGAATGTCAGGAGGGAGCACCTCCATGCTTTACGTGCACAGGATATGAGGTACAGTATATCTTAGCCACAGATAGCTTTTATTTTGGCGGGGGGCAGATGATAAATACAAGATAATGACACACCAGGCACACGCGCAACGAGGCAGGTTGAGAGCTTAAACATACCATTATTCACAGCTCTGAGCATCGCTACTGTATGTATCTACAACATGTAATGTATTTATTTCACTATCACTGTTTACTTTGTGATTTAGAAAAATGTAAAATGCAAACTAGTGGAAGTTCACTGTGACAGGTATGCTTTTAATTTGAAGAATCAGCATCCCTTTTCTGTGATGATGACAGTTATATACATATACAATGCATATATAAATATCTATAAGGGCATGTATTACTGTATCAAAATTCAAAAAGACAAAAACAAATGGCTGCAGTGTGTCTATGGCTGATAGAGAATAAAAGTCTACAAATGTATAGTGTTGTTTCTTGTTTTGAATTTGTACAGTGCAGTTCACTCGCTAACTTACAAAAAGCAGCAACATATGTGTGTGTGACCTGGTGCTACCCCCTGCTGGGCATCAGAGGTAGTGCAGTAGTGGAGCAGTAGATTCTTGTCTAAATGTCTAAATGAAGAAAGTCCATTATGTTTTTTCCATGGCGTATGAAAGCCCAGTCAATATTTGTGACCATGAGCTCCTACTCTCTCTGAGTCAGAAACCAAGGCAGTAAGTCTCTAACTTGTGATGTCATCAGATATAAACTCTGGAGCTGCAATAAATTGGAGCCTGATTTTTTTGGACCTAGAGAATATTTTTCTTTTTTATACCTTAATGAGCTTTGGTCTGTTGTAGTCTTCTCAGATGTGAATTCCCTTGGGTGCCCTCAGTGTCATCTAAAACATCTTTCACCATTCATTGTCTAGCTCCAGACTTTATAGGCTACCCTATGACATCTCATGGATTTGGGAGACAGTTGTAAATGAAAATTGATATGGAAATGTCACAGATTTAAAAACAGAATTGACCATAATTCATTATGCAGTGTCACAATTTTAAAACATAAAAAAGACCCCAAAATATTATAATCAATTTAAGGGTCACTCATTCAATGAGACTGTATGTAGGCTAACTGAGACACTCAAACCAAAAGTAAAATATTACTTTACACATTACTCCCTGCCAACAGTAATTCGTTACACTACTCGTTACTTTTCCGTTAAACCTCATAAAATTGGTAATTGCGTATCTCACTCTGATAGACTACTTTTTTCTTTTTCTTTTTTTTTTTATTCGGGAGACTTCAGTTGCCTGTGACCGATATTTCCCGAGGCTCTGCCTGAAAGACGGAGAGTCACTCATGGAGCAACATTTCATCCACCACACATCCAGCCACAAGCTCCGTTACTTCTTTGTAACCTGCAGCTGGTCGCCAGTAAAATCCAGTTTAGGTTGTTTAACGTTAGCTAGTGCAGCGCTACAGCCGACCTCCACAGCCGAGGAGGGCTCACCTTTGGTGGGGTGTATTTCCTGGAGCCTCACGTTGTTGAGTTGTGGGTCATAGTAGCTGAGGTGTTTCAGACCTGAAGTTTGAGGACATGTATTTTCGCAGTGGAAAGAGTTTTAGCCCGACTACCTGCAGCAACAGTGTTCTTGTCATCTTTCCTCCCGACAAAACCAAAGTAGTGGGAATATTTCCAGCCGCTAAGGTAAGAGTTTCCAACTAGCTTGCTGCTAACACGGTTATTTAAACAGGTCCACTGATGTGACTGTTGTATTTCAAGTCAGTAGTGATGTGATAACAAAAGTAACGTTGTAACGAGTTGTTTGGTTTTGGAGTAACTGTAATGTTATTACTGAAATTTTATTAGTAATTTGTTACACTACTCATTACTGGGAAAGTAAGATTACTGTAACCAGGACTGCCAGGATGAAATCCACCATTTTGAAGGCGTTGTTACTGTAAGACTGATCACCTGCTCTGGTTTTGCCCCTACAACTGACAAGCTTATAAATACATAATAATGATGTTTATCTTTACCCTTTTTTTTACACGTTTGCAAAAAGCACATTGCCATCATAAAATCTGAATCATTTATTAATTTGAATAATTCAGGCCATAGCAAGTTTAGAGAATTACGAGCTACTGTAGGTTAGGTTACCAAACCACTCGATTATGAAAAAGTACCACATATTAACAACTCAAAGTTAAACTTCAAATTGTAGTTCAACTACATCCAAACTACATCACAGGAAATGGTCACAGTCTGAGTCTGGATCTCATATTGTTACACAGAGGTACAACTGAACTGACACTGAGTAAAGTGTGGGTGTGTTTGTGGTGTTGGAAAGGTTACTTTTCAAATGTAATACAGATTACTAGTTTGTAACAAATGCAACAAGTGACATAACTACTCCATCAATCAGTTACTCCATCGAAGTATTGTAACTTATTACTTTTGATTACTTTTCTAAACTGGGCAATAAAGCTAAAAAGTCATAAAAACAGAAGTGCATACGTATTGCACTCACATTTGTTGCACTGGCTTTGCTCACTGGCGTTTCCCTGAAATATGCCAAAAGAGGGCATTCCTGCACTGTGAAAAGATGCAAAGCAACAGAATGAATGACTAAATTAATATGTCATATTCCTCATATAGGCCAAAGCTTTTTACCAGACACAATAGATTTGGATGATACCCCTTTGTAATCACCAACATTTTGATTAGTAACTGTAATTTAATTACATATTTTTCTCAGTAACTGTAATTGATTGCAATTAAATTTGTCTTGTCATTTAATTACCTAACTCAGTTATATGTAGCTAGTTACTCCCCAACTCTGTGTTTAATCAAGGTACTAGGGCAGGCCAACTTTTTTGGCCAATGTTTTAAAGAGAGGACAGGGAGCAATTATTGGGGCGGAATCAGAAAATTCTTAGTATTTGATTGGTGACATCTTGGTTGCAAACCAGAGGTGACATTTGTCAAATAGATGATTATCATTAAATGACAACTGTGGCCAGTGAGCTGTGGCATTGTGCCCTATTGTATGGCAAAAAAACATCATAAGATGCTATGAATATATAGTTTGTAAAGTAGTAAACTACTGAAAAAGCTGCTGAGATTTCAGTGTAGGTGCCACCGGACAACTGCAAATTGTACTTAAACTAGTAAGTGAACTACATGTATTTACTCCCCAACACTGTAGTGTATATGGAATTTCCGGTATATAGGCCTATACATTTAGACTCATATATCATGCCAATATAGCCAAAGAATGTAATAGGATAGAGCAAAGATCATAAAGACACGCATGAAATAATTAACTTCAAGTCTAACACATCCTTGTATGCAGCTCCCCTCCACCTCCACACGAAGGCAACAATGATCAACCAGTAACACAAAACAAGTTAAAACTCATTCATTATCACACCTTTTAGCTGATTTATTTAGTTCTTAAACATGTTAAGCCATCCATTGCCGTGCTGGCAACAGGTTCACACCATATAAGGAGTGGTGCATTGCATTGACATCATACGTTTCGTCAAAAGAAATGTTTATCATATTTTCCCCTTAAAAAAGAAGAGACCAACCAATTGACAAGAGCAAAAAGTAAGGATGACGAAGACACTGGCACTGTCCTGCAGTGGTAAGGAGGCCACTGGCTGGTAGAAGCACTGATCGTCAAGGAAGACATCCCAACATTTATTACAGTCTCATCTGACTCCTTTACTGCTGTCATACCATCCTCTTGTCTGTTTGCAACGTTCGTAAATCAAATGCTGTAACGACGCTTCCAGACTTTTTAGCCTGACCGTCAGGTTAGCACTTGACCTAACTGAAGGTAGAGACTATAGTGCCTTTGCTCCATCTTCATCATCTCCACCTTCTCTGTGCAATTGGCTTAGTAACACACTGGAAATGACAAGAATAAAATGACAACAGAAACCCTACATACAGTCATACAATACAAGTACAAACATTATGAAAAAAATGAGTTTGTTTTCTTCTCATTTTTATACAAAATGTAAGGGGTGCTTCGGCAACCAGGAGTTTATTCTTCCTCCTCTTAGATATGAGGTTTTGATATTTACGCTGGATATTAACCATAACTGTGTTATTGTTTTTACAACAGTTCCATGATACTGGAGGACATTAGAAACATTTGGGACAGGACTGATGCACAACATTAACAAATGCAAACAAACAAGTCAGTGATTCACAAATCAAACAGAAGATATTATAGTTTCATATGATCTTACTTACAATATTCCCCCCCATGCACTACACAATAGTCTTGAATTTTCATATATTACATATATGCTACATTCTCTTATTTCTTATTTCACTGATATAAAGGCAAACATATCTCAATGCAAAGTGTAAGCTGCTCTGCTTTTCTTTACATTTAAATTAGTATTATAGGTTGAAATCGGACGATTCAAACAGTATGACTTAGCTCATAGCAAACATAAATGTAGCTCATAAACTGGATTTTACGTAAACTCTTAATTCCTCTGATAGCAAGAATAGCAATTTCAATGTTTGTTTTTATCAACAATCACAATGTATATACATCACCAGAACTAAAGCAAGCTCAATTTTAACATTCTGATCTTCCAAATGTTTTTGTATTGCACACACATAAATACACATAAAAATACAGAACTAATTTTTGGGAGAGGTTACAATAGTAGATTTTTAAACATCTCTATTTTTATATTTAAAATGCATACCAAAACATCTTAAAAAACAAACAAAAAAAAATGTCAATATGCTCGTTTCATAATGTCCAAATACGGTGTGCAGCCACCCGGTGGTGGTTTCGAATGATGTCCATTAATAAAATGCCATAACAGTAAAATGTATTAATACTTGTATCCTGTGCGATGACACGTCCTTAAAGAAGGGTCAAAGGTCAGACAGCAGTCATGGGTTGGCTAGTTGACTGCACTACTAGATTTGCTGATGGGATTTTTTTTTTTTATTTTTTTTTTTTGGACCACATGTTGATACTCCATTAACTGCAAGGAAGAGAGAGAGAAAGAAAACATATATTTGAATTTATACACGCACAGAGGCACACAGAGCTATGACCATGTTGGGTAATAAAATAATCAGACCAGTGGGCTTTTTTCATAGCTGATATTAGGACATGTAATAGCAGGAGAGCAGGAAGCACCGGCTTGATTAATAACATTAACAGGCCTGGGCATAGTACCACTGTGCATGCTGGCTCACTGGTATTACAAACTGGGAATAGTCCTTACACACCTGTTGTCCATTGATCCAGGTGGTTTCCATTACTTTGCCTAATTATACCTCATTTAGGAGAGGTGTGGGCTTGTACAGACTCTCTTGTCACTCTTGTTGTACCTGTTAAAGTGGGTCAACCTACACTTTTATGATTTGTTCATTTTTAGGTTTGGTGATCTCAGTTCATTCTCAGCACACTCCACCCATCATTTTCTTGGGTAGGAGTCAAATTAGCTAGAATTTATGGAAAAACCTGCATGGGTGTGAAGGGCTTATGAATGCACCAGAGCTCCATTAATGTGATTGTTACAGCTGTGCTTTTCCTGCTATGACAAGTCCATCGTGAAAAATGTTCCACCTTTGCAACTGACCGTTGATAAACTCCTCCACCAAACAGGAATTGTTTAATTATAGCTTAGCGGCTGTAACAAGGCACAACAGGTGTGTCAAGCTTTGGAATTTCCCACATGTTGAAACGGTGTGCCTACTCCTTATCATATGAGTTTGGTGGATGCTGTCTATTTTTCTATTTTAGCATTATACAAGCATTATGCTATATCATGTGGGCCTATGCAGCCAAGTGCATATTTAAGACCCTTTTATGCTTTCTCCTTATTACACTGGAAACATTAAAAACTTGTGAGATTTAAGGCTCAGACATTCTTTCTGCACTGAAGGTCTGTTGACAGCTGCGGTCACGCGGACGTGCTTGCTGATCCATTCATAGTACTACTGAGGGTCAGTGTCAGCCCCCAGCAGTAAAAACAGGAGGGCTGGGAGGTGAGCGTAACGTCTTCCTACTGCTGACATCCGGTGAGACTAAGGAGAAGACTAAGAAACTAAGAAGACATAGGTGGCTTGACTGCTTGACTGTACTAGAGTGTGGAACATAGCAATCGTGGCAGTGCTCTAGTTTTGTAAGTGGAGCATGTGCAGTTGGCGCGCTTGCTATGTGTACAGTCCGCGCAGTTGCAAAAAGTAGGCTGCATGCCGACATCCGCTTAGGGGTTTCCACAGACAGGCATGGGTAGATGACGACACTGAAGTCACACTGACCAAAGTGGATCCCCATGAACACGTGGAAACTATGAACTGGCTCTTAATTTTAGTGCTAGCACTAATTTAAGCTAGCTAGCCACAAAACACTCCCTCTGTCAGTGACAGTCGTCATTCTAGTCAACAAAATTCAAGGTTGTCAGCTAGAATTGAGAAGCCATCAGAGATAACAGCAAATTTCGAGTGGTAAATCTCCCCCCCCCCTTTATATCTGGGAAGTGCATTATGTGTTGTGATAGAATGGAAAGCTTAGCAATCTGTCACTTCCCTTTTGGTTAGCTACTTTAAATAGCTACTGTTGCTGTAGTTGAAAGTTTCAAGTCTGTTGCACCTTTGACCACAACCAACCACATCCACGCGGCTGGGTGTGGTCAGAAGTGTGCTCTATTGCACCTGTAACCACACCCAACAATGATGTCACAGTGTACTGACCACACCCTGGACCACACCTGCAACACTGTGGCAAGGTGAGAAGGTTCACCACTGGAGGTCAGCATTAACAAAGTGTTTCTGCTGTGTGTTTCTTACTATCTCTTACTGGGAGGGGATGCTTGGCGAGCCGGAACGGTGGAAGTGGATGTTCTGCCACTTGCCGTCGCGGCGGTGCCACACACGGGTCTCCTCAGACTGCATGGTGCGGGGCATGCCGCTGGTGTCCATGTACTGGGTCAGTCGAATATAGGCAATACATGCTGCATTTTCCCCAATTAGGTGCACATGTGGGTTCAAGAGGATGGTGTGCACCGGCTTGTTCCCTTTGGACAGGGCTGGAAGGGAGACAAAATGACTGATTACAAGGGGCAAATGTCACTAAGTAGCACATATCAAATAAATGTAACCTGTCACTTGGATTTGGGAAATTCTAATGCAGCTGCATGACTGTTAAAAAAACAAATTCCTGACCCTACTTTAGAAGAATTATTAACTGATATGAAAGCAAAAGAAACTAAAAGTCTCCATATGTTGACGTTGGATAGTGGACAAGCACAGGCTCGCCAAGTGATTGAGGTTTCTAGGACATATCTGGTTTATCTGAACTATTTTTACCCCGACTGAGGACATTCAGCCATTTATAGCAGTCATTATACATTAGTGATTTTTTTTTGTTCCAAGGTTAGTCCGTAACCACAGCCGTGCCCTTGGAGTGTACCAGCAAACATGAACTGTAAACTGACTAAATATTGATAATGAACAAACAATTAGCCCATGTTCACTAATGCACCATGTATACTTTCTTTCATACAAACATGCTCAATAGCCTACTTTCACTGTGTTGGGGATCTTCCTTATTTTTGTTTTTTTTAATAGGCTATTTGTATCAATACACATTTTGCATTCCATATTGTATGTACAAACTATGTGTTGTATGTACATTCAATTTGTTTCCAGGTTGGATTCTACCTCACCTGCCCACAAAGGCTATCTCAGTGAGTTTCCTGCACACCTGCTTCCTATCAACTCATTATGTTTGTGACAAGCTCCACAATTGTGGCTTGTTGGCGTATTATGCTGCATGCATTCATAGATACAGCTCTTGCAAGAGGGAAGTTGTTGTAGTGGGTGACCTATTCTTATTACATAAGGTTGGTTTGATATGAGGCAATCCTAAGCAGAATCTTTTCATTGGCGTACAATGCACGCTGGTAAGATCTGTGTATGGCTCAATCCTGTCTTGCCCTGACGTCATAATAACAATAAACTCACAAGATCAAGGAAGCCGCCGTTTTTATAGCCAGGCGCTGGAGTCGGTCTCCACTGACTGCAAGAACCAGGCCATGATGGGAAAGGCCTGGCTCTCACCTGATCTAACGGGTAATTGGTTTTGACATTGACTCATCAATATGATGTTTTATATGAATATTTCAATTTGTTGATTTAATTTGTCTGATTTTAAAGTTTATTTTGTTACAGTAACAGAATACATCTTGTGACTGACGGTGACATTTAGTAGTCAGAGAGACTAAAGACATTCATATCACAGATCATTAAGTATACATAGTCTATTGCATATTAACATTGGACTGTTTTAATTATTAACGTAGGCCTATTTAGCAACACATTGATTTTTTATTTGATGCATTTAAGTTTTCTTAAAATAACATCTGTACAAATGTGAAGCCTGGACCTCACCTGATTGATCTTTGATGAAAGCTGTTGTATTGTATTTCTTTCCTCTATGTTAGACTATTAATGTTTTCAATGTACATTTAGGGGGACAGGTCTGCTCAGTTGGATTATATACAGCAGCAAACTGATGTGGTGCTGATGCTGGATGAGAATTCATGTAAAATGGAGGCTGAACCATGAACAGAACAAAACAATTAGAGACTGCGAACACACTGATATATGGGTCTGATAACATTTCATTCTGCCAACTGAGAGTCAAACAGGGATTTTTCCCCATTGTGCGTCAGCGTAAACAACTGATGCATTAGATCATTCAGCAGCACATCATGCTAATGGAAGCAAGCATGTTTATAACAAAGCTATCTTGTTTAAAATCTCCAGAGCATCTGGAAAAACATCAACAAATTGATGTGAATGAATAATACACAACCATTAATCTTTCCAAAGGCCAAATTCTCTTTCTCAGTGTCTAGTTTGGGTGCAGAGCCAGCTGGCTAGTTGCATCCTTTGGAACAACCCCAGACCCATGGCTACTACAAATTTCAACTGCTCTGGACAACAGTAGCACAAGCAAGCATTTGTCATTGAGAGCAATTCCCTCTCAAATAGACAAACCTATTGGTAGTCTATGTCATTTATCTGTTTTGTAAAATGTGACAGTTTCAGGCCACATTCAACTGCCCCGATGATGCTGCTAAAATTAGATGGAGGTTTTGCCAATGATTAATGTTTTACCATTCTCAAAGTAAAAGCGATGGAAGTCATGTCCTTCCACCAAGTTGCCCAGGGCCTCAGGCTCAAATGAAGTTAGACCAGGATCACAAATCTTCCTGTTTCGCCAAAAGGAAAAAAACAAAAACAGAATCAGCAAAGGACGAGTGAATCAGTATAGCCATTTAGCTGTTACTGTACAAAAGCAGAAAGAAAGATACTTACGCATAGGCTTCAAAGTCTCCATTGTTGATAGACTCAATCAACTGCTCAGTGACTTTGATAATTTCCTGTTTGCGAGCTAAAACACAAGTTCACAGGACATCATCAGCTACACAAACTGATGTAAAAATTGTTAGTTTGTTACTGAATTTCAGGCAAATGTCAGTCTGAGTGGTGCAGAAAAAGGAAATCTGACATCAAATTGGCTTCAAATGGGTTCTAGTCTACAAATTAGCAGGATTTCAAAGTTATTAGAAATGGAAGGCGCTCAAAAAAATATTGCACTAAATTTTTGTCATTTCATATCCGAGTGACAAGACAACAAGAAAGCCTCCCATGACTAATAGTGATATCAGGCAGGGAAATGCAAGATGACACGATTCCTTTCACCCAACAAAGCTCAAAATGAACAAAGACAAACCAATGCTCAGATGCAAGTATTTGCTACAAAAGCAGTTTCAACTAAGTAATGTTGACAGTTACCTTTATTGTTATTGGTGCAGGCTGGGGGATATTAAAAAAAATACTTAATTTGTGCAAAAAAAGACATGTTAAATTGTAAAGAAAGATATAAATCAGTACTTCAGCTCCATTGCCTTCACAGCCATAAGCTACAACACTGTGTGCATGAGTGTCTATGTCAATCAGCTTTTTTACTGTGTCAGTGTTATCAAGTCAATGTTTGGGGAAGTCAGAACAGAGGGTAAATGGAGGAGTGAGAACAGCATCTGTGTCTACAAGACACAAATATACAGCAGGAGAGAATCCTCTTCTTATTCAAATACAGAAGAATAAATCGGATGGAAGGAGCAGATATTTAGGGGTCAAAAACAGGGGGGTTATTTCACTGGAGAAGGGATAGTCAGTGCATTATAAGGACAAAAAAACTCAAACTATAAACTGTATCAAACACCCACTTATCTAAGCTGGATTTGAGACACTTTACATGGAGAGATCACTTTTCCCCAGTAATGGCTTGGTAACAGGAAGGGAACAAAACAGGGCATCTCTCCGCTAACTGCAGAGGGACTTACTCTGAATTGAGGAGGTGGGAGTCTGCCTTGAGTCAGACATCTGTGAGGAACGGCTCTTAGAGCTCAAGATACCGCTCACTAAGTTGCCCAGACGAAGGGCTGTCAGCGGTTGCATGGATGGGTGTGTGATTGGGTGTCACGTGTGTGTTGGATGGGGGATGTAACAAAGATAAGGACATACATATGTATGGGTAAAGGCAGGATAGAAATTGTGGGAAAAGAAAAATGGACATTTTCAACAAAAGATAAGATGGAGAAGAAAAAAAGACAATCATTTAATAATACTGAAAGCATAAAAATGTATGCAAAAATAAAAACAAAGAGCAAGCTGTGTTTTGTCCTCAGACACGAGATGGGAGAAATATGGGGATGCGAGGGAGGGCAGGACAAAAAAAGAACAGGGCGGACTGCATTTTCCAAGGAGTTGACAGCTAAAAAGGGGGGTTGCAGCTGTTAACTTGTTGTGCATTTTAACCGCATTGACAGAATGAAGAAAAACATACAAAGGAGTGAGCAGTCTGACTGGAAACGGTGAGGACCAACTGTTGTAACCTCTCAACGTAGGTGAAAACTGTGAGTAGCTAAATCAAACAAAAACACAAGATTCCCTACCTTTTACATCCTCATCCTCAATGGTGGTGTTGGCACTCTCAATGGACTCCTGACAAAGAATGAAAAGAGACAGAGTTTGGGTATGTCATGCATCTAACAATAACAATATAGTACAATTTGTGTATGTAATATCAGTAAGTGTTGCATGCTTCCGCAAACCAGTCAAGTTGAGGTTACAGTTTATTTTCTTGAGTTATGGCCAAAAACATGTTTTGTGAGGTAAATGGCTTTGATGTAAGTAAAATGCAACTAACAAGTTAAAATTGAGGTTTTATTTTTAATACCTTATTTCCATCCACAGGGTTATGGATCACAGTTGTCTGTGGTTCCTAAAGAAAACAGATGACAGAGAACTTGAGGAAAGAAATAACTATAGAGGGCCAGAAATAGTATGATGCTTGTGTCTATCTATCTATCTATCTATCTATCTATCCATTCATCTATCTATCTATCCATGTTCGTAAAAATATATGCATTTATCTATTTGTGTATTTATCATAATGCATCTGGCATCAAATAAAAAAATAAACCCTTCTTCAGTTGCCTGTTCCCTCTTGTTTTTTTTTTCTTCGTGCTTTTATCTCCTTTCCTGAATGACATTGTCACTCAGTTTCTCTTCTTTGTGTCTGCTTTTCTCTCATCATCCTGCCTCGGTAATCAGATGTCTGGGCTTTTATGGAATCGATCCTGATGACCAGCTCAGTCCTTCTAATCACTCAACCCGATTACGCTAGATTATAACATCAGCAGCCTGCATCTGTCTGTGTGTTTGTTTATGTGTGCATGATGATGAAGACAGAAAGGAAGACAGACAGAGAGGAAGAAAAAGAGAGAGGGAGATGCCATGTGCCTCACATGCGTAATCATGTCGACAGCAAATGGGGGGACAGAAAGCCTTTGACATCATGCAGAGCAACAGTCATGTGGCCTGACGTAGACAGCCAGTCAGCAGACACCATGCGCAAGCCAATGAATGACGGCCAAATCGCTCGGGAATGTAGCATCATAATGAGCCTAAGGAGGCGACATCCTCACACTCCAGCCATGCACAGACAAACTACATGAGCAGCAAAGCCTACATAACACACCCTCGCAACTTGTCAAGAATTTCACCATCAAATGCAAAATTGAAAGCACTGAAGTACATTTAATGACACGGTAGGAGCATGCATGGTGTCGGTGTGTAGAGAAAGGAGAGAGTAGGGGCTCTTGCAGAGGAAAGGGGGGCAAGAAGGGTGGGGGTTGAGGTAGAGGTTGCCCCTAACTACACATTTGAAACTACACTACACAACTACACGATCTAAACTGTGTGTAAAGGCTTATTGTTTCAACCCAACATTAACAATATACAGATCCAGCAAATCCAAACTGCCCAAGCTCTGTATGCCCCATGCATGTGCTGCTAATTCAGATGAATGAATGTACACATCAATCTGAATTATGAATAGATCATTTGTAGGATTACTTGTATCAAATATGCTGGAGCTGGAACATGCTGCGCAGCCACAAAAGCTTTTACACACTATTTCATTCAGGGATAGCCTAAAGTTGAGCTCGACATTTGTTTCACCCATAATATCTTCTATATTTTTATAAAGCTGGTTAAGAATTTCAATCAAGCAAGGCTGAGATCAAACAGGAAATGATCTGAGCCCGTGTGAAAGGGTGAACCTGTACCTCCTCCACAGTGGGGTGTGTAAGGTGGGGAGGTGTTAGAGGTTTTGTGGATGGAGGTGAGGGTGTAGGCGAGGTTGTGCGTTTATACCAGCGCAGGGGCAGGGCCAGTGTCTTTAGGACTGGTCACTGTGTTGGCTTTGTTGTTGACCTGCAGGGGGCAGTGTAGAGGGCAAATGACACACATACACACTTTTCAGACACACGTTTGTGCACACACGCGGAAACACACACACTCTGGCTATGGTCCATTCCAAAGAGATCCTCCCAAGTCATGTGTCCAGAAGATGTGATGTCAATGAGTGTTACACTGATACCAACCAAGAGCTCGTTAAATACCCTTCGGCACAAAGGTAGATGTATTGAGGAAACTAGGCTGTGCAGATGGTAGGGATAAATTAGGAATGCATTGATGAAATTCTGCAACAATAACAATGTCTAAAACAACAATTTGGCCAATACTGAAGATACAAGGCCAATACAAGATTAGCCAACATTTGAACAAACCATGATGACATTAAATATTATAATAACCTTTGCCCAGTATTCCTGATTACTGGATAAAGTGTGAACGCATCATAATGTAACTCATTGTAGCCTCCAATAGCTTTTAGTTTTGGCCATCGGATGCTAACAGCTAACAGCTGACGTTAACTAGCTCTCCTCCTGCCAATGTCAACTCAAATTTATTGAAGGCAGGGCCCCGTTCATTCCTATGAAAGTTGCCGCATTAAGCCAAAAATGCTTACTTTCCATGGTATCAAAGTACCCGCATCTTCCACACTGTCTGGCCCATAGAGGAACCACACTAGAGGCTTAAATCCGCCAAGTACACCTGAGTGCAGCAGAGCGGCTGACTTCCAACAGCTGAGCAGCTGACTTAAGGTTTAGCGCTCCACTAGCTTGAATAAGGATAAAATTATTTAATTGTGTGGCTCATCTAGACTTTCCAAATGTCATCAGACCAAATCTTGATCTTAAATCCAGACATTTCGTGGGAGGTTGTGACTCAAAAAAATGTATCCACTGATTTACAGATGTCTCTTTCTAAATAGGCTATATGTCTATGGGAAAAAAAGTATTTTTGGGCCCAATGGCATCACGTGATGGACTCTGGAAATTGTAGTGCTGTACTCATTGATTCTGAGATCTCTGTTCGTCCCAAATTTGTTTTCTTGTCCCCAGGACGACGGGGAGCTGTTAGTCTCAAGCCCTGTTTTTTAGCCTGTGCGCAATTGTTGTGTAACAGCAAAACATTGGCCGCTACCGTCAGGCTATCGACAGATAAGATGACATTCATCGATATGAATGTCATCTTATCTGTCGATAGTCTGACGGTAGTCAACAAGATGAGTAATACCAATATTTGACTGATATATCGGTGCATCCCTCAGAAAAATATGACAGTAATCAAACTGCTCATGTTTCTCAAACCAAATTTCTTAATACGTAGCACATTTTTATTGTATTCTAAAATGCTAGACTAAGGAGAAATAAAAGGAGGCCGTTCGTAACAACATGGGGGAGATCAGGAGACAGCTGTTTAACCACCCGCCCTGTTCAATAAGGTAGTAACAGGTAAGAAAACATTTATTCAATGGCCAACCAACACGGATACTATGCCAACAGACCCTCCTCCAACTTTAAACTTTCTAACCATATGAATGTAGATATGTCCTGGTTTAACCAATTGAAGGAACTGTGAGATCAAGCTAAGAAAAAACAACCATTGCCCACTGCTTGGACTGACTGTCCCTGAATGATGTAATTGAGTGCACATAGTAACTATCCAGAGGGCTCCTCAGACACTGAACGTTCCAGCAAACTAATGCAAGTAACAAGGCATTTTCTTCACTGTGCAAAGCAACTCACCTTAACGCCATCTGGCTTCTTGTTGAGCAAACTCTTGGCTGCTGTAGGAGGAAAGAAAGAGACAAACACTTCAGCATGAGAGTTCACAAACAGAGTCCGGAGCCTGAGGCTACGCTAACATGCAGCAAGCATATCAGTCAACTGTGCTTATCTTCAAACTCCAGGTGCAAAATCCAACTGCAAGATCCATAATGCAATGCAATAGATGCTTAAAATGGCATCTTTGTTTATGCAAGGTTGTCCTCCTACTACATACTAATTCACATGTGAAGGGCTGAAGGGTGGGTGGTTGATTGGGTGTGTATTTAGCAAAGGGATGAAAGGGGTAATCTACCTATCTCCAACAGACCCACACAGCATTCTTAAACTGACATTTGCACACATACACATGCACTTAACCACTAGCACCCACACACACAATCCCATCACTCTTCTCTCGTTGAATTTCTCATGGTAAAAAGGAATCCGAACACTTAATTGCATTTCAAAATGCATGCTGCATCCTTGTCTAAATTTCATTCTGATCTCATTTTGGCACTTTTGCAAGCTTGAGGTTTAATTTTGCTCTTTTGAATACCAAACACCTCATCTTCATGCATATGTGATTGGCTATTAGAGGATTGAGTAAGGCCTAAACATCACAGTTAGTTAGTTGGGCCCAACCCCGCATATTTCCCTGTCATTCCAAAAAGCTTACCTCAAATGGAAACCACAATCCAAACAAAAGAAGGAAAGAAATTTGAAAAAGGAAGAAAATGATGAATAAAAAGAGACACAAATGCACTAATGCATTTTACTGTAGAATGAAGAGAGAAAGCAGGCTGTTAAGAGCCTGAGAGAGTAGAGATAGGTGAAAGGAAATGCATGCAAAAAGGTATGATAGAGCGCAAAATCACGATAAAGTGAGAGAGATAAAGAGAGATGGCTCGGTTTACCAGTGGCACCTTTGCGCCAAAATCATCTCTGCTCCATAGAAAAACAAATGCCGAAGGCATTCAAAAATAGGTGTAAAAGCCTCTATTCTATAGGAATAGTTCAGATTTTTTTGAACTGGAGCTGTATTGAGGTACTTATCTATAGTCACTGCATTACCTACAATAGATGGCGGTCGGCACGGCCCCAGTTTGGAGAAGCAGATGGGAGTACCACCATGGAAGCAAAGCAATGCACTGCTGTGGATGGGGTATTAGTAGCAAAACGTATTTTAGCCTCCTATAAAAAGTCACACCTAATGAATCCATATCAGTCTAATTGGATGCTATATTGAGAATATTTTCACTGCTTTACCTTGTAGCCCTTTCCTTTTGGAACTTCCATATTCCTACACATATCTCTCTTTCTTTCTTTTTGCTGTCTTTTCATAAACGTATCCTCTTCACAGCGAATGGCCTTTCATCGTTGCTGTCATAATGATGTCACTATTTTTTTTTATTTTCTTGTCTTCAGCCATAGAACTTACGGATACCTATTCACAAACACAACTGTGCTGTGCACTGTATTTTGCTGCAGGTCAGCTGTTTGGGTCACACGTTCAGCAGTTAATGGAGGAGACATTAAAAACAAGAAAATAAAAAATGAGTTATTATGACAGCAATGATGAACTGCCATTCACTGTGGAGAAAAACCTTTGTGCCTGTAACACCTTTTATCAGAGTATCCTTCTTTGCAGAGGGAGACTAAACGGGCTGAAAGAGAGATCTGTATAAAGACAGAAGTTGCGGTTGAGAACATGTAGTGCCAAAGGAAAGGGCTGGCTGACAACAAGGTAAAGTGGTGAAAATATTCTCAATATAGCACCCACTTAAACTGATATTGATTTTTTGGGGGGTTGGCCTTTTTTGAGGTGGCTAAAATATGTTTTGCTACTAACCCCCATTCACAGCAGTACATTGTTTAGCTTCTGTGGTGTTTCTCCTGTCTGCTTTTCAAAACTGGGAGCATGACGACCGACATCTTTTATAACTAATACACTACAGATAATACCTCATACAAACTTCCTTCAAAAAATCTAAAATAAATGTTTTTAGTTTATGAGATATGTTTGGGTAACCATCTCTTGGACACCAGGCCGAAAGAGACATACCTGAGAAGTTTCTTGTGACCAGCAAAGTGGTCAATATGGCTCCCTGCAGTGACAGAAAAGAAAGAAAGAAGGAAGTAATGATGATGGAAGGAAGGAAGGAAAGAGGAGATAGAAATAGTAAGATTGATTATAAGGTTACAGCCAGAAAGAGGAGCACAGTAAAAGGGCAACTTGAAGGTTATAGAGAACAAGTCATCATTTCTAAGTTACCCTGTAAAGTCTCGAGTGAGGAGGACGGAGAAAGGGGGAGAGAGAAAGATGGCTGGATGGATTGTTCTACATAAATAGAAACATGAAGGATTGCCAGACATCTCACCTTGAGTTTCCTCCTGGCGTTGAATTTCTTCAGGCACTCCACAGTCTCCTGCCTGTGCATCATGGAAGCTACAGTGGACCGTTGCTGCAGGAAGAAGATGAGAGGATTTGAGGATTAAAGAGAGAATAGAAACAATGGATGGGAAGAATGTATGCATGTGTATGTGTGGGCAATGAGACTGTGTGTGTTCATGCAAGTTGGATCTGATGGCTTGACTGAGGCATTATTTATAATCGTGTATCATAAGTGTACAGGTCTTTATTTCTGTCTGCACCTGTATATCTTCTTGTATTTCTGTGTGTGTGTGTGTGTGTGTGTGTGTGTCTGTGTGTGTGCCACATACGCAGATCCAGGGATGTTTGAGGGCCTCTGCGGCAGTGATGCGTTTACTGGGGTTGATGGTTAGCATCTTGTTGATCAGATCTTTGGCCTCAGGAGTTACAGTGTCCCACTCCGGGGATGGGAACTTTAAAAAACAAAAGCGTATGTGATATGTGATTTCCTCTGCCAGGTTGTGAACAAAAAAAATATGGTTCCTTTCAAAATAAACTTATAACCATAGTTTCTAACTGATTTATATGAGATAAAATGTTGTTTTTTCTTTCATGCTATGGGGGTTAATGTATGCAGACATCCAAATTCAAATAAACATGAAAAAACAAACATTAAATCTGTAATGATCCATCTAAATTCATTATAGAGGGAACAGGTGAGCAAAGCTCAGCAGTAGTTATAACAGTGAATCATCTGAGAGGGAGTGTGTGGAAATATTTTGGATTAAATTCACGAATAAAGGTGATGCTTTTTGCAGGTGTTTAAAAATTCTACTGCCTTATGGACATATTACCATGACAACAAATCTTCAGTAGCAAAAAAAAATGTAAACTATATCAGTAAACCCTAACCTTCAGTGTATTTTGGGATTGGGTTATGTGGGTTGCTTTTGAATTAAAGGGTACCTATTATGCTTTTTGTTGTTTTATATTTAGTGTTACAGTGTTGGATACTCATATTAAACGTGACCAAAGTTTTAAATAACGAGGTAAACATATGTAGAGGCAAGCCCTGTAAGCAAAAACCTCAGGTACGGACCGTTCCAAACACTCAGTTTCCAAAAGTTTATTTTACTCTGGCTGCAGTATGAAATCATAGTGTGCCATTTCTTTATATGGTCATCTGCTCCAGACACACTACAAGTGTTAACATTATGTGGCCTAAACTGTTACATGAAGTTACGTGCTAATGCCAAGGAAATATGTAAACTTGGTCGCTGATGATGTTGATTTCTCACATCCGGTTGTGTTCAGAAGCCTTAACTGGTCATTTTTCATGTGAGAAAGTGCAACTAAACGCAGTCATTCCCCAGCTGCCATTACATTGCAGAAGGTAGTTACATGCTAACATAGGGGGGGACATGTAATCTTGGTTGCTAAATTTGTTAATTTCTCCCAAAATGTGGATGTGTCCTGTTGTATTTAGAGGCTCTTATTGGGGATTTTTCATGTGAGAAAGTGCCATTATTCTCTGTTGGTGCAGAGGCGCTGAGATGGAGAAGATCCAGAAACGCTGGGGTTTTTTGGGAGGGGGGGCTTAAAGGGAAAAGCACTACCATGGAGCATCTCAGACAGAGGGTGACTACAGGTGATGCAGCAAAGACAGTATGAAAAAAGTCAAGTGTTTTTGAGCAATAAAACATGTAAACATATTCTAGTAGATATAAACAATAAATTACAAAAAATGTTTCCGCTGGTTTGTGGAGCATGTGTGTGTGAGTGCTTACATCATAGGCCCCAGCCTTGATTTGTTGGTAAAGGCGGTGCTGGTCCTCATCCCAGAAGGGAGGGTAACCCACCAGCAGGATGTATAAAATCACACCTGGAACGAAGTGACACGATAAGTTTAGTGTGTTAACAGTAAATACCAATACACCATAGTACTATATACTGAAAAAAATAAATTATTTACTTAGAAAATACACTTCACTCATTTAACACTGCACAAAACACTTGAAACAACATGAAGTTGCAAAACACTCTTCAGCACACACCTGACCAGGTCAGGCAAAGCCACAGACTGAGGCTTTAGCTCCAGCGTCAGTGTCATTCAAACAGTTGCAGTGAGAATTTGAATGTTATTTACCACAGGCCCACATGTCCACTGGCTTCCCATATGGGTCTTTCCTCAGAACTTCTGGAGACAAGTAGCCTGGGGTGCCGGCAAAACCTGGAGGAGTGATATGGAGGGAGGGACGAGATGTGGAATGGTAGGCCGGAGCGGGCAATTAAGTGACTCGGCTGTTTGTCAGCTAACTAAATGAGTGATTGATTGATCGACAGATTGGTCGGTTGCTTGATTGACCAACTGATTCAGGTTGAAAAATGGGTGGATGAATACTCACCAAACCATGCCTGCTGGTCCCCCTGCACCTCGATAGCCAGCCCAAAGTCAGCCAACTTGACCGCCGCCCCCTTCAGCTTACTGGCCAATAGAAGGTTCTCAGGCTGGGGGGGGCGGAGTCAAACAGGTTAGAGGTGAGAGGTCACACGCTCTGGGAACAAGCCGCCCACAGACACAGATCTAAAATCAGATTAGCCAAACCAAATCCTAATCGAAACTATTAGGGGTCAATGATGCTAAACTGCTCTTAAATCAGTGTCTGAGGCAACTCCCTTTCTGCCACACAAATGACAGAGAAACAGAAATGTGCACGGGACCAAATCTCTACATGACAAAGGACATTTTTTCACGCTGGAGCTGTGGACTTGCTCCCCAAAGTCTCATGGATTCTGAGAGAGTGAATTGGTAGCTCGCTTGTCCACAGTAGCACCAATCCACTGTTAAAATCCATGAGTGGGAACAAAGTGCACACTGCAGGGAGAAGGATACAGGAGGGAGGGTGTGGTGTAACAAGAGACGTGGGTGTAAAAACAAGTGACTCAGCCACATATGGGTAACGACAAACACACGCCGCACACTAACACAGTTTAGCACAATTATAATATATGCGAGCCCCCAGCAAGCACACGTGTGCACACACTCAGACGCACACACAAATGGACACAGGTGCAGAAAGGTCTTTGCTAACCTAAGGCCAGTTAGACAGTGTGCTCTAATGAATAATACATTTCTTAACATTTAGAGACTCTAAACACAGACAGCCTGTAAGCAGTCAGTTTATGGCAGACATATGACTCAACAGGACACTAACTGACAACTGGACAACATCTACATAATCATTTACATAATGATGAATAAATCCACCTGATTAAAAAGCATCGAAAACTTTAAATCACTTCAAAAAAGGACAACTCCCCCATTCAAGTCGACAGATTGGAAATCCCATAAGCCACCACAGTTATTAGGAGTTGTTTTGTTTTTTTACCCAATGTTTTTTACGGCACAGTTACATGTTCACATTTGGACAAAGAGAGCTCCCTTGCATTCTCTCCCCTTTTCCTTCCACATAAAAATGCTCTTGGGAGGTTATGAGAATACAGACTACCATTAGAATATTCATGACCTTGGAAAATCTTTCACATCTCAACATAATTTTTACATAATTATGCAAATGGTGATCATTCCTGAGGTTCTGGCTTGTGATTGCTCCTATTCCTGTCACCGCGGCGCCACATTCGGAGTGCTTAACAATCACACACACAGATGTAGAGGTGCTATCATGCTCCCTGCACCATCAGGGGTAGTATTAGAGGAAGATCCTTATTCTTGACATTGGCAGGATTAGTATTAAAACTTCAGTATTTTTTAACCTAGACCCTATTTTTCCATGTTTTCGTGTCTAGGTGACAAATGGAGGCAACAATTGTTGAAAATGGTCCAGTATCGAGAGAGACTGCTGCAGCCACAGCGGTGAAACAGGCTGCAATATGATCTCTGTGCTCAATTGTACACTGTCAGTGTACATGCACTAAAAGTGCTTGTTTTTGCCACTGACAGACTCAGATTATTTTGAAGTGTCTGACAACATAATGGAAAGGATCCTACAGAGAAATGAAAATATTTCCTAACCTTTAACTGATCTGTTTTGTTTATTGTGGCCTAGTCTGACTCAAGGAGAAGTCTCATTCTGAAATCTGGCAAGAGAGAAAGATTTTTGTTGCCACGGCTGAGTATTTAGTTGATTTTGACAATGCGGAAAAGTCCTTGAGATTTCAGAACGAGGCTTCTCTTTGAGGGAGATTTGGTTACAAACAGGAACAAACAGAACGGATGAGCAAAAGTGGTGGTCTCCATTAGTCACTAAGACACAAAAACATGGGAAAATAGGGTCCAGGTTAAAAAATATCAAAGTTTAATGTAACCATACTGGAGCTACGTCTTAAGTTTCTGCAGTTAGATTTAAACTTTATTCTGCACACCAGAACTGCAGCCAACTTCAGAGCAGAAGTGAAGGTCAAATTACCTTTGTTAATTATCTGAAGCGTTTCAGGCTTCCACATTGAAGAATGGAATAATGTGACTAATAAAAAGATCATTATGCAGGTATTTTTCCTCTCACATGAGAAACGATTATTGATTTCCAAAGGGTATGAACTGCGAGGGGGGTCACTGGGTATTTCTGAATGTTGCCACCTGTTCTACAGAGTCAGTACTAAACATGGCCGCAGCCGTGGCTGCGCCGCTCATACAAACCTTTAGATCCCTGTGGACGATCCCATTAACATGGCAGTGATGGACACTCTCGAGGATCTGCTGTATGCAGTGGCTGAGGGCGGGAGAGTAATGAACAAGCACAGGATTGTGATGGAACAAATGGAAGAAGAGGTAGAAAAGGAAAGGAGGAAAGACAGAGAAGAGAAGATGAGGGAAATTCATTAAGGGAAAGAGAAGAGGAAACAGTCCCACAACAATGTATCATGTGTCCCTTTCATTGCACTTGTTATATGCGATGCTGTTTTTCTTGATGGGTGACATTAAGTCACATGAAGGTAAGTCATTTTTCACAAGATTTAATGTATTGCACTATATAGATGGACCAAAGCTATACAGTGTATATGACAAGAAAACACAGATACGCACACTGTCCCTTTCTCTCTCTCTGGGGAGGAAGAATTTCAATGCAAAGCTGGCAGTGTAATGTAGGCTGTGTATGATTAATACCGCAGGCTATATGTCGTTAATCACCTTTATAAATAACTCTGTGAGATGCCTCAGAGACAAGGCAGCTGTATCACACCTCTGAGAAGACCATATGTGAAACACACAAACATACACCAGAAACAGACAGAAATGCATAATGGCTGCTGTGCTCAGCAGTGTGTGTTGGTGAGTGTGTTTTTGTGTGTGGGTGTGTGTTACCTGGCATCGGCCTCACTGTAGTACTCCCTGGCTACGATGTCCTCAAACAGCTCTCCTCCTGTCACCCTGTGGAGAGACAGAGAAAACATTATAGTGTTTCTGTCTCTCTGTATCGAAGTCTGAAACCATCATTCATTGTTTTTAAACTGCACTCAATCATACACACACACTCCGTGTATTTTAGAGACATTCTTACATACGCTGTATTGTTATCACATCCATTAACAATTAGTTGAAGCCGTGTATTTTTATGAACAATGTTAACAAGTCTGCATGTAAGCTTGCATGTGTATGTGTGTGTGCAAAACTTAAGAAAGTTTATAAGGGCACAGGTCTATTTAAAGTAGAGCTGCAACGATGAGTCAATCAACTGATTAGTCAAACGACTGAAAATTAATTGGCAACTATGCTGATCATCAACTAATCGTTTTAGTCATTTCTTTTTACAGTTCCAGTGTGCAGGATTTATGGGGACGTATTGGAAGAAGTGGGATATGCTATAATAAGTATATTTTCTAAAAGTAAGAATCGTTGTGGTTTTTGTATCTTAGAATGAGCCATTTATCTCTATCTACATAGAGAAAGGGTCCTCATCTACGGAGATCACCCAAAATGGATAAAACAAACACTGGCTCAAGATAGGGCCATTTGTGTTTTTGCTTTTTCGTGTCAGCCTTCATAGTTCAAAGCCCCTCCACGATGACAGTGTCGGATTTTTTTTTTAACGTGAAACTGCTTTATTTATTGTTTTTATCAGTTTGTTTGTTTGTTTGTTTGTTTTGGAGAGGAAGTAGTCTGAGTGGGCGGAAGTTTGCTGCATAGATCAGCCTCTGATTGGGCGGAACGAGCCACCCGCTGAAGTCCCGCCCTACCACCTCCGGTTGTGTAGCAGTATTCAAGCGCACCGTTGCTGTGGCACCGCCAAGAACGATTGTGATTGGTTGAAAGAGATTAAAAAAGCCAGGGAGTTTTTTTCTCCAATCTTAAAGTGAGAGTCAGTGCAGCCAGACCTTTCAAGTCCATCTATCACACACATGCAGGAAAAGAGGATATAGGTCAGGAGCCTGACGCACCAGCTCTTCACAAGTTCAAATGTAGCCTAGTTACAGCGGAGATGAATGCATGACTAAATTAGAAGGGGTAACACCACACAAACTAGTTCATATGCAGACATTAGTTTTTAATTGCCAGGTGTAACTGACAATAATACCAATAATATATTTTATTCATTAGCACCTTTCAAGTCACCCAAGGACACTTTACAAAACCAGATAACACAGTCAATACATACTAAAGATAACAGCAGATCGAAATAACAAAGAGCAAAAGACAATAATTAAATATACAGATAAGGGAATACATTCATAATGAACACATTATGAAGCACAGAGAAAAAATCATCTAAAAAGCTTAGACCCTGAGGGAGAGCATTCCAGAGGTTAGGGCCAGCCGAAGTGAGGGCCCTGACACCCATAGACTGGGGCCTGAGGGGTGGGTGATGTTAAGATGGGCGTCACAGGAACCTATATTCAACATGCACAGCTCTCACACAACTGACAGATGATTGGCTAAAACAAACTGACAGGAAGTTATTAGTGGGAACTGTGATGTTGGATTTTAGTGCTGCTTTTGATATAATCGACCACCAACTGCTCTTGAAAAAAACTGGCTGCCTATGGTCTTAAACTCTCAGCTGTAAATTGGATGAAAAGCTACCTATTCAACAGACAACAGTGTGTCATGTTCAATGGAACACTGTCGGGCATTAAAACATTAGACTGTGGAATTCCTCAAGGAAGCTGCCTTGGCCCTTTACTGTACTCAGTATTTGTAAATGATATGCCACATGTTTTAAAGAATGCTCGCTGTGCAATAATGCTGATGACACCACTATATATGCTCACGCAGAGAATGACACAGAACTGAGTAGGATATTACAGGATGAAGTTGTGCACATTTCTAATTGGGTCACTGAAAACAAGATGAAACTTAATATTTCCAAAACCAAATGTCTTATGATCTGTTCAGATTATGCTCAGAGAAAGGAACACAAATTAAGTATTTCTCTGCATGGAGCTGATATTGAACAGGTTAAGGAGGCCAGATTGCTGGGTATTACAATAGATGAAAGTCTTTCGTGGGCCACCCACATTAACAACATAGTGACTGAAATGAGCAGAAGTATTTCAGTCATACGAAGGAGTGCCTATTTTTTAACTGACACAACCACAAAGCAGGTAATACAATCCCTTGTTTTGTCACATCTCGAGTATTGCCCAGCAATCTGGTCAAATGCATCCACACAAGAATTGAGCAAAATCCAGGTTGCACAAAACAAAGCTGCGAGGCTAGCTCTGCATTGCTCATTTAGGACCAGTATTGATAAAATGCATAATGAACTGTCATGGATGAGAGTTGGTGAAAGACTAGCGTGTAGCTTGATTCTGTTTCTTAAAAATATCTATACATCACGTAGGCCTACTTATCTCTCTTCTCAGCTGTTGGCTGTAGGTGACAGTCACAACTATAGCACCAGGCAAGCACTGAGAGGTGACCTTACCCAACCCAAACCTGAAACTGAAGCTTTAAAAAGAACGGTACTGTACAGGGCCATCACTTATTGGAACAGACTGCCACAATACCTAGTATCTAATGCTAGTAGAGTTGGCTTTAACACTACACTGAGAAGAGATGTACTGCAGAAAAAGATTATTTTTGATTGTGCATAATTTTGTCGGCCTATTGGGTTTGAGTTATGCTTTTTTACCGTTTGCCATATCTTTCATGAGTCATGTCTAATCTTTTTTTTCTTTTGGATAAACTGTATTTTAGGGTGTCTTGCTTGTTGAATTTGAAATTTTGTATGTAATTATATTTGATCTTATCATTTCGTCAGGTACCGGTAATGACCAGTCTGTATTTTTTAAATTACATGGCAGTGTCTTAAAAGAGGACATTGCATTGTTTTTTGTTCTATTTGCAATGTAATGTGTAATGTAATGTAATGCTATTATTGTATGATTGACCCCAGGAAGAATAGTCACTGCTGAGGCTGTGACTAATGGGGATCTTAAATAAATAAATAAAAAAAATAATAATAATGAGCAAGTTGGTGTGTAGGAATGGAGAAGATTGGAGAGGTAGGAAGGCGCCAAGCCATAGAGAGATTCATAAACAAGGAGAAGTACTTCAAAACAAATGTGGTATTTAACTGGGAGCCAGTGACGTTGAAGGGTGAGGATGATGTGCTCTCAGGACCACATGTGGCAAAGAACACTTGCAGCTGAATTCTGGATGTACTGTAGGTTTTTTTTAACCCCCAAGAGGATACACCAAGGAGAAGGGCATAACAGTAATGTAGTTAGGATGAGTCAGAGTCTCTGCGACAGAGTGGAAAAAAGAGAGGCGCAGTCTGGAGATATTCTTCAGGTGGAAAAAGGCCATTTTGGTGATGTTTTGATATGTTTGTCAAGACAGAGGATGGAGTCTAAAGTTAGATTTTTTACCTTAGCAACAAAGGATGTAATAAAACCAAGTAGATAATGTGAAATAGGGTTCACACCTCGCCCAACACCAATTATTGTCAACTATCACATTAATCACCAGCTAATTTTTATAATCGATTAATTGGTTTGAGTTTTGTTTTGTTTTTAAAGAAAAAAAGTGAAAGTCTCTGATTCCAACTTCTTAAATGTGAATGTTTTCCAGTTTCTTTACTCCACTATGACAGTAAACTAAATATCTTTGGGTTGCGGATGAAACAAGACATTTGAGGACATCATCTTGGGCTTCTGCAAACACTGTTTGACAGTTTTCACTATTTTCTGACATTTTACAGGCCAAACAAATAATCAGTCAATCAAGAAAACAACTGACAGATTAATCAACAATGAAAATGATTGTTGGTTGGAGCCCTGCCCAACACTTGATCAAAATGCTGTTTAATGATGAAGTAAACCTCCACTCACTCCGGACTGCATATGTTTCATGGATGTAAATAGAAATAAAACAATTCCATTCAACACATAACTTGGCCCCCTAAAACTGTTACTGTTACATTTTATGTTACAGCTTGTATTGCTACAGTGACTTCCTGTTTACGTAGGGTGCGTTCGTAAATCCAATCTGATGTTCTTCACTAATATGAGAGAGGTGTTGTTCGAAGAGACGGAGCGTTCTATTTCCACATGAATTAATGAACCACTGAGTTAATCACACATTCACTCAGCTTGGCGCTCTGCTGCTCTGTCTCCCCAGACAGAGTAACCAGAGAACGCTCTGCTGCTCCAAGAGTTTGGTGTTCTGATTAACCGAACGGAACATTCCAACGGTGTTGTTCCAAATTATAAACAGTCCAGTTTGTGCCAGAGTACCATCCGGCACTTAGAGCGAGTGTTTCCAAACGCACCCATAGTTTGTCACTTCTATCGGATCCTTGGGCAATACACTGAACCACAATTCCTGGTGGCACCTTTCATGGTAGCCCTGGCCACCAGTGTATGAATGTGTGTGTGACTGTGGCATGTAATGTGAAGTGCTTTGAGTGGTCGGAAGACTAGAAAGGCACTTTATGAATGCAAGTCCACTACATTTACTACCCTGGTTTAGAAAATCATCACTCTGAATTACCTAGGCCTTTGGAAGGACTTTACACACACTTAGAAAAGGATTTACGAAAAGCTGGTCCAACCCAGTCCAGCTTCAAGAATAAACAAAGTGAAGATGTCACACCTTGATCACACTCTGTTATCTGTGCCTTTTATGGCTGTCAAACAACAGTATTGGCTGGATTACAGACCTTGATGAACTACCTCCACTTACCCAGACATTGCATTGTTTTTGGCCTGACTGCATACACTTTGGAACCTCACAAGGTGACGCCTCGGTCCCACATGGTGGAACATACCTTCACATTCTCTATAAGAATATTTCTATACAGTGCTAACCTTATACAAATACATGAGTTAGAAGGAAGAGTAAAATGAGCCAAAACATGTTATATTCGTAGGGTGGTTACAATTGACAGGGAATGTGTGTGTGAGAGAGTCTGTTACTCACAGATCAAACACCAGATAGTGGAAACCCTCTTCTGATATGCTGTCATGGAGTCGTACTGTCGAGGAGATTTAAGAGAAATGCAAAACACAAACACGGGACAGAAGAGGAAAAGAGACAGAGGAGAGAGCCAAACATAGAGCAGTCAATACCTCAATACAAATATTGCCAATGCTCATTATTTACACTTTCCTTTGTGCTTGTGTTCCTCCAGTTAGGTTGTTAGTTGTCAGGTGCTTCAGAAATACAGTGGTAATATGCAGAGGAGCAGTGTGAAGCACTAAGTGTAAATCAAGTAGCAACAAGAGGATGCAATGCGCAATATATTCTACCTCCACTTAATGTGATGATTCATGCTGATATTAAGAGTGGATACATTCTGAAACAGTTTCTTAGCACAGATGCCATCCACGCAATCACTGTGATGACTGTAGGTGAAACCTTTGAGAACAACTAAGACTCAAATGCATCTGACAATCAAACTGCACATAGCTATCTACAAATATAAAGCCTCAGCTATAAGCTATATAACTTTGATTTATTAAAACTGGCTGTTGCCTCAAGTATTGATTAAATAAAACACCTTGATAACCCCAGTGACAAAACTGTACTCACGCAGTTCTGCCTTACAAAGGCTAACAGCAGCAACTATGCTAACACAAACTGAGAAAAATGGCTTCAAAGTTCTTGACTGTCCAGTCAAGCAGAATAAGATTGAACCAGAAAATGTTGTCACAAGATAGAACAAACATCCAAAAGTTTACTTTCAGTCACAACTCAGTTTTGACCAAACCTGTAGTTACTGTAGTTAGCCTGTGTAGGGCAGAGTTAGCCTTGTATTATGTAGGTCAGGAAAATGGCTAATGATTAGGACATCATTGTTACGACATTTGAACATCTGGGGGCTCTGCTTTAAGAAATGAATAGTCAATCAAATCCTATGAATGGGTTAATATCAGGGCTCAGCAACATATCAGTATTATGACTTTACCATGATAAAACTAGATATCATATTGGATTTCAGAGATCATGTTATTGTAAGTGTTGTCTTTTGCTGGTTATTCAGAAGGCATTACTGTAAAGTCATGTCATTTTCTGAATTTCCTGTTCTATTATTTGCCTTTACCTACTTACTCATTATATCCACATTACTGATGTTCTTTTACCATCTTACTGTGTAAATATTATGTGAAAGCACCAATACCCGACCATACAATATTGTCATAATATCAATATCAAGGTATCAGATGAAAAATATTGTAATATTTGATTTTCTCCATATCACCCAGCCCTAGCAGACATCTAACATGTGTAAATGCTGGTCATTAAACTCTCAGATTTAAAGCTTGTGAGTGGATGTTTTTCTTAAAATCAATTTATTGTTTAAATATTTAATAAGAGAAAATAAAAATTGGATCCTTGCAGCCGTGCCGTTTTAATCCGAGGTATTAACATCCACAAGAATTAGTATTGACATTAGGAGTTCAATAATGCCCTCAAAGCACACTAAGCATTTTGCTCCTGATACTGAAGAATTGTCCTGCATAATTGCTTTGTTGCACCTTCGAAATACATGTTTTTTTTTCTACTACACATATTTTCTACGATTAAAAAGGTGGTCAAAATGTACATTCACAGTGGTCCCCTAACGTTATAAGTGCCGTAGTTATCTTGGAATGGCAGCTGTGATGCAGAACTGATTTAAGAAGTCTGAAAAAATGACAGCGGAGAAAAGAAAGAGCATGACTGAGCGGATGAGGGTGACAAGACCAAAGGAGGAGAGACAGGTGCTATCAGAGGTATAATGAGGAGGAAAGAGTGTAAAGGGTCAGTGGTTTAGAGAGAGGGCATAGGGCCGCTGTGTCTTTTTGATGATTCAGCTGGGAAAGCACACAGATACATCATCATTAGAAACCTGTAACACACACACACACACACACACATACACTTGTCTCCCTCATAACTGTGTCTAGAAGATGAATAGCCATAGCAGGATCCACCAGAGACCTGAACAAAATATGCATGTTTTTCGTTTGTATCCAGTGTGTGTACTTGTGTGTGCGTATTTTACGATCGAGGACTCGCAGCTCACCGATGTTGGGGTGCTTCAGTAAACGACAAATCCTCGCCTCCCTCTCCAGCTTTTGATGATCTAAAAGAAAAACAGGAGACACAAACACAGAGAGAAACAGAGACGGGTTATTTTTAATGCTCTTCATTATTCCCTGCTATGATTGGCTTTCTGAATCGCCTAACATGAAGTTGGCTGCAAGTTAGTTGAGTCAGTGGAGGACAGTGTTTGGGCATCGTTGTCAGCGTCAGTATGCGTTTGTGTACTTGACATCCACACTTTTGTATGCATATGTGTGTGTGTGTGTGTGTGTGTGTGTGTGTGTGTGTGTGTGTGTGTGTGTGTGTGTGTGTGTGTGTGTGCTGGCTTTGTGTCAGCTCTGCTCTTTTCCTTATCACAACTGAAATGCTTGACAAAAATAATGTGACCTGATATGTGCTTGGTTATGTGCCACAAACAGGGAGGCAACAGTGGACAACAAACAGAGTGAGCAGCCACAGTGGATTTACATTGACCTCCAGTGTCAGGCTCAATATGAGCTCCTGCAATGTGCCTGCAGGTTCCTTGTGCTGCCCCGAGGACAAAACAAACCTGCATGGATACAAATGAAATTTAATTTCATTTCATTTAAAGTCAAACCCAAATCTAAATGTAAAGTTTCTTTTGTTTTTCTTGCTCTTAACACATCTTCTTCATTTAACGCAGACAGGGATTGTGTAAGCAGTACAAGAAGTACTACACAAAACTTTTCAAATGTTTTAAACAAATGTCTTTTTAGTTATTATTACATTTTGCTTGGAATCCCCAATAAAATATAAAAACAATAATAATAATAATAATAATAATAATACTGAATTAGCGGCAAGCCCTACGTGACACAATAAAAAAATTTCAATCATCAGACATGTCTTAATATAATTTGCAAATAGTTAAGTTTAAGCAAATAAATTAGTTTTTAAAAAATAATATCATAACTGCATTTCTGTATCCATCACATGCTGAAGTGTCTTGATTAGTCAGGTGGAATTCAGCCAAAAACAGACCACACAACCAAGTTATTGATTTTCTGGATAATTTGGGGCAGCACACAAAAAGCTATAGACACCTGACATACGACGCACCAAATGGACATAAAGGCAGACTGCTGTGTCACCTCATGTGCCTGTGTCTCCGTCAAAAAGTTGCACTTAAGCATAACGTAAAGACTCCAGCCAACAGCCAGCTAACGCATACAGTCTGCACCTGCGTGAGAAGAAATACCAGACAGCAGTAGATGATTACTGAATATGCCAAAAAGCCGTTAACAATGACCAACTGGTGCCAAAGGTGTGGGACATACTTCAAAAACTAGGGCGGCAGACACTCACTAAGGCCCAACACTGTCCGACAGCCAGCCTGGTGTGTCATGGCTGAAAGTTCAATATTCACACTCTTTTAGCTCTGTTTTTGGTCTCTACCAACTTCAGAGGGAATTAAATATCTTTGTATGTCTTTATTAACCTGAACACACCATAAGGGATTGGTAGTGAGCATCGTGGACCTATTTCAGCAGTCAACATTTGACTTAAATACTGTTTTTATGATATACTGCTTGCAAGCCTGCCAACAGGAAAACCATCAAATTCGACAAGGTTAACAACGTCTCAATCGTCAACATCGTCGTCAAAGAGGAACAGAAAGGATGACAGGTATCAGGGCTACTGTACTCCTTCCATGTGACCATAGACAGGCTGGTCACATGACGGCCCTCAGAGAGAATCTTATATCTCTCCTCTGTGAGACCACACTGATTTTATCTGACTTTGTGAAACAAGAAGTGACTCTCAAATTTCCCTGTCAAAAGACACTAAAAGTCCAGTAACTCTGATTTGAAACAACTGAGTAAGAGCAGCAGTCGTTATAGTGAGTGTTGCAGCACGGCGTTGAGGCGACCCATTTCAGCTTTGCCTCGGGACACAGAGCAAGAGCAAGAGAGAGAGAGAGAAAGTGAGGGAGAGGGAGAGGAGCAGCGGGTTAAACTTTTTTTTCTCCAAATAAAATAGGACGCCTATTTTTCACTCTCATCCGTGTCTCCTTCCTCTGCTCTTCTTGATGCTATGGAAACTGTGGACTCAGTGCAGCTCAGAGGCAAGGCCAACAAAGGAACACCAGGCAGCTTGTTCCCGTTATAGATACAAGTATCTCTTTGTTTGTGTCGATGTAGTGCATCTATAGGAAGCGACATGCAGACGCACAGACAAACTTAGGCCCGCAGTATACTTTAAACAAAGTGGAACTTGGCGTGCTTTCAAATGTTCAGTAAAAAAAAAATGCCAGTAGAGTACAGTATGTTCACTGTGACTGAAAGACTGTTCTTCCACACCAGAGGGTGGAGTTTATCAGTCGCAGTGAAAGAGATGAAGCCAGAATAAAATCCCAACAGTGAAATGCAAAACAAATACGTGGTGAGCTGTGGCTGCACAACAGTTAAAGTTAAAAATACAGGAGGAAGAGCTTGATTTAAAACCTGCCCTAGTACAGTTAGCTACCAAAAAATGTTCACACTGAACTGATCACTTAAAAATCAAACAATTCTCCATCACTCCATCCAGATATAAAGGAAAACACATCAAATTAAAAATAAATAAAACCTGATTTCTTCCCTTAAAATGTAAGTAAATCACTACATTTTGTTTTTCTTTTTAGGTGTTTTGGCATCTGCACATAAAACTCAACAGTGATCAGGCTCAGATGTGTTATGACGCATTGCTACAAATGAGAAGCCATCTACTTAAAGGGTAACTTTGGTATTTTTCAAACCTGGACCCTATCTTCCCATGTTTTTGTGTCTAAGTAACCAATCAACAGCCAGCAGCAGCGAAACAGGATGCAATGTAATCCCTGCGGGCCACTGAGCAATTACATCCAGTAATCCAAAAGTGCATATTTTTGCCACTGACAGGTTATCATCAGATTACCATTTTGAGTGTTTGTCAACATTATGGAAAGGATCCCTACAGAGACAGACCTTTTCGTTAAGAAGTAAGATCCTTTTTGTTTAACCAGAACCAGCCCCGCAATCACTAGCATCAAACCCACCAGACTCCATTTAAATAAACGTTCATTTTGTCATCGTAAAACAAACTTCATTCAAAGTCGACAGAAGCAAACTAAAGCTCACAAAAGCTGTCTTGGTTCAGCTTTACACAATTACAGCAATTACCACTCTGGTTTGGTTGAAGAAAAACCTCTTGATTCACCCAGCTGTACATGAAAATATGTCAGCTCTATACACGTTAAATTTCAGTTTATTTAAATGGAGTCTGGTGTCTTTGGTGACATCGATTTCAGGGTTGTTTCTGGTTAAGCAACGAAAGGGCGAACTCTGTAGGGATCCTGTCAGTAAGTTCTTAGACATTTATAATAACAATCTGAGCCTGTCAGTGGTAAAAACAAGCACTTTAAATGGGCGTAAATTTGCCCACGGGGATTGAGCCTGTTTCGCCGCTGCTCGCTGCAGTGCTCTCGCTCAATACTGGACCAGATTTAGAAAAATGCTGTTCCCCTTAGTCATTTAGACACAAAGACACTGGAAAATGGATCCAGGTTGAAAAATACTGTAAGTGACCCTTTAAGTTAGGAGAGGTAGGCAAAAGGTGGAGTCAAATTAATCACATGGTGTAAACCACCTTCACAGGTGGTGAAAAAGACTGCGAGAAAACTTCTGACAAGGGGCCTGCGCACGCTGAAAAAAAAACAGACCCCCGTGCTGCTATTTCATGTGGTCACACGCCGTCATATTGCCAGTTTCGATTTTGTTTAGAGTACACTGCCAGCTTTACAGACACACACAACAGCGGAGAGGAAGATCGGCATCCTGACAGGCAGAGCCAGAAACAAGAGCAGCTCAGCCATTATTTCATGATTAGCAGGACCCTTTGAGCAAGGTCACTAATCTCTCCATCTCTGCCTCAGTCTTGAATGACACATAATCTCTTTGGCTCTCGCGCAGTCTAACACACAAACTGTCTGTCCTTTGCTGGGTTAAAAGATTAATTCTATTAACCCTGTTTTTTTTAGCAGTTTTTAAATGTAATTTTAACTTTTTTTTTCTGGTTATATGTCAATCCTTTTTTAGGTCTGACAGCTTGAAATTGAGCAGCATTGTTGAAGTACATGCTTTGTTGTCTTTTCCCTTATGTATACTATCATTTATACACAATGTTTGTCATAGATAGTGTACATAATACATACTTTTTTTTTTTTTGAAAGAAACCAGTGTTTTTATCTAAACAATCAGATGCCCTGTGTTCATTTAAAACGTCCTCTCTGGCTTATTTAATAGCTCCATTTCATAATTCATTATGACAACATTCTACAGTAGACCTATAACTGGAAAGCATACTGAACTCTGCTGAAGTTAAACTGGTTCACATTTTTAGCCTGCAGCCCGCCTCCTACGCACTGTAAAATATATCTGGCAGCCCACACAAATACATCACCACACACCAAAAAATATAAAAAAATATATATACATATATATTTGTCCTTCAGTGATGTATTTAAAGATGTGGACATCGTTTAAGTCTTCCAGAGGGGTGCATTTGTGTTCGGATGTAGTTTTAAGAACGCGATGTTTCGCCGCCAACTCAGAGCTTCCACATACAGAAATTGACCATACAAAGAAAAAAATTTGAGAGATGCAATTTAGAGAATTACCTGGCAAGTACTTAATTTTTGTTATAATAATATATATAATTTTTAACATTTTGATCACATTTTTTCCTTTTGCTAGATCATTTTATTATCACCCATTAGTCACTGACAAATTTCTGTTAATTTGCACATTTCAAGTTAAAAAAATAACGTGTTTCTGCATATGCTGTTTTTATCTGTAGCAGAATATTTATGAGTTAAATAGTATCCTCTTAGGAAATAAATGTGTTCTGTTTAAGGCCTACAGGAGGAAGACCAAATCATTTTAAAAAGGACTTATTATTTTTATTTTCAGGTTCTACGAGAATACATTCACATGCTCTAATGGTCAAACCATTTTATTTTCCTCAGACTGTCTGTGCTGCAACACCAGTGTTCACCCTCTGTCTGTTTAGCGCGCCTGTTTCATCAAGTCCCCCTCCTGAAATAGCCCAGTCTGCTCTGATTGGTCAAGGTTTGCAGGTCCTCCTGTATCTCTGCGTCTCTGCACTGTCACGGCAATCAGACGATGATTGTAACCGAGAATAGCAACACTGTCTATCATGAAAAATCACCAATAAAAGCTTCTACACACCACTAGGAATGTTCCAGCAGGCATATGACCCGAAATCAGGGAGCAATTGACAACATCAGCAACCAAGATTACAAGTTTCCCTGATGTTAGCATGTAGCTACGTGCACATTAGTGGTGTTGTAGCAGCTGGGGTGCATATGAAACAGAGAATAGTGACACTTTTTATTGTGAAAAACAACAGGTAAAAACTTACAAATACAACCAGACAAGTTTCAGCAGGAATATGTTTAGAAATTGGGAAGAAATTAAAATGTATTTTAATGGACAGGGAATAGCATCAGGTTTTATTGTGAAAAATCACCAATAAAAGCTAGTAAACAACCAGAATCTGAACCGAAGTTTGAGTTTAGGTTTCCCTGATGTTAGCATGACATTAGCAGTGTAGGCTACATTACATCATGTAAACAGTAGTGTGTCTGGAGCAGATGACCATATAAAGAAAACCAGCACATATGATGTCATACTGCAGCCGGAGTAAAATAAACTGATGGAAACGGGAGTGTTCAGAACAGAAGGAAACCTGAAGTCTTTGCTCACAGGAATTACCTCTATAAATTAACCTCATTACTGGAAACTTTGGCCACATTTTATATGAACGTCCTCCATTGTAACACTAAATGTAAGACACAAAATGCAGAAAAGCATAACAGGTCCCCTCTAATACTTCATGACAAAATAGTTTCTCTTTGAAGCAGTTAAAATACCACTGCAAACACAGCTTTAAAGGTACAAACAAAGGTGGTCATGTTAGGTTAGTTGTATTTTTCTCTGTGCTGTAACTCACTGTACACTCTAAATGTCATATAACACCCTCGCTCCCTCTCTCCATCATTTTCCACCTCCACTTTTCTTTCACTCTCTCTCTGCTCTCTCCCTCCTCCACAGGTAGTCCACCTCCCAGCCGGCTGGACATCTGTTGTCTAGCAACTCCTGCACCAATCAGAGCGTCAGGCCTCTTCTCTCCTCTGCAGTGAAACCAGCCTTGCATGCAAATGGCCGACATCGGGAGTTCACACACAACTATCAAACTACAGACGGGAAAGCACAAGTTACTAATTCAGGAGCACTTTATAAAAGACATGTAATTTGAACACATCTCTGGAACATCATACCATTCAACCCATGACACACAGAGCATAGGCAACATCGTGGACATGCATTAGCTTGAATAGGGAACTTTACAGATCCTGTATGGCATCAGTTAAGTGCAGAGATGCTTCTGCAGTGTGTAGAAGTCTAAAAGAAGATTTGATGCTTTTGTTTAGACAGTTACTAATGCATGACATTAGTAACTTTTCATTGTAGACCTCTGCAAGATCACACAGTTATTGTGGAAGACAGGAAGCTACTGAAAGCTCTGCAAAAAATGAGACTCTACTGGCTGTAATATTAATGTATAAAAATACAACTATGCTGTAGAACTTATCAATTCTAGTGTGCTAGCTTTGTTAGAGACTTACAGTCAAACAGCACGAGACACTGGCTTAAATTAATAAGATGGCACAAACATCATGTGAATAACTTTGTGAATGTTTTAATGCAGTTTAGTTCAGGTTTGCTCAGGTTTTAGCAGTATTGCCTCATCGCAAGAAGGGTGCTGGGTTTGTCCCGGTTCTTTCTATGTGGAATTTGCAAGTTTCCCCTGTGGAAACTTCAAAGATATACAAGTCAACTGGCTGACAGCACAAAAGTGCCCATATGTGTGAGTAGAGGTTTGATTGTCTGTATGTTAGCCTGTCAGAGCATTTTTATTTTTTAATGGAATAGAAAATCACATTTTCCACCTTCCCCTGAACCAACTTCTGCTGCAGTCGACTCCAAAATCTGCCTCACTCTCAAAACGTCTCAGACTGACAACAATGAGTTCTGACTGGCTGACAAAAATGCTTTACAATACTTTAATGTACCTGTATGTGTGTGTATGTGTGTGTGTGTGTGTGTGTGTGTGTGTGTGTGTGTGTGTGTGTGTGTGTGTGTGTGTGTGTGTGTGTGTGTGTGTGTGTGTGTGCAGGCTTGAGCCCCACTGCTACAGCCACTGGTGAGAGGCTTTCTGCTTACATAGTTATAACTGACAGCAGCATTTCTGCATAATGTGAAGCCAATGTAATTGTGCAGACAAATGTGGAGCTACCCCAGTCAGCTGTTATCATTCAGGCCTGATCTAAGCGGCGTGTCTGAATGTCTGTATGTATGTTACTCTGTCTAGCAGTAAATGACTGTTGATATAAGACCATGATGATTGGTGGTTGAGACGTAATCTACAATATACAGAGTTGCTTCCTGGTGCGTTGACATAAATTTTTTTTTCCTTCAGCCAGACTTGTTTTCTTTCACTTTTATGATGAAGTGAAACATGTGGGAAGTTGGGTTTTCATTGTTAATCTGCAAGAAATATATTTCTTTGTGCCATAAAGCAATGCAACAGATGCTCTGTGAAATCTAACTTGGAGAAACACTGTGCGATGCAGTGCCGTAGCCGCAAGCAGTGGCGCCCCCAGGATTTTTTTATAAGGGTGGCCAGATGGAGCAGCCAAAATCTTGGAGTGGCACATCAAAAAATTAAAAGTATATTAAATTATTAAACAATGATTTGGCGGCCCCCTGTGCAGTAACACCAAGGACTCCCTAGGGGTCGTGGACCCCATGTTCCAGGCCTTAGGCTCCCAGGCTCAAACTGTTTTAGCCATGTTCTTGCTTGTTTACAGTAATCACAAAATTGTTTAAAAAGCTTCTCTTGTGATTAAATATTGACATACTTTAGATAATGATGCAAATTTAAAGGACAATCTGAATCAACACAAAGTTCTGATTTGAGCCTGAGTGAAGGAAGCAGTGCAGGGACGCCGGCGTGCTGTGTGTCTGTCAGCTGCTTTGCTGTCTGTGGGACATTGACCTCTTGCATTTGTCACACCATAAACCATCTTGTCTAAAACAATCTATTTCTTGGCATTACTATTTAAAGTATGTGGCCTCTGTCCTGCCCAGATTAGGATTTCACACTTTGTACCATATTTAGGATGGTCCAGTTGTCATTCAGGTCTATGTTGCTTAGTCAACAGCAAGCCTCACATAAGTGGAGCTTCCTATGTGTTTTTTTGTTTGTTTGTTTTTTTCTCCATCTACAATTTTGTGACTGAATTGAACAACTTGACAGCGACAGTCATTCAAGTAATTCCTAGATATACCACATTATTTTGTGTCGGTTATCTTTTTTTAAGAGTATTTTTTGGGCTTTTTGCCTTTAATGGACAGGACAGATTGAGATGGGGTGAGAGAGAGAGAGAGAGAGAGAAAGAGAAAGAGTGGGGGTTGTCATGCAGCAAAAGGCTGAAAGCCGGAGTCAAGCCTGCGAACTTCCCTTTCTTATTTGTGCTCTTGGGAATTTATCCTGTTAAAAAGCTGCTAAACACAGTATATGATGTTATATGCTGTCATTTTCTGATGTCATAAAGCACTCATCAGAAAAGACATGTTATGATGCTGACTGGTTTATGCAGAAAGAGGAACTGCATTTCAAGTTAAAATGAATGATAAAAAGGAAACATTCAACTCCTTTACAAAAGTAAACCTGGCCATTTGTTTAACAATGAGAATTGAAAATATTACTAAGACTGTTACTAAAAAATATGATGGAGAGGGCAGGGTGGGGAAATGATCCTTTCTGCAAAATGAAACCAAAAAAGTTAAGGAGAAATATGTATTAATAAAACGGCAGGCATCTTTGTGATTCACATGACAATGTCATCTCATTTTATACGTTTTTTTTTCTTTACACATTTGTTTCTTGTTTTTTTTTTCTTTGACTTGATCATCCCTCCATCCTGGCTTTTCCTGCTGTAAAACCTTTCTTTTGACTTGTACGTGGCTCTAGATAGTCCATTTGTTTTGAAAAGGAAGATACCTCAGCGTATAATTCGGCTCCTGGTAAAAACCTCCTGAATGTCTGCATGTTAAGTTATCAGAGAAAAAAGATGAGTACACATACCATGCGCTGGGTGAGCGGCCAGTCTGCGACATGCTAAAGAGCATAAGATTTGTGATGTGAAACTGCATTATTCAGTGTTCATAAAGGTTTAAATCACCGGGTCTGTTTGTTTTAGAGAGGAAGAGACCTCTGTTCTGGACTTCTAATCTGTTCAGCTGGTTGAAATCTGCCATCATTATCACTAGTTGCCACTAAATCTCACTAAATCTTACACACTGCTCCTTTAACCCTGAAAACAGCAGTATTCCAGATTCAGGGACCTGTTTGCTTGAAGAGTTCTCTTACACTTCACAGCGTTGTCTTCAAAAGATTCTGACAAATTGTCCTTACTCTGATCATTGCCATTACCAATCCAAAATTTCCAAACCAGACCCCACCAAGCCCTCACCTCCATCTCCCTCTCTGTCTCTCTCCACTGCTGCTTGTTTCTCTTTCAGTCAGTTTCTGATGTGTCGCGTCTGCAACCGCACTGCAGCAGAGCGTACAGCTCTGTGTGTATGTGTGTGTTTTCTTTGCCTTTTGTAGTTTGACATCCTGTAAGCAATACTAATACTACCAGATTGAGGGACAGACAGGAAAGACATAGGCAGACATATAAGGGGAGGGGAAAAGAAGCATTAGACAGGGACAGAGATGGAGACAGAACAAACACCTGACAGAGTAAGGCAGTCAAACACACAAAAGAAGAGACAGACAAAGAGGTGAACACATGTGGCTCTGGATGGAGTGTGACTCAATTAAAACATCCTGTCCTTGGTTTGTATTTTCACTCTGATTGACAAAGTTATGTTGGTCATCTGATGTCTGGCCTCTTGTATCAATCAGACCCATGTAATATTGTCGAGGGCTTCACTGACTCACACACATTAGGAGAGGAGCAATATGTTTTGGTTTTTTGGTCTCCTACTGAAATCAACTGTTTGCAAATATTTCTGTTAACTAATATAACTACTGGCTCAAATTCATGGATATATATATCATTTGGATTATGTATCACAATTTCATATAACTTTTTTTTTCATGTCTTCACTGTCGACTTTGCTGCTAAACAGTAGGTTGTTTTTGTGGCTAGTAATAGCAGTGTGACCTGTGTTTCACGTAGCAACAATTCCATTCATTTTGTTTGTTATGTTAAATCATAAATATGATTTCAGTAAAATAAATAGCAGGTGATGGAAAACAGTTTGGAAGCCATAAGTAGCAAATACAACAATATATTAGAGGGGTTCCAAGAGTATTATCTATCACTGGAGGAAGCTAACAGCAATGGCAAAGGAGTACCCAGACAAGAAGGATAGAATCACTGAAGGTATGTAGACCTAGCCACAATGCTTTGGCTTGACACATTGTTACTGAAGACCCAATCGGGAAGCGTACTTAAGTGTCTGCATCATTGTCTCCCGGATCTCTGTTTTCACCCATTCAAACTAAAATGCAGCCTGTAGACTTTTCAAACTGATACGGGGTCAGCAACTATTACAATGGCCTCTTTTAGTGGTTCCAAAATACCAGAGAAATGGTGATGCTCGGTGTAAAAGTAGCAATAATTATGCATTTGTAAAATGAAAACATATTAGTGTGGATGTAGCCTTGGTCTCTTCTCCCTCTTGCTTGTACATGCACTGTAAGCTACTATTGTAGGAACGTTAAACGTTGCTGTAATGAAAAAAGAAATAATACTTTAGCAGGCCAACTAAGTTAACCCGAGACCTATCTGTCAAACAGAAAAAGGGCAACTCCGTGTCACTCTTCATCCTCTCCTTCAGTGCTAACTAGCGAAAGTGAAAGTAAAAGCCAACCTCTGATTCACTCTGGTTTTGGGAAGAGTTTGTCCCCTTGCCAAATTCGTGTTTTCTCAGCTAGCAGAGGCATGACCTGCCCTTCTCTATCTCCATGACTGGCAAGTACTTGTTGACTTTGTTGGTTGAGTTGGCAGGGTGGGTCAGGCTTTTGCTATCCTATGACATACAAATTTGTGTCCGCTTGCCATTTCACCTCACTATATTTGCATTTTTTAGCACTGTATGCAGTTTTCATAGCTTACTTTTGAATGCATGATGCTTCTACCTGGTCGCTACTTTTTTTTAATATAAAGTCCTGACCTTACCTGCATGCTGTAATTAGCTGGGGGCTACACGCCCAGGTAGGGCAAGGTCTCTGCAGATAAATACACCAGTACACACTTCTAGTGGCTCATAAGTCATGATTGAGAGGAATTATTTTTTAAGTCTATACTTAATTTTTTAGGAAAATGCCACATAGTATACCTTTAATACAAATGATTTTGCCAACAATGCTCATTTTGTTTTGTATGTCCTTTGCTGCTTAAAACTGGCTTGTTTGCACATATTTAAAAAGTTGATTAAGCTGAATTATGTGGCCTCCTAAACTGCAACAGAGAATTTTGCAAATATCCTAAAAATTGCATTTATATACAACTGATTTGCAACAGTAAATGTTTTCTAAGGGATTATATTTTCTATCAGCATGAGAAAATGTTCATGCATGTGGGAAGTTGCAAAAAAAACTTATACAAAAACAAAGAAGTTTGAAAACATCCTCTGGGAAATTGTGACGGGCATAATTCAGTTAATCCATTTAAACAATCAATAAGTTAATCAATAATGAACATAAACCTTACTTAAAGTCCTAACCCTAATGCACACACTCATATCGACCCGCCACATGTACCACAACAGAGTGCTGGAATTGCCCTGCTCCAGTTTAATTAAGAGTTTTAATTAAAAAGATGTAGTGGGGTGAATGTAACATCCTCTGCGGACAGCGGCTAAGTAGTCCTTCTGCATACGGTTCCATTCTACCCCCCGCAGAACCCGGGGGTCTAATGAAACCATTCAAGACGCTGAGACACCGTCACCCTCCGCTGGTTCCCAATAGAGGAAGAATTATGAGACTGATAACTCCCTTGCTTTCTCTTCTGAGGAGAAACAAAAGGTGGCTGGTGTCAGAGATAAAACTGCCCCCGGAGTATTGCCAGGAGCCTCATAACGTACACTAATGTCTGCCTTTATCTTATCCAGTGTAATGCAGCTGCGTGCACATTAGACTAATATGCAGAAGTGGTTTATTCTGACGATGGTGGTGTGGACACATCATGACAAGGAGAGACACAAATTTACATTTACAATCAAAGATATTGATACAAAAAGTTACAGATTTAAATGCACCACTGTACAAAGAGTTCTTATATTATGACACTGGCTACATCACTAATGTAACAAGTATGTGGTGCTTCTAAAGAAGAGTGACAGTAATAAAAGCATGGTAGGTGTCTGAAAATGCTCCTTTACTTAAAGGTCCAGTGTATAGGATTTAGGGGGATATACTGACAGAAATTGACATGTTTTCTTTGGTGTATTATCACCTGAAAGTAAGATTTGTTGTTCTTTCGTTACCTTAAAGTAGACCGTTCACACTGTTCACAAAACCTTCACCCTTTCTCAAGAGCACACAAATGCATATGAAATCCACATTTTCTGCATTCATCGGATTGAAATTCTCACTGCATTTATCTGGAGTGGATGCCTGAACTTTCCATCCAGCTTTTATTTTACGTAAAGATAGGGGAAAGCAAATGCGCTAATGTAATGACAGCACGATGTGTAGCAGCCACACTGCCTTCCACGCCTATGCTGCTCCTGCTTGTCAGAAAAAAAAACTATATCTCTCCCTTTCCTGCTTTTGATTTTGGTACATTTGTGCAAAATGGGACTTGTGAAGCAGTACTGACAACAAAATATGATATTTACAGGTAATGTTTTAGAAATGGAAAGTTGTTTTCCAACTTTGTGGCAACAATGCTATATCTATTTATCTATCTCCATCTGTTTGAATTATAAATGAAACAGAAATGGATGGGGCATTGTTGTTGACTGTTTTAATGTGGAATTCACTTTAATGCCTCCCTAAGTGCTTTTATTCCTGTCTTGATATGGCTCTGCTGGAAAAATAATAATGAGGTCACCATTATCTGTGGCCTCAGTCTATCAATGTGTTTTCTATCACTGTTTCTTGGTTCATAGCACTTGAGAAGGGAGAGATCAGACTATAGCATACACTGCCAGAGAATGTTAGAGGAAGGAAGAAGAGGGGGGAGGGCAGAGAGGAGACAATCGTTAGGGGGGGAAAGGGTAAATCAAACAGATAAAAAAACAGAGGTTGAAAAGGACACAGGCAGAGAGAGATAGAAGGGAAAAGACAGGAGGAGATGCAGCACTCTGTAATTAACAACGCCCTCGCTCTCTACAGAGTCCATTACCCTTGTTACTGTAGGTTCTTTCCCGGGCTGGACGATCAATCGTTTTTATATCTAAATCCTGACATTTTAAAAATGCAAGAGCAGCAATTTTGATTACAGCTTACATTATTAACAAAGTTTTAAGAGGTGAACGTTTTATCTGGTGAGTGCTGACTTTGGAAGCTGAAACTGTCACCAGAAATGTATACAGCTGTAACTAATTAGCTGCAGAAACTCTAGGCTGTTGTCTGGTTAATGTGCTCTGTATCTACTATATCTGTTGCCATAGTTGGTTTTGCCAAGAAAGAAACACCACCAATGTCATTTCAGAGTCCACTGTCTTCGCACTGTTGAAACTGACAAAGAGAAGGATGAGATCTAGCACCATTTTCAGATAGTTACTGCAGATGCCAGCAAGCTAGGTACCTATCAAGTGCAAAGGCTGCGAGAAAGAATCTCTACGTTAAATCTTTGAGCACTTAATAACATTAGGCACTTTAAAACCGGATGAACTTTTTCGTAGTCCTTAGACCCTCACACCCGTACCTTAAGAATTTGGAACAATCATGGTTCTTGGAACCCTGTTTTGAGGGACTGTAAAAATAATGGACGTAGCTACCATGACTACGCCCATTGGTTGGTGGACCCCTGTTCTGAGGTCATATTTGGCATTTGGGCCATCAAATCAGTGACCACTTTAACATGGGGGTCTACTGACTCACTTCTGGAGCCAACCTCAAGTGGTCATTCAAAGAACTGCAGTTTTTGGCACTGCCATGTTGGATTCATTTTTCAGGGGCAGAGGTTGCTGTTTGGTACTATCCCAGGAAAAGAGGAACCATGAGTGATGGAAGTGTACGGTGGTTTGTCCAGATGTAAGTGTACATTGATTGGTCAAACAAAGCAACAGCAATTTTTTAACACCTGTTAACTGTGTAAGCAACAAACAACACAAAACACAAACAACAACTTGTAACGAAAAAATGAACAAAGCACAAACAAATGGAATGACAGTGACGTCCAGGGCTGCATTCAGCCCTGACAAAACACAGCAGAACATTTATTCAAGCGTAACCGATGGTGCGTTGAACACCCTGGCACACTGCCTTTTAATATGGTAAGGTTTCATTCAGTTCAGTTCAGTGGGCTTTACTGGCATGTTAAATGTATGTTCACATTTCCAAAGCAAGTGTAAAATATGAACAAAAAGTGTGAATACAATGAGTAAAGATACCAGGCATTTATTTATATACGTCACTGCTGATAACACCTCTGACACAGCCACCAAAAAAATGTGCCTCAAAAGTGATGGTGCTATACCAACCTCCATGCGGCTTACAGTACATCACTTCAGTGTTCCTATTGGTAGCGTGAATGCAAACAGAAAAAGCCCTTGAAGGTATGTAGTTCTGGGGGAGCTGTTCAGTGGGTATTTCCTCTTACGGAGTCCCCAGAACTGTTTGGTCCAAAAACGCCAATTGTTTTAGTGCTGTGAATTAGTTTGTCCTGTCAGGATCTTGTGTGACCTTAAAAATAATTTATAAACAAAAAAATTCCTAACTCAAGGTTCACTCACTTTCAGGCAGCTTTCAGGCACATCTAATGGCCATTATCAGTGGAAAGAGGCTGCTTAGTTATCATCTTTTGTCCTAAGCACTTAAGGAACTACGCAATTGAGAACAGGGCAAATCTGCTGATGAAGGCAATGAGATTTGGCTAAAAGCTTCAAGAAATATGGTATTATTTTTATTTTATTTTTTTTATTTAACCTTTATTTAGCCAGGTTAGTCCCGTTGAGATTAAGAATCTCTTTTTCAAGGGAGACCTGACCAAGACGGGCAGCAGCAGCAGCAAAAACACAAAGTTGCAGACAGAGACACACAGGGAGACAAAGTACAATTCACAAGCACTAAAATTTGCATAAAGAAAAACTATCTATAAATCAAGACGAGAGTTTCTGGGAGTAATTTGTACAAATGTCAAGCTAAAAACATCGGCATCCCATAGAAACTGCTTCCAAGTCCTTCATTTTAGATTTAAAAACATTTAACGACACAAGCTCCTTCAGTTTTAAATCATTCTAGTAAATAGACACTGATTAAGGGATTTTTTTTGTCAATCTTTAACAATGTCAGACGAAATGCTATTACTAGTTGTGAGCTAATTTCATCCCAAGCGGCCAAAACCTCGCCAATTTAAGGTTTAAGTCTTATAATAATGGTTAGAAAAATGACAACACAGATTTCATGCATTGTTCATCCATTAGTTCTTTACACTAAAATTTCTGAATTCCATACAACACACACATGGGAGCAAACAAACACTCAGGCGACAATTTCACGCTCAGTCTTGTGTGTTTTCCATCTGGTTGGCTAAACAGGTGAGCATCGACTGAAACCAAAAACCTAGCTCCTTTCAAAAGATGGAATTTTTTCAATACTGTGTGTGTGTATGTGTGAGAGAGAGAGACACCGAGAGTGAGAGAATGACCAACATTTATTTTTAGCACCCAGTGAGTCATGTGATCCCCCCTTCTTCCCACTGATCTCTCCTTCCTTTCCTTCCCTCCTATCTCTCTGTCTCTCCCCATATCTCCCTCTCTCCCACAATCACATCGTCTCTCTCCTTTTCTCCCCTTCACTTCAACGTGAGGCGAAACAGAGTCACAGTGACACGGGAGGAACACAGGAATAAAGAACATACAAGAGGGAAGGAGGGAAGACAAATCTTTATCTTTCTAAATGAGGGAAGACTACGCGAGGGGCAAAATGCAAAAAGAAAACATGCACTCCTCATAAAAACCTACTGTATGTACACCACTGAGGCAAACTGGCTTACACCTCAGCAACATCATCTCTGTTACCATGACACCTCCACATAACAAAAATAACATCAGTGCACCCCTATTACCACAGAAACTGTCCACTCTGAGGGAGGGTCGGTTACAGATCAGTGGATTGGAACGACATCAAGCCAGGAGCAATGATAATACACAAGTCTCTGGAGAAGTGATGGGACTTAACCAACAGGGTACACTTACAATACATTAACAACAAGAATTCACACAAGAAAAAAGAGGGGAAGGATGAAAAGCATCAGCAACACTGAATCCAAAGACTTATTACAAAATCTCTTGATTCTTCCTTCCTTGTACAGGTAGCTCTATTTTTTTACAACCCAATCGCCAGAAAAAAATATTGGCATTGTAAATCTCTGCAAACCACAGATTCTTTATATTATGTAGGGGATATGCTGAAATTTTGTGTTTCAACAACGGTGTGGTTAACGTGTGGATAGGTTTAGGCTCAAAAACCACTTGGTTATGGTTAGGGAAAGATCCTGTTTTGGCTTAAATTACCCAGTTCTGAGGGCACAATTGCAGCAGGAAATGCAGCGAAATCTTGGTAAAAAAAAATTGCATGTTTTGTGGCACTATCCCTGCTTGAAAAACACTGATGGGTCGCTACAGAACACCCAAATTTGGAGCCTAAAAAGCCACTGGAAACAACACTGAATCGCTAAAACACAACCAGTTTTGTTGTTTGTTGGTCTCAAACAGTGGTCTACAATGTTTTGCAGCATGGTGGGCATCTCGTCTAGGTGACACACAACATCCACTATTCCTTCCACCTCTCGATGACAAAGTCCCCTCACATACTACGTCACTTCAGAAATGTATAATATGTATGAAATATGCAAATGTAACGTATTCCTGGTTTGCAAAAATGTACAATGCCAACATTTTCCTCTGGCGACTGGGCTGTTCTTTAGCCTATCTATCTCCCTATCACTCCCACAATGCAATGCAATATTTACGCAGCAATATAAGCTGGCCTTTTTTAAAAATTCAAACCATTTTTGCTACAATGGATTCAAGAAAAGCTGAAAGGGTCACATGGTCGGCAATGAGACTAGTGCACAGATACACAAACAAATACAATTATGTGCACAAACACACACGCAAACAGATGAGGGATTACAGACACACACACACACACATACACACACGCAGCACATCACAAGCAAATACAAAGTGACAAAAGATAGCAGACAGAGTCATAGTGACAGGACACTGACGCATGCATGAAGGGAGAGGACAAATATTCAACTGCTGTGAGGGATACAGCGTGCACGCACACACACATACACACACTTAAATGTTGACTTTCCGTTCTCTTTCTTTCTCTGATTATCAGCCTCTCTCCCTCTGCTTCCTATCCTTTTCTTCCTCTCTCTCTCTCTCTCCACTGCTTCCTCTCATTCACTGGCTCATCTGCTGCTCTTAATGAAACGCTGCATAATCAGGATTGCAGATTGCAGGACTGTGACTGGTCCTATAGGCCACATGTGTGCATGCAAACCAGGAAAACCAAACACACACACACACACACACACACACACACACACACACACACACACACACACACACACACACACACACACACACACACACACACACACACAGTCCCTTGATCTGCCCGCTTTCCAGCCACCAATCCCACCCTAAACCCTTTTCAATATTATATACTCACACATGCACTTGCATGGACAAGCACACACACACAGTGGTGGAGTGGGGTTGGGGGTAGGTCATGATCCTGCCAGAGAGAAGGGAATCAGAGTTGCAATTCTAGGGCTTATCGCGGAAAGAGGGTAAGACCATATCTGACACGCCAGCATGCCCGGTATGTAAACCTCTATACACACACACAAACACACACACAAAGAGGAAAAAATGTGTGTGTGAGAGAGTGTGTGTTTGTGCACACCCTCAGATCCACATGCATATGAGGTGAGATAACCCTTTGCAGTATTTTTGGAAAAACTGTCCCAGCATGCAAGTGGTGAGACACTGATCCGTCTGCCAAGGTGTCTATTACCAACACTGCACTCTGCGAGCGGCAGGGTCAACATGGGCACAAGGGGGGAAAGAGCGAAGGATCTGTAAAGGGAAGAGAGAGGAGAGCGGAAAGAAAAGAAAAGCAGCGTGAAGGGAGCGAAGGAAAGGGGAGATAAGAAACGAAGCGACAGAGGAGTGAAGGCAGGGATAGATGGTGAGGTAGTGGAGGGGAAAATATGCAGGAAGGAGGGGGGGAAGAAGTACCCGGTGAGAAATATGACAGCGCCTTGTAAATCAAAAAAAAAAGAGAGAGAGATGACATATTTTTTTTAAAAAAAAAGGGAAAAAGAAAATGCAAAATAGGGAAGAAGAGTAAATGCAAAAGAGCAGAGAACATGGAGAGGGTGGATGCTGAGTAGGAGGGAGCTGCTGGAAAAGAATGAAAGGTAAAATACTGCAAAGAGGGGGAGGGAGTTGCTTGTTAATACTACAACATGCTAAAAAAACATACATTTGCATTATCACAATGAGACTATAGGTAGTGGCATAACAAGTGCTCAACAACAGCCAAGGTAATTTGCAGTAAATTACTACAAATTAAATTTTAGTGTGATGGCTCAGCTCTACAGAAGCTTGACGTCTTGTGTGGTATGACAGCAGTCATTGGTTGTCAAGGACAAACAAGCTGTGACAAAACACACCATTGGCTGAAGAGAAGGAGAAACAGCAAAAGCGCAACACGCCATTGGTTCGCGATCACAAATATGCTGTTGGCGGCTCCTGGGTCATGTGTGTGTGCGCTGGCACGTGCACGTTGTGTGCCAGTGCGATTCTGTGTGTGTGTGTTTCCCGAGCCCGAGGCAACCAGGCCAGCGGCTACAATTACAGTGACGGATGTGAAAGAACTGGGTCGGCTTCGCGAGAGATCTGCCCCTGGGACGACAAGACCAGCCAGAGCCCTGAATCAATACAGAACACACGCACATGCACGCATTAGCACACACACACACACACACACACACAAATACAAGGTTGTATGTGACAAACATTTACATAGAGACCAAAGGACAGTTATGAATAACACAAAAAGGAAGGAGAACGGGTACCACGCAGCACAAAAAGTGCAAGCAGGCAAACACAACTACAGCATTTACTTGGTGTATTTGCTTTTTTTTTCTTCTGCGCACACACAGAAAAGTTAACCAACCAAAATCCAGATGAGTCTCTGTCCCTGTGTGCCTGTCTGTCTCTCACTTACTCACTTTACTTGTTCCCTCATAGAGCCCCAAAGCCTGTTTTGGGGGCAGCAGTGTTCACAGCTCACCCACACATAACTCAGTGACACTTTGGGCCACGTTTTTCTGCTCATGTGTGGTGTGTGTGTGTTTCTGTGCATGTGTACGTGTGTTTGTGTTTCCCACCTCTGGCAGAAAGCTTCTTGGTGTTGATGATTTTTGCAGCATATTCCTGTCCAGAGGAGATCTTCACACACCTCCTGACCACAGAGAACGCGCCCCTGAAAACAACACACACAGGAATGATTTTTTCCCCCCATCTTCTTATTTTAACAGAGAGGAGTGTGCAATAATCACCAATGGGTAAACAGATAAACATAACAGTGCACTGAGGATCATTGTGACTGACAGACTATCATAATTCCAAGTGAGCAGACAAACAAAAAAAGCAACAACAAAAAAAGAATACAAAAGCAGCAACAAAGTTGTGAGTAATAATATCATAAAATTTAATTATCAATCACGTCTTGAACTTTTTCAAGCAGGAAAATAACAGACACCAGTTTTTAGCAGTTTTAATAAATGGTCTGTTTCTATTTCCAAAAATTGTTGAGTGAAGGAATTATTGGAATTTCACACTTTTCAGCAGATTGCATTGCCAAAACAATGCATAAATATTCAGTCTTTAGTTTCACATCTTTTTGTGACTTATCTTTGGAAAATGTGTGCATCTTTATGAGTGAGAAAGAATTTATAGCTATGCTTATAATTTGCTTCCTTGATTTTGTTACATGTAAATAAGAAATGTATTCCTTCACAAATGTTTAGCCAGGTATTTTTTTGTCTTTATCTTAAGCCATCCCTTGATCTTCTCCCCAGATATTTACTGGAGTTGGGAAAGATCAATGACCTCCTTTAAATACAGTATCACAGAGATTATAATTGATGCATTTTTAAAAAAAAAAAAAGTTTCAAGTAAAATATATGAGGTGTGATTCACACCAGCCAATGTACAAAATGAAGGAAATACAGAGGCTTAGAAAAGTGGGGCTTAGTGTGAAAAAACAGACTTGAGTGAGCTTAAAAAAGTGAACCAGATACTTCAGATTGATTGATTTGGAGAAAAGACTGTTTCATTCTAGGCTTGGCAGGAAGCAAGCAGAAGGGACATGTTTCCATGGTAACTTAGATCGAACTTAATGCAACCTGCAGGATTTGCTGAATTTAATTGTGCTGATTTGATAACTGATCGTTATGCTTCATGAAACTGCCCTCAGATGTCATAGGTGAGTAAAAGCAGGCATGACTGAGCTCATTGATGTTTTTACAGTCACATTTCAACATGAAATTGTACAAGAGCACGGATGCAGTATCTTTGCAGCGCTTGCACAAACACACTCACACCCCCACACCTACAGTACACGCTGTCCTCATCGCTCCACGAGACCATGAGCACCGTCGAACGTGCCTGCCAGCCTTCTATTGTTAAAGCCATGTGTTGTTCTGTGTGTTTCGGGCACATGTATGAAGATCAAAAAACTAGGTCAGCTATATTTGAGGGAGGAGAAGAGCAGAGTGCTGCATCTCTCATCTCTAAATGCAGCCATGGAGACGTCCGCCTCAGTTCTGCAGCCATGCAGGCCGCTTTGCTATTCAACCTCCATCTCTGCCTGTGCACGCCTTTTCTTTCAAACCAAATCTGTTCGCATCCTGTCTAGCTCCAGACAACATCAGAGATATCACAAACAATTAGACGCACTTGGATGCAGACACTAGAGAGACTAAGAAGAGAATACTCATTACCTCAAATGAACTCTGTTTTTTACTTGCTGTATTTCTAATGGCTGACAGCTGTGACATGATGTTACTGTACAATTGTATATTATTCGGTTAAATCAGTGTTAGGATAAAAGGAATAACTGAAGAGTTGTGCCCATTTAAATACTGCTGAGCATATAGCATGATGTGTACCATAAACATGTTATCTAACATCCTCTGGAGTGAGCAGCTTGCCACTAAAGCTTACCTCTACTTTATAGAGGATTTGGTAAAGGAACTGAACATAGCATAGCGTGTTATATAAGAATTTTACTAGACTACCCTGCATGGTTGGGCATCAGCACTGTGAAGTGCAAATGCTAACTGTGTCTGTTACCTGAGTCTGTACAGTCCTACATGGCAGAATGTAAAGTAGCTACACAGTGTTCTTTTGTATTTGACAGTAAGAAAAAGCAAGCTCCATGAAACAAGGTTCAAGTTTAGTCACAAAACCATCTATGATGAAGACGCTTCTGTGTTTTTTCCAGGCTCTCAGACTAATATGGTTCAAAGATTAGATGTTAAAAACTGTACATGCCAAGCTTGGACCATCTGATAATATAACATCTGTGTAACAGTATCAAAATGCTTCACAAAAATGAAAGAATATTTGCGTAGGGATGGAAAGAGTCCAAAGGTTCAAAGGTCACATAAACTCACAAACTGATGATGACAAAATACTGATGATGACAAAATACCATGAATATCACAACACTGGTTTTAAAAATTTGATACAGCCCAACTTTACAGCAGAAATTTACATGTGTACAGTCTGATACAAAAAACGGTTTAGCTCGCCAGAGTATTGACGTAGCTGTCACAATTTTAGTGTGTTTTCAGTCCATGGACGTTGACTGTAACATTTTGGTTGGCTAAAAAAGTCTTGTTCAGTGTTTTGTTGTACTAAAAGACACTCTAAAGAGTTGGATACTCCGCTTTTCTGCTAAGTAAATTTTGCTTTAATGATTTTAACCTTGTTCTTCACCAGGGAAAATTAGCATTAGCATTGTCAGAGTTAACCATAGCTGTAAATGCACTGTGGAGCCAAGCTAGCAGCTTGCATTATGGTTAGCTCTACCCTCTTGTCCAAATACGGTCACTTTTGGCTCCAAAAGTGCCAAACTCGAGGCTTCAGAATGGGAGTGCAACCAAATGGTCATGTAACAGTGGCGTGTCAAATATTTTATACAGTCTATGGTCTCAATCACGTAAATAACAGCTCATCACTGTGCAAACCGTGCTGCTATGTTTTAGAATACTTCTTGAACTTCACTGGAAATCACTGTAATTCCAGTTCATTTCTGTACCGTACAATATTAACATCTATTAGCAAACTCCTAAAATTCTATTTATTTAGTATTATGTTTATTTGTCAGTTCATTAGTGGGTAACACAGTGCTAGCTTTTTAAATCGAACTAATGAAACTGCATAACTATAAGATAATGTAACACTATCAGAAACAAGTGCAGATTTGATCTTCACTGTGACTGGTATAAAATATACATCCAAAAATCCACACCTGAATAGCGTGCATTTGAAACTAAGCAAACACACTGGTATGGTCTTTTAACGTGGTCTTTAATTTTATTTAGTTAACTACCCCTTACAACATTATGCACAGCATTGTGTAAATATTTGCTGAAACAATCATGCCCAGATAACTGTAACAATAACAATATCAACTTTTCTGGTCGAAAACAGTGTGGCAGCCTATTTTCATGTTATCACTGCCTGCTACTCTACTGTATGTCAGTGTGGAGGAAAATGCTGCTGCTTTCAGTAAAGGGATCAGGTGAGTTAAAAGGTACTATAAAAGCAATATGGCTGCATTATTAATGACAGATGGTGTAAAGATGAGCACAGCATCGGAGCCTAAACGGACTGAGGCTGTGGAGGAGATTGCTTCTACCTCACTAGAAACACAGGGTGATGACAGACCAGCTCCTCCAGTTAGAATGCTCAGTGGGAGACACTGGGTAACTAGGAGGACATTTCTGTCTCTCCTCCTCTGTCTGCTTTGGCTGCAGACATCGGGGACTGTGTGTACACTGACCACGGGGAGCTGGGCAGACTGCAGGTCATGACCACACAGGTACAAATACGCGTCCTCGAGCGCGCGCGCACACGCGCAGGTGCGTGGATCTCTCTGTCTCCCTCTCTCCGGGGTGAGGAATTCCCTGCCTGTGTCTGATAATTGACCGCAGCTCGGTGCTTGGCTGGGGAATGTGTCATCGCCAACTACATGGTCTGCTGTCGCATTATTGTTGAGTGTGTATTTCTGTCACGCGGGAGGAGAAGGAGGAGGAGGAGGAGGATTTGGGGAGATGGAGGTAGAGAGGGAGGGGGGTGCGTTACCAAATCTCACCATTTCACACACCCCGATGCATTTCACCCCGGTTCAGTTTACAACATGGGAGCTCCTCGCCCTCCCGTGACACCCCAAAGGTCGAAATGCAACATCAGTGGCTGCACGGGATGGAGGCGCATGACGACACGCTCGGCTCGACATCTTCTTTCGTAAGCACTAAACGTAAGCAGGGCTTCAAATGAGGGATTAAAACAAATAGGATGCCATTGCGCACGCCTGCATGATAGCCTACATGATAGTGTATTTAGCCCCCTCCTGCATCACAGGTTCACGGTTACACTATGAGCAGCGCGCGCACGCACACACACACACACACACACAAACGCACAGACACACAGAGCCCGGAATCCGCGTCCCTAAGCCAAGCGGCCTATTACATAACAGGCTGACATTTCGTACAGAGATGATGCCAGATGATAAAAACATGCTTCCTTACTTCCCCAGCTCCTCGAACAGCTGATATTCGTCGGTGAATCTCGTGCAGATCGTTAACGCCATCCTGACGGAGGTGCCAAGGGGTGTGCGGAGACGCGGATAAGGTGCACTCACAAACAGTATCCACCACACTCAGTCGTCAACACCGCCCGGTTTTGTCCTGGACCTGCAAGCCAAGCTGAGGGATTCATGCACAGCTCAAGCGCATCGGCGGGGAGCTCTGGTGGGATGATTTCTGCGGCAAATACGCTGCCTGCGCGTGTGCTTCAATCTGGACGGGAGAGCTTCCGGCGTTGTCGTGGGCTGTTTCTTTGTTTTCTTCACATGCAGCGGCTTGTCACAGCTCGTAGACGCAGCATTTTGTGTGCATTCCGGTATCTCTGGTGTGTGTCTGTCCGGCGCTGTGAGGGTCGTCTCTCTGCGCGCATCAGACGCCGCACTACCGCACCTACCCCCGGCTGTGCGTTCAGTCCCGCCCCTTTGCCTGCATCCTCACACAGGCCAATAACAAACAAACAAATAATAATAACAATAATAATACCAATAATAATTGCATTATTGTAAACATTGAGCAGAGACACCCCGAGGTGAGCAGGGTAAAAACGAATAGATATAATTAAAAGTCCTCAGTTGATTACTTACATTAAGACAATTATTTTTTGTATTTCAGGTTTTATGAAATTATATATTTCAATATGCAAATGAAGCATAATGTAATCAAACATTGTTGATTTGCATACATACTTAGAAAAAAAAATCTTAACATTGGGTAAAGTCTGGTTAAACATTCTTGTCCCACGAGTTAAAGAATTTTACAGGTGGAATTTGTGGTACATTTTTTATCACTCCATAAATCAGAAAATACTGTCAACAGCCGTTAATAAATCCATGTTTTAGGACTGAGTCATATATCACTGAGACTGTGAGTGATATATGACCCAGTCCCTCTTTAAAAACCTTCAGAACATAGACAGGAACAAAACTGGAAAGCCTGGTGCATGTTGGTGCTACTGAGGTTGAGATTTTTTGCTCAGAGTGTGAGAAAAATCTCATTTTGGGAAAACAGCCTTTAAGGACATGTTAAACTCCACACATTTTTAGAAGAAAAACAGGACACTAGGGTAAACATTGTAACAAACATCTAACATCTATGTTACATCTAACATATCGCCATGAAATGTCCCCAGCTGCAAACTTCCATTAAGACAATTAGTTTTTGCATGAAACTGAAATTCTGTGTTTAAATATACAAATTCTGCATTATCCAATTAAATATCCTATTTTCCATACATTTCCAGAACACTCAAATGTGTATTTTTGACATTTTCATTTTACTGATCTAAAAGAAGACATATTATTTAAGCAGAATAGTACAAAATCCCAAAATTGGCCAGTGCATTAAAAAAAGAATGTGTTCACCTGGTGGTTTCACTGTAACAATAGTACATAGGTAGATTACATGAGTGTTTTTAATGTACCTATAAATAGCTACCATTCTTGAGAGAAAATGACTCATTCATTTAAAATGAACTTTACCAGGAGCAAACAGAGAACGCTCTGTGGATAAAAAAGTTGATTATGCACAGATAAAACACAGCGGTGGAGGAAGTATTCTGACCTTTCAGCTGAGTAAAAATAGGCTACTCACACCACACTATAGTGATTTCTGTAACAAGTAAAAGTACCGCACTAAAATCTTACTTATATAAAAGCACAAAAAGCATTAAAGTACCAAAAGTAAAAAATAGGCACTATGCAGAATGGCCCACCTCAAAATAATACTATCATATAATCACTTCAATGTTGTAGCTGGTAAAGGTGGAGTGAATTTAAATTACTCTATATACTACTAGGTGGCTTAACCAAAAATGATATATCATAACCTGCTTGATTTAGATTACTGATACAAATGTAAATAAACTAAGTAACTAGTTACTAAAGTTATCAAATGTAGTGCAGTAAAAAGTACAATATTTACCTCTGAGATGATGTGGAGTAGACGTACAAAGCAGCAGAAAATGGAAATACTCAAGTAAAGTACAAATACCTCGAACTTGCAGTTACATAGGCAACAATACTGGAGTAAATTAGTTACATTCCAACACTGCTAAAACAGATGTGACAAACTGTGTGTTACCCCTTTTTCTTAGAATTGTAGTGGTTGATTTGTTGTGTGAGAATTTTTCCTATCATGTGAAAGTAAAGTTGGTACGATACAGAAGCCTTGGTAAGGTGCATGGGTGGAGAAAATCTGCAAAACTTTAACTTTACTCTTGTTGTGCTGTAGCTGCACAATATTTTTCCTCCTATTCCTTTAAAGAGCCGTTCTACCTGCTTGATGTCCTCTGTGGCTCTGGAGAGACCTTTGTCAAGTCCAAAGAAATAACCAAGATGACGTCATCCGGGTTATTCCAGCTAGGGCTGAAAATAGAAAACAGATTGCATTACAAACTGGGGTTTGGGGTTGAAACTGAAAACTAACAATTATTTTCATTACTGATAGTCTGCAGATTATTTCGATTAAGCTATTAATCATTTAGTCTATAAAATGTCAAATAAATGAATAAATAAAAGATTATCACAATTTCTCACAACCCAAGTTGTATGGAATCAAATAAGTATTGGTGTTTTCACAAATAATTTTCTCACAGTCAAGTTTCTGAATGTGTAATAAAGTTTTTCAGCTGTAGAAATATTCTGACATATATTAATGTCTTATTTTCACAGGCCAGCAGCCAAATCCCCCAAATCTAAAATTTCCTATCATATTTGGCAGAACACAATAGATACTTACTGGAAAAGCTGGAACAAATGACGTTTTTCTTCTTTTTTCTCTTTCCAACGTACCTGCATCTGAGACAGTTGGATGTGCGAGTATCTCTCTTGAAACAAATGTTTTTTATTTCCTTTAAAAATTATGATGAATTGTGTGTCAAAATTGTTGCCTTTTAATTTTCTGTTGATCGACCAATCAATTCAGCTCTACTGTGGTGTTTTAAAGACATGCACATTATACATATTAGCCAGATATGGAACCATTAATATTAATATTTTGAGCTTGTGAGATGATGTTTACAAATAATTGCCTCAGTTTGTGAATGTAGTGAAGCTTTGCAGCTGTAGAAATCATTTGTGTATCTGTGAAAGAGCCTTGTCGCTGCAGAAACAGTTTATGCATGTGTGAATAAGAGTATTTTTGTACAGTGAGGTCTCACAAAGTCGTAGAGATGGACACACAAATTCCCTCTCTGTGTATGCAACACTTTAGTTACAAGCTACAAGATACAAGCACAAGTTTTGACCCTGTTTTTACGCCTATTTTTGTAAACACTTTTTACATATGTGCCAATTCTATCTCTGTGTACAAACTTTTTCACACATGTGCAAAATATTTGTACAGCTGCAAAGCTTTACTGGCACGTTAACAAACTAAACTTGCGAGACAATTATCTGACAACATTGTTTCAGAAGCTCAAAATTACCCTTATTCTATTCCATTAAGTTGACACAATATAAATGTCTTATTGTTACTGGCCAGCAGCCACATTCCAACAATGAAAGACACAGAAAACACTTAATAGCCTATGTGTAATGGAAAAGCTGTAGGCCTAACCAGTTAATTTTTGGCTTCTTTTTTTTTTCTTAATGAAAAATGACACTGAATCATTTATCAAAATTGTTGATTTGTTGTTGATTAACTGCCTGATTCAGCCCTAGTGTGGTGTTAAAAGACATGCACAACATATTCACCAGGCAGGTTGTGTCTTACCAAAGACACTAGAGAAGCATGTGTGCAGCTTTATCCATCCATTTAGAGAATATCAATCTGTCATATAATTTATAAAGACAGCATTGTTTTGCTGTTGCAGCATCATCCTATTGAGAATATTATCTGCAGGGGTTTGAAGGTTGACACAAATGCAACAAGAAGTCCATGTGACTTCTGGTACGGTCAAAGTTTACTGACTTACCGGCTGTGTTTATTGGTGCAATTTAAAAGTCTGATTGCAGTCCTATACACAGCCTCATACAATTAGATTTATTTATCTGTGTGAGAATAAACTCAGGGTTAGGCCCTGTGGAGAGATAGTGAGGTCCTTACACCAGCAGCACCTGTGCTGCAGCTCTGTAATGTTGACTACAGTCCCACAGGGAAGTGGAATACGGTCGATTTAGGACACACTCCAAGCAGGGTGTGTATTGATAGAACATTACTTTCTTAGGTATTTATTTGTTATAAAACAATATTTAACATAGTATATGTAAAAATTCTTACAGTATAAGACTTCATTTCAGATTTGAAAGATCAAGTAAAGTGTTGGAGAACGTGTTCCCTTCAGTTTGTCATGCTTACTCTGATTTGTGCTGACTGTGCATATTACTGTTTTTCATTATGTATACATTAAAGGAATATTCTGAAAGATATATCAGATATTAGAATAATAATATAGAAGAAAGAAACAAAACCAAAGAAATACGTTTTCAATTTCATACAGACTTTTTATTTATCAATAGGTTGTCAGCAGAGCAACGAAGCTGTATTCAAATACATTAAAGTTTCATAAATATATCAATAAATATGTTGAGCACATAATTTAAAGACATACAACAGTTATGCAGTTGTACAAACAGAAGCAGCTGAATGACATCAGTGAATTGCTGGCTGCAACACACACAAGTAACATAAAAACAAGCACAGACTTGTTAATAAATAATATGTTTGATACAAACATAACATTAATGATTAAATCCTGTTGTCATTTTCAACACTTGATCGGGACATTCAGCAGTCCTCTGGTGTTAAAATGAAATGAGTGTTGATGACAGCAAATACTTTTTGGTATTCTTCATTTGTCTTCAAACAGCTGAGACTCATGAAGCAAATCTCTCCCGGTCTGTTCAGCGTTTATTGCTGCAGAGAAAAGGAACAGAAAAGAATTAATTTGTGCAACTCTGCCATTTTCTGTTACATTATCCACTTACATCCTGACAGTAGATTATTTTGAGCAACCTCATACTGTTTGCTTGACCAGAACTTACTTGGCCAGGATCCTGTTAATCACTTTCTTCACCCAGGGAGCTTCGGGGTCAAGGCAAACTTCTTGGCCTGTCCTTTTCAGAGTGGCACTGCAACACCAAGCAAAAAACAGAGATACCGTCAGCACAGGTTGATGAAGCCGATGAGTGAGAAAGACAGAATCTCAAAGAATAAACATCAGCAGTGTCTAGATGGGTTGAAGGCTTTGAAATGGGGTCTTACATGATCTCAGTCTCATCGCAGTGGGAGTTTGCAGGTATCAGCTCCACCTTTTCAATGTGGCGACCAATGGGTTTGCTCTCTGTCAGGATACAGCGGCAGTGCAGCTCCACTCCTAGACTCCCTGTTGAGATGATAGGACATGTGGTCACAAAGTGCAATAAGTGTGTTGCATTGAGCAAAAGAGAGCAGCAGGATGTGCAGCAGTGATTGTTCAAATGCAAAACTGAAGAGAGTAACTTGATTAACAGGATAGCTCAATATTGCTGCATTGAATTATTATAATCTTACCTTCACTGACGGCCAGGAAGGCCAGGAGCACCGCAATGGAGATGACAATGACTCTGCTGCTCATCATTTTGCCTTTAAAATATTCTGCCACAATTAATACTAAAAAAGAAGAATGCCTTTCAGAAAGTCGTCTGATGAAGTCTGAATATAAAAGTGAAGAATGAGCTTTTTATTCTTCTGAGTTGCTTTTCTCCTTAACTTTTCCTTTTGTTGCTTCAGCCACCTTCTCGCTCTGCTGTTTGAATCTAGTGCTGGAGAGCAGAGTCTCTGCTTTTATAGCAGATCTCCTGGAAATGACTCACTTCCCTGGCAGAGAAGGATTGCGCAAGCTGGGAATATCAGCATCAGAGCGGGAATTTTACATTGTAAGGTAGCTGAGTGACAACTCTGATTTATCAAGAGGGCTCATTTGTCAACATTTGATTGGTCACAAATGCAGAGTTAACACTTGGAAAAATACAGTGACTAAAAAGGTTGTAATAAAGTCATTAATGTGACAGGAGTGCTTTAGACAAATTCTTTGTATATTAGATGGCTGCCGACAGTGTGTTGCACCACTGCTCAGACTGATCTTATCTATTCATCCAGTGACAACTGATTCACAGATGGCATGTGAGAAAATGAACAATTACATATGATCCGTGAATGAGTGGCTGACAAATCCAACACTCAGGTTTTATCATCAGAAGTTTCAGGATGGAGATTTTTTTCTTTTTTTTTTGTACCAGGACTCCATTCATGACCTTTGAGACGTCGTGTGTCTCACATACTCGCACAGCTACTTGTTGTGTTTTAGTAGCTGTCTACAGTTGGACATCTACTAAAACAACAAGTTCCACACACTACCCTGCATGCACTAACATGCTTGTTGCTGTTAAAGCTCAAAAAGGTTCACAGAACTTGTTAAAGGTTCAGTGTGTAAGATTTAGTGGCATCTAGCAGTAAAAACGGAATCTACTCCCATGTGGCAAACATGCAGGAGAACAATGGGGGGTGATGCAAAAACACAAATGACCCTATCTTAGAGCCAGAGTTTGGTTTGACCATTCTGGAATACTGTACAAAAAAATAAATAAATGGTGAACTCTGTGTAAGAGGCTGCATATGTAGATGTAAACGCATGGGCATAGGCTTCGTTTCAGTATTTGACGAGGGTGAGACATTGAAATGGGAGTGTCAAATACTTAATTTCATGTATTCTGGTACATTTTTATGCACCAATCTGTATCGATTTAAGGTGTAAATGTCTTAAATATTAAAGCAAAAGTCCTTTGTTACTTTCACGTTGTTATGGGAAAGGGGGGGGGGGGGGGGTCAAATGCACATGTTCCAAATATTAATTGCGACGTGTGCTCTGTTTGCCACCCGAAATCTATACAGGTTCTAAACAGGTTATTTGAAGGTCCCAGTAACACAACAGATCACAGTTTCAGGTAATTATAAAGTAATGTAAACAAAGCTATGAATATCATAGAACATTCTGCTAATAGATGCCCCTACATTCTACACACTAGCACTTTAAGAAATGCAGTGTTTTCAACTCCATCCCAAAAAAAGTACAATCCACAAATTTGAATTATGCAGTTATAATAACTGGACACATCTCAAAGAGAAGCTTTTGACATTTTGAACCCAGTTCATGCATTCCAGATGTAAAACACATTATTGCAGGGCAATTTTTACACTCATCAAAATCGTCATATAATGCTGGCTCACACATTTGACATTCCTAAAGAAACAAAACAACAGACACTGTGCCAAAAACTTTCATGGGACCGAGGCCTGATGCAACTTCAACATGCCCAAACTCATCTGCCCGTACGTCACATCATGCACTCTGACAAAGCAGAAGGAAGTATGGAGAAACTTCCAAACTGTAAGTGCTAATCTTGCGGTCATGACACACTAAGTCTGTAGTTGTTGCCTCACTTAGACAATACGTGCTGATTGAAAGATTTTATATGGGAGACACAATTATGTCTGTTAAAAGTGTGACAATTTTTATTGGATATCGTCTTTATAAACAGGAACTAAATTAAATCTCAGCAAGGCCAGTAGTTGTGACCAGAATTCATAGAGAACCATACATGTCCTTTTGTGGTTATCTTAGACTTTAGGGAAATGAAAACCAGATGTGATTATCAGATTTGGTTAAATACAGGATGTGATGAATTTTGGTGGAAAGTTTCTGATATACCGCTGTCACTTTTAGAACACATATGAGCATCACAAGGTAAATTTGAGGGAGGATCAAGGTCATATGTGTTCTAAAAGTGACAGCAGTATATCAGAAAGATCCTCCCTCAAATTTACCTCGTGATGCTGGGGGCAGAGTGAAAATATATATCATTCATATTTTTAGAATGGAAAATATGGTGAAGTGAGAGGTGTTGAGGATGGTGTATTTATAGCACGTCATATTTTCAGGTTTGTACTAATGGCAATAAAAAAAAAAAAAAAATAAAGCAAAAACTTTCAGCCTGTAACAGATATGTAAGGTTTCATTTTTTAAAGCACGATCAATCTTACACACACACACACACACACACACACACACACAAACACACGCACACACACACAAAATAGAGGAAACAGGGTCTGTAGCATCATGAGATCACAGGGGAAGTATGATGACTTTTTTTTTTAATAGCATGATCCATAGATGTTTGGATATTCCAGAACTTCCCATTGACCTCAGCTAAAACTTTCAATGTTGCAGACAAGAAACCCACTTCATTATTATAGATATTCTGTGACTAAAACAAAACATCTGACCCTGCATTGTCATCACGATATATTATTTACTGTAAAAGCATGTTACTATAAAATAAATATCAACAGTGCAGGCAGTGCGGTTGCACATAGAGAAAGCAGGCCCTTGCAAGTGATTCAGATTACCACCTTGGAAATATACCTGTGTTCAAAGAGGAATGACATAAAAAAAGAATATTATTAATTTAAAATCAGTGACATTTGCTCTAAATGTCATTAAAAAGGCAAACCCATCCATGATTTTATTTTATTTTTTCATATAGTTAATAGTTATGGCTCCCTGACAATGTTGTTTTTATTTTAGAATGTTGATTGCATTTTTATAAAATGTTATCATAAAAAAATGATGAAAAAAATCTAAAACTAAACTAAATCCAATTCAGCAAAAGTGGGTTTAGAGCCGAGAAAATACCAAACAAGAGCAAAAATAACAACAACAAATTGCTCTGCGACTACTTTGGCACATATTTCCTTATTTAGCATTGGCATAACATTGAGTGGTGCATTAAGTTGTTGCATCCACCCAATTGCCTGAAAAAATGTTGGCATTGTACATTTTTGCAAACCATGGATATGTTACATTTGCACATTATTATAAAGTAGATATGCTGAAACTTTTCATTTCAACAACGCTGTGGTTAACATGTGGTTAGGTTTAGGCAGAAAAAACACTTGGTTATGGCTAGCCAAAGATCATGCTCTGGCTTAAAATACCCAGTTTTGATGGCACAATCCCTGCTGGAAATGCAGGAATGTCTTGGTAAAATATACCCTCTTTATGTGCTGCTATCGCGGCTGAAAAGCAGCAATGTCTCTTATAAAAACAACTGCATCTTGTGGCAATATCCCCGCTGAATAAACAATGACGGACCACTGTTCCATGTTTGGTTAAAAAGCAGCTGTAAACACAGCACTGACTACCAGTCTTTTTAATTGTTGGTTTCAAACAGTGGTCTGCAGCTTGGCAGGCATCTCGCCTGGTGCCCTCCACCTACCGATGACAAAGTCAGCTCATACCTCACTTTATAAACGTTAATATGGTTCATATGAAACGTGCAAATGTAATGTATTCGTGGCTTGCAGAAACGTACAATACCAACCATAGACATAGATATTGGGAGAGACATATGGGACACGTCCCTCTCAATATTTAGAACATGTGCATTTGTCCCTCCCAATGAAAGCTGCAGAGGACTTTAAGTTTGACAAAATTAAAGGCATTAACATCATTGACTGATCGAGAAAATGCACATACTGGTGCATAAAAATTCACCAGAACGCAGAAAGTGTTTGATGCTAAAAACATTCAGCGGAGAACACCCTCCTTGTTTCATATATGCTCCCCCTCCCTGCCACCAGTGTTGGAACGAAACCTACACCCTTGATACCAACATTTTCTTCTGGCGCCTGAGCTGGTTGCATAGCATTCCAGAGTTAAGTATTGGTAGAGTATAACGTGGCACATTTAAAGAGAGGCTGCTCTGAATGGCATCCTGCCTGATAACATTTACTATCATCGCCTTATTATAAAATATGGTTTAAACACAAAACATATGCAGATGCACACAAAACACCACACACTGATACTGAATACGTAACACTGAGTTAATAAGGGTGAAAACAGGCGCTGGGAAAATCAGGAATGAATCATGAACTTGTCACCGCCCACTCATCCTTTTCTTTTTTTCTTTTCTAGTGTTTCTGAGAGGTAAGCTGATAGGCTTGAGCATTACTGTGGCGCTTTAGTGTAAGCATGCTCCACTGAAATATGTATACAATAGCAAACAATAAGTTTCAGCTGTGCTATGTGCAGTCAGCCTCTGGGGATTCCAGGAAATGTCACATTGTTTTTAGATTTACAAACAGCTAGAGGTTGAAGGTTGATTGCTTTTTTCCCCCCCTCACACAAAACTTTGAATCGGGGCATCTATCTGTGGGTGGGAAGCCCTGCAGGAGTTTACATTCCACATGTGTGTAACCGCGTCTCTCTGACATTGAACATCATGCTAGGACAAGTTTGCAGGCTTGTCATAACCTACTCCTATATGACAGAGATATGATGATATACACAAATGCTTTCAACCTTACTCTTGCATGTGCAACACATAAGTATTATTGTTCAGCTTTTGTTTTACACGGCACATATTTGCATTGAAAGTAAAAACTCAAATCTTTTATGCTTGTTCTTTGATAGGATTGTACCCATTATCTACATGTTGTTATTCCCAGAAAATAATCTGTTTCTGTATACGTTTGTATGTTTGCTTAAGGGAGAACAAAAGCAGTGCTCAGTGATGTTGCAAGGCTTTTTGAGGTTATAAAGCAGGGTATTTCAAAATACTCAGACACAATGGAATGAAGACATTCCTACCAAGATTGTAGATAACTTCCTGCTAAGTGGCTGCAGCTGCAACAATGCAGAGCCAGTGTTAATATGATTATTACTCTAGTTGGAAATTCAAACCATAAAGATTGCTGTGGGATACAGTAGAGAAATACCAGTAGTCTGTTTGGCACAAACATGCAAATTTGAGTTTCCTGCTAAGTGACCTGACCTTTTCATAGGGAATCTGTTTTTGCAGGAAAACAGCAACTTAAAATCTCACCCAGGCTTGCTAACTGGAACCAGTGCAGTGAGTTCCAGTAAATATCATATATAAAATACTTCCTGAAAAAAACGAAGCATGAAAAAAAGCTGAATCCTAGGAATCAAAATAACCACTAATCAATGAGATTTTTTTTTTTCTTGTGGGAAACAATACTAACTGCAGTTCTTTACTCCAAAACTAAAACATCCTCTTTGTCTCTCCACTACTGCTAATGAAAAAAAAGACTGGTTCCTTGGAATAAGGGGAGGGACAAATGGTAGAGTAGAAATAACTGCAGAGGAAACATCTGAGCTTTAATGTTTGCAGTCTACTGACTAATACTGTTTCTTATGAATTAGATTGTGTCTCTGACTTCAGCTTCAGAGCAAATATGTCTATCATTACTGTTGTGGCACTCCTGGTTCTCCTGACAATCCCTGAGGGTGAGTTTAATCTGTCATTTGCTTTTTAAATCGGAATAGTTTTGTCCCAGTATGAATGCCTCGCTCTCTTTGCTGCCAGCATCCATGCACTCTGTGATTTGTGCCAAGTGCCTGTTTGTGATCTGCGTTTAGCAATCAGCAGTTTGCTTTGCCTTGTTTCTGTCCAGATAGTTGACATCCTTCTCTGACCTCTTACAACCCCAGGTAAAAGTCTGGATCATCCACTGGTCCAGAGATGTCGATGCCTCAGCAAGGAGAGAAAGCCCATTGGTCGTTACATAGGACAGGTGGAGGTGAACCCTCCCAGCTCCCACTGCAAGGACACTGAGATTATGTGAGTCCTGGGGCCAAAGTTCAACAGTTGTTCTGTTAATCTGTACTCACAAAGCATGTCTGAGGTGTTTACCTGTGTCTTAAAGGGACAGTTCAATTTTTTTTAAACTTTGGTTCTATGGGGTATTCATCCATAGCCAGTGCATTACATACAGTAGATGTCCGTTGCTAGGTCCCTAGTTTAGAGGAGCAGGCTAAAGTCCAACACAGAGGCTAAGCAATGTACAGCTGTGGATGGGGGCCAGCACCAAAACAAATTTTAACCACCTAAAAAAATGTCCTAGCTAAAAAATCATTATCAGTGTAAATGTACGCTATATTGAGAGCATTTTCAGCACCTTACCGTTTAATCAGACAGCCCATTCCAGTGGGGAAGTCATTAACGGCTTCAGTTCCACATCCATGCTCTGGTAAAAGCAGCCAGACTCTATTGACAAAAACAGTCATTTTAGCTTGCCAAACACGAGAGCTGCTGGTCTACTGCTGCTTTGATCAGTTAGTTTGTTTGTGTTAATGTGTGACTTTGTTGAATCCACACAACCCCTTTTAATAGCCAAAGTCACACAATAACACAAACAAAGTAACGGGTCAAGGCGGCATAGACCAGCTCCTGTGTTCACTAATGTTAAATCACCGTTTTTCTCAATGGAGTCTGGCTTCATTTTCCAGTTGGAAATCGCTGCATGACAGCAAAGTAAAGCAATGAATATATTCTCAATATAGCGTCACATTTTACATTTTGTTGTTGACCCCTCCACAACAGTACATTGCTTAGCTTTCATGTCAGATTATTGTCAGAATATTGCTGCATCTGATGACTCTGACCTGTCTTTGATCCTGCAGTGCCACTCTTAAAAAGAATGGAGAAAAGATTTGTCTGGACCCTGATGCTCCTTGGGTCAAAAAAGTACTTAAAAAGACACAGACTAGGTAAGTATATCTTTACTCTGTTTTTGTGAATGTGGATAGATTAGATGAGAACAGACCTCATATGAACCAGAGGAATTTAGATGATTCATGTGGTACATATGATAGCAATATGACAGCACAGTATCTGGCATGTACATGCACAAGGGGATTTTATTGGTTTAGTGTTGACCGAAAGGCAACTCTGGCTTTTTTATGGCTTTTATTCAGTAAGTTATTCATTGTTCACATGGTTAGTCACAGATCAGGGAAAGATGAGGATGTTGTTGAATTTAAGTCCCCTTAAGTCACTTTTGCTTAACATTCAACTTTCCAGGAAGGTGGTTAACTATTAGTCAGTGACTAAGTGAGTGTGTTGAAAACAAGTGGCGGTAGCTTCCTCACAGACACCAACTGAGGAAAAGTCCCAGTCTTATTCATAAAAACTTCCTCTAACTTAGGAAATAAAAGCAAAGTTGAAAAGATTAAATTCCATTTGAAGCTATGGTATTGAATTAGTTGTTTGTTTGTTTGTTGAATTTGTGCTTTTACTTTGTGTTTTTTTAATCAATTCAGCAATTTCATATTTTGAATTAATGTCATTGTGATCATATAGTGAGCAAATACTCATCTGCCACCAACTCCATATTCAGTATGAGTATAGATGATTGTCTACTCTATAAAATACTTTTTTTTTTCTCTGTAGGCAGACATCTTGAAGAACAAACCCTTTATGGGTTTGGCTAAGAGGGAGAGAAGAACCTTTTGGACACATCTTCATCACCACTGAAGCTCAAGGTGGAAGCATGGATTGCACTAATGGAGCACAGAGAGAAAATGTTTCTTAATGGAAAAGCTTCATGTGGTGGCTGCAAGGTTGACTGTCTACCCAACTTTTCCATTTCCTGTGTCAACAACAAATAAAGGTGTGGTGACACAAATCTAGGTTTTGAGCAATATGTTAAACATTGTATGTCTACTCACTTTATAAGAGCTATTTTTGTAAGCAATTAAAAGAATTATATTTCAAATGTAAAAAGTACTAAATGTATTTTTTTTAAACTGTAGGGTAAATGCACAATATAAATAGTATATTGGTTTATTGAGCAGACTGCAGGACAGAATGAAATTCAAGTGTGGTGTCAGTGTATGGTGTGTTTTATGTATCAGCTTTGGTTGCAAGTTTTCTATTCGCAGATTATAGATTATTTACAGTAGTTATTTCTAATCATCAAAATCAAATGTATCCATGTCTTCAAAAAAAATGCATATACATTTTCAGATTAAGACAATTTTTTGAATACATTGTGGCATTAATTACAAACCAATAGTCTGTTAATGTCTCTCTCAGTCATTATATTGGTTAGACTTTATATTGAGGTACACACATGCACAATTAACTAGTTTCTTATGAGCATGCATATCAGTAGCATATTGGCCTTTATAAGTCATTATCAAGCACTTATTAATGCCTTATTCTGCATTACCATATCTGAAAACTAGTAGGCCAGAGTTTCTAGTAAGAGTTTTTCCTCAATAACCTCCTTATTACTGCTAGTTGAGAGGAAGTAAGAAAGTTGTTGTGCATGAAATACAATCTCAACGTGCTTTACTCAGTAGGGGCCAGTCATTCTCCCTTAATGAGATTTAATATATATGATATATTCTAATGTACAAAACAAAAAACTATAGGTGTTAAAACTGTCCAAGTAACTCTTTCTTACTCAGAATGTGTTGCCCATTCTTAAGTGAGGTCTCGCTCACAACTAATTCACTAGCAGTCTGACACTTATGAACCCACATGTTCCCTATTCTGAAGTTGCTTCCTCTTCACTTTTAGTAAATCTTTGATAGCACAATACTACTGCAATTAAGTGATAGGGCAGAACATTGTTTAACAGATATGTTTGGAGAAAAAAAATGTGTGCTGCATTTGTTCCTCTACCACTGAATGAGAATAAAGAAGAATAAACCATAAAGTGACACTTTCCTTGAAGGTCATGTCTGTAATGCAAGCGCGTTCAGAAGACATTATAATGCATTTATGAAGCTTCATACAACTCTTTATAAATGTTTGTAAATATAGTGGTGGACTATAATAAATTCAGCATCCATCATGCTTCATACCTCCATACCAAAGTGGCAACAGTGTTTGAAAGTAGAGTCTGAGTCCTGTGTTAAAGCACATTATATCACTCCAGCCACTTACAAAGATACATGGAGAGCTGCTTTCATGTATCAGAACAGATTACACATTCTAAGTTTCTGAAACTGAATAAAGTCTTATAAACAATAACACACTGTGGTAGGGCTTTGTGAGCTTTACGTAAAGTGACTGTATATAGCAATTGTATGATACTATTATACAATTATGAGGATTTATGAGCTGTATCTGCTGGCTGCAAGTAAAAACACAGCAGTTATCAAAGCCATCTTTATTTTCCAGTTTTAAAATACTGGCTGGTCAGTCAATTTGCTTCTCACATTGAACATGTTATAAAAAAAAAATAAATAAATAAAAAAAAAGAAAAACGACATACAAATAAGGCACATGCAAATGTTTCATCTTTTAGTGGAAAAATATTTAATTCTAATTTTCTCTGTTGACTTTACGCTTCTTTGGGGTTTTTGGGATTATTAAACATTTATAAAGAGCCATTATAAATGCATTATAATGTCATGAATTTGCTTATAATGCATGATATGGTAACTGGACGTGCATTTGACTGATCCCCTTCTAGTCTTTCGACCACTCAAAGCACCTTTACACTACTTATCACATTCACCCATTCACACACATTAATACAATAATAATAATAATAATAATGTCTGTTGTTTTTATTTATTTTATTGTGATTTTAATTGTGTTCTTGGTGCTCTGTAAAGTGTCCTTGAGTGTTGAGAAAGGCGCTTTTAAATAAAATGTATTATTATTATTATTATTATTATTATTAACGCACTCTACCTCCTTAGTCACAGCTATGACCTTAATAGAAAGCATTAACGACCATATTTATTGAATGTTATTAAGGGAAAAGGTGACACTACCAACTTAGAAGGCCCATAATGAGCAAAGCATATGGATATTGTAATTGTAAATGTACAGCAACTTCCTTACTTCCCATCAATAAGCAGTAACTGGGAGGTTATTGGGGGCAAAATCTTAATTAATGGCCTAGTTGTAGAAAGTGGTAGGGCTTCATATGACTGATAAAGAACCAATATGCTATGAACATGCACTAGTTAATAATGAGCATGTGTACCTTAATATAAAGTGTTACCATTTCAATTTTTAGTCATGATTCAAATCCAAGATTTTATCAAAACAGTTGATTTTCTCTGGCTTTGTAGAACATCTAGCAATATAAAGAAATGATGTTGAAAAACATAAAATAATGTAGACTTTTTATACAGTATTTTAAATGTTGCCCAGTGTCACATTTTTCTATCTTTGAATTTATTATGCCACACATCCAAATATCCAACTAGGCTCTTTGTGCAAACCAAGTCACATCAACAATAATGATAAAACTCTGTAAATGGAAACCAAACACAATATGTTCAGTTTAATTAAACCTGACATTTTCAGACTAGACTCCACTTTAATCTCACCTAGAGGTCAGACATGATCTCTGATGTTGTCTCTTGAAAGGGCACACACAGTAACTCACCAAATGCTGTTTTCAGAGGATTTTTTTTCCCTTAAAGGTCTTTCTTGAAGAGCACTGTCTCAATAAACACATCTCAGCCCCTTCACATTTTGTAGGTCCTGCATCGCAGAGACATAAACATTGGCCTCTCGACTCTCCTCTGTTTAGTTTTTAGGGTTTTTTCTGTTTGTGATGGTGTAAATACAATAAAATGTCCTGAGAATACAATTTGGTAAACAACATTTCAAACAAGGTTTCCCTGGTTGTGTTATGTAGAACAGGGTACCGGCAGCATCAGATTAAAATTCTCAGTGGCAGGACACCGCCACCTCTTGGACAAAGATGCACACCATCAGGACTATAATGTTTTTGTGTGACTGCACTCCCCCATCCCTGATTAGTAGCTGACCTTGCATGACTTTAGTGGTACATAACCCCAAAGTTAAACGGTCTTTCATCACTTACAAGGAAAACAGCTGTACCTAATCATGAAAAGTAAAACAACAAGCCAACAGCAACAACTCAATGCTGTTCCCGATCCAGCTATCAGCGAAGCGATCTCAATTCATAAATGGTGTTGTTTCTGGCAAACGACACTCAGTTCAGGTAGGTAGGTAAACTGTTTAGTTGTGATGTTGTTTATTTAAAAGAAACTATTTCCATTTAATATCTATGATAGAAATAGTTGGAATCATTAAAGTCATCCCATTGATGCTCTGAGCTGTCATTTATCTACTGCAAAGCTTAATATTAGTAGCTTACTTAAAACCTATTCCACGTCTCCCCCACTTTTTTACTGTAACTATGTCAGACCACCAATGCGTACATATTTACTAAACCATATTATTTTATATTCAAGTGAGAATCCCAGAATTTCCAAACATACTAACTAAATCCTGCAGTTCATTTCAAATTTGCCAACTTCTCCTGTAGCTATGAGATATTACCTCCAGCAAGTCCATCCACATGCTTGGGAGAAAAGGAAAAAGAAGTTATTAGGACTGGTGAAACCAGAGGGATGAACATCGTCAACATCTACCTTCTCGGACATTCCCTTGGGGGCAAAAACATAGAATGGCAATTATTGCAAAGAAAAGAAATCGAGTCTATTGTAGAATGGACGGCAGAATTAAGAGTGCCTTGAAATTCTAGTTGTTACTGAGTTAACAAAATATAAAGGACCTTCCAATGTCAACTAGCTCTTAATTCTTGCCTAGCAACAACTTTCATTTGAGATCCAGCAACTCCTACCTGTCCTGCATAAACCTGAGTGTTCACCACTTCCCATCACCTGACTGCAATGCCCACTTGCACGCCTGTTTTCCATTTGGTTATAAGCTTAGTAGTTAGCTATTTATACCAGGCCCTTCACTTTGTTCCCTGCCATTGTGGTCCAGTTTTTGTCTCTGCCTGCTAGTGTTTGCCTGTTGAAATAATAACTAATAATTAATTAATAGTTTAGTATTATAATTATAATTATATTTATTATTATTATCATTATTATTATAGCACCTTTTAAAACAACCATTATAAAGTGCTTCACACACATGGATAGATAAAAGAAAGCCGAAAACAATTAAGCTCAAATTCATTGTCAGCAAGTAAAAGTGCACATAAAAGAACAGATGACATAGGAAACAGATGAAAAAATATATATATTAAGAAAAGTTAAGAAAAAGCCAGATGGTAGAGGTGAGTCTAAAGAGACAATTTAAAAGAGGACAGTGAATTCTCTCGTCTAAGTTCCTCAGGTGAGCTATTCCAAAGGGTTGGAGCCCTAAAAGCAAACTCTCTGTCACCCATATCAGAAGACCTCAGGTTACGGGATGGTGAGTAATGATTTATAAGCTCAGCCAGGTAGCTCGGTGCCATACCATGGAAGGTCTTAAAAGTCAAGACTAACATTTTAAAATCAGTTCTATAACAGACAGGCAGTCAGTGAAGGGCAAGCTAAATAAGAGGAGATATGACCATGCTTATGTGATTCAGTTAAAAGTCTGGTGGCTGCAATTTGGACACCCTTGGGTCATGTTTTGGTTCAGGATAACTCTTTGAGGATCATTAAATTTAATTAAAAAAATCTAATTCTGTCAACAGATACTCTGGGGAATACCATAAAGTTTTTGTTAACGAGCTAGCCCCAATTTTATGTCGGGTATATGATTATGCACTGGATGAAGAGGACCCCCCAAAAACCTGGTCAGAGGCAATCATCACGGTCATACACAAAGACGGAAAGGACCCCACTCAATGTATGGGATATCAGCCTTTAAGTTTGCTTTGTCAGGATTTAAAAATCTTGACCTCTATCTTGGCAAATAGAATACAGAGACACATTCGGAAATTAGTTAACTCAGATCAAACGGGATTCATCACTGGACAGCAGGGCACCAATAATGTTAGACGAGCTCTAAATCTACAATCTATTGCTTCTAATAGAAAGACTCCATCAATGCTTCTCAGCCTAGATTTGAATTTGATGGATTGGACTGGACATTTTTGGAGCAAACACTGGCTCATATGGGCTTTAATGAAACTTTTTTGAGTTGGACTGGAGTGTTTTATATGAACCCGCAGTCAAGACTAGAGTTAATGGCCAATGCTCCGATTTCTTCGATTTGGGACCGGGGATGAGGCAGGGGGACGCACTTTCGCCAGCCCTGTTGGCTCTTAGCATTGAGCCCCTCACGGAATTGATTAGAAGTAACCCCCTTATACAAGGAATAAGAGATGAGAGTGGAAACCAATATAAAATAGCTCTATACGCGGACAACATATTATTATTTATTGAAAATCCTGTCCACTCAATCCCGGCTCTCCTACAAAATATTAATGGATATGGTCTAGTATCTGGTTATAAAGTTAATCCTAGTAAATCAGAAGCAGTGATGGTGTCTGGGGCATGGCCTAGCCAGCTTGATGATATAGTGTCCTTTCGCAGATCTAAACAGTAGGGATCACACTCACCCCCCAAGAAACACAACTATACCAGGCGAATTATAAAAAAATATTTCAGATATTTAGAAATGAATTGGCAAGATGGGATGTGCTACTGTTATCCCTTTTGGGTAAAGTAGAGGCTGTTAAAATGAATCTACTTCCCAAACTCTTGTTCTTGTTTCAATCTCTCCCAGTCGGGATCCCGACATCAGCCTTCAATATGCTGGACAAGCTTATATCTAGATTCATATGGCAAAATAAGAGACCAAGAGTGACACTTAAAACGCTCACTCCACTCACTCAGGGGTGGACTCAGCCTCCCCAATATAAAATATTATTTTTGGGCCGCGCAACTAACAGCAGTGGTAGCCTGGATTAACAATGACATGGAGTTGGGATGGGTAAACATAGAGCAGAATTCATTGCCAGTTATACCTCTATCCGCTCTAGTGTTTTTGAGCAAATGAGAGAAATCCGGGTTCCTCTGGGAATTGATTTACTATTCACCCCAAGTCAGTTTCTCTTCGATCTAACTCCTGAAGACATGTACACAAGAGACAAAAAGCACCTGTTACAGACACTCTTGATGACTGCTAGGAAAATGGTGACAATAAAATGGATGAATCCACAGCCACCTACAGTGGCACAGTGGAAACAGAAGCTGAGGGAGGTGTATGGAATGGAGGCTTTAACTGCTCAATTACAATTAAGGTCTGATGTCTTTGTGAGGAGTTGGCTACCCATAGATACCTCTCCTATTTCCTATAGAAACCCCACACTATGCTGTAATGTCTTAACTGTCCATTTATTCATTTTTCATTCATTATTATTATTCATCAGCTTTCTGGGCCCCAATGGCTTTTTTTTGTACTGTCATACATATTCTGTGAGGTTGTCAAGGAATGTTCTGTATTGTGTTTTTACATGTTTAATAAAAACACAGTTAAAAAAAATCTAATTCTAGCAATATTTCTTAAATGGAAAAAACACAACTGGGCTAGCCTATTTACATAGGACTCGAGATTGAGGTTATTATCCAAAACAATCTCAAGGTTCTTAACTGAAGGAACAACATGTTGAGCTAGAGCTCCAAGTGCAGGCAAATCTTGGCCTCAAGTGTGTTGAGGGCCTATAATAGAGTTTTCCATTTTAGAGGAGTTTAGCTGAAGAACTTCTACAGCCATCCAATCCTTAACCGTGGCAAGGCAATAATGCAGTGATGATAATCAAGCTCCTTCAGAAGGTTTGCAGGACAAGTACAGCTGAGTATCATTTGTGCAACAATGAAATAAAATACCATACTGTTTGATAATGTGTTGATAAGACAAAATAAAATTGGTCCTATAATAGAGCCCTGTGGCACCCCACACATGGATGATGATTGAGAGGAGACAAGGCCATCAGCAGACACAACATCATTTCTGAAATAAAAGTATTAAGAAAACCACTGGAGGGTAGCCCCTGAGATACCAGCTGATGCTCTCAGCCCGTCAATCGTAATGACAGGTTAAGATGTCTTTTTTGCTTGGGAAGGTTCCAATCTGAATGAAATGAAGTCTTTAAGTGGCAGCCATGGTAAGAGCTGTTCAAATTCTCTAAATGCTAAGGTGCTTCAATGCTTCCTTTGTTATCTCCTTTAGCATAGGGTACACTGGATCATCCATTACAAAAGTAAAGGAGATAATGCCATCCCACAGTTCCTTGCAGCAGCAACATTTAAAGTGACTCTCATCAAAAAACATCCACCGTTGTATAAGTGGGTAGGTGTAGTTGGATTCTCTTAGCACTGCAGTTGTTTTTTCCTTGGACCTCATGAATTCTCTTTCATATCTTTCCTTGACCTCATGACATTTTCCATCAAGGTCAAGACAAAGTGTATAGGAAAAGAATAAGGACAGTCTTTTTCTGACTATTTGACAACCGTTCTCCTTTTGAGTCCAAACCTTGTTTACTAAGCTACACAGTATCTGTAAAATCACTGATGTATGGTCATCTTGTGCTCGGGAACAGCTGAAGTAAAATTTTACCTTCAAAACCTAGTCAGAACAAGTCTGGCAAAGTTAGATATTTGGGCTACAGCTGCAAGTAAAAACCTACTTTGGAGATGGGTTCAGTCATTTCGCTGGGTGGACACCACTGGGATGTAAAAGCTGCCATCACCAGCTGGTCTCCTGTATCCTTCAGAGCCTTGCCAAAGTCCTCCTGTAAGAGAAGGAGGAGGAATAAACAACAGCAGATTGCACTGTATGTAAAACAAGGGCTTTCTCCACAACCACTCACTGGACGTATCTGAAAATGTTCATACTATTACAGTAAGATACAATAAATGTTTCAGAACAGCACAAAGTATAAATACATATTTGTGCTGCTATGTGTGCTGCAGTTTGCACAAAGACAGTGACACAATGAATACAGATTACTGACACTACATTCTCAGAATCCATGTCAATTATTAGAAGAAAAAAATACAAGATCAGACATGAAATAAATAATCACCGGTGTCTCCTAAAGTCTTACCTGGGTTTTGATGATGGTGATCATTTTGTTGCTTGTCCCAGCCCTTCTCAACACACACACAGCAAGTCCGTTAAAAATGTTCAAACAATTACTGAATTGTTTGATTAATTAGTGAGCTCCTTTGGCTGTTCAGAGTGGTATGGGTTAGATTCCTGGATCAATAAGGCAAAGATATGAAATGATAAGATTGTAGAATTGTTCGCTTGTTATGTCATTAAGAGGGTCTTCTTTGGAATAAACTGCATAATTCTCTTGGGTTACAGAGCTTCATGGTGTTTTTGAAGAAGCTGATGTACAAGAATGCATGAACACAATCAGAAGATAAGTTACTTGCTAGATTTGAGGAAAAATGGTTAAAGATATCTTGTTAAAACCAAAATTACAGAGAAATATATACAAATCAAGCACAATTATGGCATTGATGTTATATGTTGTTATATATGTTGATGTTATAGCAAACTTATCAAGGAATCAAAGGTAAATAAGTTGCACAGCTGAGAACAAGAATCCTTCCTCTGGCCCTTGAAGTTGGCACATTTAAAAACATCCAACTGGACAACAGGTTGTGTGAATTATGGGAATCAGGAGAAGTTGAGAATTAATTAATTAATTTTCGTCTGTATTGTCCTTAATATGATAAGATAAGAATATCTGCGCTTAATGAAATTTCTGTTCAAAATCCAGAAACGTTTCAGTGCACTGACGATGACTGATGAATGTAATCGTTGTTTAATGTTAATGTATGTAGGGCTGGCTACCTTTGTTTCTGAAGCTTGGGAAAAACAAACATCAGGGTGGTTTATTAGTATTGACTGTAACTTATGTCACTACTCTGGTTTCTGGTCTCTCTCTATATATTTTTTTACGGTGTCTTGCATGCCTTTTTGGGCTTGGCATATTGTTTATGCATGGCACAATAATAAAATAAAATAGTCATTTATTTAAAGGGAAATAGTTTGCAAATGAGAAAGTGTCATTCTACATTCTTGGTTCAAAATTGTGCCAAATTGTGTGTGGTTGTTTAAAAATTGTATTATATTACATTAAAATGTATACAACTTGAAAGAAATATCATATCTTTTTAAAACTGTAACTCTTGTTATGGTGCACTTTTAACAATATTAAAAAGTAGCCTACATGTCAGTGACGGGGTAGACACACATTTTATGGTTCATTCTTTCTAACTGTTGGCTGATAATGTTTTGACAGTGAGTGTGAGCTTGCCTACAATATCTTTCGGCAAGTTGAGGATCTAAATGATCAGTAATCAGATCCCCACAATGGTGTGATATTGTGAAAGGCTCTGTAGTAATACTTCACCAGGGTGAGGCTGGAGGCAGAGATGTGAGACGCAAGATGGGGTTGGACTAACGCGCCACCCGCTCTCTGTAGCATCAGCTTCAACCACACATGTATGACAGACGACTTACAAGGATGTTAACCAAACAGCAGTCTCCTTGCATGAGGTGCACGCCCACTTTTGGGAAGCGGAAGATGGACCACCTCTGTTTGTTTCTTGCCGTAAACTGGAAGCAATCGTCTGAACTCCATTTCGATGGCACATCTGCAGTCATCATGGGCTGTTATGAACTCTGGAAGCAGTGAGGAAAGACATGTAACGCCAGAGATATTATCTAAGTATCCAGCAGACATGTGTTGATTCATCCAACTATGGCAAAGTGGTAAAAGGTAAGGCTTTCATTTCTGACGCATACGATGCTTCATTGTGTTTGTTGATGTTGTGGCTAACGTTAGTTACACAAGGTTTGGAAATAGCTAGCGCGAAGTTGCCTCGCTAGCTAACCGTCATTAACTGCAGCAAACTTTAAACACAATATTGTACATACAGGTGGAGATAAGAGACACGTAAAGTAAAAAATAAGGTTACAGAATTCGCGGCGTCATTTCCGTCATGTCTAGTTTGCTACGTGTTGTTTCCTGCTGCATTAACACAGTTTAGCTAGTTACAGTAATGGCTGGTACCTGTAGCATTGACTGTTTGTCTGTGTGGTCATTCACGAGCTCAGTTGTGTGTTATTGTTGGGTAACGGTCGACGCTCGCGGTTTCCTGTTGCCTAAACTGCGCGTGCGTGTGACTGACTGTTTCCAGGTGCTCCCCAGCCGGCGTCTCTGCTGCCATGGAGGTGGGCAGCCTCCCCGTGGAGCTGTGGAGAGTTATCTTGGCCTATCTTCCGCTCCCTGACCTGGGCCGCTGCTGCCAGGTGTGCCGCGCCTGGCGGGAGCTCATCCTCTCTCTAGACAACACCCGCTGGAGACAGCTCTGCTTAGGCTGTCCCGAGTGCAGACATCCCAACTGGCCCAGTCAGCCCCATATGGAGCCCCCGTCCTGGAGAGAGGCCCTGAAGCAGCACGCCCTGTCCACCCGCACCTGGACTCAAAATGGGCCAGAGCTCCAGTCCTCTGCCTGCCTCCTCTTTTTCCGTCGCAGAAAAGACCGCAGGGTTTGGCATGTGGGGGCTGGATGTGAGTTTGAGACCCTACGTGGTGCCCTTGGGGTGGCGGGGCCATATGATCGTGTAGTTCTCCATCCAGGGGTGTATGAAGAGCAGGCTGAAGTGGCGCTGAAGGTGCCTGTGGAGCTGGTTGGGCTGGGTCGATTGGGCGAGGTGGCCCTCCTGGTGTGTATGGAGCAGCAGTGCCCTACTGCCAGGCTGTGTAATCTGGTGTTCATGCCACCCTGGTTCTCCACTGTGGTCTACAAGGTGATGTAACAGCTTGTCATGATGGCTCTTGATACAGTAATGTCTCATCAAGTGATCAGACTAACTGCTCACCTCAGATATCACATAATCTATTATTTTGTTCCTTCCTTGCTTAATCTCACTCCAGTCACATTTCTCTCCTTGCTTCACTTTAGACATCATGGGGTCACGTCCAACTCGATAACTGCAACTTTGAGGGGGCTCAGTTGCAAGTCCGTGGCCCAGGAACCTGTCAGGCTCGCTTCTGCTCCTTCTCACAAGGCAGCTCCGCCCACTTGCTGGGCGTTGTGCTCAGTCTGTTGGACAGCTGTGACTTTTCTGGTAGTGACACAGCTTCTGTGACTGTTGAAGGTCCTCCAGTGTCAGAGAGGAACTGGGCTTGTAAACACTTGGCTGCCCTGGCCAGGACGTTCCCTTCATGTGGCGCATCTGGGAACCATAGCCCTCCCACAGCCCCTCCGGCTGGCTCCACAGGTGGGCATCAGCTGCCAAGTGCTAATGTGAAAAAGGAGCATGTGAGCATAGAAGACTGGCAGAGGAGGACTGGAGTAGATGCAGTGTGTCAGGGCACGGTGATTGAAGACGGCTGGAGTGATGGCGACCACAGTGAGGGAGAGGAGAACCGAGATGGAGGAGGAACTAACAACACCAAAAACCCACTTATATTGGATTACAAAATCTCTTGTGACAATCATGGCCTATCCCATTTGCTCAAGCCTCGGACAGATGGCTCTCTGCCACCGGCCTCCTCCCCGGATCCACCGTCTGTGACCCCTGAACCCCTCACCTTTCAGCAGGAACTAGACAGGGACCCAGAGGCTCAGATGTTGGCAGCCTCCACCCTTGGCTGTATCCTCAGACGCTGCCTCTTCAGGGAAGGGAAGGGTGGCGTGCATTTGTCTAATTACGGACAAGCTCGGCTGGAGGGCAACGTTTTCCGTGGGCTGAACTATGCTGTCCGCTGCATCCAGAACTCCACAGTAAATATGATCATTATAACATTCTTCAGACTAATGGAGTGTTAAATTGTATCTCAACACATTTAAACTGCATTTCTACAATGACTTTTACAGGCTGCATACCTTCTTCAGTCATGTATCAAGCTGAGGAAGCAGCTCAGATCATGAGTAATTAAGCAGCGGCTTCCTGTTCTGAGTGCTACTTGAGCTCCCTCTCTTTCTCCCTTATCTCCTTCAGATAGTGATGCTTAGAAATGAGGTGTGTGAGTGCCGTGCATCAGGTGTGTTCCTGCGCCTCTCCGCTCAGGGCCTCATTGCAGAAAACAACATCCACTCGAATGGGGAGGCGGGGCTGGACATCCGGAAAGGGGCTAACCCTATCATTGTGGTAATTGCTGCTCCACTGTCTATGGAAGTCAAGGAAGAAACAAACACATTTGATAGTCAGTTGGCATGCATGAGATGATTTTGTCAGATTACCACTATATCAAACAGACATTTATGAAACACAATAAAAGTGATGTATAGAGGCTCGCATTTGGTTTGTTTGTAAAATCAGTAGGTATATCTCCAAACAGCTCTTAGTTTGATCGTGTTCTCTGCTCCATTTTTACACTGTCATTCTGTCTTTCATTTCACAGTGCAACAAAATACACAGTGGTTTGCGTTCAGGGGTTGTTGTCCTTGGCAATGGCAAAGGTTCAATTCGGAGCAACCAGATCTATAACAACAAGGAAGCGGGCGTGTATATTCTCTTCAGCGGAAATCCTGTGGTCAGGTGGGCTGGAATCCATAAACATCTAACTTGCACAGGAATGTGTAGTCCCTACTACGGCTTGCTTCAAATGTAACACATGGGGTGTCGCATGACTTGATAATTTCACTCAAGCAACTTCACGATTACTATGACTGCTGCAATGTAGTGCAGTGGTATATATTCTGCTGCTATATATAACCTAGCATTTTACAGTAAGAGAGTGATATGAGCAGTTTTGTATTATGTAAGAACAGATGCTGGGTGCATTTGCTAACAAACAAACAAGCGTTACCATTATTAGAACTACTGGCTCTAGTATTATGGTTTACTGTAGCTTTGCATGTGATTTGTCTAAGTGGTGTTGCCGTACCCTAGCAGCTCACAGCTCACAGGTGTATTCAACAAATGTTAATGTCCTTGTTATGTTATATGGCAAATTTGGCTCCCCCCAATGTTGACTGCATGGCAACGTCCTTGACATCAATATTTGCTCTTGGTCCACTCACATTCTCTCCTCACTCTCTTTCCCTCTGTCTCTTTCTTAGTGGGAATCACATCTTCCAGGGTCAGGCAGCAGGGATTGCTATAAACGAGAATGGCAGAGGGATGATAACAGGTGATAACATTTCACAAAAACACACCATGTGGGTTCTTAGTTTCCCCCCATTGATTTGCTGCGTATAGAAAGGAAAACACCAGTTATGGTTCTGAACCCTTATTTTTTTCACATATAAATACATTTTAATTCCAGAGAATGTGATCAAAGAGAACCAGTGGGGGGGTGTGGACATTCGCAGAGGAGGTGACCCCATCCTGAGGAACAACTTCATCTGTTATGGCTACTCAGACGGCGTTGTGGTGGGAGAGAGAGGCCGGGGACTCATTGAGGGAAACCACGTCTACTGTGTGTACTTTCAGGCTGATAATGGCAGACATAAGAGCTCACCTCTGCTTTCATCTTCACTAACAATGGCACAGATGTTTTATTTCTCTTCTTCCTATTGTTCCCTCAGGTAACAAAGGCTGTGGTGTGTGGGTTATGTCATCCAGCCTCCCGCAGCTCCTGGGGAACTACATAACCCATAATTGCATGTACGGGTTGGCAGTGTTCTGCAGGAAAGATCCAGAGAACATCGAGGCCAGGGAGGGGAACTGGCCGGGGCAGGATGGGATTGGTGGTGAAGCAGGCAGCGGGGAAAGGAGGGGAGTGGAAGGAGAAGTGAGAGAAGGTCAGGAGAACTTGAATGAAGAGGGGGAACTGTTTGCATGGGAGAGTGATCTGGACAGTGAGGATGAGCGCCACTCTGCTCGTCGTTCGATCAGTGTGGCCCTGGTAGAGAGCAACTGCATGAGCCACAATGGAGGTAATAATAGACATTACATGAGCATTACATGGTGTAAGTACACTCACTTCCTGTGTCTAATGTTCTCTCCATCTTTCCTTCCTTATTTCTGCAGCAGTTGGTCTGTACGTGAAAAGCAGTGAGCCCCTGAATGTTTTTGCTAACCTTGTGAACAGTAACCGTGGCACAGGCGTAGCTGTGCTGCAGAGCAGTCAGCTGACCCGACTGGTTACAAACTGCGTTCTTGAAAATGGTCGAGGTGGTGTTACAGTGGAGAAAGACTGTAGAGTGGAACTTCGTGGTAACGGCATCTATAAAAACTGCGGCCATGGAGTCAGTTTCAGTGGTAACGGGCAGATTGTGGAGAATGATGTGGTTGGAAACCGTGGATACGGGATCCAAGTCTCTGGCAGTGCTGATGTTAAGGTGAGATGGACTGAGGCGTGATACTCTTACAACACTGTACATAACATCTTCATGAAATATTAACACATGGATTCTATACATTTATATGGTGTTGTCATTTTTATCTTTAGGTATTGCGCAACCGTGTCCAGCCAGCACAGAGCTGTGGCGTCGCTGTGCTAGGGCCAGTAAAAGGTGTCGTCCATGACAATCTCTTGTTCCAGGGTAACCCTGGGAACAAAAAGGCACTGCTGCATATGGATCCTGGCAATGAAAGCTGTGTGTTGCGCAACAACAGTGTTCTAAGGCATAATAACAGGTAACTAGGCAACCAACAGAAAGTGCCAGAGATTCAGACCATCAGTGGTTTTACTGTCTGTACTTATTCTCCTTTTCCATCTGCTGTCCACACACTTAAGCTGGGGTAGGCAGAAACCTGAAAAAAGGCAAAACAAAACAGAATTTGAAAATGAACTCTCCTCCTGCAGTTCTCCCCTCTTTGTCCTAAGCCCCTCCTACCAAATGACATGGGGCATGTGAACACACTTCATACAATAACTCTGTTTCCCATACACTGATTTATGTAGTCTTATTTTATAGAGTTGTGCGCAAGACATTCACTCAGCCCCTCCTTGCCTCACTCTCTCTGTATGTCATACCACAAATGAGACAAGAAATAGCTAGCTAGCTGCCCCACAGTCCCTTTGCCCCACAGTGGAGGAGAGTGGGCAGCAGCTCTGGACAAACTTTCGGTCAGCACCTGTAGCCCCTCAGCCTTCCAGCACCGGGTGGTATAGCAGGCTGATGGGATGCAGAAGCTGTGTAACAGCAGCAACAGAAAGTTTGCTGATCCAGTGGGGAGTTGGGTCTTGTCTGGTTCCCTGGAGCTGGGCTTTGCATGGCTGGCTTTGGGTTGCCTCTGCCGCTGCTGACTGGGGGTCTCTCTCCAGAGCTGCTACCCGCTGTCCTTCTGGTGAGGTGATCTGTAGTGGCGGGGAGTTAGGCGGAGGACACACTGTGATTTGGACTCTTGCTAATGTTAGCTATATAAACATGAACAAGTCGCAGCTGTGATCCTTTCGCTTTGGTTAGCAGAATGCTAAACAGATATTAATGTCTTATGTTTTGTTTATTGTCAGATTAATGCCAATGCTAGAATAGGGAATTTCTCTGCAGGATACTCCTCTGTTAAATCAGGCTTTCACCAAAGAGACTTGCATACACATCTGCAGTTGTAGAATACCTGAAAGGAATGCCCTCTCTCTGAAATGACCTGTGATTGGCCAAAGTCTCCCATCACAGGCTAGATTTTAAAGTCTGAAAACAGAACAAAGAAGAGGTGTAGAAGTCTAGTTTTCCTTCAGTTCACTTGATTAACAATATTATTATATATATTTTATACTATTATATTATTATTATGGGATTTTTGCCCAATTACGCCAAAATGAAACTGCCTACCCCAACTTTACAGTGGCAGTAAATATTTTTAGCGTCGTCCCTTACAGTGATCAAGATCACCTGAATCTGCAGCTCTTCTTGTCTCTTCGAAGCTTCTCAACACGTTTCAGCACAATGTTACAGCTTTGGTTCACTCAGTGCTCTCAAAGGCTGTAAGCAGCTGTTTTCATTTAAAAAAGAAAGCTCTAAAAACTCACTGTACACTAACTACTCAGCACAGAATGGCAGACAGACACAGTAAGCCACCAGCTTGTCAACACAGTGGAGCATTTGCCAGCTAAAGACCCCCACATGACTTGGTACAGACCAAAAGCTGAGCTGAAACTGAGTGAATATTGGACTTAAATTTGTCAGCTGGACACAAACACAACTCCAAACGAATGATGTTGCTCTGTAAATGCTGGATGTGTACATAAACGTTTGTTGGCAAGTACACCATATCATTTTAAAAGGGTGATATGTCAGTGTTGTGTTCATGACTTCAAAGAATTAGTTATTGCAGGTTTAACATCTGCACTGCTTCTGATCCTTCTGTCTACAAACCATCTCATTTCGTCTTACTGTTTATCTCTTTGCATCTTGTAGCTTTCCATCTGCTCCTCCTTGGGTTCTGGAAAACCCTCCACCTCGTCCGCTGGCCAGCTCCCCTTCTGGCCTCTCCTCATCCCAGTATCCCTCCAGACTTGGAATTTCCATGACGACCAGGATCAGCGCCACTGTAGAAAGCGGTTGCCACAGTGGCAGCATGTTCTGTTCCATCCTGTGAATGCTGGCAGGCACTCAGAAACCAATATGAATGACTTTCTAAAGAGGTCAGCATCTGGTCGCTTTTAAAATGGTGTGCATCGTACATTTGGAACACTCTGACCTTCCTCAGAGAAGACCGTCTAAAATCATGGCCTCTTGTTGAGGTTGAGCAACTATCAAAGAAGTAAGAGGCTGCTCTGAGTATAACCACTAAAGGGGTCATCCACCTTGCAGTACCTAAGGGTGGCACATTTTGTAAATCTGAAATCAGACTTTTGTAATTTTATGATTAAATGCCAGTGCACTCATCAATCATGGACTATTGAAGTGAAGCCGTCATCATCCCTCGTCTTATTCAACCATTTTCATACTGAAGCTTTAACTCAATTGTGTTCTTTTCCATTCGGATTTCATATTCATGTACAGACCTGCTGTAGACTTTGTTGGTTTCGTCAGTTTGCTTCCAAGACTCGCTGGTTGGGAAGTGCACATTTTTTATAAATCCTAGCAGGAGTCAAAGGCTTTAGAGATGCCAGCTTCAGCCATGCTACAAAGTACAGCTGTGCCTTGTTGGACTTTTTATTCAATGACTGGTTGTAGCTAGGGAAGGAGCTGTCATAGTGTGAAGTGTATATGCAAAAAAAAGCAGAAAAACAAAACGAAACAAAGCTAAACTTAAAGGGATAGTTAGGATTTTTTGAAATGGGGCCATGTGAGGTGCTTGTCCATTGTTAGTGTATTATCTGCAGTAGAGCACACTTCATTTTAAGAAGCAGACAGAACACCACCATGAAAGCTACTGCTTTAGACGGGCAGCAGCAAAATTTTAAAAAGCCATCTAAAAAATCTTAATCAGTTTAAGTGGATGCCATATTTAGAGTTTTTTCACCACTTCACCTCGTCGTCAGACAGCCCTCTCCTTAAGCAATACATTTTCACAATAGAACTTCTGTAATTCTACACACCTCTCTCTGTCGGCTCGATCAGTCTCCCTCTGTAAAAGTTCCTCCTCTGTATCATCCCCACAGTGATCAGCATTTTGCCGTTGTCATAATCACTGTTTTTTTTAATTTTCTTCTATTTGTTGTCTCTTCTCTAAACTGCTGAAACTCTAAGCCAAACAGCTGACCTGCGGCATAATACAGTGCACAGTAAAGTCACACTTATTTGTAGGAATATGGATGTTCAGGGTTCCCACGGTCATGGAAAACCTGGAAAAGTCATGAAATTTCACAATAAAATATTTCAGGCCTGGAAAAGTCATGGAATCTGGGTCCCCTGGAAGTTTTACAGCTAAGAAAATGTAATGCCAAAGGTAGGGGGCTATCCGAAGGCAAGGTAAAGCAGTGAAAATATTCTCAATATAGCGTACACTTAAACTGGTCTTTTTTTTTTAAGTGGCTAATGATTTTCTGCTGCCCTTGTTCACAGCAGTACATTTCTGAGCTTCTATGTCAGCACTCCCATCTGCTTCTCCAAACTTGGGGCGTGCCACCTGAAATCTACTTAAGGTTAATACACTGATTATGGGTAATTAACTCTTACAACCCCACTTAAAAAATATCCAGACTATCCCTTTAAGCTTCTTCTTGCACAGAGCTATTTCCAGGTTAGTCTGTTTTTCAAATCATGTCCTGTGTGTTTTTAACATGTGATGCACCTCAGCTTTCTTTGACTTCATGATATTCACTGAGGGATGACAAGTTAGCATTCCAGATATTGTCAACATGCTAAACACTGACACATCCACACAGACTCACCTGGTAATAGCCAATTATAGAAGGAAAAATGAAGCTCAGTGTGCAATATGTGCCGTCTACAAATGTGCCTATACGTTTTGACTGTCTCAGCTAGATGTTTTCTTTCATCTAGAATTTGTTTAAAGCTCATCACTGCTTTTTTTGTATCTTGCACAGTAAGCATTAAAAATGATATCATGTACAAGTCAAAGTCCACCACTTTATTTGTCTACAAAATGCATTAATAAACAGCTCTTGTTTGTGGCATTTACAATGCCTATAGTCCTTCCTCTCTATCCAATTACTGTCTTTTCTCATCCTGATCTTCAGTGCATTTTCCTGCGTTTTCGTCGCTCCATGAACTGATCATATTTGACCAGAGGTAGAACAAGAGAGGCCTGCCGGTTTGTGTCCCGCAGTCCAGCCTCGTCAGCCTTTCCTCTGTATGGTCTAATTAGGGTCAGTCCCATTGACTTTGCTACTTCAGTCATCCTGTAGAAAGACACAAAAAGATCAGTCACATCAGTTACAGAAATACTTGACTTCCTCTACTAAACCGCATATTGAAAGTGGCAGTTTTGTGTGGTGTGATCATGTGTCAGCTCAAAATGTGATGAATAACCACAAGCAGAAAGAAAGCAAATTTGTTTTTACATAAATACATGCAGCTGAGTCAAGACCATTGACCTTAACAAATGGTCTTCCACTGTTACTAAACCAATGACTCTCAACCTTTTTTCATGTCAAGGACCCCTGATTGATACACACTAGGTGACAGAACCCCATTAGATAACATTCTTTTGGATCTGGGTTGTTAGATGTACTTCAGAACGAAATTTTACAATTGTCTGCTACAGAAAGACAGATAAATAACTTCTTTGTCCACCTCATTAGAAATGTGTCTTTTGCTTCCCTCAACACAATACAGGATTAAAAACTTACAATTTTACAATATATATGCTACAATAGTATAAATAGGCAGATAGGAGTAATAAGTTGTATGAATAGTAAACGAGCACAGCTTATAAAACAGTAGTGTTCCCTGATACAGTCTGTGTTCATTGCCTGTATGGCATAGGGAATAAAGAACTTCCTATATGTTGCAACTGGAGTGTAATGGATGTGAGGCATGGGCAATTATATGTTTGGCCTTCCTGCGTACAGTACTGTCAAATATATTGCTGAGTTGTTTCTGTGACTTGCCAATCACTTTCCCTGCAAGGTTGACAATCCTAGAAAGCCTGTTTTTGCTCTTTGCACTCAAGTTGAGGAAGATAACCATGGAGGAAGTGAAACCCATGATCAGAGTAGTTACTCTTATGACTCTTGGTCACACTGGACTCACTTCTATAGTGAATTAAATATAGTGAAAATGAACTATTCCCCATTTTCTAGGAATCCCCTGGAACTCCCTCAAGGATCCCTGTGGGTCCCGGACCCTGGGTTATCTTAATCCTACAACATAAAACACTTCCGCCTACGAACAGCACACACGTCCAGGTAAACTAACAGTCTGCCGTGACTGTTTGTACTGATGTGTTTTAAATAGTAATGTTTAGTGAAAATGCATTTGTTTGTTAGTGCTTAGTATACGACTGGATAAATGAGACTTGGATTACACTGCAACAGTTGTGTGGGAGTTTGTAAACAGATGTTTCCATATAGTTTTACTGTGGTTATGTGGTCCCCGTTAACTTAATTCATGAAAATTGTTTGCCTTTTTGGATTCTCCGTTTAACGTAGAGGGATGAGATTAAAAAGTTTTCTTCAGCAAATTCAAGGTAACACACAGTGAGTAGTCTCTATATATAGACTCTACATTCAGTGAATGTAGAGTCTGTAGGGAAACTCCGGAGATCTTGCCTCCGGAAGAAGAGCGGAAGAGCCCTGGTTTCCAGTTGTAGGCTGATGTAGTCTGCGTGATATTGACCAATCAAGTTTGGGCAGGTTGCAGTTGTTGCCAGGTTAAATGGTCCGTGCGGTGAACTAACGAGGCGGAACATAATTGGCGTCACTGCAAACTCTGAATCCATCGCAATGGTTCAGCATATTTACTTAAATATAAACGGAAGTCGGAAACGGAAGTTCGCCTCCTCCTACCTAATCAAACCAGAATGCCAAAGAATCGGGGGTCTGCCTCCAGAGGCTGTAACGCCGTCTGCCGGAAGTCAGACGGCAAATACAGCTGATGAGAATGCACAGCGAGTTACTGATAAACAAGTGGTCATTTTGCTGGTGAAATATTAATATACTGCAACACAATTTGATACACATTTAAGAAACAATGCACATGCATAAGTTTACATATATAAATGCAGACTTGGCCTTTTGTTCTCACCTGGCCTCAGTGATTCCCAGGTCACGGTGCAGTAATGTGAGGTCAGCAGTCATGTGACTCATATGCAACAGCAGAGCCAGAGAGTAAGCTGCTATTTTGGCACGCATCGATGCTGACACCACGTTCTGGACCCTAAAAGGACAAGGTGAAGGTGATAAAGTGACATTTCTGTGCGCTTATATGAAAGACTGAGAAGCCAATCCAGAGAAAATGTATTTTTAATAAAATCTGTGCAACAAACACATGCAAATATATTGGTAAACCTACAGTATGTGTACAGTGTGTTTGTATAAAACAAATGTATCCAGGTGTTAAAGTGGTGCAAAACAGTGTAAGAGACAAATATATAGCTACTTTTGTTCATAGAAATCTGAGATATGGCATAGAAAGTGAAAAGTGATTTCAATGGATTTTAAATAAATAAGTTGCAAATTTAACTCAAGCAAATTAAATTCAAGGCACATCCTAGTGGTTATATATTACATGTTCACATGGCGCTTATTATATAAAAGCTGATGCTGTCCCTGCAGATACTTTATGCATATGCAAAAGTTCCATCATACCTGCCATAGGTAAAAGACTCCATGGTGAATGTTTTGAGCAGTTTGCTCTGAATGATGCGAGGACAGCCTTCCTCCTGCCCAACTGTACATGGAAACATAAATCGCAATGAGTCTGTGCTGCAGAAATATGTGTAGGAACATTTCTAATAAGTTTATGATGAAGGCAAACGACATGACTTACACTTGCGGTTAATGTTCCTCTGCTGTGCCAGTTTGAGGAGCATAGAAAGGTAAAAGGCACAGCGTGCCGTTTTATCTCTGGCTTCTTCCACGGCAGCTGGCATGTTCTCCAGGAGCTTTACAACACACAAGCACCTTACATAAAAAGGAAAAGTAGAAATAAAAGAGAGAATGCAAAGACACAAAATGTAAATGTCTCAGTGTGCATGCGCCCTTTATCACCCTACCCTCCACCATCTCTCATCTTCTGCAGCTCCTCAGAGGTGAGTGCAGCCATCTTGGAGCCAGCCTGTTCCAAAGCCCCAAACTCCACAGGACTCAGGACTGTGGATATTGATTAAGGATGGAGATATGAAAAAAACTGCTCAGCTGCAACCTTTCACCTCCGACTACATTATCTGTTCCACCATCTACAGTTTTCGCATCCCCGTATTGATAAAAACACACACAAACACGCACTAAATGAAGGATACGATCATCAAATAGGTAGACGTTCTCAGGTTTGTCAGCGTTTGCATTGCAGGGAGGCAGATGGAGAGCCAGGTCTCCCTGGACCTCTGTCTCAGCCACTTCCTGTTGTAGAGCTGAGGGGAAAAGACAAGATAAGTATGATAAACAAACTGACACAAGGACAGCACTCTGTAAAGGCTGAATTCAAAGATAGGTGTTGTCTGAGCAAGTGCATCGAAAGTAGGGAAGGGGCCACTGGCCCCTGACTTTACGCCCCTGGCAGACATTCACCACTGACTCCACTCTCCATAACTGCAAACTGCATGTAGCTTACCTTCCAGGCCCTTCTGGTCGATCACGTTGGTGGCAGCCTTAGCCACTGCTTGATGCAGGGTATCACTGCCCACCTGATTCAGCCTGCGGGAGTTCAGAGCTCTTTTCTGTTTGATGGTGCCAAACGCCTCAATCAATGAGTCAACCTTAAAAGAAAATGTTACAGTAAGACATTAATGCCAACTTCGTTCTTATCTGAGCCCATTCTTGTCTTGTGCTGGGGAAAACAGGCCAGATCAAATCATTGTACCTTCTCTCTGTAAGTCTGAGTGGTGTCCTGGGGCTTCGCAGCCTCCGTTGTCTCTTCTGGTATAGCAGGCTGCATGTTGAAGATCTGAGCACTGTGCACCTCCATCTGCATGGTCTGTCTGTTCAGCACTCCGACATAATATCTGAACAGATACCAAACATCACACTCATTACTTCTCTTCACGGTGGCAGCTGTGCAGACGCCACACATCTAAAAAGAAGCTACTTACTTGCAAAGGTTGTTGCATCTCATGGACCCCGCTCCAAAATTATACCCAACATAGGACAGTCTGTTTGTTTCGGCAACCTGGACAGACAAAACAGAAGCAAAGCAGTCATCAAAGTGCTCCAAGTAGAGCTGCACAGCCTGAAAGAGTCTTCTGGGTGTAAGGCACAGTGACAACACATGATGATGAGGATGAATGCAGTCCTCATTTCTCACCATTATCCGTCTGCTCTTCTTTCTGGGGTTACTCGCATCTGTGTTCTTGTACATGGTTATGTCCAGTTTGCCTGCATTTTTCACAATGCCGTTTGAGAAGCGGACTGTGAAAAGAAGATAAAACAAAGTCATGAATAACGTTATACTCACGCTGTTTCCCCTCCTGAGATGTTTAACGTCAGGCACAACACTGAACAGCTAGCTCTGTTGCTAGCACCCACGTGTGCAGTGCAGACAAGTGTTTAAAATAGAGAAACTGAGCACGACCTAAAATTTCCTGACACAAATACAATGAAAATATTCTTCTGAAAGGTTTTCATAGCCAACAAATATGAGACAAGTCACCTATAGCTGCTTTGTCGGCCTCTCTGTCCTCTTCACAACACACCAACGAGCAGGAGGCAGCCATGGTTGTTGTCATGAGTTTGACGCAAGATGCGTCACTCCTCTGTACTTCCGTGTTCGCTTCACTCCTTTGTACTTCCGTGTTCGCCAAGACTCTCGTTCAGGCCAAGATACAAAAACTCATTGAAAACCGATACGGAATGTGTTCCTCAGTGCTCAGTACATTATTACTATGAGTACTATATTTTTAAACAGTTGTACATTATAAGTCAATGAGGATTTGTATATAAGTAACCGTATTGATTTATTTTATTACATTTAATTCTATTCAATTTAAATATTTTATATAGTTGTATTTGTATATGTGTGTTTAGGGATGAAGGGGCTTTAACTTACATTTCATCATGCAACCATGTGTTGTAAAAGGAAAACTAAATAAATCTTATCACCTTATTGTTGTTATATGAACTCTAATATAATTTATGTTATTTGATTTTCTTTGATATCTTTGTAATTGCCATTGCATTATGATTCATGATAGAAATGCTAGTATTCATACTAAAGCTGTTTTTTTATTGAAATGTATCCACAAACATAATTCAGCAGCGAGATCAACACGCATTACATACAAGCATTATTCCAAATCATGTAAAATAAAGTAAATAAACAAAGGTAATATGATAATAATAATAATAATAATAATAAGGAGAAGAAGACAAAGAATGGAAATTGCATTATTGTAAATGTTCAGGGGACACACCTTAAGGTGAACGGGGTAAAATAAATGAACAGAATCCTTTTATTCAGCAGATTTATCAAACAACAAAGACAATTATGTACATACTTTGTTGTTTGTTTTTAGTCTGCAATAATCTACATATCATATATATTTATATGAGGGAAGTCTTTAAACATTTATTTTGTGTAGGCCTATGTGAAAATCTGTTGTTTTTTTTCCAGAAACAAGGAATTTGCTTTAGTGTTTTGCTGCATTAAGAAACATGAATAAAGAACTGGGAAAAAAATACAATGAATTGGTCCCTAAGATGTGCATTAATAGTGTGAGGGTGAACTCAGTGGGTGAGCACTCTATAGTCTTTGGCTCTGACGCTGCAACATGGACACCCTGTGGTGAAACGTGTAACTGCAGCCCTTCACCTCGGCGGGGTCACGGGTATGGAAGTGCAGCACAGCGCCACCCTGTGAGTCTGGTTGGGAAAACCCGTCTGAGTGTGATCAATGATTGCAGATTATCACAAGCGTATCGGACCCGGATAACGACCGGCACTCGTTGTATGCTTTATTGACGGTAGTTGTTTATCTGACGGTGACTGGCGGGGGGGAGGTGACCCTGACAGACAGCTGCTCGAGACAAACGGTCACCGCGAGTCGCACATCAGTGGCAGCTTTCGCCCCCACAGACAAACCACTCACTGCGAGCAAAGTGTCAGGTGGTGGGACCGCAGGGGACGTGTGGGATGTAGCAGGAGAAATGTTAGCCAGCTTTTGTTACATGTAATAGGGAAAAAGCTGCTTCGATATAAACGAGCGGTGCGGACAGGTGACCGTATGCTACTGTATCTGTTGGAGCTACGGTAATTTGCTGGTCAGCAGCCAGCTAACTTTAGCCTTGTCTGTCTGTGGTCAGGGCCTCTTGTTTCTGCCTCTTGTCACCTGCGCTTCGGGAAATTCAAGGTAATGCTAGTTAATACTAGCTCTCTTATCATACCGTCGTAACGTAGCCAGTTACTTTAACTAGCTAACTGGTCATGTGTTAGCCAAACTGGACTTGTTAGCTACATCCATCCCATCTGTCGCTGCACGCTATCCTCTGTAACGTTAGCTAACTTACTGTGTGATCAAAGCGCTAGTAACGCTAACAGCAAATAGTTGGACTGACTGAAGTGCGAGTTATTTCACAGCATATTAAATAACAGCAGCAAGGAATTTAACCAACTGTAAAACATAGCTTCGTGTCCCCATTGTTTAATAATCTCACTGGAATTTGTTGAAGGCCATCTTAATCTGTCGGACCACAGAATAATGCCTCGGTTTAGTTATTTTGCAACTGTGCCCAAATAACACTATCAACAGCTTCTCAAACAAAAGTGGCATATAAACCCTCTGCATCTGTGTAAAGCCCACATGTACTTGCATCTATACTGCACATACTGTCCTTTAGGTTTCCATCATTTGTGCACTCTGTAAATCATGTTTTCGTCAGTCACTTAATCCGAGGATTAACCCTCTGAGACCCACCATAGACACACTTTTGTCTTTCAGTGGGGGGCAGGGGATCTTTAGTATACATCATCTGAAAGCTGGGGACCTGAAGATTAGTTTGAGATGCATCGTAGCACTGTGTGTCAGGTTTTTCTAGTCCTAACTCTGTAATAAACATTACACAGGTGTTTATTCAAAGGTTGAAAGTTTAGAGTGTTTAGGGGCTTCGAACATTATGATGGAGGTATTCCCATGCTCACTTACGTCTCATAAATTGTTAGAGCAATTTTTGGGTTGATCATAGATGGTAAGCGCTTCTGTTCTGGAAACTGCTGAGAAACCCCCTTATTGTCGATATACCTATGAAACCCATCTATCCTATGAATGCTGTAATGAAGCTGTTATTATCCTAGAGGTCACTATAGGTCATTTTATACAGTGATATCTGTTGCAAAAATGGTCTCACTATAATGAAATACCTGCTGTGGGGGCTAACATGATTATATATGAATAAAATTGGGCTTACTGAATCCGCAAGAGTCTCAGCTATCTAGTCATACCCAATTTATGCATCTCTGAGACTGTTTATGGACCCCAGTATGTAGATATATTGAAATACATTAATATAAAACATCTGTACTGCATGCAAAAAGCTGCATGGTCTTTGCCATAAACTGCATAGGATTAGCATACAGTGTAAAGGGTTGACTTGATTTTCATTCAGATATCCTCAGGTGAGAGGCTAAACCAGCACGGCCATCTTCACAGCAATTCCTTGACTTAACTTTGGAGTGTTAAAGATGTTTGTCAGTTATCCAAACAGTTATGGATAAATGTTATGTCCGTTGACTAATGGCTTCAGCTTTAAGACATATGAATTTCTTTTCTCTCCCTGTTCAACCACCTCCAACCATTGCCTGCCCCTGTCTTTAGGGCCATGGATTTCCCGGGCCACTTCGAGCAGATCTTCCAGCAGCTCAACTATCAGCGTGTCCACGGTCAGCTGTGGGACTGCGTCATCGTGGTGGGCAGCAGACACTTCAAGGCCCACCGCTCAGTGCTGGCAGCCTGCAGCACCCACTTCAGAGCCCTGTTCACGGTCGCAGAGGGAGATGCGAGCATGAACATGATCCAGTTAGACAGCGAGGTGAGGAACTTAACAGTATTGTGTAAGAGAGGGCAAGAATGATGATATTCAGTGATGATTATCAACAGCGGGAGTTACGGAGGGAGTGACTCTTCAGCTACAGATGATAATAGCAGTGAGCAAATTTCACTGAAAACTATTTATTTTAAAGATAAAGTTCTTACCTTTTAAAGTGGAGTTGTATGACGTACTCATCCATAGACAGTGTATTACATACAGTAGATGTCAGTCAGCCATCCCCATCGGATTTGGCTGCCTGACAGAAAGGTAAAGCTGTGAAAATAGTCTCAATGTAGTGTAAACTTAAACTGTTAAATATATTTTTAGGTGGCTAAAATACATTTTGTTGCTGTTTTGCCCGCTTCTTCAAACTGGGTGGCTGCCATTTGACAACTACTGACTATGAATAAGTACCCTATTCAGCCCCACTTCAAAAAATCGAACTACTTTTGAAACTCTGTGATGCTACTGTTTTAAGTCATGGCAGCAAGATCAATCAACTTCCTGTGTACTTGCAGGTGGTGACAGCTGAAGCGTTTGCAGCTTTGGTGGACATGATGTACACCTCAACACTGATGCTGGGGGAAAGCAACGTCATGGATATCCTCCTCGCAGCCTCACACCTGCACCTCAACAATGTAGTCAAGGCCTGCAAACACTACCTGACCACGCGCACCCTGCCTATGTCCCCCTCATCCGACAGACCCACCCATCACCACCCTCAGCTGGAGCAGCAGAGGCACAGGCAGCAGCAGCAGCAACAGCAGCAGCAGCAGCAAGTCGCAGATTTGACAGTGAACCCTACTCTAGCAGCTAATGCTAACCTCACGGCAAACGCTGCCACATCAAAGTTGCAGCGCTCCTTCCTCCTGCAGCAGCTGGGGCTCAGCTTGGTGAGCTCCGCTTTGGGCGGGATGGAGGAGGATGGAGTTGGAAATGGAGGTGGCGGCAGAGTGGTCGAACAGAGAGCCTCCTTCCCAATCCGACGCTTCCACAAGCGTAAGCCCTCTTTGGCCTTAGGGCTGTCAGAGGAGAGACCCAGGCAGAGGCAGCGCCCCTCTGCCCCTAACCTGGGGCTGTTAGGAGAAGAAGCAGTGAACGCAGAGCGAGAAGAAGGAGCACTGCTCTCCCCAGACTCCCACAAGATGGGGGATGAATCCAAATTGGATGCCGCAATCACTGGCCTGGTAGGGGTGTCCCAAGATGATCCTCAAATGCCCAGCCAGTCAGACAGTGGACATTGTGAGGGGGAGGACTTGGGGAGAATGCAGGGAGGGGTGAGGAAGGAGGAGGACATGGAAGACCAGGAACACCAGGAACACCAGGTCAACAGAGCAGGGGTGAAGATCAAATCTGGGGAAGAGGAGGAGGAGGCAGAAGAACAGGAACAGAAGGTAAAGATGTGGGTTCATGTTTTTGTTGTGGTGACACAGTAACTCTCATTAAGCCTCATGCAACAACATTTTTATGTTATTTCATAAATCTCTCATTTTTTTGATGAGGTACATGTGTTCCAAGTTAAATTTAGCAAACTCTCTTAACTGCACAAACTTGTTGTCATAAATCCCCTATTTTAACCTGATTAATGCCATCCGTTAGTAAGCAGGTGTGTATATGTGAGAATTGATTATTAGCATAATGCATGCCCATAAATTGCTAACCATAAGGCTACATAATGCCCTTAAACCTCTCAATAAATCAGCAAGATGTGATGATGATATGAAGAACAGAGTATTAATTTTGTAACATGTTTAAACTGCACATTCATTTAGATTAATGTATTATAATTCATAAGTCAAGCAAGTATTTTCCCACTTGCTGGTTTATGGTAGTGGTTATTATAATGGGTTTTTTTCACAATCAGTACTTGAAATGATGCCAGAAATCCCTGTCATATTGAAAACATATTAAATACAGTGTTCACTTAAACTGATATTGATTTTTGTAGGTGGGACTCGTTTTAGGTAACTAAAATAGGTTTTGTTGCTGACTTCTCCACAGCAGTATGTTGTTAAACTTCCATGTCCGTACTCTTGCCTGCTTCCCTAAACTGGGGGCGCGCCAGCTGCCACCTGATATAGGTAATATACTGGTTATGGATAAGTACCTAATACAAACCCTCTTCAAAAGATCTGAAGTATCCCTTTAAATCATAATGCAAACCTCTCAAACAAAAAAAAAAAATCATGTTTGGATTTAAGTCACTATTTGGAAGCTGTTTTGCGAAATGTTTTCTTCAATCTATTTTAGTAAAATACATATTGGTCTGTACAAGTTGAGGCTATCTGACAGTCACAAAAGTATTTAAAACATATGCACGTGCAAATCATGCTGCTCTTCTTTACCTGCTGTGTCTAAATCTCCTTTAGCCTGAGATGAAACTCCACCTTTGCTTTACATAGGTGGTGGTAAAATGCGAGCCGCTCAGTTCGCCGGAGCCGACTGATGAAATCAGTGATGTGACATCGCAGGCTGAAGGCAGCGACCCAGCAGAGCCAGGAGGCCGGGAGGAGGAGGAGAAAGCGGAGCTGAGCCCAGAGAGCAGTGACCACAGCTTCACCTCTGAACCCCAACCCAGCTCCGACTCCCTGTTGCAGCCCAGCTCCCAGCTACTCCTCAAGAGCAGCATGGGAGGAGGCGCCGGAGTCGGAGGAGGTTTTGGGTGTAGTAGTGGACTGGGTGGCAAACCTGGTTTTAGTATTTCTAGCTTCCTCAGCCCGAAGGATTTCGGAAGTGGGGCAGGGTTGGTTGCCGGAGAGGATGACCTCCCCAACACAACAACTGGCGATTCAGCTGGGCATCACTTCCTGCTCAGACAGGAAGCTGCTGGGCCATCTGGCTCTGCTTCTTCCTCTCTTCTGAAGTCAAGCCCACGCGGCAGCGAGAGTCGCAACAGTTTTGGAGACAACCTACAAGCTGATTCCCTATTCCTCCGCCCACTCCACGATGGTTTAGGGAACCCTAGGGGAAATGGGGGCGGAGGGCGTGGTGGGGTAGATCCTTTTGGTTTGGACTTTCAGCGCTCCAGTCTTGGGCTTCACTCCCTGGGGAGACCAACGCGAGGAGCAGGGGGAGCCACTGCCGCTGCTCTTGGGTACCCAGGTTACAGACGTATTGCTCCAAAAATGACCACCAGCATGGGAGGGGAAGAAGGTGGTGTTCTCCAGGATGCTGCCTCTTCCTCCTCCTCGAGTCTGTCAAATCCTCTGCTTCTAAACAAGAGCAGTGGATATGAGATGAACAACAGCAGGCCCACCTCCCTCCCCCCACAGCTGACTCGCGCTTCAGCAGACGTCCTGTCCAAGTGCAAGAAGGCTCTGTCAGAGCACAACGTCTTGGTGGTGGAGGGAGATCGGAAATACGCCTGTAAAATCTGCTGCAAAACCTTCCTCACCCTGACCGACTGTAAGAAACACATCCGGGTCCACACAGGAGAGAAACCCTACGCATGTCTCAAGTGTGGAAAGCGCTTCAGCCAGTCCTCCCACCTGTACAAGCATTCCAAGACCACCTGTTTGCGCTGGCAGAACAGTAACATGTCCAACGCTCTGCTGTAGGCATGAGGTCACTGCATCATAGTGAAGCAGGGCGACAGGTTGAATACATTAGGAATCAGAAATGGGCGGCATTTAAAGTAAAAAAAAATTCTGAAGTTGTGACAGAGCAGCAGGATCTGATCAGCTGTTCTGTCCTGATGACAGACCAAAGATAGGGATCTCTCATCATGTATCTTATTTTCCAGGAGAAACCCACACTGTTAACTCAGCTGAAGTTATTGACATGCAAAGCTACCACATTCATTGTTTTGGTTCAGAGAACCACAGGTATACACTGTATACTCTCCCGTTGTAAACATGAGTATATTATGAGGATACACCAGTTTCCTTGCATCTCATGAACCTTGCATAATAAGATCCGAGCCAGTGTAGGCTATTTTGTCTTTTTAAAAGGCATCATACGGGCTCTCTTGTTCAGTGAAATTTAGATCTGGTGAGGTGATCCCTTGATGTCGAACATCTGTAGTTAGTGGTATACTTACTGGAGCATATTTGACATACTAACACACTCTGGCAGCTGAGCAGCACCAACATTTAGAACAAATATCATGTATAATAGTGTGCTTATATGTAGGGTTTTCATCGCACATCTGTGAAACATGTAGCAGCATCCCACATTAGACTGTTGAGTCATCGTAATCTTGTGTATTGACTATGTCTTTTTCTGTGCAAGGGCACATGTAGACTGTGGACTGTCTGATCAGATGCAGTTCGGGTGCCACATATAATGCCTGTAAGTGGTTGTGTGGTCTTGATGCTCCACCCTACAGAGAGGTGGGTAGAGTCGGATGCAGTCCTGTAAGGCGGGCTGAGGTAATGCTGAAAACTGTCACTTTTTGCAAGTTCAGCTAACAGAGAAGCAGACAGAGACTGTAGTGTTGTACTTGGGTTTTTTTTACCCTGTTGTTGGTATGCAGTGAAAATGGACAAGTGATATAAACCAGATTTTTTTAAAGTGATGAAATTTGAAGTGATAAACATAGGACAGGCACAGCCCCCCCAAAAACAGTTCAACATTTCTAAGTAGGTTATAACCGACAGTCATGCATATGCAGCGACAGAGTCAAGTCAAATTTTTTACCTCTAGTTGCCTTTCAGTCCAAGCACCTTTGACAAACATGATCAGAAGTGTTTCTGAGCACAGTTAAAGTTGAGAATAAGGGTCAGGGTCAGGGTTACCACAACCCTAGCCCCGAGTCACTTTGCACTGATGGAGCCTATACACTTCCTGTGACTACAAACATTTATACATGTAGTTTGTCAGGTTCAAGTTTTGGAGGAATGGTAAACTTTGAGTTGCTGTGATCAACCTCTTCCCAAGATGTGGGCTTGCCAGGTAGAGCTACAAAGTGCTGCAGGAATGAGTCCTAAAACCTGGAAATGAGTCAGCACTTTATGCACTTCCTGTTTTCTCATCTGGAAGGCAATGAGTTTTTTGAACTGGTATTTGGTTAGATGCCTGAAATATTATCTGTGGTTAACACAAGCTCAAGAGACTTTCAAATATAAAATACATTAGTAAATACTTAACACATGAATTTTGAAGCTTCTATGTGTCTTAAAAAAGTGATGGCTCAATGAGACCACAGTGTGTCATGATGACAATGACTTCACAGCCTTGCCGTGGTGGATACAGAAGTGTATCTTGCTAAACAAAACATTCAAATACTGTATCTATTTTTTGCCACAGATCTTATTTTCTGCAGTAATCCAAAATCCAGTGGAAAATCCCATTTGCTTTGTGTTGAGGGAACCAGGGCAATGTCAATGTCCAGGTTGGCCTATTGAAAAAGAATCATCTCTGCAGCACTCTTTTAACCTTAAAATCAAGTCCCATTGTTATGGCGAGCAATGAAGGAGAGAAAAGTTTCAACTTACATCACCTTTGTACTAAAAGCTGGAAACATGGGCCTTGCAGTCTCTTTTTAAAAAAAAGTACTATTGATATACTACTGCATTATAATGCCATTTTAATACCTAGATATCTACACAGGAACATGCGCTGTAAATGCACCTTATTTTGTGTCATGATGTGCGAAACTCCAGTTGTATAAAATATGGCATTCAGCGACGTTCCCTCCTTATTGGTCACTGACTGGATATGGCCACATCATTTCAGCTGTGGTCAACAAGTGTGCTGACATCAGTTTCCCTTGTCGCTGGTGTTCTTGTGTGTTCAGTATGTGTGTTTTATTAAAAGGGCAATGAAGTTGTGCTGAGAGGCACAGTCGTCTCAGCACGGTTTGAAAAGTGCTTTAGAAATGTAAATATCGCACATTTGTGGTTGGTTTCATCATTTTTCTCTTGGAGGAGAGACAAAACAACTCCTGAAGAACTAAGCATTGTGTATAAGTTTGCTACTGTACTTGATATCAGTGCTTTATACATGTCTCTTTATACAGCTAATGTTGCATCTGTTACAAAAGCACTTAGACAAATCATCCTGTTTTTATAACTAATACATTTACTGGAATGTCGAACTGTGTGAAAACGTGAAAACTTTGCTGTATTGCAATTATCAAACCCTACAAGCCCTTATGGGTTTTCCCTTCTTTACACTGTCATCAGGATGAGTTTGCAAGCTAAAGGTTGTAGCATATTTGCTGGCAGGAGTAACACCCAATTTCCAATTCCACAAATACACATGGGGGAAAATTCAGAAAAGATTTTACAGGGTCTCCTGTCATTTTTTTTAAATATTATTTTTTTTAGCAGTTTTTTATATATGTAACTGTATTTTAATGTCTACCTGTAACTTTCTGTCATGTACTGTAAATTTGACAACTGTGTTTCAATGGACGATTTGTATAGAATTGAAAAACATCACAGACACGCTGTGAAGGAATCCAAATTTGCAGCTCATAAAATAGCATACTATTAAGGATTTCTACATCAGTCCAGGCTCAGATGCCTGACTCCCTGCGTGTTGTAAATAAGAGCTTCATTGGTAGACAGATGGTTAATTGAAATCAGTGTTCATGCATTGTTGTAGAGTTCTGTTTTAGTGAACCAAAATGAAAAAGTACAATACATGTTTGACTTTTTGTATACTTAATTGCTTGCTGTATCCTGTCACCTACACTGTCAGTGAGAACCACGCGGTCATTGCTTCCATTTCTAGTCGGCACCTTATTGTACTGTAGAGTCATGACACTGTTAGCCTGTAATCATTTTATTTGACACATAAGTTAATGGATAATCTTGACTTTTTACTTCAGAAGAATAATTGCCTTGTAGGATGCTTCTCCCTGTAAACACGAGCTAACTCACTGTTAAATGACCCTGTCATTCAGTAGCGGTGTTGAAGCCTGGCCACAGAATTTAAAATGATCACTGACAGTTAAATCTCAAATCTGTTCGTCTGTGTTCCTCACTCACGTTAAGGGTCCTCCGCATTCTGGAAAGAAGGAGATGCTCTTGGAGAAGTACAGAGTTATAGAGTTGATGAGGTGAAGGAGAGAAGTAGTCCTCCAAAATGGCCTCCACACAGTGCCCTGTCGAGGACTATCATGGTGCTGTCTTCTAAAGCTGTTGCGTAAACAGTTAATGTGAATCTCTGAAAATGCACTGACCATATTTCCCCTGTATGAAATGCCAAGCCTTTACGATATACAGAAGGCCTAAATTGATTACGAACGTCACTGCCTTATGCCCTCTAGCTTGAAAAGCCGGGCTTTGTTGATATGCCAAATCTGAAGTATCTCTGTGTTTTTTCTGTATACCTAACATAGTGTAACCATGAGAGGACTAAGTGTTTGTCTCTTTACTGTTGAAGGCTATGAAGATTGTACAGTATGTTCAGTTGTTGTATAGACTGAATAAAAAAACAGTGAAATTCTGCTTTGTTGCTGGCGACATTTTTATGAAATATGAGCTGAATCAGTACTGAAGTTCTAAAAGAACTGAAGATTAAAATGTAAACAAATAAGGAAGCATATCATTCCACACATATGAAGTCATAGTTTTATTTTAATTTTATTAAGAATAACTAGATACGGATGTCCCAGCATTCACTAGTTACAGTTTGAGTCCTTTGATCATCGGCTCCCCCCGCAGACCGAGGAGGAGGTTGTTTGCCGCCAGAGCAGACATGCCATTACGGGTGGTATAAGAGGCACTAGCAATATGTGGGAGAATCACTGTGGGAGGAGAGAATTGAAAAGACAAATGATAGGCCATGAGAAATGAGTGCTGTGATAATGTGTTAGTGTTACTTTTTAAAAAAAAAAAAAAAAAAAGTAGCAGCAGTAGTTTAAGCACTAATACTCACCGCAGTTTTTGAGGGTAAAGAGTGGGTGGTTTGTGGGCAGGGGCTCGGGAACAGTGACATCTAACCCAGCTCCTGCAATCTGTCCAGTGGACAGAGCCTCGTACAGGTCTTCCTGGTTCACCACACCACCTCTGATATAACAGAAAGACCAGAATTAAAGACAGGCAGGAGAAACACAGATACTGTAGTCATGGCCGGATTAGCCTGCTAACTGAAGATATGATTATTATGATAAATGGCTTCATTGTTTGAGTCTTTAAAGCAAAAATTCAAATACTGATTTGGTCCCAGTATCTCAAATGTGAATATTTGATGAGCAACTTAAAGTAAAAGTTCACCCCCAAATCAAATGGTTTTCCTCTTACCTGTAGTGCTATTTATCAGTCTAGATTGTTTTAGTGTGAGTTGCTGAGTGTTGGTCCTATCGGCTGAAGAGATGTTTGCTGTCTTTCAAATATAATGGAACTAGATGGCACTCAGCTTGTGGTGCTTAAAGCGCGAAAAAAATACACTTGAATAGCTCAACAACAATGTCTCTTTCCATAAATCATTACCCGCTTACTCAAGAGCAGTTTCATGTAGGAACTATTTTCCTTCTTACTGAACCACACCTATCAACTAATCTTACACCTCAGCTGAGGAGGACACCATTAATATTTAAATCTTGTGCTGTCATGAGCAGGAGCCTCTTGTCCATGAGTAGATGCACACTTCCTTCTGCATGGTGATACGGTTGGTGGGCAGTTTTTGGGGTAATGCGTTACAAAAGTAACACATTGCAATAATAGTATATTAACTTGCCCAACGCTGTTGGTGGGTGAAGTTTGATTGAAAGAACAATACCTCTATGAAACCCATGAAACCTGCCTATAACAAGGTCTGAGGACTATATTGCTTATCATGGTTATCTTCCATATTGGAAAGAAGGCAGACATCTCTACAGCCGATGTCTCCAACACTCAGCAACTCACACCAAACCACGCTCATCAAGCCTGATAAATAGCACCACAGGTAAGAGGAGAAATATGTATTTTTGATTTTGGGGTGAACTGTCCCTTTAATGTCGCCAGGTTTTGGGCGATAAAACAAGACATTTAAGTGTGTTAACCGAGGCTTTGGGGAAACACACTTTTATCAGTCAAGTATTTCATTACCTGGCATTGTGTGTTAAAGAGAATCAGTTTGTGTTTAGGATAAGAGTACCTGCTTGTGTTGATAAAGATGGAGGTATTTTTCATCTTGGAGAAGAGGTTCTTGTTGCAGATCTCCTTTGTTTCTGGTGTTAAAGCGCAGCACACAGCCAGGAAATCTGACTGCTTTGCCAGCTCGTCGAAAGAGACTAGACCAAGAGACAGTGCCATTGATGTTTTCACATTACAATCAAAAGGCAGAATGGAAATTCTCATTACATTTAATCTCATTTCCTTAAAATACAACACATTAGAATGCTGAGTATCTCTGAAAACAGGACGTAGGTCTCTTTGACTAGTCGTGCAGTAAATCTCTGTTAAACCACTCCACCCTCCACCTTATTGACAGTGTATCCATCGTGCATTGATTACAACAAAATAAAATGCTGGCATGAGACATCTTAGTGACCATGAATTTATAGTCCTTACCATATTCTGCATTGATGGCACTGGCCAGCTCAGGCCTGGGGGCCACGTCTGTATAGATGAACTTCTTTACTTTGAAAGGTGCTAGACGCTCAGCGATAGCCACACCTTAGAGCACCAAGACAGCAGGTAAACAGTATCTGATTTACAGAAATGGCTGTTGGACGATAAGCTAATGTAGATGTTGTACGTAGTGTTTCGGTTGCTCACCAATCCTCCCCAGGCCAAAGATACCCACAGTACTGTTGGCCAGCTCGTGTCCACACAGCCACAGAGTTCTCCATGTACCCCAGCCACCACTGACACAAGGGACAGATATTTTGTTATTGCATGCATGGATAGATTTGTGTGTGTGTGTGTGTGTGTGTGTGTGTGTGTGTGTGTGTGTGTGTGTGTGTGTGTGTGTAACATTACGTCTTGGCTTCATGTGTGGCCTCTATGAGCCTCCTGGAGGTAGCAAGGAGCAGAGCCACAGTCAGCTCAGCCACAGCATCGGTCAGAACATCAGGGGTGTAACCCACACGGATCCCTCTGGGGGAAAAAAAGACAGGTTTTAGTTTCTCTGCGATGCTCCGTTACAGTACATGCATGTTCAACAGCTATTGCTGCCCGCCCCACAAACCTCTTCAAAGCATTAATTCACTTCCCACTTGTTTGAAGATAGGCTATGTAAGCTCAATATGATGTGACGGTCTTTGCTTTTCACTATCAACATATTGTTTAAATGCCCTGAGCAGTAAAATACTGTACAACATTTTGCAGCATTGCCTCCACATTACAAATTAAAGCTCATGAACACACCAAAGTAGGAAGTATGTCCATCCAAGGAGCACATGAATGCAGCATTGGCCTTGGCTGCTGGAGGTCTCGATTTGCATCTGATTTAATTAGTTGTTGTTTGGTCATTCAGTGCTGTTGCCGAACTATGTTACAACACGTTTCGGATTTATGAGCATTTGAACTATAACAGGCCCATCTGGTACATACTAGACACTCAAAAGAGCCTTTCAAAAAGATTTGTTCATTTATTTTCACCCATCACTGACCAGGTGGTGGCAGAATCACAGGTATACACACAAACCAACACTCTTGACTTTAAATTTTAAAATACAAATATAGCAATCACCTTTTCTTGAGCTCCTCCAAAGAGAGATGGTCAAAACCCACCGACATAGTACTGAGGACCTTCAGGTTTGGACCTGCAGGAGTACACCAAATATTACACCGGTACATTTGAAAGGGTTTTCATTGCATTCATCATTCAGCTGACTCAAAGACTGTCCTCACACCTGCAGCATCCAACAACTCGGCATCAATCTTCTCTGTCAGCACGCAGAGCAGAGCATCAACACCTTTGACGTTCTGCAGGAGCTCCTTCCTGGGTACAGGGACGTCATCTGAGTCCCACATCTCAAACTGTACCCTATGAAAACAGAAATCATGACTGAATCTCCAAATCAATTCATGTTTTATTGTATTTACCATAGATGGAAAATTATTGGTTGCTATGCTTCAGCTAAAGCTCCTTTTAAGATATACAGTCTCAGTATTCCAGGCGTTATCACATATATACTGTATACCTTCATAGAAATATTTGGACTTTAAGTAAGACATTTCTTTAACTCTGCTGTGGGGGAATACCCTTTAGGCTACCAGTCTTATCTGGCTAACCTAAGGGCAAACAGCAGCAGTCCTGTTTGCTCAAAGTAAATGATGAACTTTTTCTACGCAAACCATTCAAAAAGGTATCACAGTCAAATTAGCTACATGACACCATATGAGATTCTACATAAAAATAATGTATTTGAAAAGACTTAAAAGGATACTATGACTCACTGTCCAGATTCACGGAGGATCTTCAGGCCATCTGGTGGGATCTGCCGGGTGATATACACCCGTGGCAGAGTTGACATCTCCCTCTGCATGTTGCTAGTTAGACCCCCGGGGATATTCAAAGGAGCAACAGCAATCCGCTGGAGCCGACGCAGTGCCATACGACTGCACCACATTGCAAGGAGAGAGTAAATCTGTGGGCAGGTGTCGGAGAGATGACAGTGGTACTTTGGAGTTCAGAGTCTGTTGTGTGCATGTGCATGATTTTGGCTCTAGGTCAGGGGGAGGTCCTTGTGTGTGTGTCTTTGACCAATGTGAATTGAGGGAGGGGGGTGTCTCTAAAGTCTGAAGTTGAGGGATACTGTCACAGACGAACTGAACAAATAAATCTGAGTCAAATCTTTGTCCAGGTCATTCTCACTTCAGGCCAAACAGAATTTCAAACACAGATAGATAGACCTACTGAAGAGGCACAGACTCTTTCTCTCTCACACTCACTCTATCTCTCTTTCTCTGTCACACACACACACACACACACACACACACACACACACACACACACACACACACACACGCTTACTACTGAACACATATACAAACTAAATTACAGAAATGTAGGCCCATATCAGACAGCAGTAGACGTCTTGTCTCTGTAACCCATCACCCAGAAGAGTCAATAGGATGTAAATGTTTCACTTGGCTGTTGACCTTTGTTTCTTCAAACAGTGGAGAACCCTAATGTTGTTTTGTGTTGTCTGTTCTCTCTGGCTAGCTGGGACTGGTTCCGACTGATTCACCTTAGATTGAAAAAGACTGTACCAGTACCACTTAAATGCTTATTGGAGGAGGTAATGTGATAGCTGCGAAATCATACTACCCATGCTAGATCATCCAGATTTATAAGTTTTACAGGACCTAGCAACCCTTTTTCATCCTATTTACAAAAGTGTATAAACATTTATTAATGTCATCTGTAGCTACATTGTAAGTATCATACACATCCTACTCGTTTTCTTTTTTTAATAAGTCTCTTCACACCATATAACAATGCCCCTTTAGTGTATTTTTGTCTGGGGTGATGAATGAATTTAATTTTTTTTGTTTTGTTTTCTGATAAATATTCTGAAAATGTAATACTTGATATGTAATATTTCAACAATGGCAATAGTATAAAATGCAATTTGCTTTATATCTACATGTCGGATGGCAATACTTCTTATAAAAGTGACATTTTAAAAACAAAAGTAGTCATGAAAAATGCAGTGACACTATTGGATGACCTCGGTCATGTGATTGCGGTAACCCGGAACCATTCCAAGTTTTTAACCAGTCACAGCCATTCATTCGCTAGAGCTCGTCGCGCATACTGACAGGTAGCTACGCATGATTATTTCTCTAATTTTAACAATATTTACAACGAATTTTTCATATTTATTTATAGAGTTATAATATCTAAAACAGCTTTCTACCCTGGGGAGTTGTTTGTAGCCCAACGTATGTGTCATCACTTTTAACGAGTTTATGACAAGTGTCCTCGCCACCGGCACCAGGCAGCAGTGGCACTCAGTGCTAGCTAGCTGTAGCTGCTAACGTTAAGCTTTCCTCAGCAGGTTCATGGATCCACCAGCGTTATTATGGCAGCTAACTGTAATGTTTGACTGTTAGAAGACGTCACTTAATTGCCGCAAGACAGTCACTTTACCTTTGCGCTGGACTGACAGTTGTCAGGTCAACAACATTGCTGTCAACTAGAGTTAGCCGGCACCAGGAGTAACTTAGCCATTTAGCTAACCTACAGCAGGGCGTTGGTTTTAGATTATTAGCTACCGATAACAATCAAAACATTTAATAGCTTTGGTAATCACTGTCTGCTGCATTTATATGTTTCAATAGGTAGAGCCGTTATCTCTCAGACAGTTGAATTCCCCCCTCTTCCCCTCCCAGCATGGCTGCAGACTCGATGGAGATTGACGACTCTCTTTACAGGCAAGTCAAGTTACTGTTTTCCCTTACTGAGGAACTGTTCGTTACTTGTGAGGGTGGAGGGTGTGTTGCAGAAAGGGGGAGGCATGTCAAATAATTGATAAACACTGGACAGGAACCTATGTTTTTATTTCAGCTTAGAGGAGAGGCATGCACATTTAAATGATTATATTTTGTATTTTTTTTACTGCCAATATTTAATGAAAGTTAGAGTTTTAAAATTACACCATTTATCATAACCAGAAACTGTAAAAACAAAAAAATTATCGTTGGCTTTTCAAGTATCTGACGGTCCTTGGACACATCACGTCAAATGCTTTCATCCGAGAAAAAAAAAACATAAACAAATCTGAGCTGAAAATAGTCATATTTTTCATCAAAATCACTGCATCTCATTTAAAATTTGGCCAAAAATAAACAGTTTGCACTAACGGACCAGCATGCACGAAAGGAGTGAAAACTGAGGCTTTTTTCAACTCCTGAATTTTGTCTTTAATTTTCACACATCAAAGAGTACGTTTTAAAAATCCAGTAACTCATGTATGGTGGAGGGAGTGTCATGCATTTTCTACCAGTCATCGAGGGGGCTCAAGGGACAATAATTGTCACTTCAGCGAGGCTCAAAATTAAAAAAAAAAAAAAGTCACATCCCAGCCACCCCTCCCCTCTGATAAGTAAAGAATAGTCCCTACAGAACTTGGAGCTACAGATAACGTTACAACACAGGAAACTACAGTAGCTGTGCTTTATACTACAGTCAGCTATACTACACTTGGTGATCTATCTAGCACTTTCCCTCACACTTCCTTTTCCTTCGTATCTGTCTGTGCAGCCGCCAGCGTTATGTGCTGGGAGACAGTGCTATGCATCAGATGGCCCAGTCCTCAGTCTTCCTCAGTGGAATGGGAGGACTGGGAATCGAGATTGGTAGGTGAAATAACATATTGTTGCACAACAGTATTGTAATATATTGGGTATCGTAGTATTCACATGGTCTGGTGTCACACTAAGCAATGTAACGTCTGGTGTTACAGCAAAGAATATTGTCCTGGCTGGTGTGAAGGTATGTGCTCTCACGAAATAACATGATCATCCAATATGGTGACAATATATAATGTTACATTGTGGAATGTCTTGAGAATTGGTCTTCCTGTGAAGTAATCTTTTGTATGTGTGTGCATATGCATGTACAGGCAGTCACCCTTCATGACACAAAGCAGTGTGAAACCTGGGATCTGGGCTCCAACTTCTTTATCCGCAAAGAGGATGTGTTGAGCCAAAGAAGAAGGTAATACACACCACAACACTGAACTGTTCCTCTTAACCTCTGACTTTACTTACAATATTATATACTCACGTGTTTCCTGTAGTCCACATACAAATACACATGCTTCTATCTTAATTCCTTTGTCTGCCTTTTACACATTCTTATCCATCCTCTTACTTTTCTACAACAGGGTGGAGGCAGTGTGCCCTCGAGTTGCAGAGTTGAACCCTTATGTTCATGTTGACATGTCTTACTCAGCTCTGGACAACAACACTGATCTGAGCTTTCTTGCAAAGTATCAGGTAAGGCATTTATTTTCAGTTTGTAGTTTATTCATTCATGGAGAGCGGAAGATGTGTTTGGCTTGGATTCACAGCAGCTGACATAGTTTGTACTAAAGGCACGGTCTCATGGTGTAAAAAGTTAAAGTTAAATAATAATAATAACTTCTTCAGCAGATCCCTAACCCAATCCAAATGCTTCGTTTTTCAAAACTGTCATATTTTAACCAGAATATGGATATATTGAGTAAACACTGCTCCTCAGGCACTGGAAATGCTACAGTTAAATGTCAGAGTTTGAAACTGCCGGACCATCTTGTCAGATATGATAAAACATTCAGGGTTGTAGCATCCTTTTCTTATATTGTAGATAACCTTAGTTAAATGTGCATTGTTTTCTGCTCTGCGCTCTCCTCCAGTGTGTGATTCTGACTGAAGCCAGATTGAGTTTACAGAAGAGAGTGAATGAGTTCTGCCACTCACAGCGACCTCCCATCAGAGTAAGTCTGGATTCCCTAAAGTGGTTGTGCATCACGGAGCATTAGCTAAGCCATGTCTTACACATAGGCAACACACAAGACAAATATTAACCAAACCTTGTGTCTGTGTATTAAGTAAACTGTTCTACCTTATGCTCTTTCCAGTTCATCGGCTGCGATGCATACGGCATCTGTGTGCGGGTGTTTTGTGATTTTGGAGATGAGTTTGAGGTGTCAGATCCCACAGGGGAGGAGCCCAAGGAGATTTTCATCCAAAGTATCACTCAGGTAGACTGAACAAAACAGACATTAGTAACAGTCTGCCATCTGTCTGTCTGTCTGTCTTCCTGTCTTCCTGTCTGTCTTCTGTCAGACATTTTTTAAATTGTGAAATGTGATAATGAAATAACTGCAGTACCATAATTGGCCCTTCTCTAAGCCCCGCCCCTTTGTGATGGTCCATCAAGCATTTGTTTGCAGCCCAATGTCACTAGCTGCACTCCCTCAAGAAATACTATATATTTTTTGGAAAGACAAAAAGGGATTTCAGAGAGAAGTAAATGGAAGGGTCTACAATACAATAAAAGCAAGAGATGGGAGATAATGAAATTAAGGATTGACCAACAACTGTGGGAACAATACTGTTCCTGTAAAGCAGGGTAGGTCTTCATTCACACACAGCAAATGTAGCACATTCATTCAGTATACCCTCAGTAGCGAGCGCAGAATAAAAGTGCTAACTTAGTAATAACATATAACATTTAACGTATATCTCTCCCCCCAACCTCTTTGGGTAGTGTCACATGTGCCCTAGGCACAACATTAAGCCATGAGTTGCTGAAAATGAAGAAAATCTGAAATGATTGCATTAGAATCTATGGAGCACAGCTGGAAAGTTTTCGAACCGTGTGTCAGAGTTGGCTGATGCTATGCTGTGATTTGCCCAGGCTGTGTTTGAGGATGGGACTTACCAAAGGGTCATTTCAAATTTGGAAATATAATATTGGAAATATGAGCCCACCAAGGCAGCATCTGTTCCCAAAAAAACACTTCTGTCTTTGAATTTGGACATTTCAGGACAATCCTGGGGTGGTAACCTGCATGGACAACCAACCCCATGGCTTACAGACAGGCCAGAGTGTTGTCTTCAGAGAGGTCAATGGCATGGAGGAAATCAACAGCACCGCACGGCAGGTTTCAGGTATTTTTTTTACATTGTCAGTGATAAGTTCAGTAAATTTGATTTTTTTTAAGTTCATCATTGCAGTTGTATATCACCAGCATACCTAATGGATCACAAATTTACACACCACTTAGATAAGCTAAAGAAATACTTAATTCTACTTCTTAATAGCATACTGGGTCTATTTGTCACATTTTGAGCTGTTCCAAGAGGAGATTTGGTGAAGTATTTTTAAAAAGGTGACAACTGTGCATTAATCTAATCTAATGTGTGTGTGTGTGTGTGTGTGTGTGTGTGTGTGTGTGTGTGTGTGTGTGTGTGTGTGTGTGTCTTGTTTGAATGTGACTGTGTGGTATTAGTCCTTTCCCCTTACAGCTTTGCAATAGGAGACACATCCCAACTACAACCATATGCACATGGAGGTTTCTTTGTTCTGGTGAAAACTCCCAAGACCTACAGATTTGTAAGTCGACTAGTTGTCACATCAACCAGACACATCACACAACAGGCACATAAATAAATATATTCTTTGTGTGTGTGTCCATGCATTTATCCACTTATGTATTTCAGGAGACAATAGAGAGACAGTTGTGTGATCCTCAGGTCCTGATTCCAGACTTCAGCAAACCAGAGGTGAGAGTTTAATGCTGTTCCTTGAGACTGCACTACAAAGCAAGTTGAATGGGCTAGTTAGCCAGCTGAAGTTAGGCAACTAACATTGGGCGGTTCCACAGCTAAGCTAACTCATTGTACCAAGGCACATCACCAAAAAGCATAAACTATACAGTATAACCCACTCCACTGGATCAAAACTATGAACCAATCAGCATTCAGGAATAATAAAGCCACCGTACCTTCAGGATCCCAACTTTGCCAAAAACACTGCCTTCACAATATATTTACATGTAAAGCAATACATTTGTGTACAGACCAGTAGAATCGCTTGGCTTTTTAGTGTACTTAAGTTGTGTGCTTATTCTTTTTTTCCTGGGTAAACAGGTAATGTTAGTTTCAGTGAAGCCATATATCTCAAAGATAATCTCACTTAGTCAATCTAGCAGTGTGATACTGTTGTTTACAAATGCCTTGTACTGTACTGCTTATTTGAGTTTAACCAAGCTTATCCTCTCAATCCTTTTTTAAATCTACCCATCAGGCCCCACTACAGATCCATGCAGCCATGTTGGCTCTGGACATCTTCCAGGAGCAGCACAGTAGACTTCCCAACATCGGGTAAACAAAATATTTCTCTGCTTCTCACTGTCTAGATTTTATCTGCTGCTCTACGACCTGAAGATTTTATTTGTCCTGGTCGCGGTTTTCAGTGTGTGAACTTGTTGAAATGTGACACATTCAGTTGTGAGCATGTTACTTTTCTACCATCAGGTGTTTACAGGATGCTGAGGTTTTACTGAAGCTAACTGAGGAAGTGAATGCAACCCTCAGGAACAAAGTGAGCACTTTTTTTTATACATCCCTTATGATTTGACTGTCTTGAACTTGCAGAGATGCACATATATCCTCTTTGACAGACAATTGTACACACACAGATGTCTTAACCCCCCCTTTTCTTCCTCATTCATTCCAGGCTTCTGTGAATACTGAGTTAGTGCGCTGTCTGTCAAGAACAGCGAGGGGAACTCTTCCTCCGTTAGCAGCAGCTGTAGGAGGTCTGGCCAGCCAGGAAGTTCTTAAGGCCATCACAGGGAAATTTGCACCACTGCAGCAATGGGTAGGCTACTCTACTTGAACTGTAGACCTCCTTTTTTAGAAGTAAAATGGTGCTTTTTAAAAGTGCAGTAGCTCATTGTCTTTCAATATTTGTTTCTCATGTGTTTAGTTTTATCTGGATGCCATTGAAGTAGTCAGGCCACTTCAATCTGTTTCTGCTGAAGAGTTTTTCCCGAGGGGTGATCGGTATGATGGATTACGAGCATGCATTGGCGAATCAATGTGTCTAGAACTGCACAAGCTTAAGGTCTTCATGGTAAGGAATGCACAGTACATCCAAGACCACTTTTTCTATTGAATTATATTAAGGTTTATGTCCAAATGAACCCTACAATGTCTTCTCTTCCAGGTGGGCTGTGGTGCCATCGGCTGTGAAATGCTGAAAAACTTTGCCCTGCTTGGAGTGGGATTGACCAAGAGCTCAGGAGAGGTGGGTGTTCATTCTGCATTTCCTCTCCTCGGTTTGACTGTATTTCTTTATGTTTTGCAATATATGTCATAGCTTGGCTATATGTATCTAGTGAAACATTGCACTCTGCATCTGTCAATCCTCAGGTATGCATCACAGACCCAGACCTTATAGAAAAGTCCAACCTCAATCGGCAGTTTCTCTTCAGACCACATCATATACAGGTGAACGGATTCCTCATTCCCTTTTCTTCAACCTTCTCAACTGTAATGCCGTATTCCCTCAGCTTCACTAGTAGCAATGTGTGAAATTGTGTCTCTTCTGCTGTGCATCTGTGTTATGTAGGAAGTAGGAAAATGTAAGATCGGACTGGTAATTGCTGATGCTGAAACACTCGGCTTACAATCAGAGCTAAATCAAACATGATCGTAATCAACCACACAGACATTTACACACTTTTTTTCCTGATCTTCCTGTCTCTCAGAAACCGAAGAGTACCACAGCAGCAGAAGCCACTCGTGAAATCAACCCAGACCTGCAGGTGGATGCTCAACTCAACAAGGTGTGTCCAGCTACTGAGAGCATCTACAATGACTCCTTCTACTCCCGCCTAAACCTAGTGGTAACTGCGCTGGACAACGTGGAGGCCCGGAGATATGTAGATAGGTTGGTGCAAATATTAATGCGACACAAACTGTACTCTGTATTTTAGCTTCTTTCCCATAAACGGTGGCCCTAGAATGATTTTCACTGACTGAACCTACCCCTCGTCAGGAACTCAGAAAGAGCACGCTTATGAGGTGAATGCAGGAATTGACAGACATTGAGTTTCTGCATATGTTTTATTTTCAGCCGCTGTGTATCCAATCAGAAACCTCTCCTGGACTCTGGCACCATGGGAACTAAAGGACACACAGAAATCATTGTGCCAAATTTGACAGAGTCCTACAATAGCCATGTGAGTATGTGTGTGTGTGTGTGTGTGTGTGTGTGTGTGTGTGTGTGTGTGAGATCATATTTGTGTTTTTATGCCTCCACACGGGTAACAGACGTGGCTAGCAGCACTCTGTCTTCAGGGTTTCCATCCACCCATCTGTCTGTTCATTTCTTGTGAACGTGATATGTCAAGAATGCCTTCAGGGAATTTCCTCAGATTTGGCACAAACGTCCACTTGGACTCAACAATGACCTGATTACCTTTAGGTGGTCAAAGATCACAATGACCTCGCGTCAGTCCTATTCCCATGAATGTGGGAAAGAATTTCTTTAGAGTTGGCACAAATGGCCACTTGGACTCAAGGATAAGCTGAGATTTTGGTGGTCAAAGGTCACTGTGACCTCACAAAACTATTTTTTGGCCATAAATCAAGAATCCATTCGCTAACAAAGACAACATATGACACACGTGTCTAATGGGAACGAATGATGAACTGATGACAATTAATATCCAAAAGGTCAAAGGTCAGCTTCACAATGACATCATGTTCTGCAAAAACTCTTTTTTTGGTCATTGCTTAACATCATAACTCGGGACCAGGAGGGAACATTGGGTCACATCCTCAACTGGACACTAACACCTCCGTCCACCTTTTAACTGGTGACTGAATAGATCTTCTGTTCTGCTGGGTTGAAGATGTGTATGACGCATCCATGTTTAAGAATGTGTTGCTTCTTTGTGCCAACATCCATATTTGAAGCATTGTCTATTGTCATGGCGACATGTCAGTCTTGAGAGACATGAGTATAACCTGTAACTTGACTGGTTGATGAAGGCATACAACTACAAGGCATTAGTTTTAGTTCATTCCTTGATTCATCTCAGTTCCAAACCAGCCCTGCTTCATAGATACAGACATTTGTATTTACAGTGCTCCTAACTAAATCTACCCTGTCCTTTGCTCACCAGAGGGACCCCCCAGAAGAGGAGATCCCATTCTGCACTCTCAAGTCTTTCCCCTCTGTCATAGAGCACACCATTCAGTGGGCCAGAGATAAGGTCAGCGTGCTCAAAACCCAACAACTCATCAATGTTATCATTTTTGACATTGTGTGTCGGTGTTCTGTCCTAACTTTCCTAATTTTAAACTTTTTTGGGGGGGGGTTGTCTAGTTTGAGAATTCGTTTGTCCACAAGCCCTCCATGTACAGCTCTTTCTGGCAGACCCACTCCTCAGCTGAAGCCGTGCTTCAGGTAAGACTTTGTACGCTACAAGTGTCGTCTGACTTATTATAAGTTGCCTTTGTGTTGATCCTTTCCAGCAATGTATATTTTATTTGAAGATTTTTTGTGTGTGTGTTGTAGAAAATGCAGGCGGGGGAAAGTCTTGACGGGGCATTCCAGGTCATTAAGCTGCTTAGCAAACGGCCTAGCACATGGGAACATTGCATCAGCATTGCCCGTTTGAAATTCGAAAAGTATTTCAAGAGAAAGGTTAGGAGTTTCTTCCTGAAAATACATATTCATTCAATAGATTTTATGTACAATTGTGTTAGAGCATCTCCACAACACTGATTTTGTTTTTATGTAGGCTCTACAACTGTTGCACTCTTTCCCCCTGGACACAAGGTTAAAAGATGGAAGTAAGTTTTCCTCAAACATGTTTTCCTCCTAAGTTACAAAATTATTTTAGTCATTTAATATGCATAACTACAGTATAAATGTAATAAACTTAAAAGCAAAGTAAATAGTGAATTTTTTTATTCCCTTCTTAGGTTTGTTTTGGCAGTCCCCAAAAAGACCTCCAGCACCTTTTGAGTTTGACTTGAAAGACTCTTTGTGAGTATAATGCTCTTACATTACAGTTTAAGGCGTTCTTGTATTGTATGTGTCATATATAAGCTCTTCAAACCCTCCTCTTTCCCCATCAGGCACATCACTTTCATTGTCAGCACTGCACGGCTCTTTGCAGGGATTTATAACATCCCTTACTCAGAAAAGGTAGGTCACGTACACTCACGCCTACACTCTCATAATCACTTGCACTTACTGACTGACCTTTTTCGTCTTTCTCAGGATCTCTCTGAAGAGACAGTAATCAGGGTTCTGTCGGATGTCAAAATTCCTGAGTACAGGCCCTCAGAGAAAGTAAGTGCCTCCATTGATCTGGTCTTTGATGTTTATTTAAGTGTAAAATGAATCCTAATCTTGTTTATTGTTGTGGATCTGGCCTTTCCAGTGTATAGAGACGGATGAGACGGCAAAGAAGCCTGATCACATGAAAATGCCTCTAAGCAGTGAAGAGGAGAGGGAGGCCATCATACAGCTGGAGCAGGCCATTGCTACTGGCAATGTCACAGCAGGTTCAGAAACACAACAAATAGTCAACAGGCAGATTTGTAGATGGACACTGAAAATGACAGCTAAATCAGAAACTTGGAGGGGTTTCAGTAATATCTGTTAAAACAGGAACAGGCGCTTTCTCCTTATTATTAGGTGGGCAAGACTAAATTACAAACACTGTAAAACTACGTCTAATAACCAGTGACAATGTTTGTGCCTTCACATGTAGAGAGGTTACAGATGAGTCCACTGCAGTTTGAAAAGGACGATGATGGCAACGGACACATGGACTTTGTCACATCAGCATCTGCCCTCAGAGCCAAGATGTACTCCATCGAGCCCGCTGACAGGCTCAAGACCAAGCGAATTGCTGGCAAGATCATTCCTGCTATCGCCACGGCAACGGCTGCTGTGGCTGGACTGGTGAGAACCGTTTACAATTTTTCCATATATACTATTGATGGTTTAACTTGGTGCCATGTTTTTGAAGGACCTGCAAATATTGGGCAATGTCATTTTCAATTCAAGAACAGCAGACTTTTGCATTCAGCATTATTGCTTGATGCATGGTCATCAGTATTTTTTCCCTTTCTTTAAATTTGACAGTGCAAATGACCTCAATGCCTGCCCCTGAGGGGGTGGGTCCATGTACTTTTTATACCTTCACAGTGGCGATAGCCTTAGACAGCGGCATTTTGTTTTCAGGTTGTCCATCTGTCTATCCGTCCACGTGGAACGTGATGTCTCAAGAACGCTTTGAGGAAATTTCGTCAAATTTGACACAAATGTCCCCTTGATCTTTACAATGAAATGATTATATTCTGGTGATCATAGGTCAAAGGTCAGGGTCACTGTGACCCTGTCTATCTCATTCTTGTGAACACAGTATCCTTTTTTCAAATTTGGCACAAATGTTTACTTTGATGAACTGATTTGGTTTTGGTGGTCAGTGATCAAGGTCAGTGTGACCTTCCATGCCTCATGGAAATGTAGCAGCAAGTCAGTTCAGCAGTATTCAGTAGTCTGATGGCCTGTTGGTAAAAGCTGTTTGTCAGTCTTGTTGTCCTGGATTTCACACTCCTGTAGCATCTGCCTGATGGCAGAAGTGTGAAAAGACTGTGGTTGGGGTGTGTTCTGTCCTTTATAATGTCATTGGCCTTCCTGATGCCTGTGCTGCTGTTATGAATGTCCTAAATTGATGGGAAGGCTGTGATCACCTTAAGGGAATTTCTTAAAATTTGGCACAAACGTTCACTTGGACTCAATGATGAACTGATGAGATTTTGGTGATCAAATGTCAAGGTCACTATGACTATGTGAACACAGTTTCTCCAAAACACTTCAATGGAATTTCTTGAAATTTGACACAAACATCTGCTAGGATTGGAGAATGAATTGACTAGAACTTGGAGGTGAAGGCTCAAGGTCAGTGTGACCTGACTGTATAGATCTCTGTTGCCGAGGGGAAGATGCGCATGTAGCATCCATGTTTTCACAGACATGGATGTAAACTGGGAGAGAAATGTGACCTGTGTGCAGAGGCATACAACCGCAGGGCAGTAATAGTTTCAGGCTGCCCCAGACAGGGCATGCTTTGGTCAAGGTCTAGCCACCAGGCACCAGAGGGGGGCTTCAGTTTCCCTGTTGCATTATCAGAGGTTGTTAGGTTTTTGTTGATACAAAAACTTTATTTGATCATGAAGCTCAATGTTTCTGTACATTTCTCTGATGTATTAGTCAAGTGAATGAATTACACCTCAGACGTGATTATTAACAGTGACAAACAGAGTGATGCTGACTCAACTCCGGGTCCAACCAGGGTTAGGAAAAAGCACCAGCCACCAGCCAAATGATGGTAAAATATGCAAGTAGCTGCTGGATTTACTTCACTCACCAGCCAAAAAAAACAGTGGTTATCTGTTGAGAGGCTGGTAGATTTAAGAGTTGAAATGTCTGTATCTGTATCTGTATCGCTGCATTTTTTAATACACTATGATCATCTGGTCATAGATCACATCTGTTGTGGGCATCTAGGTTTTGTCTCACTTCCTCCCATTTTCTTTGCGGTTCTTGCGTACTTATATTAACTGCAGAATACCATGGGGAACACTGGGTGTTTTTGCCACCTTAATACAAAGTCATCAGCATTGTTGGGTAAGGGTTACTTTTAAAGTAATCAAAGTACGTTACTGCGTTACTTTTTTTTTAAAAAAAGTAACCAGTTACTTTCCTGTGTTACTCCCTGAGTAAAGTAACTCAGTTACTTTAAAAGTACTTCCAACGTTACTCCCTGAGAAACGGAACTCAAGCACTTTTAAAGTACCTTGAGTATTCTACATTTCCTATTGGGCAATGGACCACAGGGCGCTAAGCCTACATTTTTATGTCTCCAAAATTAAAGTTATGGACCACTTGCCCTTCACTGAGATCCAATTCTCCCATCACAGCCGTCACTTTGACCAGTAGAAACACAGAACGATCTGCTGCCGTAGACAACTGTATGACAACAACACCCCAGCATTTTTAATATTTCCTCTAGGGATGTTACCACACAGAGTAAAAGGGGGAAATGATGGTGTGAAACAGCAGAGGCACTTTGTCAACCCGCTGAGTTAACGTTACTGTCATTAGCATCAAGCTAGCAAACAATGGTACATCCTCACGGTCGGACATAAAGTAATAACATTAACAAATAGCGGCGGGGCTTTTACTCACCACAACTGCAGAGGCTCCCAGCTTCATTTGAAACAAACTACATTATAGACGGTCCGTTATTTATTAATCCCTCTGTGTGTTTATATATTTACTTTTTATCCGCTCCGTTGTCTTTGTAAAGTTAACATCGCACCGTCATTTCAAACTCAACACTTGTTTCAAATTAAAAGCCCCTTATAATGTCGCCTGAGAGAGTCCCTCCGTTTTCTAAATAGGCTTTTATTCTGAAACATTTGTCAGAACTTCCTGTACAGTAGCTTGATAGTTTACGTATGGCGCTTCAAATGTAGCTCCTGCCATCTGCTGACGCTTTTAGGTGACTACAACAACATGTCGGCTGGCACATGAACAGACACAGTTCTGGCAGTGACTCAAATAATAGTGAAAGTAATAAAAACAGGACAAGAATAACCCGATGACATCACGACATGTGATGGTCAGTGTTTATATTGTGGTGGGCCGTCAAAAATAGATCAGTGAATGGGGAAACACTGGGTAGACCCAGAGATCGACCCTAGAACAAGCTGGAGACATTATCTATAGATATATATATCTCACCTGGCTTAACAGCGCATTTGGATCCCCCAGAGGGTGCTGGAAAATGTTGCTGGGGAGTGGGATGTCTAGACTACCTTGTGTAGCCTGCTGCCACAGTGACCCAGCCTTTGATAAGCGGAGGATTCATGAATGGATGTTCAGGCATGTAGTATATGTGTGTCAGTATAAATAGATATACCTATCATTTCACTTTATTATTTTGATGTCCTCAGGTGGCCCTCGAGTTGGTGAAGGTGGTTGGAGGCTACGAATTTGAATCTTTCAAAAACTGCTTCTTTAACCTGGCCATTCCTGTAGTGGTGCTCACTGAGCCTGCTGCTGTTAAACAGTCACACATCAGGTAAGGGCATACGTACAATTTCTCAATCTGACTGTCTCTCACACTAATTAAAAATGATGATGTGTTTTATTTTTTTACACTTATGATCACACTTTGCAACTATTGTACTACAAAAACAGTAAAGGGAAAATCTAGTAACAGCTGTATGATGTCTCTCTCAGGGACAACATCTACTTCTCCATCTGGGACTGTTGGACCATCTTTGGCCACGAGGACTTCACTCTCTCTGACTTCATGAATGCAGTGAGGGTGAGAACCATTTACTCGTGTTCTACTTTGTTGGTGTATTAGTCCATTCAGAGGCAGTTGCCATATTATTGTATTTTCCCTGAGGTTTGTCATTGCTTCTCTCTGGTTTATCTTCTTCTGTCTTGTTTTATTTCAGGAAAAGTACGGAATTGAACCGACAATGGTTGTCTATGGTGTGAAGATGCTGTATGTGCCTGTGATGCCTGGACACTCAAAGAGACTCAAGCTAACGTAAGTATTTCCTGATTTGTGATACTCATTCTTCTTGACCCCGGAAGAACACTGCGCCCTCCTGCTCACCCTAACCCTAACATTAGGGATCAGACTTACAAAACAGAACCTCTTCAGGTTCTAGGAAGTCAGTCTTTTGCTCAGAGACACTTCAGCATGGTGGGTGCCATTTCTCATAGCTACACCACCGTGTAGACTTTAACTTGATTGTCTGTATCGTTGGAGGTTTCCTGGAAAATGAGCAAATACCGTATTTGGGTAGGCATTATTTTAAAGCAAACAACAGATGCACTATACCTTTTCTCTGATTTTTGCAGGATGCAAAAGCTGATCAAACCATCAGCAGACCGCCGCTACGTTGACCTCACCGTGTCATTTGCTCCGGAGGCAGACGGAGACGATGACCTCCCCGGTCCTCCTGTCAGGTACTTCTTCAGCCGCAATGGAGAGACACCTTGACACCTTCCTAGATGTCATCCTCAAACCTCTTGTGTCCTTACTTCCCTTCTTTCATGTAAATTGTTTCACCCCAATAACCTGGGCCAGGGCCAAGATCTTTCCCTTCAGGATGTTATGTGACGAGGGTAAAGCTCCTGGCCCCAACACCAGCCCCCCATGTACGTAACAGAGCAAGAAAAGACCAGTGGTGGTCCCAGTTTTTCTTGCCTGAGATCTAGCCAACACAAGGCTGCTTGAGTAGCACTTGACTGTACCTGTGTACATATATTTTCTCTGTTCTGTTTTCTACTCTGGTGAAATGCACAGCTCTGCCTGTGTCAATGCCTTAATTGATTAATAATCTGTTTCTGTTTGTGGCAGTGAGTCTGACTAAAACTATGTTTACAGAAAACTGCATACGCCCAAAACAACCCCATAAGTCTCATTTGTGTTTTAAGTCTGCTTAACTCTAAAGGGGGTGGTGGTAGGGCTGTTTCGGCAGTGAGATGGATTTGTAGTTGGTAGACATCACATCCTCTTCCTCCTCAGTCCTCTCATTGGCTTTTGAAATTATTGCCAACTACAGAATTTGCCAGAAATGGGTCATCTCTCTCCCTATAGAAACAAGCCAATATTTGTTGTATAATTTAGAGGTGCAAAAGGTCAGTGGACAACAGCAAAATCACCAAAGATACTGATTATCATTGTGTCTTCAGATGATTGTTCTCTTTTATGATTAATATGACTGCCTCATAAAAACACATTCATATCACTGGGGATGGGTATTACCCAAACATTATAGAGCAACATACAGCAGCTGCAGCTTGATGTGTCATCACAGGTTGATAAACATCAGCTTTTTTGAGATATGCCATTGTCCTATTAATGAGCATCAACACTTCAGACAAGCAATTTAGTTACACAACTCCCCAGTAAATTGGCCCTGGTCCGGCAAGCTGTAGGAGCTAGCATGGAGACCACACTGTCAATCTGCAATCCCTGAAGAAATATCACAAAAAAGTGACTACACAGAGAAGAGAAACAAGAGGGGCCTACAATATGCATTTGAAAAATATATCCAGGATGTCAAACTGACTCAGCTGTAAAACCAGGTTTGAAAGATAAAGATGGAAGCTAAAGCCTAAATATCACATTGTAAAAGTGAACCACCACATCACCTGGCGATCAAGACCGAAGCAATTGAAATTAAAGGGAAACTTTCCCAATATCACACCAGCCATTTGTCACTGCAGTTTGTGTAGTTTGTACTGACCCCTCTTTGGCGATATGCGGGTACCTCTGGGGGAAGCCAGACACCGTTTATCTGCACACACTGCGATGACACGCACTTAGTTGAAGATTGGCAAAGTTTCCCTGCTTCACTGTTAAAAAGCAAAAGCAGCATGTGTATATGCCATGTACATTCACTATACGTTCAGTAGCTAGCTAGCTAACCCAACCCTTTTTAGGGTTTGATTTTGGCTTTGGAATGGGGAGGAAACGTATATCTGCTTTCAGTCTCCCGGTAACCAGTATCACTGTAACATTTAACCTCGACTAGTTCACAATCCACAAAACCAGCCAGAAAATAAAGAAAATCTGAAATGACTGTAAAAGACTCACTGTGTATTTGTCGGACCCTGCTGGCCGATGCTATACCATGATTGGCCAGTCTGCGTTCGAGTGGCGGGACTTAGTGAAGGGTCAATTAAGGTGCATCAAATAATGCAGCAGATGTGTGTTGCACTTAACTTTATGGGCAAAACCACCCATGGATTGTAGCTGCTCGTCTTGCCTATCATGTTATATACTTGGGCAACGACAGCATTGACATCAGTTAACACATTTGGGTAAGTGATACCATTAGATTAAGTAATGGCGTTAGTTCAATGGCTGTTTCACACACAGAAAAAGGCATTTTGTTTTTGATAGATGTGAAACATCTGCACCACCATCTGGGATCACACTCCTACTGTTTAAAGCACCTTTTTTCAAGAAACAAAATCTGTGCTGTTCATGATTTCTTTGTTGCATTTGTTTATGGGTGTGTGTCCATGACCTGTATTTATTTACTTGTTACTCATTTTTGTCACTTTTTTGTGTCAAACTGAGCCTGTGTTGATGAACTCTGTGGAGTCATGGTGCACTGGTTAATTGTGAATCAACAATGAACAAAAGTCATACAAAAAGTGTTAAAGTAAATCATCCTTCTGTTTAGCTGCAGTGGAAGGTTGTGAAAGGGATCATTGGAATAGTTTGCATTGGCTTTCATTGGCAATAAAGTCAAAGTTAATTTGAATGAAGTCATTATTAAGGATGTACTGATGTTACTGAGATTGACCTGAACATACAGCCCACTAACTGGTGTGTCAATTAAGACTAAAGTCACACAAAATTCTTCCTCAAACATGTTTATTTTTCTCCCCATAACCAGAGGTGGTGAATTTCACTTTGCACAGAAAATGTCATTATCATATTGACAACACTTCCTGTGCAGTGAATGTCATAAGTGTAAAACAAAACAGTGTTAATGTGTGACAATGATAATGATGTATGTTCCTGTGACAGACAACTCAACCAATGGTCCAATAAAATGTGAGATTTCAGGATGTCCTCAAGACTAAAGCTGCTCCTTGTCTTTGTTTTAAATGCATCACAGTGAGAGCAGGAAATTAAAATAATTAATCTTTTCAGTTTATTCACGCAAGAATTGTGAAAAAAGGCTGAACATTCTCCAGTTGAGATTCTCATGAGAGGTTTTGCTGCCTTTTTGTGTCATATATTGTAAACTGAAAATCTTTGGATTCTGGGCTTTTTGTTGTATGAAACAAGACATGCACACATCTGCTTGGGCTCTGACAAATTGCAATGGGCCTTTTTTTCCTCCACATTTTTTGAGAGTAAACAGTTCATGAAAAAAGAGATCAAACATTAATAAAAAAAATGTTTGAGTGACAGCATTTCAAAACAGAGAAAATAATAGACAAAAACTTATTAAGTTATTACATTACAGTATCAGAGTACCATCTTGCATAAAAATCATGACAAGTATTGGGATATCAGTGAATAAAATTCTATACTTTTTACAAAAACTACAATTTGTGACACTGTACACCGTTAAATAGCATTATAAATACATTCAATAATTCATTTAGAAATCTAATGCAGTCATATGCATGCATTTATCGTACATTTCATTATTGTTTATGTAGTGATTAAAAAAAATACAGATTTTCAGTACAAGTGGGTGTATTAACATATAATCCAATATCAAACATCATCGCATTATATATCAAGGTCCTGCAAGTTGCCCCAGCTGGGTCCCACCTTGACTTTGGCCTTCAGCTTAACATACAGTTTAACTGCTGACTCCATCTCCCTCTTCACTATCTGAGCAACCTGACAGAAAGACAAAGAATGATGAATATATGTGGGCTTTTCCAGGATGTGTTACCCTGTTTCTCCACACCAAAAAAAATTGTAGGAAATGGTGTAAGTCAAAATACATTCAAAAATCGCACATGGGAGAGGTAAAAAAAAGAAAAAGAAAAAAAAAAAGCCTTTGTAACGTGGTAATATTGTCAAAAGGTCTGTTTAACTGTAACCGCCATCTTTTCGTAAACTAACCATGTACTTTTGTTGCTTAAACCTAACCAAAACATAATCATTGACCATCATCTCACAGGACACAAACCCCAGTGTCCTGGGTTAAGTCCTGTGTTTGACCACAACCTCCTCCCTGTGAATGCTTTTCTCCGCTCTTAATACTACATCACCTGACTTCCTAAAGCCTTTACTGCCAGAAAGCTTTCTAGCAGAGCCCTGAATCCAAACTTCTCCCAACAGCTCAAAAATCTTGACTTATTACCAATCACATCAATCAATTACTGCAAACATACAGTATGTGTCAGTTGTTATTGTTAGTTAAGTGTCTCAAATTCAAGTGAATATATCAAGGCTCTTTCTTTTTAGTGTAAAGTCAGACTTATTATTACATATAATTGTGACTAACCTGCTTTGTAAACCCCAATGAAAACGTCACACAAAGCGTTGCAACTGCAGATCTACCCAGCACCATAATTTCTGTAAACTACAATACAAAACAAATACTACTAATGATTTGACAATCCAAATACTTTTGATACCTGTATGAGGTCTTCTTCTGTGGTTTCATAGATGAGCTCATCATGCAGCTGCAGGACAAAGTAGGCTCCTCTGAGGTGAGAGGTCCCGACCCTGCGGTGATTGCTGGCTGTGTAACAGACACCAGACATGACTGTTTTACAGACTCTGAAATAGTACAGTTATCTCTGTCGACATGTGGTGTTCATATGGTATGGAAAAAGAAGATTAAGTGTATGTCACCTGAGTGTGCGTGCTGGTGAGAGAGTGGAGCAGAAGGATATGTTTTTCGTAGTTGTTTCTGGATGTTAACGGTGGCAAGTTTAACGATGTCTGCTGCTGAACCCTGTACAGTCGTGTTCACTGCCTGACGCTCTGCCTGAGAGACACGGAGAAGATACGAATAAATGAAAAATCACATGAATTTTACAAATTACAAATAAATTCTGTCAAGTTCTGATGCTTACATGTGCTTTGATGTGCACATTGGCGTTAGTGATCCCAGGTAGGTATCTCCTACGGCCCATCAGAGTTTGAACATAACCGTTCTTTATACAGTTCTTCACAGTTTCTCTAAGAAAAGTATTGATCCCTGAAACGCGACACAGGACATGGATGTAATGTAAGATGTCAATACTAACAAAAATTAAAACAAAACATACAGTTACATTGTGAACATTTACTTGTGTACATAGGATTCTGCTGCCACTGACTTACTGATGCACATAATTTAGGTATCAGAGCTCGGAAAATAATGAGTGGTAAAATAAATAACAGCAGTGTATACCTTTGTATCTGGCCTTGAAACTCTCTATGTAGCAGGCTGCGTCATTCTCCTCCACTCCCATTTGCTCCCCCAAAGACTTGGCTCCCATCCCATAGATAATGCCATAGCAGATCTGCAAAAAGAAATACATGTACACACACTGGCAAGCTTATCACTGAGAATGCATGCATGTCCATGTCACTGTCTCTCAACCGCCCAGCTCTACCTGTTTTGCCTGTTGTCTGAGGTTATCGTTAACTGACTCTGGGTCAACGCTTTTCCATTCAGCGGCGATGCAGCGAAACACGTCTGCTCCTCCGTTCAGCACCTGGTGACATGCGCAGTTCATCATTTCTTTTACCTGTTTATTGATGTTTTCAACTGATGTTTCCTTGCTATTTACTGACCTGAAGGAGGCGCTGATCCTTGGAGAGGTGAGCCAACACTCTTAACTCCAGCTGAGAATAATCAGCTGCCAATATCATCCCACCTACAGCACAGTACAGAAAGACTAAGCTGGTAGAGCAGTCTGAGACAAAGTTACAGACAAGATCCAAACAACCATATCATCATAGTAACCTGAAAAAGGTACGAAGGCATGTCTCATGCTGACGGAGAAGGCCGGGCCTTGTTCTGCACGGCCAGCTGCAGCTGAAGGCACCACAGAACATCTCTTCTTTCTGTGACAAAACAGTATGAGCATAATTTGTATAGATAGCTTAAGACCCCTCAGACCCCACTCTGAGAGTTACGCGCTCACACATTAGGTGCAGTGAACTTTGACCTGAAGAGGAGTTGACCTACCCTGGCTTGCTGGTCATGTGGCGGCTGTCTTGTGAAGGCGGACTCTCCCCCACCACCGTGGCCATGTGAATCTCAAAGTCTTTGGGGACATTCTGTATGTTGGGCTCAGTGAAGCTCACTCTACCTGTCAACACAATGAGCTGTGTGACTGCGTGCCTTAGATTTACTCCAAATAAACTTGTGTTGCACAATTATATGAATTTACCAATGACATCCTGGTCTGTCTAAATGAAACCCATTACACACTGTAAAGACAGGTGCATTTATTTGTGTGTATGTGTGTTACCTGTGGCCGTGTGTGTCTGGGCAATAGGGTATATTCTGTCCATGGTCAATGTGCTGTGATATTGCTTCTCCCTCTGCAGGGGGAACACCACTTTAGTCAAGGCGTTAGTGATCCGCCTCCACTCCAAAATCACACCTGGCAACGGGTGCAGGGGACGAAGCTTCTCCAAAACATCCTGCCAACCATCATTACATTTAGGTTAATCATAGTGAAGACAAATATAACCTTATCACTCTCCAACAGTATAAAAACAGTGCAATACTTGATGGCTGCAGCAAGAATTAGTAGCAGTCTGACCTTGGTGGTGCTGAACTGCTTTCCAAGTCGTACTCTGCCACCACCTCTCCTGGTGTAGCCAAGTGTCTTCTTACTTTTCGATCCAGCCACGTCGCCGTTTGGAGGCAAGTGAAGCTCTAAAAACAATACCTATAGTACCAAGAGCATGTGAGCACACACATGTTTGGAAATGCTTTGTTGTACTTAACTGAGTAATTTGGGGTTTGATTAAACACAACATGGCAGATATAAAGAAGATGCATCAGACCTGTGCTATGTCGTCGATGCTGGTGAGGGAGAAGCTGTGTCCGGCCAGGTTGTAAGCCTGAGACTCCAGTGCTGTGAGTTTGGCTTGCATCACATGTTTTTGTCTTTCACACTCTTCAACGCTGAAGCCCACGCCATTCAACTCCAACAGAGCCAAAGACACCTGGGAGGGCATCTCAGTGCTCCTGAACAAGTCTGATACATCCATACAAAACCATTACAACAATGGTAAAATCATCATGTTTACTACAGTTCGTACTAATGCTGAAACACTTTATGAACGTCTGTTAGAGTGTTTGCTTTTTATACCAAGCATGCCATCTTCCTCCAGCAGGCCAGTGAGATGATTCATGACGGCGTGTACGAGCACGCTCTTGGTTGCTGCCCTAACACGAGGACAGTGTGCGTGCGCATTCCCAAATCCGTCCAGCAAAGGTAACTCTTCAGGACAGTAGACAGTCACCATGTTGGGTAGAGTCCTCTCCTCGCTGCCAGGGTCCACCATCCAGCACGCAACCTATGGCAGTCGCTTTATTGCATTATGAAGTTTGTTTCTGACATTTTATCAAAAGTTATTTTTCAAAAACAATATCTTGTCCTTTTCTATTAAATGTTCTTTTTTTCTCCTGTGTGAACATTTAGAAAAAAGAGACAATCCCATTTAAGTTTGGTGCATGTGTTGCTATCTTCCAAAGCGTCACTTGAAATACTGTAAATATAAGTCAACAACGTCAGAGATGAGTGTGAATGTCAGTGAGGCTTTCAGGGAAACCCCATGCTACAGCTTTCTCATTATTACAAGGATGCAATTTTTATGTACACTAAATAAAGACGAACACTTTTGTTTTTCCCCCCATTTTTCTTGAGTTGAAATGAAAGATCTAATACTCATTCTAAGCACACAAAGGGCTAGTTCCTGTCAGATTTCATTAAAAAAATCTGTAAATCCATTTTAGTGAATGCAATCCATAATCCATCCTCCTGACAGTTGTGGCACACCAAGATACTGATTAAACAGCATGATTACGATGCAGGTATGCCTTAGGCCTGTCACAATAAAAGGCCACTCTAAAATTTGCAGTATTATCACGCAACAAAATGCCACAGATGTTGCAAGTTTTGGGGGAGAGGGAATTGGCATGTAGACTGCAGGATTGTCCACCAGAGCTGTTATAAATTGAATGCTGATTTCACTACCATAAGCCATCTCCATTTCCGAGAATTTGGCAGTTCATCCAACCTGCCTAGTGAGCCAGCCCAGGAGCTTCACATCCAGCTGCTTCTTCTTCCTGCAGGACATCTGAGACCAGCCACTGAAATGAGCTTGCCTGGGACAGTTTATGACGGTTTGTGCAGAAATTCTTCAGTTGTGGTTGCACATGGTCTTGAGGTGTGAGGACGGTTGGATGTACTGCCAAATTCTCAGACATGACATTGGAGACAGCTTATGATAGTGAAATGGACCTTAGGTTAACAGGCAACAGCTCTTGCATACATTCCTGCAGTCAGCATGCCAATGACATGCTCCCCAAAACTTGCAATATCTGTAGCATATTAACACTGTACATTTTAGAGTGTCCTTTTATTGTGACCATCCCAAGGCACACCTGTGTAGTAATGATGCTGTTAAAGAGCTCAATAATTCCAATGTAAACAAATTTGTGAATAAAATTTGAGATAAAAACCCCAAAGATAAAATATTCAATCTTTTATTTAAACTCATGGAAAATGGAAGCAAAAACAAATGTGTTACATTTATATTTCTGCTCAGTGTATGTACTGTGCGTGTGCGAAAGGCACAACGTGATTTTGCCAAGTAGGACAACATCACAACATCTCATATAACATTCCAGGATTAACATTGCAATCAACCAATCACAGCCCTCTGACACCATCAGTGTGCTGCTCCTGTGCTTCTTTCAAAATTCCTTTGTCCAAATTAAAGGTAATACACTTGAACATAATCCTCAGTAACACTGAGCAAGAACCTTTTAAGATACTACAGGGTTAGTGAGTTAGCTTGTTAACTAGCTTTGCCATGCTAATGAGTAAACTTGCTGATAGACAAGAAAATTAGTGACTTAGCTTGTTAAGTAGATGTGCTATGCTTACATGTGAGCTTACCAATAGGTATTGTTCATTAAGAATAAAGATGATGTTATTTTCCAGTTGCAAAGACCTGCAAAGGACACATTTTACCTCCTTTTTAAATTTCCTCTTCAGAGGCTCAAAGGATTTATGAGAGAAGCACAGGAGCAGCACGCTGATGATGATGTCAGAGGGGTGCGATTGGCTGATTGCAATGTTGGTCCTGGAACATGATGTGTGGGATGTCGATCCAGGAGCACGTTGTGCTGTGCGAAAGTGACAGTGTGAACACATGACTCCCCTCACCTTGGGATCTTCGCAGTTTCCCTCCAAGCTGATGCCACAGCTCAGGACTAGTGTCTTGTACACTTGGATGATGTCATAAGTGACAACCACCCCTCCTCTATGACCAGCCGGCCTGCTCAGACAGGCCTTCACCTGCCGCAGCCTCTCACTCACTGGCAAATCACCATCCAGTGGAGGAGGGGCCAGACTGGAGCTCAAACCTGAGAGGTAACATACAGGCTGAATTAACAAAACACTTTCCAAGTGAGCTTGTGCATACATACATGCAATGTGTGTGTCTATACCTTTGCTCTGCTCTTGCTGCAGAGACACATAGTATGCATCTCTTGCTCCCCAGCAGACTGACAGTCCGATCAACACCTGTCCATCACTCTTTCTTACTGGAAAACCATCGGCTGTGTGGAGCGTCTGAAGAGCTGCTGACGCTGCAGAGAAAACACATGCATGGATAAGAAGACTGCATACAACACAGTCTATACTTATAATGGTTGAATGTATGTCATGTGTTGTAGATAATGGAGCAAAGACACAAATGCAAGAAGAGAGACTTCTTTGCAGCAAATGCTTGATAAATGTTGCAAATCTTTGGGTTGATTTCACATGTTACTGCAACTTAATGGCACTTGTTTACATGTTTATCAGTTACCTCTCTTATGTTTCCCTCCTATTTCCCCCTCAGGCTGCTGTCTTTGCTCCCTCTTTTCACAGGCCAGAGCCAGAGAGTATCGGTCCTTTGTTTTCCACTCATTAATGAAAGTGTCAAAGAGACGTCTGTCACTCGCCACGTCTATGATGGAGAAGGTCCCTGAGTTGCTGGAACAGAGTGATGCATCCTGGGACAGCTGAAGAGTAAAGGCTTCATCAGTCACTGGTGATTCTGCATCAGACAGAAGCCTCGGCCGTGGGGAGGATGGAGAAATGCAGTCTCGAGTGGGTCTGAGAATCTGGTCGGCGTGTATCGGGGGTTTTGTTTTCGAACTCAAGAGTGGAACAGTCTTTGGTTTCTGTCCTGGCTGGTGTTCACAGCTGCGCTCTGATGTAGAATTAGGCTGTTTAGTGTTGACAACAGCTGCCGATAGATGATCACTGCGTCCTGGGCGAGACTTTGTGATCGCTTGTTTCTGTGGCAGAAGGGTTGAGGGAGTCGACTGGTTGACTGGCTGAGCGATGAGGGGCGACTGGACAGATGAGGTTGTCAGTTTTACTCTGGGTGTGACAGGTGGCGTTTCCTGTGTAGGGGGAATAAGATCGCCAGCAGAGCCTGGTCTCTCTGTTACATTCTCACTGTCGTGTCTTGAGGGCTGTTTTTCTCGAGAATCACTGTCAGCAGTAACATCCTGCACGTTTGGCTTTCCCTCTTTTCTGTCCACCTGTACTGAAGGCTGAGGCCGATTTGGAACTTCCACTGTATTTGCAGCATGTTTGACTATATGAACAGCTGTATGGCCTGTTGTGGTGCTTTGCGTGGGCTGGTCAGACATACTAGGCCAGCGGTCGAAGATTTCTTGTAAACCAGGGCTGCAATAAAAAGAGCTTTCAGGTTCATTCTGGACTTGTGGATGTTTTAAAACCACATTATCTGACAATACAGCATTACTTTTCACTGCTCTTGTCTCGACTTGCTTCCCATTTTCACCTTTTTCATTCACAATCTCCTGTCTCCCGCCTGGTTTATCGTCATTTTGTGCATTACCGTGCTGTTTTATTTTGTGTATACTGCCTTTATTATTATTGGCTTTATCCTTGTCATGCTCATTTTGAGTTGTGGTAGCAGCCGTTGTGCTGGGTTGTGGCTGTAACAGACTGGGTTTAGGTTGGGGCTCCTCAGACAGAACACAGTTGGCAATGGGTTGCTGAGCTTCAGGATGACTGGCTTCTCGGGTCCTCTCTGTTTGTCTGAGCAAACTCTGCCTCTCCAGAAAGTGTTCACCCACCAGCAGTGAGTCACCCCACTCTGACAGGTTGAAGGAGGACTCGCCCCACTGGACTGCCTCGCACTTTTCCGCCTCTTGATTGGCAAGAAGCTCACTGCGTCTTCGCTCCTGGGTTGACGGAAGGGGGTCTCTGATCTCCTGGCCAGCAGGCTCATCTTCGTCTGACTGGTCAAGGACATGGTGTGGGCTCAGAGCAGCCAGCAGAGAGCTGTCATACAGGCTGTCGAACAGGAAGCTACTGCTTCTGTTCACACTCTCAGAGGCAGCTTGATTGGCATCCTCTTCACCACTTTCATCTTTATCTTCAACTACATCATCACCACCTGGACCAGGAGAAATCTGTATAAACAACATTATGAATTTTAGGAGGCAGACTATTTGAACATGTGTTGATATTCAAAACATACTGAATGATTCTGGTCACTCACCTGATGGCTGGTGTTAAGGATGAGTTCCATCTGGCTCTCTGTGAGAGAAATGTTAAATCTAGGACATGCGTTGTCAGGAGCTTCAAGCCTGTTACTTCCCTCATTTGTATCCTTATCCACCTCTACAGCTGCATCTACCATTTCCTCCTCTCTTATCTCCTCTGTTTCTACCGTCTGACTTGTACCTCTATCGTTCCCATCTCTGTGTTGGCAGGCCTGTTGAACAATAATTCTTTCTGTCTGAGTGTCCAATTCAAAGCTGTCACCGAAACTCTCTTCTCCTTTTCTAACGTCTCCCTCAGCTTCCTCATCTCTCTCTTCTCCTGCGTAAAGCTCAGGAGATGAAAACTTATCTACATCTATGCCGTCCATCCTTCTTCGCTTTGCCTCGGGAGAGAATAAGGGAACAGAGGCAGGAGAGACAGTCAGGGGAGAGTCTAACGTATTTGCATTTGTAGGTGCAGAAACATTGGGAGGGGGTTCTTGCACGAGGTCGGGAACTTGAACCTGTAACAGTACCTGGCCTACAGGTGCTGGACTTGGGACTGAAGAAGCTACCAAGGGTTTTGAATTTAATGTCTGTGCAGTCTCTACATGATCTTGTAGGGCTTTGTCAGCTTGTATGGAGTTGAGGACTTTGCTTAAGGCTCTTGAGTGCTTTAGCCTACCTGGATGCACAGGTGAGGCAGCAGGGCCTTTTGATGTCCTTACATTAGCATTGTGTTGTTCTTCTACTCGAGATATTGGAGCTCTAAACCGAGCAGGAGGCATTGGGGAAGGAGAGGGCTGAGGACGTGGCATCGGTGGAGGCAGGGGGCTTGAGACTATCTCGGCTAATTCCTGTGTCAGGCTCCTTTCACGAATAGGAACGTTTGCTTGATGTCTCTCCGGCCTGATTGAGACAATCCCTTTACTTGTCTGTCCTTCTTTTGGCTCTGCTTTCTTGCGCTCTTCCCTTTCTTGCTTTGACCTTGTGTGCCTTTGCCTTTCTGTTTTTTCATCTTCTGTGTCATTTGCCATCAATAATTTTTTATTTGCCATGTTTTTTTCAACATCTATGCCTTTGTCCACTTCCACTTCATCACCTGTTTGTCTGATTTCTGGCTCTGTCCTGTCTACCCTTCTGTGCTCCTCAAATTTTCTGTTAACGACCGTGTCTTCAGGCTTTGACTGCCCTTGCTCTCTCTTGGCTTCGCCTCCTGCTTTCTCCATTTTCCTCTCTGACATCCCCTTTTCACGTGTATATTCTTCCTCATTCTTCTTTTCATGTCTGTCAATATCTCTGCTCTCACTTTTCTTGATTCCATTTCCCTCCCGGTGATCCTTATTGTGATCGACCTGCACCCCATGTGAGCTCAGATCTGAGGCAGAAGAGGTGTCGGAGTCATCAGGGCTGTTTACAGCAGGAGCCCCCGGAGGAGGTGATGTCGGGTCCCACTGAACTCCCAACCGGGCAAGGTCCTCCTGAAGGAGGAGCCTTGCCTCAGACACTATCTCAATGGCGGCCTCCTGTTCAGTCAAGGCCCGACCTCCGGTGACCCAGACGCAGCGGAGGCTCCGTCTCTCAGCTGCCTCCACCTCACTCTCATCCACTGCACGCTTGGAGCTGAGGACAGAATGACAGTACAACATTGGCTTTATGTCTTGGGTCATAATAACTTGGTGTACTGATGCTACAGTTGTATGTACTTAATACAGTCTTAGGGTTTGAGATGAGTTTACATGAACATAACCGCTTCTATCTCCATGACTTTTCAATATAAAACTATAGATGCATCGTTGAGGGTCATACTTGCACACTTCAAACTACGTATTTACTTAAATGGAAAAAGTTTAGATTCCAGTCTATTACAACAGCTAATTTGTTTGTTTTTTTAATATATATGAAATAAGGCTGTCAAAGGATTATCTTTTTAATTATGATTTAATTGTAATTGCTTGAGGTTAAATAGTTCATTGCAATAAATCACATTTTTAATCGTATGTTTAAATTACATTATTTTGCATTTCAAAACAGTTCTAAGGTTCATGTTAACAAGATAAATCAATTCTTATCAGATTGTCTTGACCAGGAATCACATGAATGCAAAGATGATCCTAACATTGAGATTTATTTCTTTCAAATCAGTGTCAATATGGTCAGTAGCGGATCCTGATATGGGCAGAACGGGTGTTCAAGTCCTGGAATTTGTTATTTACGTGACAACACCTGAACGCAACACAGGCTCCGCTCCATAGACTGTGTGTACAGTGCTGTGCTGCGCAAGCAGCGTGTTACACACTGTCCATAACAATAACTATGCCAGGTAACAAACTGCATCGGACTCGGGTCGGGTTCGGACAGGAAAATGCAGCCCGAGCCGTGCTCTCGTGCGCTCACCTGTAAGTGCGCGTGTGTGTGTGTGTGTGTGTGCGCAATGGGACTCCACCGTGCACGATAGAGAGAGCAGAGAAGATTTGTAAAGACGACCATGTAGAGACAGAAATGACATGCTGTGGTGTAAATAAGATAAATAACATAAGGCTATTTTGTTTGTTTAATAAAAGAACAAGGTATAGACCTGTTCTATAGGAAAGGTAACCTTAAATGACTTCTGTCATGACTTCTCTTGTGATCTGGCATAATTTAGAAAACAGGGAGGTGTCTCCCAGGGTGCCATTTAGGCTAGAACCGCCATTGAATATGGTGTTCATGTACTACATTTTTAGGGGTGAGGGAAAAATCGATACATCATAGCATTGTGATATTTTTGTGTTGCAATATCGTGTCATCTGTTTCATCAGCTGTTTCCTTTTTTGGAAGCACTGTAATCAATCAAATCTAATTGAAACAATTACAAACAGAATTAAAGAACCTACGACACACTGCTCAAAGAACCTAAAAGAAAAAATCAAAACATTGCTGAAACACTGAACCCCTTGTTCACAGTTTAATTGATAGGCGCAAAGAAAAAAGATCACCTTTTCTTTATATAGACTAGTTTAAGAGTTGAATATAGTTATGACTTCTATCCTTCATCACTGAAATCAATCTTGTTAATATGTGTAAGCTGAGAGTGTGCTTTTTCATGTAGTTAAAACCTCAGCTGCTGGCACCTCATTTAAAACCGCCTGTGTGCTGTAAAGAGAGTCATATCCTCCTTTACCTAACATGCATTTATATCTTAATGGAGCACACGCACACAGAAACACACACCCACCTCTTAAATGGGACAGCATTCCTCAGGGCTTTCTCCACATCAGCTACAGTGGCCCTGGCCAGTTCAGCGACAGTACAGAGGCCTTGTGCGTACAGCGCTCTGGCTCGTGTTGCATTGAGAAGGGACACCCTGACAAGGTCGACCAGCTCCCTCTGGACTCCAAAGCTCAGTCTGGTCTGGTACTGGGACAACAGCAGCTCCATGTTGTTCCAGCCCAGACGCTTGCAGAACACTGTTACCATACCTGAAGGGATGGCAGAGAGTTCAGAGTGTTTCTGTCAGCATATAATTTAGAGTCATTGAATTCCTAATGTGTTGCTTTTTTGGTTCTGATGTAATTTGGATTTCCTTCTGTGTTTACACTGATTATTGATAATAAACACCATAATTTGTGTGATATATACTCGCACCCAGACCAACTTGTACCAAGCCACATTTAAGCAGATGCCCTCTAAGTCTGAATTACACTGGGATCTCATAAAACCTCTCACAGTAACTCGATGCAAGAAGCATGAGCACTTTACATGGCTCTAAGGGAAGCATGAAGGTGCCGAAACATCAGCTAATGGAATGAACTCTATGCTGTGTATCCGTCAGTCTAAAGTGCTCCTGCTTCTTGCATCAGGTTACTACCCTTGTTGCTGCCCTCCCCTGTTTAATGTAAAGTCTTGTGTAGAATTCAGACTTGGTATATTCTACAGTGTCCTGTGCGGCAACCCTCAGAAGCACTCAGCAACAGTCTAAACATGTACCTGCATATGTAGAAGCAGACTGCTGGAGAGACTGTAACTGCCCACGATTGCAGCTGTATTTGGATGACACTGTTCCCAGTGGCACCTCATTCACCAGATCCTGTAGCACAAGGGTGGTGAAAAACCTGCGAGGACAGAGAGTGTGAAAAGGACAAAAGCCCCATGTGATCAAAACATTTCCAAAACTTGATTTGTTGTCTGACTCTGGGGGGATAGTGCTTTGTGCCTTAGTCTCTCTTCTGTGTCACCTTTTATCCAGGGGGAACAAGGCAAAAGGTTACATGCACACTAATATTCCACTATTATTCCAAAAATTATGATATTCTGAATTTGATATGGCTGATGTTAACAGCATATTCTGTTTGTATATGTATTTGTATACAGCACTTTGGGAATAAGCGTCAACTGGGATTTTTACAGCAGTTTGCAGCAAGCAGCTTCTTGCCTATTACAGTCAGCTCTGTGTTTTGTCGTGTTTGTGTTGTAAACAATCCAACTAGCCAACAGTTTGCAAAGCTAGGGTAGGGATTCATGCCCAAAAGAGAAGCTCATATATTTGCTAAGAGGAAGAAACACACCTACTTTAAACATTACAAAAGACTTGGATATCTACAGGTTTTTGGATATGCTCAAATACTGCGACCCTGACTTTTTTTAAGAAGGTGGTCGGAGGAATGAAAGCGGAAGGCTGCGTCTGCACAGTCCAACAAGTCTGACACAAAAATCTTATTTGGATGCAAAGAAGATAAACAGCACAAGCAGCTTCAGCTGTTTCACTTTTCTATATTTTGACGTGATAAACGCCACCCTAGGGCACATTAATAGGAGTATGCACGGCTGCATGTAAAGGGGAATATTAATGGAATATTCATTTTCATCAGCCATGGTAACAGCTTAGTAGGAATATTGTCTTTTTCTGAATAAGGGCCAAAAATCATAATATTTTGTGCATGTAAACATAGTCAGTGTTGGGAATCAATGTGCATAAAGGAAAAGGACACAATGGCACAAACATCTGAATAAAAGTAATATAATCCTGAACAATAACAATCAATAAACTTGAAGTGAATATAAACAAATATAAATACCAAATATTATGTTCAGTAGCTTCTTATCACATCCATCCAAATCTTAACATTAGAAGTTTCACAAAGGCACCTTTATTGATCTTTTATTGGTAATGTAATTTTGCTCTTGTTAACATACTGGCAGTATGTGACTATAATTTAGTATTAAAGCTGCAGTTGTTAACTTTTCTGAAAAATAACATTACATCACATTACATCAACATAGAACATGAGACAGATAGTCTGAGAAAAAAATCATATTCCTCCTCCTACTCGTAGTGTTTCTAATGGCATACAGCAGTCAAACTGTCACACTAGGCAGCAGTGATCAAATATGAACCAGCATTCTGTCACTGCATTGCCATTTTCACACCTCAAATGTTTTCAGAAACATATTTTAGTGTACTGTTTAGCTGTAAAATGAGAAAGGTTGTGACCCGGCCGGTGGACGGTGCTTGGTTTTTGCTTCAACTATTCTGAACACAGCGACCAGGGTCACAAACTTTCTCATTTTACAGCTAGCAATGACTGACATGATTGACAGCAACAATAGAGACTCCTAGGCTCTGATCTGTTGTCCTCCTTCAGCCGCGATGGATTTTAGCAAATGCCATGAGGAGCACTACAAGGAGGAGGAGGAGGAACATATTTTTCACAGATCATGTGTCTCATGTTGTCCTGCGTAGATATGATGGCAGTTACAGCAAATATGACAAAGAGTTAGCTGCATCTTGTCACATGCTTTCTATTTTAATTCTCATATTTAGAATTCCATCACGAACAGAAATACACAGGAGAGAACTATCTTCAATACTCTGACATACAGTACATCTAGTTTGTGTGATTCACACTAATATGTGCATTACCGTTTATGAATAGCCATCTGTCGCCGCTGCTTCTCTGTCTTGGCGACGAGTTTGCCGCTGACAGATCGTGCGAGAAAACCTTCCTGGACGCCCACCAGCTCCGCTACTCTCTTCATTGATGATGAGAGCTGTTCCCACAGACAGAAGAACTGATACCAATCTATGGTAGTCCACTCTGCGTACAATGGGGTGATCTGAGAAGAATTTGGACATAGAATGTAAGGAGGGGACAATTAGCTTGATTTAAGGATAGAATTAAGATTTAGTTACCATTAGGCATGTATGGGTGACAGTTCAGGGATGATAGGGAGTAAATAAAGTTGCCAGAAACGTATTAAGCAAGTGATAATACAAGATATGTGTATAAAGTACCAGATAAAGAATGTGCAAGTCATTTTCCAATACAAAGCCCTTCATGGCTCGCTGGAGATCCGCAAATATTCCCAGAGCCTCAGGAGGGGAGAGGGAGGAGGAAAGGGTGGCAGCACCAAGTTGAGTTGGACAGTACCGCTCCTCTGGATATGCAAAGAATCAGAGGATGAACTGTGGTTATTGCAATGGCAAATATGGTTAAGCTTATACCCCAGCTTTTACACTTTATAATGAAATGACATGATGCATGGAAACAGAAAATGATTGCAAAGCTTGTTCCAATCTAAATTAAGTAAAAACATCTTTGTACCAGTGCTTCAATTTGTTACCAGAAGTCAATGTCAAGCAACAACAAACAGTAAAAGTGACAGTACCTTGTCCTTCCTTCTGGATGCTGATAAATTCGTTCTCCATCAGCCATTCAACGCAGGCCTCAATTGCTCCTTTGTTGGTCTCTTCGTTTGATTCTTTTTTGCTGTCAGATCTCATGCTGGCAGCCAATAGTGAGCACAATGCATATGACCTCACATCCTGTGGAGTGCTGGCTACACCTCCAACAATGATCTGCAAGTTGGGATGTTTCAGATTAGGGATATAAAAATATATCGAGGTAAACTAATCTGACCACAGCAACATCCAAAACTAAGGATGAGACAACAGTTCTTTAAAAGGGAATTAATCATGATCAATTAACGGACTGTAAGTCAATTCAATAAGAGCCAAGTTCAGTTAGATAATCAGCCATACCTCTAGGATGGCTCGCAGCATGCTGGTGGTGACGCCTTCTCCTTCCCTTCTCACCAGGCAGCTGCTGATTGGCTGAAGAGTACCCCTAAGGAGACTAATACCTTTTTGACGCTCTGCCTCCTTACACACCAGCACGCTCTCACCTGAAAGAGGACGTATGAAACTTCTCTGTGCTCGATTTTTTTCACAGAAGCTTGCTGATCAACTGAAATCACAATGAACATGTTTTTTTCTCCGTCTTCCTTCAATACCTGTAGTGTCTACTCCTTTTCTCCCCGCTCGTCCAGCCATCTGTTTGTACGTGAGCGGGTCCAACAAGTGTCCATTGAAGGTAGGGGTTCGAATGATAACCCTGCGAGCTGGAAGATTAACCCCTGATGAGAGGGTAGAGGTGGCGGCCAGGACTCTGACCATGCCCCCACGAAAAGCTCCCTCCAACACGTCACGCTCATCAAATGTCAAACCTACAGAGAAAAACTTTATCTCATTTATATACAAACAGAACGCTTCATTTGTGGCCAAGAGTAAGTTGTGCGAGTGTGTTCACCGGCGTGGTGGAAGGCCACCCCCCATGGCACCGTTCGCTGGAGGATGGGGTCTAAACCAGCTGGAGTTCGCCTCAACTGTGCTACAACATCCACTAGTCCCTCCCGATCCAGCGACACTGGCTGAGGCTCCGCTTCGCCCTGACAATCTGAAAGGATGAGACAGGAATCTAGACTTAACACAAACAGTCTTTCGAACAACCTACACATGGACTTGACCTCATGAATAAATATAGTGTTCACAAAAAGGAAATGATTTTGTACCAGCATGTCTGAGGTTGTAGAATTCTCTGGCAATGCTGTCTGCCAGTTTCTCACACCAGTTCTTCGAGGGGCAAAACAGCAGCACAGAGCGGCCCTCTCTCACAGTCTCATAGCACAAGCTCACTATGTGGTCATCATCACCCTTTATGAATGATCACATTTATCACACACACACACAGCACATGATTATATTACTGGTCTGGAGACAGTAGGCATAATTCATGAATCATGATAATAGTGCAGATATTGGATCAGAGTAACACTCTCAGTTACCTTAATGTGGAGTGCAGGAGTGAACTGCCGGACCACTGAGAGGCTCTTGTCATAGATGTTGCAGCCCACCTTGAGATGTTCCTGCAGGGGTACGGGTCTGTAGTCTGTCTGGTATAGCTCTGCACCTAGCCAGCTTGCCAGGAGGGAAAGGTTAGGCAATGTGGCACTCATACCTATGATCTGTACACCCTCAGAGAGAGACCTGCAGAGTTGAAAGAGTTGTACAGATTAACAGCAGAACTTGGACTTTGAAAGGGACAGTTCACCTCAAAATGAACAATCGATAATTTTACTCTTACCTGCAGTGCTATTTATCGGTCTGATTGTTTTGTTTTGGGTTGCTGAGTGATTGAGATAACGGCCGTAGAGATGTCTGCCTTCTCTTAAAAGTAATGGAACTGGATGGCACTCAGCTTTAGGTGCTTAAAGCACCTAAAATACATTTGAAAAACTCAACAACAATGTCTTTCCAGAAATCATGACCCGGTTACTCAAGATAATTTAAAGACTTTGCTGTGAGCAGTTTCATGAAGGAAATATTTCCTTTTGACTGAACTACACCTGCCAACTGTATCACCTCGCGGTAGGAAGCCTGCATCTACCATAGACTGTATAATATAATGAACAAACCACTGTGACGTCACTCATTGGTGTGTGTGTGGACTCCCATTTTAAAAAATTTGGCATTTTGGAGCCAGAAGTGACCATATTTGGAGGAGAGAGCTGAGCTAACTGTATTGCTAGCTGCGAGTTTGGTAAGCACGTTGCATTTACAGTTATGTAACTGTGATAATGCTAATGCTAATCTTTGCAAGTGAAAACAGGCTTGAAACCAGTAAAATAAAATGGGGGAAAAAATGGAAAAACTGAACATCCAATGCCGCTGAACAAGACTTTTTAGGGTGCCAAAACATTACAATTGCTTTCATGAACTGAAAACACACTAAAATAGGGACAGCTACAGCTAAGCCTATACTCTGTCAATGGTTACATTACCTAGCCAACGTTTATGCTGTGGTTGTGACTTGTTACCAGATGGCATAGTTGCCAGGTGTAGTTTGGTAGATAGCAAATCGTTCCTACATGAGAGTGCTCATAGCAAGGTCTGTGGATTATCTTGAGTAACTGGGTCATGATTTCTGGAAAGAGACATTACTGTTGAGTTTTTGGCACTTTGAGCACAACAAGCCGAGCTCAGTCTAGTTCTGTTATATTCCACAAAGCAGACTTCTCTACGGCTGATATCTCAAACACTGCAGCTCATAACAAAACAGTCTTGATTGATGAACAACAATACAAGTAAAAGGAGGTATTTTCATTTTGTGGTGAACTGTCCCTTTAAACACTGTAGCTGTTACACAAGACAAGAGTATACCGATTAATGGACACGAACCCAGTGGTGTTCTGCTTCTGCGCAATGTAGCGGATTTTGGTAAGGAGCAGTTCTAGTAGGTATCCTCTTCCAGAATCTCCAACCATATGTAACTCATCCACCACCACCATACCTAGCAGCACAAAAATAACACACTTCTCAAACTGATACTCTGTTATATCCTCACGAAGACACACAGTTATCACTGGCATGTTACCTAGTAGGCCCATATTGTCCTCCTCAATGAGTCTGTTAATGAGAGAATTGGCTTTTTCTATGGTGCAAACAGCCACATCGAGTGCTGTGAACCCTCCAGCAGCCGAGGTGCTGCCCATATATCCCTCCACACGAACTCCTGCCTCTTCAAATACACTCTACAGGGTCACAGAGATGGAGATGTATACACACAGACACACACAGGGGGGCAACACAATGTCCATAACAACATGCATGTAACTTTATGTCCTCCTCTCCCTCACCTGAAGGTAGTGCATCTTCTCTTTGGCCACAGAGACAAACGGCAGAATGAAGAGAGCTTTTCTTTTAGTCTCCAACACACGCTTCAACATCAGCAGCTCTGACACCAGAGTTTTTCCAGCACTAGTGGGGGCTGAAAGAGAAGAAATGTAAAGCAGAAAATGACCCTAACAGTGACTCACTCTGAAAATCACTTTGTAGAGAGGTGTTTGGATCTTACCAGAGTACACCAGGTTACCTCCCTGCAGCACCTGCCCAACCGTGAGGCACTGAGCTTGCCATTCGAACATGTGAGTGACTCCATGTTTCTGGTAGCGCTCCAGGACAGGTTTTGGTAAGCCCCAACTGCATAACAGCAACTTTTCAGCTTGTCCCGCAGGAGCACACAAGGCAATGCCTACAGCAGGAAAAAACTACCTTCACATGTGCTATTGAATAAAACTGGTGGCAGGAGACTGTGACTGGACAAGAGATACGCTCACACAAGGTGCAAGGCTTGAATACCAGACAGGAATAGTGACCAACAGCCCCAGGGCCCTCAAAATTTAAAGACTTTAATTATTTCAGTTTTGTTCTCATATGCTGAAAATTCCAAAACTAAATTTTAAATTAATTACCAAATAGTATTTCTGCACCCAAGCTGCTTTTCAGTGTAGAAAACAGTATGCAAAGCACAGACTGAGAGGACAGAGGGCCCCTGCAGCCCATTTTTGCCCCAGGGCATCCTAGCAGGTTAATCAAACCATGACAAGGTGTCAAAGGAATCAACAACACAGACAAACAAGACCAACTGCAGGAAGTATCAACCTTAAAGAAGGATTTATGATTGTACTTCACCTGGCTGAGGTGAAGTGTCATTGAGAGTACTGACGTCTAAGCCAGTGGGGACTGTGAGCACAGAGGCGGAGTGATTCTGTAATGAATGCTGGAGTTTGGCCCTCTTCATGGCCGCTGCGAGGTGCGTGGGGCTGAACAAGATGTAGTCCCTGGATACATCCTGAGGTGGATCAGCATTCATATTTGACACACTTTTGTCTTTGCTACGAGGAGAGCTTTTTCTTTTGGATGGAAGTGTCTGCCTTCTGAAACACACAAAGTAAAAAAAAGACAACTTGAGAGGCGGATAAGCGAGACAAAAGAAAAACTGGGCGGTAATGTGTAAGTTAAGACTCACTTGGTCGAGCTGCCTACTTGCTGACAATTTTTTATTTCTTTACAGGATAGCCCATTGATGAAGGCCGAAGCTTGTGATGGCTGGATGTTCTCTGAGCCCCTCTGAGCGTGCTCCGCTTCCTCAGAGTCCTCACTGAAGAGAAGTCTCTGTGCAAGGTCTTTGCAGTCAGCACTCCATCCTGGTCTCTTACAATCATCACTACGCCCACGGACTCCCTGCTTGGTGCTGGGTGCTCTGTGGGGTCCTTGGCCTGTGAGCTGAGGTGCTCTGTCACTCTTAATCTTATTGGCTGGTGCAAGAGCCCGTGAGGGAGCAAAGGCAGCTGATGATGATGATGATGGCTCTTCCTGTGCATGTCTATTTACTGTTGTTGGGCAGGCATTGTTAGCTGCAGGCTTCACAGGATCTATAACATCCAGCATCTGCAGCATTTCCTCATCAAGAGCTAATGTGGATTCTCCCAGTGGAAAAACTGCTCCTCCGTCCTAAAAATGGTGATTAATACATGTCATTTGTGATCTGTAGATGGAAGAGAACCACAGAAACACAGTATGAGGAAAACTCCCTCCCAATACTCACCATGTGGCTGTTTATGTTTGTTTTGCCTGGTATGTGAAGGGGTTTCTGCAACAGCCTGTCTCCGTCTGGTGGTTCATCAGGAGCCTGGAAACTGCACTCAGAGAAAGGTTTGATCACCACAACGTTCACCCATAGAAATGACACGAAGGTTGGAAGATGTCTCTGGGCAACAGCAGAAATCTGGACCTGATTCTTATAAATCAACCAGCAGCACTAGACTCGAAAAAGACTGTGACATAAACTTACCTTTTTTTCTTCTTGATCTGGTGCTGCCCCATGTAGCTTTTCTTTTTCAGTGGAGGACCCGAGGTGCTCATACTGAGGATGTTGTACTGTTTCTGACAAACGCGTGAGTAAGTTGATGTTCATTAGAATAACAACGGTTTGACTCCTGACACGAGTTTATAAACTATATTAAACCGTTTGTATCAAAGATGAGGTGGCGGCACAGCGAAAACAAACGCCGCCGTATTGTTAGTTATTTTGGTTGCTGAGTATAAACATTTTTATCCCGTTCAGCAGCAGCGTGAAATCAAAAAGTCCGCCGCAGCGCCGCGCTGGTGCTCAACAAAAACAGTCCGACGGAACACAGGCTCGAAAACAAGGGTTCCCGTGCACTACCACTACTACCGCTACTGCTACTTTTAATAATACTTTCAGTAATAGGCCATTGAACAGTCCTTCGATTAAATGTTTGGATGAATCACATGTGTATGTTTATAGTTCAATAAAAGAATAGTAAACATTCCCTTGATGCTCTGAGGGCTGTGTAATGGGATGAATAGCCAAGTGATTTTATAAAGTGAATGAAAAATAAAAATTGGCCATATCATCAATTATAAAATATATGGACAAATAGACCATAGTTTACACATTACTCGTAGCAAAAAAAGATGGATAAATAGAGTTCGTCAGCTGACAATAGTGTGGATCCAATATTTTTTTAACTGTCTGTGGTATAAATAAAGCCAGTGAGTTAACTACAAAGAAAAATGCAGTTTTTAAACGGCCTGTGTTTCAATATAATAGAGATTCTGAATTGCAAATCATAATTATAACAAAGTTTATTAGGGAATGTTCTTTACTTATCAGAGGAGGGGGTGGTTGGGGTGTAACTTTTTTTCTTTTTGACCCTCCCACATGCTACAAATATTTTTTTCTTGGGCCTCCCTGAGTAGCTTGGGGAAAATGCAGGAACCTCCCTCCACCATAAATCAGTTGTTAGATTTGTTAGATAAAAAAAAAATGTTGAATGATGATGTTTGAAAGCAAACCCACTGGTTTGAAAGGCATGTGTTCTTTAAAAATTGTCCCAATTTTGCACCACCCCGTCCGCCATCATAAGTAATGAACAGTCCCTTACTGTCAGCAAAAATTCTGATAAATTCAATTAATTAACTATAAATAGTAACATCAATGAATAAATGCAGTTTATGAATTGTGAGTAAGCTGCAGTGATAACTACAGATTTTGAAATGTGAAAAAATGCAATGATTAAATGAGTTCATTACTGTTAGCAATAAAATATTCTGAATGAACTCTAACATCTGTGGACAAATGCAGTTTATGAATTGTCGGTAGTAAACTGCATTGATAAATACGGTTTACAATCTGTGGCTGAGTGGATGCATGTGGGCGGGGCTTGCGTCTCTGTCTCGGGGTGTAGGGCGTGAGCGAGCGGCTGGTGGGCGCGCCCGCTGCGACGTTGCGGAGGCTTCAAGATGGCGGAAGCCCTGACAACTCAGGAGCAGCTGGTAAGGGTGTCTTTACGGATTTTTTCCTCATAACCCCATCACTTTCTACGTGTTCACATGTCACCTTCAGTCTCTTCTCTAACCGGCGGTTTTTTTCATATATTTTGTCACGGTGATTGTACTTGGAAACGATGTGGTGTAGTAAACAGCCCTGGCCCGTTCGTACTCTCCTGAGCCGACTGACTCCGGTGTGACTGACAGCAGTTAGCATGTGTGTTAGCATGATGGCGTTTGCTAGTAGTAGTAGGGACCACTTAACCGGCAGTGTACCAGGAATACTCGCTCCGCTGATAACCTAGCTTTACATGGACCACATAGAAATCTTCATATCGCGAATGTTAACAAACGATACTTCGTTACCAATGGTTTGCCACATACATGTGGCTCGTAGTATCTTAAACGCTATCGTTAGCCATCCAGCTGCCACATGTAACCTAGCCGCTGGCTAATGCTAATAGCTATTGTTGACTTGCAGGGAATTTCCTCGACAGCTATCTTGCTAGACGTAAAAAATCACGTTGGACCGAGTGTGAAGGTTAAAAATGACCAAACACTGAATGCTTTAAGTGTTGGTTGTCATAATGTTCCATGACACAGGCAGACCAAGATCATGACTCTCATCGTACAGCGCGAGTGTTTGCTGTGAGCCAACTAGCTCGCTGTGTCCTGCCTATCAGATTTACGGTCGCGAATTCACAGAAGTGATCCTCCGGTTCCTAGCATTGTTGTTGCCATCACTTTCTAGTAAAGGGGGTGGGCCTGACTTTGATGGCAAACATCAAATGTCACGCAGCAATTCTGGTGACAGTTTCATTTCATGCTACGTGTTTTATCTTTATCAAGCATTCTCAAGGTTATCTGATCTGTAAGCGGGGCATGCTTGTGCTGCTCTCCAGATATGCCGATTTGTTTATTCATTGCCATCATCACTTTACCAGATCTAGTAACGCCACTCGATTAACCGCTGCGAGCACACTTGCTGTTCAAAATCTTTGTAGTTTTAGCTCGGTGGTGAAGTCAACGACTTGTTGCCTTTCCTTGGGGTAACGTTAGCCCCACCGAGGCTAGGCGACCATCCCGGTGCTGGTGTTCAGCTACTGGTGGTAGCATACAGTGTATCCAAAGGGTGTGATTTAAAGGTACCTTCTGTGACTTGTGCCCCAAATCCGAAAGGTTTATTTCAACTAACTGTTGGCCAATTGCAAACACGTCTTGGCAACACCAACAGTGATTTGGGGGGGGGGTTATAAAAGTACCTTTAAATTACACATTACTTGATTGAAAAATGGTGAATGATGACACAACCTAACTTAGAACTGAATGCCAACTTGAGGGGTGTCAAGGGCAGTAGATAGTACATTCTGATGCAATCCTGTGTCTGATTCGATCCCTTTCTTCTCTTAACATGATCGAAATGTCAGGACCAGGTGAGGGTTTCTCGAACATGGGTGTGTATTCGCAACATCAATGTGTCCAGTCACAGCATTGCGCTTAGTCGGCTCAGAAGTCTTTTTAAGTCCAGGTGTTGTCACTTGATAAACAACTGAATATACATTATTTTTTGTAGACTCATTGTTGCACTGACAGCATGATCCCACACATGCATGTCAGGGTCTTCCATAGTGTAACAATGCGGGGTTGTGCCACCTCTGCTGACATCTTCAAAAATTACATATTTCCCATTGTTGTTAATAAATTACTAGTAATCGAGTCTATCGAGTTGTTCCAATTCCAATATCAGAAAAACGTCCAGTACTGCCTAAAATGCTGGTTTGGGCAATGGCAAGTACGTGATTTAATGCATCAGTCCAATACCACATGAGTTATTAATAAACGTTAAAGTAGTTTCGCACCCAGATAAAACAACGGTTTTCCTGGAAGTGGAAACCAGTTATTCTTCGCTACTCTGAAACAGCAGCCTACACAGTAAGTTGTGCTTTGCAGCCACTGGAAACTACTGTTTTTGAGAGTGGTAAAGAAGAATTGATTTCTGGGAAAAGTGTTACATTAGACGTTAGCAAAATGCCAGAAATTTGGCAATGTGTTACACTGCTTAAAATAAAGATCAGTGGCAGTCTCCATATTTATTTGTTCATGTTTTACATGGGTTTTAACCTGAGCCATGCCATACAACAATGGGAGCAATCATTTCACATCTATATAGAGTTAGTAGTATACAGCTGTTCACTCTTGTTGTTGTTGTTGTTGTTCTTGTAACCGAATGATATTGGATCAGTACACAAGTTTAGGTATTGGATTCTATATCAGGAAAGAAAAATGGTACTGGAACATCTCTAACATATTAAAAAATAACATTCAGGTAAAAAAGGAACTGGAGTGCTGTTTATTTCACACTGCAAATGCGATGCATTTAATGAGTGTGTCTGTGTTTTGCCGTCATCTAATGACAAAACTGATCATGAGACAAGATGCATCACAGTCTGGGTGCATCTTGTTACCACATCTGCAAAACAATTCATAGAGAAACCCTATGTACGGATGAATATTTCACGTGACATCTGCTTTCTTCTTCTTCGTCCTATGAGAGGGTAGATTCAAATTTTGTACATAGCCAATCAGTTAATCTGAAGTGCCCATCATAGACTCTCCTTGTACTGGTTACATTTTTGGAGGACAGATGCAGCTTACTTGAGTGACAACAAGCTGACTGTTGTCTCCAGGCATTTGAGTGCTCTCATCCTCGGCATCTTCCAGGGGCACAGCCTGCTGCTGCCTGCCATCTGTATCACACATTTTTGTAACTTTGGCAGGGAAAGAGCTACAAAGCTGAGGGGGCTGACAGACTCATGCATTCTCTTTGTCATGTCAGTTGTCATCTTCTTTCTGTCATCTTTTTTTCTTCGCTATCGCTCTACTCCCTAAATTCCAAGTCTTTGATGTTTATTTCAGCAGTTTCTCCTCCTCTGGGTATTCCCCTTCTGCGCAGACTTCTTTTGCTTTCATCTCACCTCTCACACCTACAACCTCACCCCTTTTCTTCCATCTCCTCTCTCATGTTTGTCTCAGGCTGTGGAGGAGTTCCTGGGTGAGGTGCGTAGCAGGGAGCAGCCTCACAGCGCTGGGCTCGTGTCCCAACCAACAGCTGTAAAGTTTCTTATGGCCCGCAAGTTTGACGTCTCCAGAGCCATCGACCTCTTCCAAGCATACAAGGTACAGCAGTGCTTTGATTGGCGACAAAACTGAGATGACTATTCACTTTCTCTATCATCATGACACCGTAGGTCTTAAGTGGGGCTAAAAGATCTGGGGAAGATGTTCAATTGCAAGTTTTCTGACACAACCTTTTCCTAATATTGTGATTTGAATTGTGAAATATTTCTTTAAGTTTGTTTGGTGATGTAAACAGTATTAAATTGATAAGTTGGTATCAATTATCACAAATGTTGCTTGTTTGTAAATGAATTGTCTCGCATAGCCAGACCTGTCTCATGCTATTACTGGGCTGGAGAACGGTCTGGCTGAACACATCACCATTCTGCACTAGGGATGCATGATACTGGATTTTTTGCCGATATCCAATATGTCAATATATAACAACTCATTTGCCCAATAACAGATACCCAGTTTTAGTGATCATCAGGTCTCTTCTGTAGTGGAATTAACATCATATTATGCATGCATACACTTGTCGTGATGGCCCACCAGCAGATGGAGATTGTATTGTATGTAATATTCATTCATTGTGCAAAATAAGAAAAAGCACGTTGGCCAGTTCTGATAGAATATTGGCTGATACCAATGATATTATTGTGCATCCCTATTCTGTACAAAGGAAATAAACAACTGAAACAACTGCCTTGGGAGGATGCATAAATGATTAAATGAATAGTGTCTGGAGGGAACTTGTTTTGGCGAAAAGGTGATTGCAGCCATTAAAATGGTAAAATCCCCTTTAACAAAAATACCACATTAATGAAAAAAGTTTTAACGTATAGGTTGCTTGCTCAGACATTTTTGTTGCGTCACACACAGCATTTAAACAAAGTTTGGATATAGATTTGGCTATGTGAGAATAGTTTTACACAGCGACCAGGGTTTTGAAAACAGTAACACACAGAAAGCATGTTACTGTCTGAGATAGACAGCCCATAGTCTACATCCTGTGAGCCAGACCAGTAAATGAAAGGAATGAGATAATTTGATGTGGTTGCTTGCTGCTGTTAAGTGTTTGCTGACAGTGTAAAAGTTTTGATATCTGACTGACAACCCTCAATGACATGTTGACAGCTCTCCACTGTAGCAGCAAACAAGTCGTAAACCATGTCCTGTTACAACAGGTTGTTATTCGGCTCTGAATAACAATGTTTTATTCAAAACTGAATAGCAGCATGCTGTGCTGTGCATGTGGGGAAGTTAGACCACTGAGGCTTCACTGCAGATGTATACAAGAGGGGGGAAAACATATCACAAACACCCATAAAATCTAATTAGTATAACACTACAGAATCCCAGCAACAAACACAACCCTTTTCTCAATAATGTGTCAAGATATGCTGAGATGTTTTGAGGCTACACTTTGTAGTGTTGTATGTATCCACCTTATTCTTAGCCACCATGATACCTTGCGTGAATTATGTGTGTAACTTCCGGCATTGAACCCAAACCGGTGATTTCCAGTGGTAACAGTTTGTTTAAAGTACTCTATTCTTTCCAAGAACAATTTTCTAATGTAGGTTGAGAATGAAGTCACACGAGTAAAGACAGGGATATCATGTACTGACGCTGAGTGATGAACCTGTCAGTCTAGGTGTCACTCTCTTCTGCAAATTCTGATTTAATACTTTTTCTCTATGTCTCGTGAAACTCTTGTGGTTTCATTTCTCATATCAATGGTACCTTTGACAACAGGAACAATCCCTTTTTGTTCTGGTTACATGTTTAACACATGGTTGCTGAAGACAAAAATTTAGCTTAGACTGGTTGTTAGTCGTTACAGACACGGACAGAGCGACAGGTACCAGAGCTGCGCAAAGACATTTCAGAGAATGATAAGTTAACATTAGCTAATATTTGATTTAAAAAAAAAAAATCAGTATTTGCTTAACTGAAGGCAAATTACTCCCTAAAAGAACCAGCCTTGCCGGTTAGGCACCAAGAGTTGCCACTGGGACGAACAATAGACAGTCTAATGGACTAACTAGCTTACTGCTACTTCCACTATCTCGTTGGGAGTTGTGCACATAATCATTTCTACAGTAGTGCCCTCAGAAATAAGGTGGATAAGGGGGATCAAAATGACATGAAACCATAGAAATAGCATGTCATTCCATTGCTTTTTCTGTGCATGAACCTTAAAGGTACAATCCACAACAAAGCACAAAAGTGTTGTCTGCCACTAACATTTGGTTTACAGCAGCAGACTATGACATTCAATAAGATGTCCTTTTTGATGCTGTTTTACATACTGTTTTAGCTGCAAGTTAATGTTTTTCCCTTCCCTCTTGTCTCTGCATCATGTATAAAAATTAGAACACAAGAATCAAAGAGGGCATCATCAACATCAACCCTGACGAGGAGCCACTACGCTCTGAGTTGCTGAGCGGCAAATTCACAGTCCTGGTGAGTACTAAAGCAATTGTGAGCCACACTTTGGGATACAGGCTACACAGAAAATGTTGGTCATTTAAAAAGAGTTTTGTGTGTACATGCATGTCACTCTGCACGTATATGCTAGCTTCTGTGTCCCTTTATGAATAGAGATGAAGTAACAGATGCAACTGTGCATGTCCATAGTCAGATCTGCCCTTCTCACACATTGTATACAATGAAAGTACAATGACTTTGCATTGATGTATATGATAACCCGCTAATTTCCTACCAGCCTGGCCGTGATGCAAAGGGTGCCGCTCTAGCGCTCTTCACTGCCCGTCTCCATCGGCCAGACGTCACCACCCACAAAGCTGTGCTGCAGGCCATCATCTATCAGCTGGACAAAGCCATAGAGAGGTGATGTCCTAATACATACAACTTCATTTTTGCACCCTGTTGTTGTAGTATGGAGTATTGCCTTATTTTAAGTTTCTCTCAGTTATTTTTCATAAATGTATATGTATATCTTATAGCAAACTTCTTCTGACCCTCTTCCTCTGCTTTTAATTTGAAAATTTTGTTCACTTCTCCCCAGTATACAAACTCAAAGAGACGGACTCATATTTATCTACGACATGACCAACTCCAGCTATGGCAACTTTGACTATGAACTCTGTGTCAAGATCCTCAATTTGCTCAAGGTAAATAAATATACAGGAATATCCTCCATTGCTCTTAATTGCTTGCCTTTAAGTTTTTGGTGTCAAAACTGTGTCTCTGAAATTAAAAAAATCCTCTTCATCATTTTCTCTGTCTGATGTTTATATTTTCCAGGGGGCGTTTCCAGCTCGTCTAAAATGTGTCTTCATTGTGTCATCGCCTCTTTGGTTTCGTGCACCTTTTGCGGTCCTTCGCCTATTTGTGCGCGAGAAGCTGAGAGAACGGGTACGTACATCTGTTTTCAGTTGTGAAATGTAGGGATTGTGAAATTGGGGGCTATACGATGTTTTTTTGTTGTTGTTTATTTTGTTTTTGTTGTTACTTATTCCCGCCATTGTGCCAGGAAAAAAACTTCATATTTCAAAATAATGTGAACTGTGTTTAAATCATTAAAGGGGAACTAATGGTTTTTTTCAACCTGGGCCCTATTTTCCGATCTACTTTTGTCTAAATGAGTGATAGGATGTTCAGTATTTGACATTTCTCCAGTACGAAGCTAGGGCTGACCTGCCTGCAGCCTGTGAGTGTGCGCTATATTAAATAACAGGGCACTCAGACAACGTCAAACAACGTCAAAATACGTCCACTAAAAGTGCATTTTTATCATAATTATCAGACAACATAACGGAAAGGAGAAATGAACGTCTGTGTTTACCTTTAGCTGGATTCAGACTCCTCGTCTGCTCTTTAGTTTCAATGAGCTCTGCGTCCGTGTACTCTGTGTTCAAATAAATACGGCGGTCATCAAATTCAAATGGATCATCAGCCATGACTACTGCAAACAGAGGCCCAATTCCAGTCGGATCTCTTACAGACTCACTGACTTAGAGGCGCGTTCTTGTGAAGTGCATGAGTGTGTGAGGGCTGTCCCATTGTCAGATCGTCAAGTCAGTGAGTGAGCCCTTTATGCCCCCTTACCGTAGGTCAGCATCAATGCGGACCACAGTTCATAGTTCAAATATAGGGGTTGCCCTCGGAACACCGGAAGTATTAAAAAAATGTAAACAAATAAACACGGTCGGCAGATCTGCAAATGGTTACGGTGTATACATATATATAAGATAGATATCACTATATCACTTACAGCACTTTTGATGCTAGTTTAGAAAAAACATGCATGTGGTAAAAACACAGTAAATTCATTATTTTAAACATAGGCTACCTCTTGCCCATATTGCAACGCAAGTGCTTGGATAAGGATTGACTGATCAGGGAGTCTATCCCTCACACGCCTTGTGCGTGCTGACAATAACTGATAGATGATCACGCCATGAGCCGCCAGTGTCAACAACATTTTGTAGAGAGGGGGATAAGTGCTGTGCCATTCCTATTTATAGCATCCGGAGCCCTTTCAGACTCTCACACTCAATCACTTACAGCTGATGTCAGTTAAGTCAGTGAGGGTTCAGGGCTTGAGTCTTTAGGGGCCGGATTGGAATTGGGCCAGAGTAACTCCTCACGTTTGTAAGGTCACTCCAGCGGTAACTTCCTGCAATAACTCAAATCTCATGAGACGTGAGATTTCAGAGCCAGACTTTCACTCTCTGAGTGAGTGTTTTGACTTGCCACAACAAACATGTCTGAATTTTTACCCGATTTTGACCAACTGGATCTGGATGGACCGAATTTATGTGAACACGGAGTACACGGACGTACACGGATGCAGAGCTCATTGAAACTGAAGAGCGGAGGAGGAGAGAGAGGAAGCAGTGTTACTTCGGTCAGAATCAGAAAAAAACAATTGGGTGCTTGTCGGTGAAGATTCTCAGTCATCCAGGTCATGGTAAATGTAAGTGCTATATCATAGGCAAACTGAACATTTCTTGAAGACGTTTCGCCTCTCATCCAAGAAGCTTCTTCAGTTCTAAATGACTGGTATGAATTGGGTGCTTCCGCTGACATGTTGATAGTGAGTTTACTGTGTTCTTTCGTACTGAAGGAATCCTGGGGAAGATCTCTGTTCTTCCCAGAGATGTTTTCTGTCGTCCCCAGGATGACCGTACGCAATTAGTCTCAAGCCCTGCAGCCTGAGCAAAATGAATGTGGCACAACAGAAAAACATTGGCCACTGCCATCGGTGAATGTCCTCTTATTTGCTGATAGGCTGCTGGCAGTAAACAAGGCGGATATCAGCCGATACCAATAATCAGCTGATAAATATGTGCATCCCTAGTGTTGTGTCGTAGTGTGTAAGATGTTTGGCTTTCGTTGGTCATTTGAACTGTTTTTTCTTTCTTCTCCATTCGCCAGGTGTGCACAGTGAAAGCTCACGAGTTGGCCAGTCACATCCCAGTCTCCTCCCTCCCTGAACACCTGGGTGGGACATCCCAGTATAGCCACGTGGCTTGGATCCAGTCCTGTGTTAACACACACACAAACACTGTTCAGGGTGACACACAAGAACACGACACACACGACTGTGTGGGAAGCCTGCTGCGCTCCTACAGCTTAGAGTGCAGCAACACAAGCGCAGGCGCTACACTGTCCCACACCCATATAAACACACAGTTAGGTTCCGAGCTAGGCGTGGCTAACTCAAACTGCTACGATGATAGCAATGCTAACCCACACAATCACTGCGGTGTGGCAGAGGGCAGGACTCGAGGCCAAGGACAGTACCAGCAGAGCCCCCAGTCTGCTGCAAACAGGCCACAGGGGAACCACCAACACTGGAACGGCTCGGCAGTGAGCGGGGCCAACATGGTCGTTAGTGGCTCGAGCCCCAATGCTAACATGAATGGTCGTGGCCGCCAAGCCCCTCCCCAGTCAGACACGCCCCCTGACACACCACTTTCCCAGAAAGGTGATGGGGATGCAGTCGACGGAAAGACAACAGACTCTGCCCACATGTCTCAGAATGACGACGTAAAGGAGGAAGAGGAGGAGGAGGAGGAGGAGGATGGCGAGGGAGAGGAAGGGGTGCCTCCATTGCCTCAGAAATCTTTGCCCCGCCCTCCCCACCAGCCCTCCTCCCAGTCCCCGCCCCTCTCTTCATCATGGGGTCCCGATGATGAGGATAGCTGCATGGAGGTGTCTGTTCACATGCCAGAGCAGGGAGGCATGACTGTGCATGATCTGGTGGAACATGTGAAGAGAAAGAAGAAAAAGGGGATTTACCAGGAGTATGAGGAAATCCGGAAGGAGCCACCAGCAGGCACCTTTGACTACTCCAAGTAAGAGAGTTTCTTTTTATCCCTCAGTGTGCCTCTGTCTCTCTGCCAGTTTCTTCCTTTATTTTCAGTTTCTCTGTACTAAGGTGAAGGAAAATGACGACACATCAGCCCACTATTTGAATCTGTCAATATTTCTGTAAATATTTCACATTGTAGTCAATTCTGCCATTCCAGAAAACTGTCCAATCAGATAAAGAACAGGTACAGTGATGTTCTCTGCCTGGACCAGTCACGAGTGCGACTCTGCCAGCTCTGTGATGACGAGGACGAGGTAATGATAAAAACATTGCATTTCACTTCTCTCCCTCTTTCTCTTGTTTTAATGAATAATTTCATTCACAAATGTTCTCTAAAAGTTACTACTTTGTAGATGAAAGATGATGTTATGAATGTTTGCTGCCAACATCAGTCATAGAGGCCTCTGTTCCACCCTCTCATAAGAAGTATGTACTGGTTACGTTTTAGAGAATATAATGTTATATATTGCATGCATTTAGTTGAGTCATTGGTGGAGGGCGCTGAGATGATTGTAAAAGATTGGCTGGAGACATAAATGTGGGAGATGGAAGTTGTATTAGCAGTTAAATTTCAACACTAACACTGGTGTGACAACTTTGGGGTCTATTCTTTGTGATGTCTTCACCTGTTCTCATCTAACGGGTCTGGTGTGTGTGACTGGAAAGTGAAATGCTTGGCAATGTCATATGCTGTGAGTTTTATGTTGTTAAAAGGAAAGGCCTGCTTTTGGCAAGGTGGGTCTTATTTTTGTAAAATGAGCACAATGTTGTCATAAGTGATGCTAAAATTGCCAAAACTATGAACATAAGTCCAGGTTGTAAAAAAAAAAAACCTCAGACAAAATAAAAAGGTGGTATGACTTTGGAACAAATGTTGGTATTGGCAACAAGATGAATCTCAGGAACTGGAGAAACTTAATATTGTCTGAGTGGATTCATATTGTGTATAAGTTAACATTGCTGTGACACTCCAGTCTCCAGATTTTACTATTCATTGCAACTGAGTGACTGGCCTTAAAATAGGCCAATAGTCATGTTCAGTGTCCTCCTACAGGAGGCAGTAGATCCTAACCCATACCAGTAAGTCTCATACTGTTTTCTTCTGTGTGTTTTGCAGACATCAGATTACATTAATGCCAGTTTCATGGATGGGTACAAGAGGAATAATGCCTACATCGCAACTCAGGGTGAGCAGCTGTTGACACAACCTACGCTCCTACTTATAATAATATTTATAAAGTCCATTGCACCTTTTCTGCTCTAAGGTAACGACTAATTTCCCTGATGTTTAAATTGAAGTTTGAAACCTAGACTAGTTAACTAGTGTAAAATCAAAAAAACAATCAAAGTTTAGCACAGTTTCATCTACAAATTGTTTCAAATCTGACAATATAAACATTTTAAATGGGTCCAAATGTATTTGATGTTGCAATGTTTGTTAATGTAGCAGCTGATAAGGAAACTATAAAAGAAGGAAAGGACAAGACATCAGTGACAGAGTTCAAATTTTGCAGTGGAGCCAGGGTTTGGTGCCAGTTCTGTTGAAGTCAATGGGGTGGGCAACCCATCATGTTATCCTTCCACAGGATTAAGAAAAACACACAGTACATGATGCTGACTGACTTTTTTTTGTCATTGGTTTCCAAACAGATCATGACTCTGTCCATCAGCTACATAAAGCTCAACTCAAGCCCCTGTTTGATCCAAACTACATAACAGTACATGACCAAACAGGGCAGGTCTGACAGTTATATGAAGTTATAACCAGATCAAATTATTAATGACTGTGATTATTATTCTGGCTGGACTCAAGAGTTAGGTAAATATCTGCCAAACTAGGACTTGACCGTATACTTCAGTGATTAACATTCACACTAACGTTAGTCAGCTAATTTTAGCCTTTATTATGAGCTAGCACACACACTAGTCATAACAACGATGAAGATTGAGAGGTTGTAACATTTGCTTGCACTCACCAACACTGCAGCTCTTTGTCTATTTTAGCAAGGATTATTTCTTAGTGACGTTTACCATTTTTTCTCCAAATAGATGTTGGTGGTCTGCTGGCTAGCATTAGCTAAACAAAATGCAAATGCTAACTTAGTTTATTGACAAACAAAGCAACATGTACCGTTACGTGATTAAAGTCCAGATTTATAGTAATTTGACGATTTGTCCCATCTTCTGATTATATTAGGAAACATTATAGGGCTGACTAATGTTAGCCTTCCTGGATATTAATAAATATCAATAACCGATTCAAGGTTGATTAGTTATTGATAATCAGATACATGTAGCCTACAATACTACCTGCTAACAGCAGCTCCAACAGGGGCTTGAGTTGAGTTGTATGCAGCTGATGGACAGAGCCATGATCTGTGTGTAGACCAATAACAAGGAAATCAAAGGTGCCCATTTAAACAAAACGTGTCAGTCAGCGTCATGTGGTGTGTGTGTGTGTTTTTTAAAGGCAAAACAACAAAGATATGATTGGCTAAAGTGTGATTTGTCGTGCCAGCTTTATTAACTAAAATAAAACTTGCACCACAGTCTGGATTCAATCCAAAATTCAAACGCTGCCACTGACATCATTTCCTTTCCTTCTTATATAGTTTCCTTGGTAGCTGACAGGAAGTAGACAGGGATCAGAGCTGTTGCCCTAGCAACAAAATAACAATGATACCGTCCGTAAGACTAAACATAGGCCAAAAAAACATTGCATGTATTTTAAGAGCTATTTGAAATCAATAATCACATTTTTTAGAAACCAAATCATGTTTAAAATGCAGCTGAAATGTGTAGCACTTGCACCGCGCATTATGAACACTGCACAGTATCGTACAAAAAATGACAGCAACTCACAAAATAAAATTTGAATAATAGCTTATTATTCAGGCCACTGTGTGTTTAATGTCCAGACTTATCAATACTCAGAAACACAGTCACTCACGTGGTATCTCTCATGCATGAGTGTGCACACCAATTGGCAAACACATCCAGTCTTCTCAGGATCCCCCAACATCCAACCAGCGCAAGTGTGTGTGAGGACTTGGACATACTTTGTGATCAGAGATTTTGATCCTCCCATTGTCCTCTTGTTATCTCAGTAATTGGTTTAAACAACAAGTATTCCTGCTGCTGACTAGCAAGGGTAGCAACGTTTGATCAACTAGTCGACTAATTACACACAGGCCTATTTCAGAACCTTCTCAGTCACCCTCGCCTCCAATAGAATACGATTTGGTGTTCCCATGACCTTATAGACTTTTCTGTCCTTCAGGTCCTTTGCCAAAAACTTTTGGTGACTTCTGGCGCATGGTGTGGGAACAGATGGTACTTATCATTGTCATGACCACCAGGTAAGACTCCTGCTACATCTGAGTTTTGAAATGTGTTAGAGATTTACAAAGGGTGTTTGTATACAGAAGTGGTTGTCCAAGTAGCAACTTGTCCTCAATGGGCTGATGATTAAAAAGATGTTTACCTCTGTGTGTCTCAGGGTGGTTGAGCGCGGGAGGGTCAAGTGCGGTCAGTACTGGCCTCTTGAGGAGGGCAGGACTGAGCAGTACGGATACTTCTTAGTTAGGAACACACACATCCAGGTGTTTCAGGACTTCAAACTCTCCCATCTTGAACTTTACAATACACAGGTAAGTCACACTGACTGCACTGGCACTTAAAAATCTTAAACTAAGTCTGTTAATTTGAGGTAATCAAATGTTCTTCTCTAATATCTTCAATGTAAGGTATTTTTAATGGCTTCAGAGGTGTTGAATTTTTTAATAAAAGAGAACTTGATATGACATTGCTGACTCCAGATTGAGTGTTTGCTTTGTCAGTGGAATCTTTTCCATGTTTAAGGTATCACTGTTTCATGTAATTCGATGATCATGCTTGGCATATTGGCCCACATTCTTGTACATGCCATTTCAAAAGAAATAATCTGATATCTTTCTGTTTTCTTCTCTGAACCTTGTGACCTTTGATCAGTCTGGAGAGAGACGGGAGGTGTACCACTACCTCTATGTCAGCTGGCCAGACTTCGGAGTACCCAAAAGTGCTTCTGCAATGTTGGACTTTCGTGAGCATGTACTTCAGAAGAGGGAGGCTGCAGTCCGAAGCCTGGGCTCTAGTTGGACGGGGCCACCAGGGGGCCCCCCTGTGGTTGTGCACTGCAGTGCAGGCATTGGTCGCACAGGTAAACGCTTGCACCATTGTGCAGTTCAAATACTTTTGCAATACATTTAGTGGCCACTTCATTTGATATACTGCTGTGTTTATACAAATACACAGTCCTTTCAGTTATGTGGCTTTGTGTTGACATACAGTGGTGCTGTGTAAAACTATATCAGATGAAAACTTTCAATACCAGCCAGTGCAGTACCTTAGAGTTTTAGTACAGATATGAAACTTTTTTTTGGACACTTTTTATGAAAAAAATTACTACAAAGCCCTTTTTCATTTGCATTGATGGAAACACAACACCTGAGTGAACACGCTAATTTTAACTCCTCTACCAGCAAGATGCAATGACGCACCCACACAAAATATCATCCGTCTCCACCCAAACAGCGTTCAACATCACAATAGTCTGCACTGAGTAGTCTAAATAGTCTGCTAATGTTTACTGACCTGTTCTCTGACTGGACGTGACATCAAACATGACACACCAAGAAACTCACGGTGATTTGGTCTATTGTCGAGTATTTTTCTGCCACCTGTTAAATATGTGCACAATTGACATTTTCTCGTGTAACCTCTCCACCCTCTTTCTGTCCATCTATGCTTGTCTCCGACCAGGCACGTTCTGTACACTGGACATCTGCCTGTCCCGGCTGGAGGACATCGCCACAGTAGATGTCCGTCAGACGGTTCGGCGGATGCGTACGCAGAGGGCTTTTAGCATCCAGACCTGGGACCAGTACTACTTCTGCTACACAGCAGTCATCGAGTATGCCCAGCGCCACGGGAAACTGAGCCCAGTGCAGTGGTCTGACTCAGACCTAGAGACTGACAGCGAGTGAGGGACACACGGAGGGACAGAAAAACGAATGGGATAGCCAACCTAAGCTGAAGTCATAGGAACGAAAGAACGAGGAGTGACGTTTCAGAGAAGAGGAGGGAGATGACTCTTCTGCCATAAAAGAGAAGAGACAAAGGATGGAGATGTTGTTTTGGCTCCTGACGTAATGACACAGACTCCCACAATCGCTCTTCCGTCACATGAATGAATCGATGGAGGAGGTGAAGAGCTGGAGGAAAAAAAATACAGGGAGTGGAGACTGTGTTACCGATTGAGCAAGCTGTCCTGCCAATTTCCGAGCCCCTTTTTATTTAGCAAACTACAGGGGGACTTGGCCTGCCCTGAACCTGTCTTGTTGACAAGAGAGTTGTATGAGTTGTAGCATTTTTATATTGACTTGCACATGAGGAATGACAAACTTGAACTGTACCCCTTGACGCCCTCCAAACCCCAGTCTTTGTTCTTTTGTATTTCTTGTTCCTTTTCAACCCTGAACAAGTCTGTGATCACAGATAAAAAGTGAGGGGGATGAAAAGATGAAACTTGAAAACATTTTTTGTTTGTGTTTTTTATTTTTTTGAGAGGAAATGGCTGTGTGTGAGCAAATGGTCGTAAGTGACAGTAGATCAGTGTGTGAGCCATTTAGTCCATTTCTGTTTTGTTTTTTCCTTCCTCCTTTTATTTTCCATGTCCTTTTTTTCTATGGTGCATTTTCTACGTGTGTTTCATATTTGTGCATATGTAGACTAACTTTTCAAAGCCAAAGTCCTCACCCTGAATGCTTGGATGTACTCCTTACTGAGATATTATAGACTGAAGCCCATGTATATTCTTGTAACATACATTTATACGTTATTGTGCATAATAACAACCTCTGAAAGAAGAGCAAAAAAAAAACTTGTTTAATATAATTGACTTAACCGTGAGAAGAAATATCTATGTAGCGAGCCAGGCTATGACAAAATACAGAAAAGTGTTCTGGTATTAAAAACTGATATCGTATTACAAATCTGCGCGATTTGTCAGGTCTAACATCATCTTTACTGTCGGAGCGTTCTGATCGGACGATCTTAAGTAATTTGGCCTTAACTTGATTCACTGCCTCGTCATTCTCAGACCTAAAACATACCTGAAACTGTAAACTTTTATTTCCCCTTTTGTTCTTCCCCTTTTTTGAATCTTACTCCCTCGATACCACAACTGTTATGTTTGATTCTCGAGGTATGTTCTGCCTCAGATAATTGTGCCTTCAAGTTTTCCTTAGCTTAATGTTTCACTAGTATAGTAATAACACCCAAACTAGTGCACTTGAATAGTACACGTTGACTATGTATCACACAGGACACCCACATTTTGCCTAATATGGTCCTGTACATAGTACACTACTTCAGAATAACATGAAAGTAGTGAGTTATCTGGGACTAAGCTCTGGTTTGAGACATGGCTATTCTTTTATCATTTGACCTCAGGGGGTAATTCTAGTGTTTTTTGCCTAGTGTCAAAGATCCGTTTCTGGGTTTGCCTCTGGTAAATTATCATTTAAGAAAGAAACTATATCAACTTTATTTTGTATTTTTTACTGTATTGTATCCTACTATATTTATGTCTTTGTAAAACTTCTACAATATTGAAATCAGTGAATGTTGGTACGATGCTACAGAGAAAAACAAAACCAGTTATTGCATTTAATAAGCTGAACAAATCAGATGGGGAGTGAAATATATTTTTTGTTTTTCACGATGAAAAATTGGTGGAAAATGTCACTTGCCATTGTATTTTCAGAACTGACTTGTATAAATGGTGATTGTTCGATTCTAGGACAATAGGGGGGAGGGCGGGGGGGGGGGGGGGGGCTAACGAGTATGTTTTTAGACAGCTTATTGTTAAACTCAGTAACAATTACATTAACGTCTTGTACTGTCTGGTACCCTATGCCAAGGACAAAGCAAAAAAGAGCTATCAAGAGAAAAAAAATTGCAAAAAAGACAAGTGGCTGCCATTTCTGTTCACAAAACCCCAGCTTGGTGTCTGTGAGAAAAAAAAAAATATATATATCTATATATTTCGAATGGATTAAGGTTTATCAGCATGGAAAGCGAGCCTTGAATGTTTTTCGGGGTAATGGTGTCCGAGCAATTTAGTCAGGACAGACATGGATATTGTTGGTGAATGTGGACCCTGCATCCCTCAATGCCAAAGGCCCAGGCTCACCCTAAAGATTTTTTCCTATGACACATCCTCAACAGCCTACTAGCATGGACCTACCAGTGCAGCCTTGCATCCATGGACGCAGAAAGACTCGGGAGCACCTCGGGAACATTACTAAAGATAATGTACAGACACAAAATGGGAGAGTGTGTATGTACAAGAGTCCCCATGCTATTTTTAATTTGTTGTATGAGAAACAGAGAATGCAACGTGCATTTGTCATTGGTGTTCATTTAATGTTTCTTTCTGTGCTTTAAGTTCTCGTGATTGAATTATGGCCTTTTACATGCTGTCAGCCCGGCTGTCCCATTAAAGCAACGGTATTACTATCTTGAATGAGTATGAAGCTAATGTGATCTCTTCTTGACTGAACAGTGTGGTGCATAGATTAAACGTGCAGCATGAACATGTCCACCATGTTTTCAAGCAAATCTTCACTTTCCATTCAGAGTTTGTTTTTTCTATTCCTCAATCAACACTCAACATAAGCACATATATGTTTGTTTCAGTAGACTATGATTTGTGCCAGACACCAATGAAGGGAACCCACAAACACTTTCTCAAGTACTGCACATTAAGTTTAAACTTGAGGTACTTGTACTTTATTTGAGTACTTTCATATGATACCCCTTTATACTTGCACTCTACTACATTTCAAGAAAAGTTTTTATTCTAACATTATTTGCCAGTTGTAGGTTACTAGTTACTTTAGAAATTAAAATTTTACACATGAAACACTTGATGAGATTATAAAATACACTCATATGCATTACTTTGTTATTTTGTCAGGTTTATATATTGCAATTACATATACATTTTCCAACAAATTGAGTCAAGTAATTCTCACAAACTAAAAGATACAGTTTTTAAAAAATATATATATAAGTAAAACTAAGCTAAATAAACTGAATTTTTGTCATAAAAGCTCAAAGAATGAACCTAATTTACTATATAAAGTTTGGGTAATTACTTCTTAAAAAGTGTGTATTCCAAATAAGCTAATATTTATCAACATATTTAAATGACAGAATTTATTAATTGTTAATGTTCATCAACATATTTGAAATACTCAGAATTTATTAACAGTAATTACATAAACTTCTGCAAGCATCTCAGTTGTATTTATTTTACTTACTTACATGATATTGCTTTTAAAGTTCATGTTAGAATTACTTGACTCAATTCAATAGGAATGTTGTATGTAATAGAAATACATAAACCTGACATAGACCAAATAATTACTTTGTGAGTGTATGAACCATTGCTATAGATCAAATTACCCAACAGTATAAAAGAAAGATCCAATTCAACCAATTCAAACGGTAACATGCCACTTGGCCACAGATAATTCAGAATTATCTAAATGGAATATGCTGTATATATTATCTGCATCAAATTCAGAATGTTGTCATATTGGAATTAAAGGGGGAACATATGTGTGCATGTTTATGTAGTCACTGACGACATCAGCCGTCGTCAGAGCACAAATGGGGACCTGACTGTTGTTTAAAGACCGATTTTAAAAACTGTTTACCTAAGATACAAAAGATTCATGCCGGCAACAACTGGCACAGCTGTACACTCCCACCTTTATCCCCCAGTGGCATGTGTGTTACATTCAGATATAAATTGACCTTAATATTTAAGGTCATTATTAAAATGGTATTTTGCTTTTCAGGTCTCATGGACATCTTTTTTGACTTGGGCAGTATTTAGACATGTTATTATCTTAAAGCCCCTTATGGGGATTGAGATGTAAAACATCAACATCAAAGTGTTAAATATGGTCATTAACATTCTTTATTAATACAGCAAACAACAGCTGAGTACCACAAGTTATACACCCTTTATTAAGAATAAATATATATGTAAGTACATCACCAAATGTGACCAGTCTGAGTTAAAGTTACACTGAGAATGAAAACACTCTCTAAACCTCAACATACTGATATTCTCACAGATGTATGTGTTCGTGGTGTGTGTCACGAGATGAAGAAAATATTCTTCATCCAGTCAGATGAAACAGGATTTTTACTCCAACAGTGTTTATGGACAAGTGCACAAAATAGAAGAAAGCAGCGGATTACCTGGTCAGTTAATCTGTTGCAGGCTGAGTGACTGAATATTATTATTGTTATCTAATGTTATGGTTATCTGCTTTTATGTGAAGCCCTTTGAGTTGTATTTTATGCATGGATGGTGCAAATATAAATAAAGTTTATCATTATTATTAATATACCATGCTCTACATTCCCTCATACTGTAGTGCTCTCCAAACAGAGCTAGATGAAGTGGACTTTTCCTGTGGCAGCATCACCTGCGGATGTAGTTCTTTTGAAATGAGTCGGGGTATGTTTTCTGGGCACGGGAGCAGGAAGCGCAGCAGACACTTCTGTAGTAAGGGTAAACGCAGAGTCGGGCTTGAACCACCACCACACAGTTATGATACTGGTCACTACACAATGGATCTGTGAAGGAAAGGAGGAGCAAGTTAGAGAAAGAAATGGGAGGAGCAAAGCAGTTTTATTTCTTCTATTAAGTGTTACTGACTACAGGCTTCTGCTCTGAGCCAGCAGTGGGCTTGTGCATCATGTCTCGGTGGAAGTGTTAGTGCTAATTCACCAAGCTGTCAATTCAGTCAATGCTTAATACAGAGACCCAAAGTCACTAAAGTCATACTGAATTAGTCTCATGGGCTCAGAACTCAAGTCATAACTAAAGGTAAGTTATCAACGTAAAACAAATTACACCATACATACAAATTCACATCTGTCATAACAAAAGCTAGGCACTGGTTGTAGTGACACAAGTCATCTGTGAAATACATGATTTAGATTTCTCATTGCAGTCAAGTTTCTATTATAGTTTACAACCATGTCCGTGAAAACATGGATGCTACACCCACTGTCCCCCTGGCAGCACAGAAGATCTATACAGTCAGCACAGTTTAAAGGTGAACACCCGAGATTAGTTTCACCAATTCAGTATCTGACCAAATGTTTCCCCTTCTGTTCCTGAGATATGAAACTGAATAATGACCAGAAAAGTGTTTTATGCAAAACATTAGGATGTCACAGTGAAGCTGACCTTTGACCTTTTGGATATAAAATGTCATCACTTCATTGTTTTATCCTGTTAGATATTTGGGTGAAGTTTTGTCATATTTAATATGAATTCTTGAGTTACGGCCACAAACATATTTTGTAAGGTCACACTGAACTTGACCTTTAATTTGACCACAAAATTCTCATCACTTTATTTTTCAGTCCAAGTGAATGTTTGTGTCAAATTTAAGAAATTCCCTTAAGATGTTCTTGACATATCACATTCACAAAAATGAGACAGACAAGCTCACTGTGACCTTGACCTTTGACCATCAAAATCCAGTGAGTTTATTGTTGAGTCCAAGTTAACATTTGTGTCAAATTTGAAGAAATTCCCTTCCGGTGTTCTTGAGATATTGCATTTACAAAAATGAGACAGATAAGGTCACAGTGCCCCTTACCTTTGACCCTTGACCATCAAAATCTAATCAGTTCATCTTCAAGTCCTGTCAATCTTTGTGCCAAATTTAAAGAAATTCCCTCAATAAAAATTAGATCATATGTGTCTGCATCATGTACCACTGCCTTTTTGATTAATGATTAATGATGAAAATGATTAACACCAAACATCAGAAGCAACCTGAACAAATGAATCAAATTTTCTTGCTCATGTCTTTTTTCCCAATGAAACGTCACTTACTGATGTGTTTGAGAATGGTTTTGGCAAACATATGCTTCATTTTGACAGGGAGGTTCCTTCATATATGAGTCATCAATAAAACATCATCTTTCCTCCCTGGTTCCTTACAACCCCTCAATTCTTCCTGGTTGAGGCAGTAGAGGCCCCAGATGATCATGGTAACATTATCAACAATGACAGCATCACAGAGAAATCTCAAACAGGTCCTCTCTGACCCTTGGGTGTCCTCTAACCCAACTGCACCTATAGCAGATATACCGCAGTAATACAATAGTGCCTGGCAGACTTACTGATCTCAGTGACACAAGGTTGTTTGTTGCATTCCTCTCGGCTCTCTGGGATCAAACTGGGGTCACAGCGGTCACTTGGGGTGATGTTATCAGCAAGACAACGTACCTCACGCACACGGTAGCCACCGCTGCAGATACGTGAGCACTGAGGTGATGAAAAATGAGTAAGCGGAGGCAGAGATGAGGAGTCACACAAACAGTATAGTATATGATTTCAACTGAGGACTGAATGTGGATACCATGTAGTCATCACAACTCATGCCACACTTGCTCTAAGATAAAAAAAAATACCAAAACCAGGTGGACATCTGTAAAGGATTAATTACCCAAATTACAAAAAATAAAATAAAAAAATCTTGTATCTCTCTGGTGTTATCTGGCCATATTAGTAGTGACAGTTTTATGTGTTGAGATTTTGAGATATCCAGAAATGATGTCCCAGTTACTAATGGTAATCCTCACACATCGCTGAGCACAGGTTTCACTAAAACTATTTCTAATCAAGATATAGACACTATGAAATTGTTCAGGTCATGATCTGTGTGGATTATCCAGATGATTTGACAAAACAATCCCAACTCAAGGTCCCCTTTCAACCGTATTAGTCTACATTATCAGATGGGATTTGACACTCTGTATGTTACAACGAAATGTCTTAACAACTGTGATGTCCAGTGGATGTCCAGTCAGTGTTGATGTAACAGTAGTTGATTGAAATAAATTCCTCACTGCGTGCTATATCAACCAAGAAAGCTGAGTTCGCAGCTGCAAAATCTGTTGTTCTTTCTGCACACAGCGGCATCATTTGATATGACAGGGATGTAATTCGATGCAGGAAGAACTACTGGCTGGATTTTGCCTCCAGGTGTTCTAGAGTGGTGGTTCCCAACTGGTGGCTAATGGAGAGCTACTTGACAGAGCAAGCAAACTAGCTCAACAACATGGCCAAACTCAAGTATGACGCTGAATGTGTTAAACTGTGTGGATCTTGAACTAATGACATGGCTGGACCAGCTGGGGAGCAAACTAGCTGCGTTTCAGCCAAACATGTCATCCCAAAGTATGAGTGCTGAGGATGTTACAGACAAAGATACATTTTACAGTGTTTTGGCTGGCTCAAATATTCAGCCGTCTTTATTTGAGCCAGAGTCTAAGGCTGATGAAATGCAGTGGAGAGAAGCCGAGGCTGCGGCTGCAAGAGGATATTGCTGGCGGGGACCCTCCAGGACCTGAGCTTCCGAGAGCAAACAGAACAAATTGCTCTCCGATGCCAACAGAAACTGAATCATTCTGCTGCAACACGCTGTAATGTAGGCAGTTTTTGTTGGATGCTGTCGCCAACGCCAACCTCAAGAGAGCCCTTGGGTGTGTTACATTACATGCATGAAAGTTTTACTCCTCATTTGGACAAAGGTTTGCTAGAGACCTTCTTCAGGATCCTAAAGATAAACTGAAAAAGACAACCAAGTCAAACTATGTTTTGACCAACAAGGTAATAGTTTGAAGCTAGTAGGTTACTATTAGCTATGGGGCATCAGAGGCACACTGGTAATACATGCTGGAACATGTAGGCACTCCTGACAGGGCCCTGCGAGCAGGAAGACTCATACTGTCAGTATAGTAATATAGCATGGATTGGTTATCGACATAAAAGGAAGCAATTTTCCCATTATATGTTGCATGGTGGAATGACAGACTTTGGGACACTTACTGCACTCCACTCTGTGACGTACCACTGGACACCGCATGGCTTCAGTCTGCAGGGCTGAGATGTGATTGGCTGAGGGAGACTGGAACATTTTAACTGGTCCACAGCCTCCATACGACCATTGTTGTTGAGAATACAAGCCACACTCCGGGACTGGGTGCCATTCCCGCACTCTGCAGAACACTTAGCACACACACACAAGGTGAAACTTCAAATGGATGATGCTTTTGCAGTGTGTTTGTGTGTATGTGTGCATGGAAATTACCTGACTCCAGGGTCCAGTAAACCACTCCAGGCGGTTGTGACAGGGGCCTGAGTCACACAGTGTCACCTCTGAGGGGCGTTCCTCTTCGCAGCTGTCCAATGGGAGATCAGTCACATGATCTATCAGACATACTGCCATCCGGGTTCGATTGCCTTGACCACACTCTGCAGAGCACTGAGGAATATTACACACATGTATACAAGATTTTTACCCATGTCACTTTTTTGGGAAATTACATTGACTTACATAACTTCCCTAAACACTTAATCTAACTTTAACCATAACCACTGCATAAACACTGACCCAAAGATGAACTTATTCTGAATTGGGGACATGGCTTTTGTCCTCAATTAGACAAGCTGTCCCCATTGAACTAGTGTCTAGTGTAACTTAAGTAATACACATACACACAAACACACACTAACAGTTTCTGTGTTACCCGTTGGCTCCAGACAGAGGTGAACCAGCTGCGTGCACAGGCTCCCATGTCACAGTTCTGTAGTGTGTCTGGCTTTAGGTTCATGTTGCACTCCTTATCCTCCTCCACATCACCCTGGTTGCTCACACACACCACCTCCCTGCTGCGCTGGCCCACTCCACATGGCACTGAGCACTGAGAGACAGAAGGTGGGAGAGAGGGTTGGGGGGATCAGAGAAAGTAATGGGTTGTTTTTTTTTGTAATTATAAAGATGTACAGGTTTATTGTATTTAGTGATAATGTGTTTGAATAATAATGGTTGCATTATTTTTTAGATTAAATTGTGTGTGTTATATGTATCTTTCTGAATGCCTGTTAATGACTGTAGCACTGACAAATTCCTTCCAAATTTCGGATCAGATTCCTGTTGGAACATGTCTGGTTGTCTTTAAAAAGCATTTGTTCGTGATTTTTAACAGAAGGAAGTGCCGTCATACACAGTTGTTCCCCGGCTGCAAGTACACTGCTACATGTAGCTATATGCTAATGTCAGGGAGGCATGTAATCTCGGATGCTGATGTTGTTTATTACTCGCCAGTTTTGGATCATATTGCTGCTGGAGCCTATCTGGTTGTGTTTAGAAGCTTTTATTGGAGATTCTTCAGTCATTCCCCAGGCTGCGATGAAAGCCCCCAGGAACAGCCAGGAGCAGCTTTAAAGCCAATTTTTGTTGTGGCCAAAAGTGGAATTGAACCATCATGTAATGCCATGGTAACCAAAAAGACTTTTTTTCATTGACTTACATTGCGAAAGAGACGCCTGTAAATCAGTTGATACATTTTTTTGAGTGTCAAACCCCCCGCAATATGACTAGTTTCACTACCTGGACTTCCATTTAGTCCAATAACATTTCGAATTTCTACACGAGCCACAAGATTAAATCGTTGTATCCCCATTTAAATTAGCGGAGTACTAAACCTGAAGTAGTCGCTTGACTGGCAGAAGTTAGCCGCTCAGCTGCACTCGGCTAACACAAGTCTCTCGTGCACATGCTCTGTGGGGCCAATAACGTGGAAGATAATATAATTTCATACTGAGGAAATAGAACAATCTTGGCTTCATAAGCAACTTTCATAGGAATGAACGGGGCTACACGCCCAATGTATCCTGCTGCATCCAGGTTTCTTCATACGTTCATGCTGGAATGACAGTGCAAAGGTGACAAGATTTGGAAGACCAGGAAACACTGACCAATCAGAGTAGACCGGGCTTTTTTAGGAGGAGGGCTTAAAGAGAAAGGTGCTAAGTGTCTCAGACACAGTGTGACTACAAGTGTTCCAGCACATACAGTGTGAGAAAAATAAAGTGGTTTTTTTTTTTTTATATAAAAGCATATAAACATGTTCTAGCAGAAACCCAAAATACAAGTATACACCTGAAAATTAGTATTATAGGTCCCCTTTAAATTACATTTCCCTAATAATATGTATGTACTTTTACATAAGTAATCTGGAATGCAGGGCTTTTTTTACACCGTTTCTCACCGGGCTCCATTCAGATCGGATTTCCCACTGGCTGCAAATCTTTAGCTGACATATAGCTTTGGTCACTGGTCTATCATGTGACCCACACAGCTCTTGTGCCACGGTAACCGAGGTCTCAGTCCCATTGGTGTGAACATGTGTGACCTGGCGGCAGATGACCTGGCGGTGCTGAGTGCCGGGTCCACACCTCCTGTCGCACTCTGACCACTCCCCCACATCCCAGCTGTCGGCCAATCACAAAGAACAAAGAAAGAGTTAGAGGAAATAAAAAGCAGTTCACAGTCCATCACAAAAGATGTGGTTACATATTGAGACATGAGTTTAACAATGACCTTTCTCAAGCAGAGCCTGGCCCAGCTCAATGTCCTCATTTTGACCACAGTTATTATGTGTGGTCAGTTGACCCTGGTCTGCAAGGGGCGTTATAAAGTCTGTCGTTTCCTCCAAAAGGATATTATAAACTAGACAAGCAAAATAAGCCAATTTGTGCAGCACAAGTTCAGATGTTTCTTCTCATTCTATTAAGTTTCAATTTTGCAATCCTGTGCTGCTGCTGTGTTCCCAGTGGAAACATATATATTTCAGACTGACAGCTATCATGGATCACTGACACTGCAGGCGAAATAGCTGACAGGGCCACAACCAAACATACACTTAATCCACTAACACCCCGCTACATCTTGGCGACAGTAAGATCTAGTGGTATTTACCACAAGACATGCAAACCAAAGCCACACCAAAGTGAGTCAGTGTGATTAGCTTTGACTAGTGACTGATTTACGGCTTAAATGTGTGTGAGTGATGAAGGCTTCTCCCTGAGAGTCACAGCACCATGTGGAACTAATACAATGGAAGTGCATGTGAGTCTGTGTACGTGTCATAACTATGGTAAATCAGGTGTGTGTGTGTGTGTGTGTGTGTGTGTGTGTGTGTGTGTGTGTGTGTGTGTGTGTGTGTGTGTGTGTGTGTGTGTGTGTGTGTGCGTGTGTGTGTGTGTGTTGCTCACTATGCAGGACAAGACTGGGTGTTGCAGTCCTCTTCCCGGTTTGTTGGTTCAAGAGCAGGGTCACAGAGGTCAGCAGGAACAGTCGCCTGGGAATCTTCCTCAACGCACTCCCAGAATACCTGACGGCTGCCTGGCAAGTGCACAGACACGCAGACAAGACAACAAAAAAACGCAGCATGTGAATGTGTGTTTGAATGCATAAAATATGACTGTCATACACGTACATGTTTTCATCCGTAGCAATGATTTACAAGGCCCATGTACTTTGCCAGCAATCGCAGCCCTTTGGGTGTGTGACAGCTACTGCTGATAGCTAAAGCTTTCAGTGACATTTATGTGTGTCATTTCTGATTTTGTAACATTTTATTATTATTTATATGTGTTTCCCGAAGAGCTCGGGCCTTTTTGCATTGGCAAAATTTGTAAGTTAATGCCCCAAATCATTATTTTACACAAAAAAGAGCTGAAAAAGCATTGATTTAATGTGCGGTCACTCTTTCTTTGAATTGTATGTGTTTCCTCACCAGTACCGCAGGTCGTGCTGCACTCTGTGTGCCTCCTCTTTGTCCAGGTGTAGGTGGGCTGAGGGTCAGATTTCTTGCTGGGGTCAGAGGGAACCTGGTTAGGGTGGGATTTCTCTTTGGTGATATCATTGTTGGTGGTGCCACCTTGGTGGTCCTTCTCACCAGAGTGGGATGGGCCAACTGTCTCAACTACAAGAGAGATGAAGGTTGAATGATGGAGCCCAAATTTGAAGGGTAAGTAAAGGGCGAAAGTAATCTAAAATGTTGGATAGATAAAGGCAGACTGAAGCCTGGAAAAAAATATCGTCGTGTTAAAGGGACAGTTCAGCCTAAAATCAGAAATACATATTTTGGTGTGAGTAGCAGAGTGTTTGTGATATTGGCAATGGAGATGTCTGTCTTTTCTCCAATATAATGGAACTAGATGGCACTCAGCTTGTGGTGCTCAAAGTGCCAAAAAAACCCACATTTGTAAAACTCAACAGCAATGTCTCTTTCCAGAAATCATGACCCAGTTACTCAAGATAATCCACAGACCTTGTTGTGAGCAGTTTCATGTTGGAACTATTTTCTTTCTATCAAACTGCACCCGCCAGTGAAGCTTTCTTTATGCTATATCTATTCACAGTTCTCTGTCCATCCCACTCTCACGGCTTCCTCCAATCAGCTGACTTTGGGTGTTCCCTCTCCTGGTTAGCCTATCAAACTCTGCCATGATCTCCTTCAGCCATTCATGTTGCTACTGCCTAACTTAAAATCTGTTTTCCTCTCTGCTCCAGGCAGCTGTCATTTTAGGCAGAATTGTTGTACCATCCTCCACCCATTCACCTCCAGTCACCTTATCCAGAGCCCAGGACAAGTTCAACACAAGCCCACTCCTCTTCATGTCCAGATCCTTGGCTCCATCTTCATCTCATCATCACCACCATTACCACCACCACCGTCTGGACTCCATAGGGGGTACTCCCTGATCTACTACATCTTTACCACCCTCCCAGAATGGATGACGTCACGATGGGGTCTAATCACTAAACACTGTTCTCATTTCTCATACTTATGTGCACATGTAAATAAATGTTCTTCTCTCCCAGAACAAGTCTCTCCTGATTGAAACGGTATCATCGCACAGAAGGAAGCATGCATCAGAGCTAACGCTACAGCTCAGCCAAGAGAGATGCCATTAATGTTTCCATCTTGCACTGTCACAAGCACAAGCCTCTCATCCGTGAGTAGATGCATGCTTTGCGCGGTGAGTCTGTTGGTAGGTGTAGTTTGGTATAGGTCCTTCATGAATCTGCTCACAACAAGGTCTGTGGACTATTTTGGGTAACTGGATCGTGATTTCTGGAAAGAGACATCACAGTTTAAAAAAAAAAAATTGGGCTCTTTGAGCACCACGAGCCATGTGCCAACTAGTTCAATCATATTGGAGTGAAGGCAGACATCTCTACGGCTGATGTCTCCAACACTTGTCAACTCACCCCAAAACAATCTAGATTGATAAATAGCACTACAGGTAAGAAGGAAAATATGCATGTTTGATAGAAAGAAAATTCAAAAAACCGAGGCACACAGGGAGTAGTTTTTTGAATTTTCTTTCTATCACTTTTTTGATCCCCACACCGAAGAGCACCAGAAGCACACTTTTTCTACACCCAGCAGCACTCCATGCACCTCATGTTGTACTGAATGTGCATGTTTGATTTTGGGGTGAACTCTAACTTTAAAGGCCCTGCACATCTGTGGCTTCACTAACAAGTGTAGTGATGCATCTATCAAATGTGATGCATTGCACTGTCACTGTGGAATGTTATCAAAAAGATTTTGAATTTTTGAGGCATTATATAGTGCATAAATTACTCAAACTTTGATCAGTTAGGAAAAAAGTCAATATAAAGCACTACACAGCAAGTACTGTTGGGAGTGATTTTGGACATAGAGTGTGGTGGCCTCTGGTAATTCCCAGTCTTTCTCCACCCACCTTCGACCAAAGCAGAGGTCAGATCAGCTGCACTAATTACAAACACCTGTGCAGGGCCTTTAAGAAGATTTGTCGTTTTCTGAGTTCAGGAAATCTCTGGTAATTAAATTATTTATCAGCACCAACACAAAGAAATCAAGCTATTTCTTTAATCTCTTTAATGAAGGTTAAATATTAGGTAATGAAATGAAATCTGGCCCAAGTGACCGATTATTGTCTCAGTGTGCGGTTAGAAGCTCTTTGCCAGACCAAAGTTTGGCCTCCTGCCTGTATCAAATGTTATCAAAATCCTAATCCAATTTTCAAAAGGACAATTTTGCTGAAAATGATACATATTGGCGTTACCATGAAATCTGAACTCAACACACATGCGCGCACGCACGCGCGCACACACACACACACACACACACACACACACACACACACACACACACACAAACATACAGAGGCATCTGTTATGTGTTATGGTCACTGAGGGCAAATCAGAATATTAATCATGAGAAAATGGCACTGTGGTCATTTTGGGTCACTCTAATATGGTTTTGTGTGTTGGAGTGTTTATGCGTGTTAGTGTGTGCACTCACCCAGGGGCAGGATATCAGAAGGTGTACCTGGCTCAGGAGTTGGGTGTGTATTTCGTAAAGGGACAGTGTATTCATAGTATACACTGGGACCTGGTTGCTGGTAGATCAACTGTGAGAACGAGAGAGGGGTATTTGGTTTATGATGACATATGGTACTGTAGTAAAAGTAGTATTACTTGCATAAATATTTTTCATTATTTTTATATTTCATTGATTTGTTGTCTTTTGAATGCAGTTTTAATGTTTTGTGAATGTATTATTTTTAATGTATTTCCATGTCCCTGTAAAGCGCTTCATATTGCCTTGTGTCTGAATGATGCTATATGAATAAACTGGCCTTGCCTTACAGTGATTGGGCTTTTGTATAGTGGGCTGCTCCCATTAGGCCTCTAACATGATTAGATCCATGACCCGTGCAAACCAGTGGATATTGTTCTTACCAACGTGCGTGTGTAAGTGAGTCAGAATCATTCCAAACTGACAGGCACATCCCTGCCATTTGCAATCAGCATACTGCAACGCCCCCATTTCTCTATATGAGGAAATACGTCAGCCTAGAGGTGTTGAAGAAGAGGTTTCTACACACATATTAATGAATGTCTTGGCAGTTGGAAAAGGCTGATAAGCAGTGGTGTAATGCAACAAAGTAAAAATTATTTGTGACAATATTCAAGTATTTTTCGTGAGTATCTGTAGTTCACTTGAGTTTTTATATTTCTGATGAATCCAGATATGTGTTAAACATGTATTCGCACAGTTTAAGTACAAATGTGTGAATGAGGCCAGTTTGTGTCTCACATAAACATGCAGGTTCTCAGTCAGTGGCCCGGGTGCAGTGATAGACTCCCCATTGCGAGAGCGGATTTCATTGGGTCGTTGGTACGTCAGCTGTGTTCCCACAGCAGTGAAGATGCCCGGCCTGTCAATCACCCAGTTGCCATTGATGATGGAGACACTGCTTTGGGTCTGCAGAGCTGGAGAAAAACCCCATGTTCATCCATCACTTTAATGTTTGTCTGAAATTATTTCTGCTGGTAGATGCAGTGTGTGTGTGTGTGTGTGTGTGTGTGTGTGTGTGTGTGTGTGTGTGTGTGTGTGTGTGTGTGTGTGTGTGTGTGTGTGTGTGTGTGTGTGTTTGTGCATGTACCCAGGTAATTTCGGCTCTTTATTGTCTCCCGAATGCTGATGTTGCGTGCTCCTGCAGGAATCTCTGCAATCTTATGGTAGCCGATGCGAAGGAAAGTCCTAGAGAAATTCCCCTTCACCACCTGAAACCCCTGCCAACAAACATTCACACACTTTTACACACACTGGTACAAACAATACATGTGCCCACTCATGTACATCTGCAGATGGTTTCTGCACACTCTCTCTGTACCAGGGTTTCACCATCACTGGCATGAGTTTCAACAGTATAATCATAAATTCCGCTGGATCACATTGCTGCTCTTTTTCTCTCATTTTCACTCATCCATTCTGCTCTCCAGTTCGCTCCCTCTCTCTTGCTGGAAATCCCACAGCTCACTCAGCCCAGTCCAACAGTTGGTTTGAGTTGGGGAACCTTTCTGGTCTTGCTCTCCTCTCCTCTTTTTCACAAATCTCTGTTTTGCAAGTTAAGAGTTTAACTCTTGTGTTCTTTCCATGCCATGGGCCCCTTCGGTATACTTTAGTCACGACTTGATTTAGCTTGATCTGTTTGTGATTAGGTTAGCCTGAGTGACAAGGACAGAGATAATCTAAAACAAACCAGTGGTCTGTCATGCAGTTATTCCCCACTGCCTGATCTGATGAAGGATTTTAGTTGTAGAGTGCATAGGCACAAAAAACTACAATAAGATAAAGTTAATTATATCAGGTACAGTAATATTTCTTTCAAAAAATAAAGGTATAAGTCAGAAAAGTATGTATTTCATGTAAATAAAACACAAGTGCTACAAAGATTGCATAAACGATTGAATTACAACTTTTAACAAAAAAAATGCATGTTTGAAATTTATACTTTTTCACATGACCATGTGGATGTCTTACCTCCAGAGGTGGTTTGCTGGCTTTGGTATCCCAGGGAAGAGCACCCAAAGGTGGGTAGAGAAGCCCGATGAAGTGGAGGAGAGCCAGAGCTCGACCCTGCCGCAGGGAGCTGAGCTGCTGCCACAATCCAGCCATGGAGAGACTGAGGGAGGAGGACACTCACACAAACACACACACACATGTTTAATAGGGGTGTGTGTGTGTTTGTGAGGTAGGGTTGGCTTGAGGGGTGGGAGGGATGTTAAGGAGAAATGTTGAGAGAAAGTGTTTGGAAATTGTCGGCACATTTTTAAGAATTGTTGCAAGTTGAGGTCACACCCGTTTTGCACCTCAGTGTGAATGTTGTGACAGCTCATGATGTGTGTTTGTGGCATGATGACAGGCTCCTGTAGTGTATCCTGAAGCTTATCCCAAAAATAATATCTCTCCGCGTGAATCGTCATGCAGGATTGTGAGGCTTTGGACACACATCACTACTCTTGACCATGCTCAGACTTCTACTCCACCCACTCCTTGTTTTCACTTTATAAGGCTTGTCTTGTTCAGAGTGATTCTCTTTTTTTTCACTGATGATGGAAAAAATGAAGGATGAAACATCTAAATCAAGAAATACCTCAGTGAGAATGGCTTGGATTGAGGTTAACAGAAAGAATATGTTAAATCTAATCACAGCTTAACACGTTCTGTGTGTGTGTAAAGAACACAACACATAAATAACGAAGTTGTGCTCTATAGTGATTCAGTATTCCTTCATCAGTGATTCACATTCAGAGGATGCCAATTTTATAGTGACTCAGTTCACTGCCATACTATGTCGGGGAACAATCAGACTCAGAAATGACTGTAAATCCACTGGCCGGGACTCAAAACCCCACAGTGACACACTTCCAATGTCTTCATCTAGAGAGGTTATGGTAATATTTGCATGGACATAAATGATTTGGAGGAGTTCAAACACATATGGGTGCAATATATTCCCTTGGCTGAATGTTTCTGCTCTGGGCAGAGGACCGTTTTAGCCCTGTAAACACACAATGTAGCGTAGCTTGCCTGGCTCTTTAACTTTCCACTGTTTTATGTCAGGGAGTGAGGAAAGATGAAAGTTGTAAATATCAGAAACTACTTTTAATGTCAACCCTCACTTAGTGTTGCAGTGTGGAGAAATTTAGAGGGATGGAGCAGAGATAATGTGTTTTTCCCTACCTGTTTTGTGTGGAGCGGCAGAAACACAACATTTCACATCTAAAAAAAGCCTTTTTCCCCCGTAGATTGCCAGCTGATCGACACCACAGCTGTTCACAACATGGGCGTGAAATTGCCATGGCTGAGAATTTCACAACTTTTCTACGAACCTCAGTTTCTTTCGGATTGTATGTGCGCTTGTGTAGGTGCGTATGTTTGTGTGTGTACCCCTGGAAAGATATATGAGTCACATATGTGTGGATAAAGCGATGTGATGCCCGTAATACATGGTGAATCAATCGGGTCACCGTGAAAGCAGCATGAGTGAGAAAGACATGCAGACTGTGATCTTGCAAAGCTCTGTGAAGTCTTATAAGGACTCTGGAAGCAGTGGAGATGACGCCAGTGTATCGTTTCTTCTGTCTGCATCCATCTCTCTGTGTGAGTGTTTGGCACTATGCCCTTTGACCTGAGACTGATGTCCTGCAGTGTAAACCATTAGCATCACTACCATAGCATTAACCTCCACTTTTAGATATAAGGGTTCCCAAAGGATTCTTCTTGAAGGACTGAAATTCCACCCAGAGCTGTTTGCTTTTGATGAACCCTTTTTTGGAAGAAAGGGTTCTTCAATGATTGTTGAAAGCATGGGTATTAAAAATCCTCACACTTAAATATTTAAATATAGACCCATGTTTGATATTGGAATTTTTAAATGTAGATGTATCTGTAATCGCCTTAATCCATTAATTTTACCTGTGTTTTACTGTAGTTGATACCTTTACCATCAGTTTATGCTTTACAGTATCACATCTTTTTTTTTTTTCAGGTACCTGGTAGTCGGCATTTTGTATCCGATTCTAATCTGAAACTGAGTTTCGGCTCCCAACCCTACTGCAACGTTGAAATGGCAAAAGCTGTAGTAGTTGTGATTTCACATAATCTCCATCCCCAAAAACGTGTCTGTGAACCATGATCGTTGTGGGTAGTACTGGGCCCCGTCCCTTCAGGGGCCTCATGAAGCTGAACGCATCTCAACATGGGTTCCTTGGCCCCAGGGTAACCTGTTAAACTACAACTATGATTAGTGGAAGACAGATCTATCGTTGATGTAGACAGTTACTGATTTTAGAGCGTCTTTGGGTAGGTTCTAGGGTGAAATTCTTGGAATATAAAAGGGTTCTTGGTAGAGCTCCTGGGTGGGTTATGTTAGCATCCTTAGAAGAGTTCTCTGTAGAACAACAGTGAAGTCCAGGCTTTACTGAACATAAATGCAATAGAAAATACAGTAAATGCAATGCAATTTTATATCATCAAAGTCAGAGTGATGTTGCTATACCAGCCACCACCCAACTTACAGTATGTCACTTCAGCTTTCCTTTTAGTGGTGTGAACGCAAACAGAAAATAAAGCCCTTGAAGTTATGTAGTTCTCAGAAGAGCTCTCCAGTGGGTACTTCCTCTCAGGGTGTCCCCAGAAACAATTGGTCTGAAAACATCTATAGAGGTTTCTGGGTGGAACCCTTCACAGATTGTTTATGTTGGGTTCTGAGTTGAACCCTCCAAAAGGGCTCCAGGTGTAACCTTTGTCAAAAGGTTTTACCAGAAAACAAACCAGATTCTCCTATTGGGACAAGCTGAAGAACCATGGTTAGCACCTTTATTTTTAAGTGTACACTCACATACATGCTGTACATCTAAACACACTAACCATACATGCTTTGATTTTTTCTCTCTCCTCCTCTCTGGCGCACAGCCAGATCTAAGACGCCGGTCCCCTGCAGTGAATACCCAGTAGTCACTGAGCTATGACACAGGCATTCTGGGAACCTCCAAAAGTCTGTCAGGGAATACTGGGAATTCTGTCCAAGATGGGCACTGTTAGGGCTACAACGTCTGTTTTCCACCATGACAGCTTAATAGCCGCCATGTCTGATTACACACAGTCACACACACACTTGGAGTCTCTGAGAGAGGCTGGAAGTCGCACGGCAGCTCTTTAACACACAGATCATCTCAAACAGTGATTCATACTTATGGCTTTACATGTTTACAGGGCACTACAACAATGTGTAAAGATGATGAGGTTGGCATCTTTTGCAGCTTTTGGTTTGATTACATTGAGATTTAGCTAATGGCATTGAGTGTGCCTGATTGCTATGATTCAGTAGTGAAGCTTGTATATATGAAACTTAACTGGCAGACCCTCACGCAAACGCAGGCTGGCCATGGCTGTGGAAGGCCTGCGACGTCTGTTAAAACCATTGACTGTAACAGAACTTGCCCTCAAAAGCATTACAACCATTTATGTTTTTTTAATTCATGACAGAAAAAAAGTTTCTCCTGAGTTTCATCTTATAAAAGGACCCAGAGGGGGGGAACACCCACTGGCCCACAGTATGTTACAGAACATTGGAAATATGTTTAAATGTGCAGTAAAATTGTGAGCTCATGCAGATTTGGGAATGAAAGAGCCCGCACTGATAGATTTGTAAAACAGTTCTGATTTTTTTTGTCTACTGCTTTCCCAAGAATCAAACATATGTGACTATTTAAAATATGTTTTAGTCAGTGTTTCTCTGTATTGTCTGTAATTCAATGATAGCTGGCCACATGTACCACAAAAATACAAGAAGAAAAGAAGACAAAATGGTGAAAGACACTGAGAATGAACAATACAGTCAACAGAAATTAAACTCAACACCAAGATTAATTTTTTATCCATTACATCATCTTAATATCTGATTTTCTTCATATTTTTCTCTTCTCCATTTCCCCTTTTTCCTCGTCTTCCCCTGCTCTCCCTTCCCATTTCAATTTTCCTCTCCTCTCACACTAGCCTTCCCCTCTCTTTTTCTCCAGCTGTGGGTTGTTTGATGTCCCTCTGTCCCGTCCTGGCCAGCTGCCCCAGAAACCAAATGAGGGGTTCTGTCATCCCACTGACACCTGGACGCCCCCTAACCACCGGTTACTTCCCTAACAACTAATTCCTTCCCTAACGACCATGAGAAACACAGAGCGACCACAGATCAATCACTGAAATTCCTCTGCAGCTGTCTGTCAATTTTGGCTAAGTGTCAGGATGTAATAATTTTCACTCTATAAACATGTCTTTCTTACAATTTACAGTCTAATGCATGGCCGGGATGGCCTATTGCAAGACCTAAGAAGCATGCTGTTCATTAGTTTAGAGCTGACCTGCCCCTCATTCATAAGAACAGGTGGACTAAGTTGTCCCTTTTCAACACATTTGATGTAGAAAGGTGACCAAGAAACTGTAACTGTGGCATTTACAGCCCAACAAGAAAACAGTGACAGTGAGAGTGGTTGTATAGTCATCACAGATGGCTGACAAAAAGGCAGGGGTCTGCTAAAATACATCATTTGCTCTCTGACCTCACCTCTCACCTTTTACTAATTACAGACTTGAGGCGTCTTGCAGGTGAAGGCACACACAGGCACACACACCATCTGACACCATAAATACAGGTCTCTGGTCAGCCACATGCCTGGCACAACAGTTTACACATTGCAACACACAGGATGCTTTCCATCCCACAGGTTGTATATACCTGCCCATGAATGCACATGAAGTTATGTTTGCAGGTAAACTTCACAGCTAACCACTATCTTTCGGAAAGGTGTCACCATCCACATGCTACATATATATTAGGCTGTGGAACTGTTTGTTTGGTTTGTCATTTCATTCTTAAACTCTGCAGGGACGCCAGTCTTCCCCGCTGACATTACTGTCTTTAGGAGGGTGTGCTGGGCTGAGTTTTAAAGCAATTTTCCTGTTTTACTGCCTTAGGCCTTGAGTGATTCTTATACAGTTGTAAAAATGTGTAGCCTATACACTGAATAAAAAAAAAAGTTTAATCATTTCATCAACTAAATGTGTGTCATACAGCCTATCGCCTTGTCCTTTAAATTTTGGGGTACCTCAATAGCAGTGGCTTGTCTTGGATCTCCCTAGCTTTGCTAGCTATAGATTGCAGAAAAACAGTCTTGGAGGACAGAGGATTTACCAGTGCATGGATATATTTATTCCTTTTACCACCAACTGTTCGAAGTTGAAGTACCAAACAATCATAAATAGCCCACCATGGATCGCCAACTTGTGGTAAAACATTAATAAATGCTTATTTAGACCTATTAGTAATGTTGATGGGTGAATTTAGACTTACTGTTGTCTTCATTATAAGGCTTGAATGTGTTTTGCGGGTCCCGACAGATTATTTGAGAGCTTTTTTGGCCAAAAATGGCTCCTTTGATAGTTAACATTGCTGACCCCTGTGCTAATCCCATGCATTTTTTGGCATGTAATACAAATGGTTTATTTTCGGTTATTATAATTGAATGTTTCTGTAAACTAGGTCCCAAAATAGTCTTGGAATTGCAAAAATTGAGTGATGTAGCTATTTCATTGTAGTGAGACCATTTTTTGTGGTGTTTAAAATGACCTATTGTGACCTCTAAGATAATTACAGCTTAATGAAACTTTACAGCCACAAACTAAAGACCTTGGGCATTCAGAGGGTGTTTGGCTTTCACAGGTATAACAGAAGTGCTCACCATCCAACCACCAAAAAATGCAGTTCTTAAAGAAATGTCCAAATTCCAAAGGTTTTTGATTGATGTATTGTTGTTGTTGATGATGAGGAGAAGTATGGTTGTTGTTGTTCTTCTTTGTCTTTTATGAGCTGCTGGACAGCTGAATTTCCCTTCGGAGATGAGTAAAGTTCTTTCTATTCTATTCAAATCAAATCAAATCACAGCATGGACTCTCTGGTGTTCCTCTGGCTCTTGGTGTCTGAAGGTGGTACTTTGGAGGGATAGGATTTTTGACCATTTTTATCAAGTCTGAAGTATTGCTTAAATTAAGCAACAAATCTGTGTGACAAATATATCAACCCAAATATTGCTGCGACAACTTAGGAGACATAATTGAGCACAGGAATGGCTGTCACATACTTCCATAATAATGATCTAAGCCATTGTACACTCTTTCAGCCTTTGAATATGTGCCTGAACAAAACATAATATTTATTACAGATTTATTACTAGAAAAACTTGATGCACAATGCTGCATCATTAAATTAATCTTAAGGTTCCCAACTTTCAGATGATGTATACCACGCCTATAAGGCATAAGCTGATGACCTGCTATCCCACTGAAAGATCCCCTGTCCCCCATGAAAAAAAAAGTCTGTAGACCTTTTTCAGACATTTTTACTTGTCATAGTCTGAAAAGCACAGGTGTATTTAATAACATTAATGATAGCTGCATTCCATTTCGGGGAGGTCCTGGTATTGTGCACGCTGGCTCACTGGAATCATTTACTGGCACACTTAATGGAACTGAGCCATCGTTAGTATTATTAGTTTCACCTGTGACAAATAAAACTGTCTGCTGTGAAAAAACGTCCATTGTAAGGAGGGATAGAGCAGAAGCGGTCAATTAAGACCCTCAGTCTAACAATGCTGCATTGTGGGGGTACACGAGGGGTAATTTTATTCATACAGTGTGTATGGGTGTGAGAAGATGAGTGCAATTGAGTAAAAATCCAACATAAAATGCATAGCATAACAGAGCCACTGGGCCCCCTCACTGAATGAATCAACCATTCAGACCTGTGCTGTGCTGTTCTCTCAAATGAGCATCAGTGCCCCAGAAATTAAACCTTGCTCACTTTGATCTTTCCCTCTTGTAGCGGTGTTAAACAACTGGCCACTTCACAGATTAAAAAACTGCTCTATTCTGACCAACATCAAAATGCTTCTTACACATTAACATATCAGTCCTATCAGTTCAATAGATACATATAAATATAACAGTAGGAGGGGTTATTCCACTTAATGTCCACTTTTAGTTTTGATACTATATGAAAATTTTTACTTGAAAAAATGTATGACTTATACTTGTATTTGAGTATCTGAATATAGTTGTATTGCTAATTTTACTAAAGTAGACAACATAAATACTTCTTCCACCACTGTCCTGCCACCTCAGTCCATCTCGTAGTTAACTGGGCCTTCTCTGCATTTTCATACATTTCAAAGCATTATAAATGATATCAACTGCTTAATTATTAATAATACAGACGCATAATGCAAACCAAGGGTTGTGGTGAGGTGCTGATCACTGGCAGAAGAAGTCAAGGAGTGCTGCACAGTCTGGTTTCATATGCATTTCTCTTTTATTCAGATGAATTTCAGCCCAGCTCATTCTGGTTTTGGTCCTCAAGCCTTCTTTTAGACTAACTATCATGCTTAACTGTATCAAGCACTGCGCCTATGGAAGACATCTGCATTTGCTACGTCCGTCTTCTTTTTATCCAAGCTTTTCTGTCAGTTTGCTGTGAACTCTGTGTATGTTTGTCTGTCTGTCTGTATATATGTAAAATCAGTTACCAGTTTACTTGGTAAATCTGGCTAAAACTGATGCTGTCTGCCTTCAGAAAAGCTTATTTTGTTGATCAGAGAGGTGTTTAATCAACTTTATGGTAATTTACAAAGAGGGTTTTTCTAATATTTTGCCCATCCCATCTAGATTGAGGGTAGGCAAAATAAAAAATAAAAATAAAATAGAATAAAAATAAAATGAAATAAAATAATTAAATCCCCTTTTCATTGCCGCAGTACTTCTATTTACCACAAGAGTGCGCACGAAGCACAAACCGGAAGCCGGAAATGGAGTCAACGTCAACGTGCGAAATTCAAACTTCTGTAACAAAACATCTGTGCCTGCCACAGGGCTTGTGTATGTGGCGCATGGTTGCTCTGTGATTTTACTTTCCTCTTCTCCCGTTTTCATTAAAATACAGGTAAATTATCAGGTACTATAGAGAGCGGTATTCAGCTAGCGTGTAGTAGCATACGTTAGGTTTTACTGGTGTTACTTTTATTTCTGTAGCTAACGTTACAGTTTATTTCAGCGTTGAGTGACGATAGCTAGCAGCTAGAAAATGTTAGCTACTAACTGAGCTTATTTTGAACACAAAGAAAGCGGTGTTTTTTCCCGTTTGAGATGAGCACTAACACTGCTGCTATAAACAGTTTTCTCTCACCGCAGGGAGGTGTATCATCGTGCGGCGGAAGCAGGGAGGATGCCTGTGGAAAGAACAGAGCAGCGCGGAGCCGACGAGCTCTACAAATACTATGAGATTTACGAGACTATCGGCTCAGGTAACGTTAATGACATTATTAATACATGTCAGTGAGTGAGAAAGCTTTGTCATTGCCATATCTCTCTGATGTGTGTTTATATACTTTGTGTTTGTCAGGAGGCTTTGCTAAAGTCAAGCTGGGTCGACACATCCTGACAGGAGAGAAGGTTGCCATTAAAATCATGAACAAGAAGGATCTAGGGGTGAGTCAAGGAGACACTTTGCTTACTCAGGTTGTTGTTGATCTGCTGTAAGTATTTGCATTGAACATGAAAACCCAACAAAGCAAAAAAAACCAACAACATTAACTTGTAGAAGATCATAAGCATTTTGATTTGAAAACAGTAGCATCAGATATGTTCATTATGAACAGCCAGTTTCTTCAGTAAAGCCTGTAAAATGTGTATAGTCTGTAAAAGTATGTCGACTGTAGTCAATAAAATGTAAAAACTATTACAAGTTTCAAAACCCTGAGGTGACGAGTGCAAAGTGTACAATAATGTTAAACAACGGAAGCCATACAAATCCTAAATTTGAGAAACTGTTCTGACTGACAATGTTTCCCAAAACTGTCTGAGATGATGATTTCTCGATATATCTGTCTATCTATGATAAATGTATGCAAAATCACATTATGATGAAGTTATGATTAATGCAATTAACTGTTGTACCATTGTTACATTACATCAAACAAAACTTTTTACAATAGTTAAATTATGATGGGTTTACAAAAGTTAATATTTGGACTACAGAATTCTGTAAAATTATGACAGAATATGTTCATCTAATCACAAAATGTGAAGTGAAAGTTGATAAACAATATCAGATTGTTTCACAGCCCTACCCAGAGCTACTCACCATCTTCAATAACCTTCTTACCCTTTATTTTGTTCTTCATCCATTTACATGGATGCCCATGGTTGCTGATCTTCATGTGCATGAGCATGTGCATCATCATTTAAAAAAATGTAGCAATTCAAAAAGTACACAGAATAAATTAAAAATTATACATCAAAAACCAATAACAAACTGTCACCCTAGGATGATCTGCCCCGTGTGAAGGTGGAGATCGAGGCCATGAAGAACCTGAGTCACCAGCATGTCTGTCGTCTCTATCAGGTCATAGAAACCTCTACTCAGATCTTCATGGTGCTGGAGGTAAGCACACATACACAGAGACTGTGTGAGTGTGAATATGACATTGTCAGGGGTTTCTACGCAGCATGGAAAAGTATGGAATTTGATTTTAGTAGTTTCCAGATAAGAATGGAAAAAAGAAACGAGTATAGAAAAATATTTGTTTCCAGAGTATTGCCCATACTCTCTTTTCTAAAATATAAAATTCAGTTTATTTTTAGACATACAACATTTCTAAAAATAAACTGATAGTTCAAGTAGAGTGTTTCTTTCATGGCATTTGGAGCAGGCAGGCGGTGCAGCCAAAATGTTTACTACTGTGTGAGAGAGGGCAGCAAGGGCAAGCTTTATGTCATCAAAGCAAGGCAAGAGATCTAGCATTTAACTCAATGTGCACTCCTATGCAGAGCATCCTCTACTCCTGCATGTCACACCGTACATAACAGCTCTGCCCTGAGAGCTTTATAACTGAGCCAGATCCAGACATCTGCGACCAAATGAGTTTGAAAGAAAATGTAGCAATATCTTTGAATTGTGTATATACATAGTGCTGCCTATCTAAGTTATCAGAAAACTAAACACACCATCATACCTTTTTTTTCCTTACTCTTTTTTTTTGGTTCGTTTTTATAAAAGAGTGAAAAATATGGGGGAACAATAATATTGTATTTTTCATTCAATACATTAAAGGAAAGAAACCATGCAAGTATAGGAAGCACCGGTTCATTTATTTCCTTTTTCTTGCCCGAGTCCCTGCGTAGGAGTGTGGACTGAACAGATTGTAATAGTAACAGTAATTTTGCATATCTCTCTCTCTCTCTCTCTCTCTCTCTCTCTCTCTCTATCTATCTATCTATCTATCTATCTATCTATCTATCTATCTATCTATCTATCTATCTCTCTCTCTCTCTCTCTCTCTCTCTCTCTCTCTGTCCTTTCTTCTTCCTCTCAGTACTGTCCAGGTGGGGAGCTGTTTGACTACATCATAGCAAAGGATCGTCTGTCAGAGGAGGAGACCAGGGTGTTTTTCAGACAGATTGTGTCTGCGATGGCCTACGTCCACAGCCAGGGATATGCACACAGGGACCTCAAACCGGTAAACACAACCACTGATTGCATGTAAAAGAGTGACTGAGAGAACATGACACATTAGAGGAACTACAGCAAAATGTTCCTCCTTGCCTGTGACTGCATACTAATCTTAATGTCGGCTGCGATGATTGTCTCTCTGAACTGTAGGAAAACTTGTTGATTGATGAAGATCACAACTTGAAGCTCATAGACTTTGGATTGTGTGCCAAACCAAAGGTATATCATCATATTCCCTGTCTTATTGTTTTAGTTTTAAAGGTATTCAGCCTGTTAGCTGTTTGTTCAAGATTTTTTGGGTGGAGGCAAATCTAATTGGTTGTTCCCACAAATATGTTTTACATTACACAACATTGTGTTTGGCCGTTCACAGTCTAGGTTGAAGCTGATGTCTATAGACAAGTGTTTACACAGTGATAATTGCCTATAAACATGATATGTGCATGTTGTTATTTCTTGCCTAGGGAGGTTTGGGTTATGAGCTGATGACGTGTTGTGGGAGCCCTGCGTATGCTGCTCCTGAACTCATCCAGGGAAAAGCATATATTGGTTCAGAGGTGAGAGATGCATGCTGTTTACAACTTTTAGAAACCACCAGGGCTGTGATTTCAAGATTTGCCCTTATTTAAACCTGCAAAACTTGCATTTGTTTTCCCACTAAAAGTCGTGATTACCTGCCTGTTCCACAATTCTGCTTTTTCATGGTGCGCTGATCATATTCGCTGGTGCATGACTCAGTGCAACTGAGCTGTGAAATCCTAACTGTAAAGCTGAAATACTGCTGTGTGATGTGTAACCTCTAGGCTGATGTGTGGAGTATGGGAGTGCTGCTGTTCGCTCTGCTCTGTGGATATCTTCCCTTTGATGACGACAACTGCATGGTCCTCTACAGGAAGATTACAGTAAGAGCACAGACAGCAGTCTCAAAAACTCTGAGACTGAACTAGTTGAACTTCAGAACTCAATGTAACAAAAGGTTTTGTTTTATTTTATTTATTGTTTTATTAATTATTTGACTTATGACAAAGATTGAATACTGGTGTTCCAGAATTGCTGTTAAATACCTTGTGCCCTTGTCCTGAAATTACTGAAGCATTGATCTCTAGTCTATGAAATATTGCCATTGCAAAAGCAAACAATTAATGCAAAACTCTTCAAATTCTTTAAAAAAAAGTCTGTTTTTGGGTCAACACAGTACACACAAACCATCATTTGAATATGCACACCAAGCACCAACTACACACTGACAGCATAAATGAAAAACACTTGTAGCTTTTGCTTTTTCTGTGTGCAAGGCATAGCAGTTTGCAAAAACCATATAGGAAACACACATCACATACACACAGGTATCCAAATGTCCTGAGTATGGATGTATATTCCGAACATATCATACTGTCAATACAAATAAGGGGGAAAAGGATTTTTTTTCTCTACATGTTGTAACACTCCTCAAACAACAAAAACACAATAGGATACAAAAAAATTTGATTAAGTCTTGTCTTCTTTGTGTGTTGGGCCCCTCTGGCCATAGGATTTCATTCACATCACATACGGTGTTGTCTTGAGGTCGGCAGCACATCTGTCAATGTGGAAATGCACAGGGCAAATAGTGTAGTAATGTAGAGTACAGTATTTAGAGTTTTGCAATAAGTGTTATAAAAAACTGACTAAAACAGAGAATGCACATTCAGTTTGGCATGCTTGGTAAATGCATTTGCTAAATGGTTTCAGCGATAGAGTTTTAAAAATCACTGTTAGTGTGTAAGCATTCAGGGAAAAAAAACAAATTTTTCATAATGTGTTTTTTGTACATTTTTTTTTTTATCTCCTCAGAGAGGTAAATATGATAACCCCCGATGGCTGTCTCCAGGTAGTGTCCTCCTACTCAACCAGATGATGCAGGTACAAAATCATAATAATAATCACACTCTCTCCCCTGTCTTCTGTTTTTTTGCTACTTTACGAAAAATTCACTCCTTGAGTCACCAGACTGCTTCTCACTGCACAACACTGGAACTCATACCCACATTAATTTGCCATAATAGAAGTAATTTTTTGAATTGATATAATTAGAATACCATTTTATTTATTTTTATAACACATACAACATTTTAGACATACTGTAGATGGATGTGTAGTCTTTTGAATATTGAGTTGTAGTTTCCGTGTGCATCCTGTAGGTGGACCCCAAGCGGCGTCTTACTGTTCGACAGCTGCTGGACCATCCCTGGGTGTTGAAAGACTACAACAGCCCCGTGGAGTGGCACAGCAGGCAGCCGGTACACGCACGCACGCACACACACACATACACATTCATCCATGACAACACTATAGTAGAAATATAGATATAAACATAAACAGAGCTGCACAACTACAAACGCTACAGAAGCGACTAACAGTTTATGGGGCTGTATGCTGTCTGTTTTACTTTAGAGTTTTTCATTTGATTTCAAAGTCAAAATTTGATCCATTCTCTGAGGGTTTTTCCAGTTCGCTCCAGTCACCACACAGACCCCTGAAACAATGGCATAATCCGTAATATGAATGTTATTTGGGAATTATTCTTTTAGTGCTCACATATAAAATGTTTTTAGAAATACTTTAATATTTTGTGTTTGTGCCGTTTTGTGTAGCTCGGTCACATCGATGAGGACTGTATTACTGAGATGGCTGTCAACATGAAACGATCGAGGGAGAGCACCACAGCGCTGGTCAAGGAGGTGTGTCTGCACTGATGTTCATTATGCTGATCAGTTCATCATCAGTTGATTTCATTGTGTTACGAATGGTGACATCACAACCACTGCATATGTTGATTATGTCTGTTCCTCTTGTATTCTATGTATAATATTTGACATACTTTGTATTTGAAATGCAGTCTAATACATGTTAACTCCTACAGTGGCGGTATGACCAGACCACAGCCACCTACCTGCTGCTGCTGTCAAAGAAGCAGAGGGGCAGACCTGTCCGCCTGCGCCCTGAACCAACAGCCTGTGAGGACTCCTGCTCTCCACTGCACCAGGGACTACAGGTCAGACTCCATACCACAACTCCCAAAATGCTCTGTTCTTCCTCGGGGCTACTGACTGTCTCAGTAGCTGCGTGTTCTGGTTCAGTCTTCTCGACTCTACTGTGTACCTTACATTAGGGCTGGGCGATATGGATAAAATCAAAATGATTAAGTGTGTGAAGGCAAATAAAGAACAGCTAGTCTAGTAAGTTCAGAAGATGACATCACTTTACTGTAAAGCAGGCATGAAACAACATTTACAATATTACAATATAAAAAATCTAAGACGATATTTAATCTCGTATCACGACATCAATAAAATATCGATTTATTGCCCCACCCGACCTTATGCACTTAATGTTTCCCAACACTTGAGTGTTTTTTTCCCCCCAAATTTTATTTTCTCTCTTGCTTTTAGACAAGGGAAGCCCTTCACTTCAGCGAGGATGAAGACGCCGTGATCGTGGGTTCTCTGGACTTTTGCTCCGACTACATTGATGACTGCCCGTGGGTTTCAGTTAAACAGTACACACCCCAGGGCGTCAGAGGTCAGCCAGATGGAGCTGCAAACAACAACGACATGGTATGTAAAAGCTATGGCACATGTATGTTTTTGCTGTCCTCTGTGTTCTTCCTGATTAAGTTTGGATTAGAAACCGTGTTAGCTGCGATGGCGAAGGGCCATGTCTCTTGTCTTACAGAGAAATCTGCTCATACCACATTTATCTCTTCTTTGTATTCCTATAGAGACTAGCATCTCCTTCAGTGGAGAAAAGGTGTGCTTACAGCCCGACCCCAGAGAGGGGGCGAACTAAGACACATCACCGTGATGAGAGGAGGCACAGAGACCAAGAACGACCCAGTGAGAACAAGGAGAATATTGCTGTGCAGGAGAAGGATGTTGAAATATTTGCGTTGCCTCCTCCTCGAACCCCTGTGTCCAATAAGAAGAATGCACGGCCCAACAAGAATGTGTTGACCACACCCAATGGAAATGCTAACATCAATGGCACCAAAGCCAATGCAGTCACATCTAAAGGTGAGGAGTCTCTCTGCTACTCAGCCCACGGCAACACAGAGTTTCAGTTCATCATGCAGTTTATTTGTATACTGTAATTGTTTTTTTGTTCCGAACAAGGGCTTGAAGTACAATCTCTATTAGATTATTTGCATTAGCCAACTGCCCCTCTCCACGTCGCTCTCTTTCATTTATCTGTCCCTCGCTCAGTCTTCATGCAGCTCTCATAATCACAAGTGCCACGTCCACATGCCACACATTTGCAAGTAAATTGTCTTCTGGTAATAAACTCATTTATTGGGCCTGTTTTTATCCCAAAGCCACTCATATTTCTATGATTTAGCTGTCATTACTGAAACCACTGAAAATGAACACACACACACATGTACACACTTATCACTGTCAACTCAAAGGTGAGGTTATTATTATCAGGAAGCTAATTCTACTCACTTATCTATAAATGAAGGACACTAATATGAATGGAGAATCATTAAAGTCTTTATTATTTGTCAAAGTGAATCCTCTGCTCAGGTGTCCGGCCTCATTAGTTTCCCTTATAAACTCGGCCATAAGTCGGCTAACGTGCTGCAGCTGACCTATTTGGTGTTAAACCCTTGGAATCTGGCGCGGTCCTGCTCTCTTTACAGCCTCCTGTTCTCTTAGCTACACTGCAGACATGCTGCCTCTGACAAACTTGTCCACACACACACATGCACACCGTGATCTGTGTGTCTGTCCCTAGGCGTGCGCTGTGACAGGTGTAGCTGTCTCTTTCCTCTGCTTACCGTCCCACGTGGGCTGTAGTGACATGTGTTCTCTTGCCACTAAAGCCTAGCTCTCTCTCTCTCTCTTTGTGTGTGTGTGTGTGTGTGTGTGTGTGTGTGTGTGTGTGTGTGTGTGTGTGTGTGTGTGTGTGTGTGTGTGTGTGTGTGTTTCGGGCTTCTTGTCTCTGTGTATACCAAAGCCTTTGTGTTAAGCTCCAATGACAAAGCTAGCCAATTCCATGCATAAGAGCAAAGGGCTGCACTGATTATTTTCTCATCTAACCTTCATCCCAGTTTCCCCTTTTCATTTACTTGTAAGACACTTTGAGGTTGCGACCACAATCTGATTCCATAATGTCTGGACAGTGTCATAGGGTTGGGTAACATATTTGAACCGATAATGGTATTGTTAGGTTACCTGGGATTCGATACAGGTACTCAACGTTACTGTTTTTTCGGTACTGTGCTTCCTCTGTAATAACAAAATGTAATTTATGAACACGCTGCAGGGGTAGGCGAGTCTGTGGTCAATTTCCCAGCATCAGGGCGCTTCTGCCCTCTGTCTGAAGTTAAACCTGGCAGCTCTGCAGAGCTCCATTGCTGGCTTCAAAGCTCCGTGGCTGGCTTCCAGGCTTTGGGGCACTTCACAGCACTTCTGCCTCTTGTCTTAACCGGGTGTTCTCACCCAGATGTGCTCTTAGGTCCCAACCTTTGGGGTTGATGGATTAAACATGAATTTCTACTAACACCAGCATAATATGTTGATATTCTTAAAAGTACTGAGATTGGTGCCCAACCCTTGAAGCTGAGTGACATTAAAGAAGAAGTCCGGTATTTTGCACTTTGAGCCCCATTCCTGGGTTGTTTATGATGAAATAGAGTGGTTAAGACCAAAATTTTGACGAGTGCTCCTTTTCAGAGAACTTGGCTTTCCCCTGCTGCCTATGGCCATGTGTAAATCTGTCCTAAAACCACCCTAAAACGGTCATTTTCAAAACCATGAAACTCACAGAGTGGTCAGTGGTGTTCTTGGATGTTCTGACATAAGAATCATAGCAAACTGTGGTTTCCATCCGTGATGATTTATTTGACATTTTCCCTAATCCATTGATTTTCATCGTCAAAATTTTGGTCTTAACCACTCTATTTTATCATAAACAACCCAGGAATGGGGCTCAAAGTGCAAAATACTGGACTTCACCTTTTAAGAGAAATATTTAAACCCAAAACAGTTTTTGTTCTCCAGTGGTGGCACCATTCCACCAAATAGAAATGTATTGTCATTGTCCTCTGCACCATTCTTAACATATCTACTCAAAAATATATTCTTCCATATATCTATAGAAGTAAAAATTGTTTCCATTACAGATTAATCCCCAATTATTTTCGTGGGATTTATTGTTAACTGCGTGGTCTATAAAACAGCAAAAATATCTATCCCAGTTTCCCAGGGCCCGAAGTGACCTCGAATGTCTTGTTTTGGCTGACCAACAGTTGAACTAATTGTTGCGGCTTTAAGTTCTGTTGGTTTGAACAATGTTTGGCTGCAAAGCAAGAGTATGTGATGACTGGTTCAGACGATGAGTCAGCAGGGTGTAAAAGGGAAACATTTTTATATTCTTTTTTTTTTTTTTTTTTTTTTTTTTTGGTAACCGAAGTGTTTCTGTGTTTCCTGTGTGTGTTGCAGGTGGAGGCAGTGCCTCTAAAGAGCACAATAAGAAGATAGTAGCAGAGTTTAAGGAGCTTGCAAATGTTGAAATAGTGGCCTTGAGTCCTGAGAGAAGGTGAGTGGAGTTTCCAAATATGAAAGAGGGAGTAGGGGAAAGTGTCTGTTAAGTGAATGGGATAAATATAGACAATAGTTGGGTGGGAGGGAGGCTAAAGTTCACATCTAAAGTCACTGGGGACCTCAGGGTGGCCTATGGGCTTAAGAGACTGAATTCCGGTTAAACGTTGATGGGTCTGTCAATTTGAATTTGGACTGTAATGGTAAACAGCTTAAGAGTCCTGTTTCTGTTCAAATACTGAAATATTAACCTGTAATCTTGTTAGGTAAGAGCAGATTGATGAAATGACTTGCCAAAGTGAATAAATACGAGATCCTCTTTGCTCTCCAGATCTCGGTCGTTGGACATGGCTGTTATGGGAGACAGCGGGAAGAAGAAGAGAGGAGGAAAGGTGTTTGGCTCCCTGGAGAGAGGCCTGGATAAGATGATCACCATGCTTACTCCCAGCAAGAGACGAGCCCTTCGTGATGGTCCACGCAAGATCAAGGTATAGAATGTGCAGATGTCACACACCTGCCACAAGTATTGTATACTCTTAAAAATAAAGGTACTAACTAGAACCATACAGGGGTTTTGTGGCCAAAGGGACTCCTTTTGAACTCTTATTTCTCCAAATGCACACATGACATAATTTTCTTTCATCTGTCTTTTCTCCAAAGGCGCAGTACAATGTTACTCTGACCAGTCAAACCAACCCAGACCAGGTCCTTAACCACATCCTCTCCATCCTGCCGGAGAAAAAAGTCGATTTCACACAGAAAGGGTAAGATGACGCACCTTCAATTCGATTTCTAATCAGATGGCCCAAGTCTTTGATCCAATCCTAATGTTTCTGTGTCACCTTCTTCTCCTTTCATTTAGGTATACCCTGAAGTGTCGGACCTGGGGCGACTTTGGGAAGGTAACCATGGCGTTTGAGCTGGAGGTGTGCCTGCTGCAGAGGCCAGAGGTTGTTGGGGTCCGTCGTCAGAGACTAAAGGGAGATGCCTGGGTCTACAAGCACTTGGTAGAAGACATCCTCGCCTCATCCAGTATCTAAATAATGCACTTTACCAACAGTGTCAATGCCTGCGTCAAGTCAATTGATGCCGGCCTTTCTGTGTCCAAGAATACATGATGTTGGATTGGTGATTGATGCACAGATTCAGACACTAGAAGGTGTCTTAGTACATCAATGATTAGTCATTCATTATTCAAAGTGAATATTTAAAATTGTCCTTAGGCCAGCCTGCAATCCCCACATCACGTTACATTAAATTTTTGAGCATTACATCACAAGATCGTGTACAGCGTGTCTTGTTTTATGTAGAATATTGCTGTATTTCTTCCTAATTATTAAGCTGAATAGGATCTCTGTCAACCCTCTTGAGATGAATGTGTGCATGTATGAAATACAATATAGCTATTTACAGTACAGTTTACCTTCTGGCTGCTTATTACCATATTAATGTCTTGATGTTGTTATTCTCCCCTGTAGGTGTAATTTACTGTCATTAATGTACATGTGTTTACAATGCTAACATCATGACATTTTTACATGGCTGTGTTGTGTTAAGCTCTTATTTCTTGTTGGTGCTTGTCTAGTTTTTACTGTCATATTGTGTGTCTGTAAGATTTCTACTGACAAAAGGAGCAAAATAAATGGTTTCTGGTAAATGTAATCCTCCTGTGTTTATGGAGACGGATGATTGAGATTAATTTATGTACTTCCTTGACATCAAGTGTTCTTTCTTTTTTAATTCGCTCAGCAGTTTGATGGAGCAGTGGTGTGTTTTATACTCTGTCATCATCCTTCTGTTCATCTTCTGGTCCTCACTCCTCTTTAGTACAAAGATTGATAGTGATAGTTTAGCTTAGTGACAGCGTTTGATGCGGAAGGGTGTCAAATGTCTGCAGTGTTTCATCACTTGAGGTACTTTAGATTTAAAGCACACATCTTGCACTCACATGTTGAATAGTTTTAATAATGGTTACTTATTACAACAAGCAGCAACAGTTCAGCGTTTTTATGCAAAAGTACTTAACATATGTAGAATATTGCCAGATGTATGGTACATTATGTCGATAAAATGATTAGGTCATTGATCTACAGGAATTCAGATGTCCTGTGTAAGTAAATTTATAACCACAGTGAAAGATAATGATTTACCTTTGACACTCAAAATGGTGGATGATGATTGTTATGGCAGAAACGGCTGTAGGAGCGTGATTGTTATGACTGACTGAATGACTAAATAATAATGATCATTGCCTGCAACATCTGAGCCGACTAAAACAGAAGAGTCTGAGGGGCTCCTCTCCCCTCCCTGCTCCGACACAAGATGCCACTTAGTCATAACAGTGCTGCAGCTGATTGGCATTTATTTGTGGCAGGTTCTCCTTGGCGTCTCAGCAGGGAGGAGAAGGGTAACGACGATGGGTTGAGGTGATGATAAGGGGGGTTTAACCTTAATGGAGTCTGGAGTGGGTGGGGGGTGGGATGATAATTTAAGACAGAGGTGAAGGTTGGAGTTAGGAAGATAAAAAAAAAAAACATCCACCTCAGCCCATGTCCTCCATATTATTCCAGTGGTGGTAATGACTCCTGCTGGGCCGAGGTTGGAGGATCAGAGCATGTTTGTGAGTGTGTGTGCTGCGGACAGCAGCTGGAGTAAAAGCCCGCTGTCACCTTTCTCACATATGTGAGAGACTCTCCCCTCTTTTCTGGCCTTTCCCCATTTTCTTCAACCATTGCATGAGCCAGATTCTTCTCACGTTTTCACATGCTTACCTGACTTTTTTCTTCAATATTGTGGTTTTATATCATAAATTTGGCACCTTATATTGTTTCATTTGCCTCACCTTCTCAGTATCTGCAGGAGTAGTGGGCCAGGTAGATGATTCACAGTTTACTCCTTGTAAGAAAAAAACTCCAAATCCCTATTGTCATTGTCCCTCCATTCAAACAGGGGGCACTCCAATCTCAAGTTGTGACGTGTAGTCCATGCTTGTTTACAGCTAGAAAAAGAGAGCATATCTGACCCAAAATCCTGCAGAGGATTAATGACATAAAGCTGAGAAACTCTGCAGAGTGTAGAGCAGTGTGAAACTGCCAGCAGGACTCAGGAGCAGAGTGAGCTGACACACAGTACATCCAGTTGGGGAGCAGTGTTGAGTAAGTAGAATTTTTTTGTATATGCTAAAACAGATCGGAGCAGATTTGTGTTCACTTGTTTTGCTTGTGCTTTTCAGGCTTGTGAGCGCAAAGACGTGGAGGAGAAATGAGGCTTCTGCTGACAATTGTTCTCATTGTCCTTTGCCTATGTGAGTTTATGATTTTTGAGAGGAGCTGTCACACTAATATGGCCAGGCAATTTAGTTTTTTGGTGTGAGGCAGCTGCATGTCGCATCTATTTCTTCTTGTTCCTCTGACTGCATATTTGTCCACTGCTCATTTTTCAGGGCTTTACAAGGCTCAGACGTCTAATGGCACTTCGCAGGGAAATCCTTGTGAGGTAGGTCAATAACAACAGTAGTTAGGCCTATGTGTGCCCAACCTGGGGTAGGGGGAGGTCTCAGCATAGGTGTAGGTTCTAGGAGGAGGCAGGAGAGACAGGCAGTGAAAACTTTGCCTCTACTGCATTTGTAATAAAATAACAGAGAATCCAGCTTAATGTGAGTGACTGTAGCCTGTGGTTGTTCAATCACAGGTGCGGGTTTGGTCACTGGACTTCAATGAACAGGTGCAGGCAGGTGCAGCTTTGACTGTCTAATAAAGACAACAGTGATGCCAAAAAAACAACAACAGTATCTTGTGACTATAGTGGAGCATTTAGGCCCTGTCTACACGTATACACGTGTTTTTGTAAAAAAATATGTTTTCCCCCTCTGTTTTGAAAAATAAATTCGTCCACACTACTCTTGTTTAACACTACACAAGAAGGCAAAAACGACCACAAACGTACGCCGGCCTGAGCTGTTTTTAGCAGTCTCTCCTCCTCACAAAGGTTGTAAAGCATACAGGCTAAAGTTACCTTTTTCTGAACACAGAGTGGAGATTTCATCACCATTTATTTCCGTTTGATGTTGGGATTGAGAATTGCAAATTGAGGAGATTACATCATTGTTTCCCAAATGCTCCATTTTACATGTCAACACAGATAAACAGTAACCAACAATTTTCACCTTAGAAGACGTTTTAGAAACTGTCCCTTGTAGTGACCTAAAACTCTGTTTGTGTGAGGCAAAAATGTAGAGGAAATTATCACTTTATCAAAATATCTGTATTCATGTAGACAGGGCCTTAGTTACTAAACACTAAAAATATTTCCCTAAAGCGTTAAGACCAAAACTGAGCTTAAAGTGAGGGAATGTTTGACTGTCATTCACCAGGTGGCCAGAAACATGAATCCAAATCAATTTTGTTGTGAAGCAGTTTCCTTTGTAACACCATTATCATATCACATGTCCATTTGCATTCTTCCCTTTTAGGCTGTATCCATGAGTGGCGCAGCAGTGTCTCTCCTCTTGTCTCCTCTGTCTCTGTACTCCTGGCTGGCCTCCACGCTGCTCAGAATCGTCCTGTCCGTCCCAGCTCTTGTCCTCAGCTCCTTGCATCACTCCCTGCTGCTGCTCCTGGCCTGGCCCTGGTGCATTGCCTCCATCTGTGTCTCCGTGCTGCTGACTTGCCTCCATGTTGCCTTGTACCTGCTTCACCTGGCTCTGGTGGTTGGCGTGGGGGCCATTTTAACCCTCAAACAGCACAAAATGGCTGATGGAGGCACCACCAATGAGAAAGTGTTGTACCAGCAGAAGAAACAGGAGAGGAGTTGCATCAAAACCAAGCTGAGGATGTTTAGTCGTAGAGTTGCAGAGCAAGGCTGAATTCTCCTGTAAAATGACCTCGCTGTGTGTTTCTTTGAGTAAAAATCCACCTCAGTTTGTTTGGACCTGCTCTTACCTTCATTTATTTAATGAACATACGACTGCAGTTGATTTTCACACAGATCTTGTGCTTAAATTGGCTTTGGGACACTTTGTGGGAAGCAACAGAAAAAAAACACTTATTAGTGTGTGTCCTCGTGACCTAAATGAGGGTGAAAATATATCTGCTAGTTGCTACTTTAACAAACAGCCTACAGTTGTCCACTTATCTATCGCTCTCATTTTCTCTCTCCTCGTCTTTAAATGTGGCCCCCCAATTATATCCGGATTGTTGTGCTGTTTTCTTGCCATCTGCAGATGTTATCATTAGACATGTCTGTCAAATGGAGATGAGCGGATAAGAGAAATAGGGAGAGGAATAAGAGAATATTTTCTGCATTCATTGCGCCTTTAGATGTGTGTGTGTGTGTGTATGTGTGTACACAGCGCAGGGCATGCAAACCATATTCCTGAAAAACACTAATAAAGGGAGTTAACAGGGAGAGAAACTACATGTGGTATAGGCGTTGAGCCAAAGCAGCGAATGCTTGGCCAACCAGTAAACAGTGTGTGCTGACACGCCGTGGCTCTCAGATCTCAGGGAAGCATTAAAAATTGCCCGAAAAAACAATTTTATCAAAACTATTAACACTCCAGCCGAAGGGTGTAGCCATATAAAGGAATGGGTGAACTTTCCGTGCTGTTGTGAATGTGTGTGAGCGTGTGTGAAAGAGACAGACAGAGAGACAGAAGGGAAATGAGGCTGGATCATAGAGATTTATTACATGGCCGTGGCATCCTAATTAGCATAAAGACTGGACCGGCCCACTCAAGCAGAGAATTAAAAACCTTAATTGTGCTGTCAGCCTTCCTCTCTCTTTCTCACTGTTGACTCTACTTCATTCCGCTCGCATTCGTCTCCTCCCGCGCTCTCCTCGCCCTCTCCTCCCTGCTTATGAAGTAGCCTCCGTCCATGCTGTTTAATTGTTGGTGATAAATGGGAAGCGGGATGTTTGTAATTGTCTCAGAGATGGGGAGAGGACGACGGTGATCGTCTGGAGGAAGGAGAGGAAGAGGACGGGGAGAGTTTTCCTATTTGAAACGAGGAGAGTGAGGAGGCCATTTATCAAATGTTTGTTTGAAGGAGGAAAATTAGCTTGGCAGACACAGGCCAGGAAGCATTAGTGGGATTTGATCCCAGGCCAGACTGGGCCTACATGTGGAGCCAGAGTTTTTCACCATAATGCAACGTTCACATCACATGGGATGGATGGTAGGGATAGGACAGGGTCACATGTCTGAGAATAACTCGTTATCAGACAACTCAAGATGGTCGTAAGATTGCACAATTGTGTGAATATTAAAAATTATTTATATTTACAATAGCACTTTATCCATTAAATTTGGGTACAATTACCTTAAACAATGGACTTATGATGAAGTAAAGCATCTATGTTTGCTTTATTGGTTTTCCGGCACTTTATTATCAAGCGCCAATTTTGATGTATTGGATCTTTCAGAAAAATCCAACTTTCCTGGTTGTAATTCTGACCTGAAAGATGATGTGAAAACTATTTATAACCCTAAAGTGACTTAGTATAGTTTTCGAGACCAACAAAACATGAGATTTAACAAGTCACTGCCGTGTTTCCAGCTGCTTTTAAGGCACCAAATGTAGGTGCTTTGTAGCAACTAAAGCATTTGTAATTTTCAGAGACTTTGCTGCTTTTCCTGCTGGGATTGTGCCCCCCAGACTGGGTAATTTAACTCAAACATGATCTTGTCTGAACCATAACAAAGTAGTTTTTGTGCCTAAAACTAACCACACGTTAACTACACTGTTGCTGAAACATAATGTTCTTAAATATCCACTGCATAATAATGTGCAAATATAATGTGAGTTTGCAGAAAGGAACAATGCCAACATTTTTCCCGGGGATTGGTTCACTACAACAAACTCTTTAATGAACAGAGACCTAACAAACACCCTTATGAGCAAGCACTCAAGGAAAAACTTCTAACAGATAAAAAGCCTCTAACGGAACCAGACTCTAGGTTGGCCTCCATCTGCCTTCACTGACCTTTACTTACCTTGTTTAGTCTGATATCAGTGTCCTGTTGTAGGGAATGTGACAGCGAGCATATTGCTCCTTCACGGCCCTGTCGTACATGTAGCGATGTTACTAAAATTAGTTTTTGCTGCTTTTTTTTTTTTTTTGGACTGCATTTCTCAGAGATATATGTTAATCACCGAAAATCTTTCATTTTCTTCTTTGGGTTAGCTATCAGTGCTAATGCTAACTACACAGGTTGTCTTCTGCTGATAAACCTTTTGTGCCCAGAAAGAAGAATCACTCCCTGGGGTGCCAAGGGAATTTTGCCCAGCAGAGATAACTGATGCTTTGTTTTAAATCACTCCCTCTTTCAATCATTATTAGCTACATAATAAACATATTTGAAAGTTTGCTCTGTAATGAGCATTAAAAAGCAATTGTGGATGCTGTAATCTTCACTATTTTGTGTCTTCACCAACAGACAACTGTAACTTTCACATCTAGGGGAAGCTTTGCACTGTGAGTTGTGTTTTTTTGTACAGTAAAAAAGTTAAGTAGAGGCTATAGACACTGCATCTCGCCATACTGAAAATTCTGGTGCTCAAATAAAATGGTAAAAAGTATATGTAGTGCACTGGGTAGCAAATGTAAACAGCTGCAGGTGCACAAATGTTGATAATGAAAGCAGATGATACAGTGATGTATGATCTGATGATTCTGTTCCTGTTCCGATTTTTGAGTCACACAACTTATTTTAGAGTCAGAGCAAATTTCAGCTTTGTCAGGAGCTGTTTTCTGTGCAGTGTACAGGGGGGAGGGAGGACCAATCATGACCCGATCAACTGCTCCAGACAGGCCGTCAGATGTTTGAATGTATTTCTGAGGCATCAGACACTTTGGTCTTGCACAGCTGAAGTAGAGCCACGAGTCCTTTCCCCAAGGTCAGTTCCATTTCTCACTCACTCAATCAATCATACAACATGTACCCAGCATAGACTGTATCTAAAGGTGGACGGCATGACAGCTCCCCAAAAGTGAAGCCAAAACATCTTGAGGGCACCCCCCATTTAGCTGGTTGCAGTAGCCTATAGGTCATATACCCGCCCCCTCTAAGGTAGCTCTTTTCTTGCTGCTGTATGTCCATGTGTTTTTTTCTGATAAGTTTGTTTATAACTAGTAATTTGTTGTTAAAAAAGAGGGACTGAGGTCATGAATGACAACTGTGTATGCTAATCGTTATGCTTGCTATCAATTGCATTGGTCTTGATTGATCAGACGGGTGTTGTGGCGGTACCAGCGGAGATTGTGTGTGTGTGTGTGTATGTGTGTTTGAGTCTGTGTGTGTGTGTGTGTGTGTGTGTGTGTGTGTGTGTGTGTGTGTGTGTGTGTGTGTGTGTGTGTGTGTGTGTGTAAGAGAGAGTGAGAGAGAGAGAGGGAATCAAAACATAGACTGACCCATTTTGCAGAAATAGACTTTCAGCTCTTTTTGGGACGTCTCTTATTGTGAACCGTACCTCTGCCAGCAAACAAACTTGTACCTGCCCGGAGCTTTCAAACGAATCTTTATTGATAATCGTCAATAGCCAGAGCAGTCTGCAGGAGCCAACAGGCACTTTTATTTTCTATTTCACATTTACAGTGTGAGCACTCAGGTCGCGGCTTGACGATTGAAGCGTGAACACAGAAATCTTGAGCTTTGGCTTTACATTGCAGATGATTTACTCGTACAGTGGGAGTTGGAATTAAACACCAGCATCTCTCAAACTGCCTAACATATGACATTATATGCCCAATCATGAGACAAAAACTAGATACAAAAAGAGTGAGAGAAAAAAAGCCTGCTACTGTCCACACTTTTGGGGTGATCCCTAGGAAATGGCAAAAACACCAAATTAAGGACCAATAGCAACAATCAATCAGATATGCCTATGTTAGCAGACATTAGTACATTTATCAATATAAAAAATGCCACCAAAGCTTAATGTGTTAGTTCGGCTTGGGATGAAAAAGAGCTAGGCTGCTATCATATTAAAGACTAACTGAGTAATCAGCAGGAGGGAGGAAAGAAGAAGACATGAGACAAGGAGAGCAGCAGTGAAAGGTTTCTGAGGAGGAGGAGGAAGTGTTTTGCGAGGGTCAGTCCTGTTTGTGCGTCTCTGCTGTCAAAGCCTCTCCTGCAGCAGCAGACGAGGTTAAGACTTAAGAGGCCAGCCCCTCTCACACTGCCTCTCCCTCAGCACTGACAGCTCGCCCACACACACATGTAGACACCCAACACGCTTCGTCTTAAACTTTCCACTTTACCCCAATCCTCCTACCTCCTTTTTTAACCTATCTGCCCTTCCTCTCGATCTCTTCTTTTCTGTCTCTTGCTCTCCCTTTTGCTCGAGTTTCTCTCATTGTTTTTCCTCTTTCTATCTTTCTTCTTCTCTCTCTCCCTCTCTAATTGGTCTCCGCTAGGTTAGCTTAGACAGGCCTATTCATCATAGCACTACCCTCAGAGACAAACCCTCAGGGAGCGAGGGGGAGATAGACGGAGTCAGACGGGAGGGCGAGAGGGTCTGCCGCTTGTCAACCCACTCCTCTCCTCTTCTTTTCCCCTCCTTTCTCTCTTTTCTCCCTCCCTCCTTCCTCTGCTCAGCTCGTAGATGTCAGTTTTGCAGAGGGGAGAGGGGGTGAGGGAGGTAAGGAGAGGGAGGGAGGGAATGTAGACACATTAGTTAGGCTATTAGTTCAACAAGCTGCTTCCATGCCTGTCAATGGTCCGACATCCACACACAGACAGACATGTACACACACACACACACACACACACACACACACACACTGTACTCACGTCTGACATTTGTTACATGTAGTATCTGTGTGAGGGAGTGATTGTGAGTGACGGCCGAGGGGAGGGAAAAACTTTACATGGAACTACGTGTCTCGTCGTTTCTGATGTCCGGGGGGCCTTAATGAGTGAAACACAGCACATAAGCACTCCGTACAAGCCTCGCTCATCTTTACCACTGTCACTGTGTAATGCATCTCTGCGACTTCAGAGTGTGTGTGTGTGAACATGGACGCTGCCGTAAAGGGCAATGAGAGGCTTGTAACAGCTCATTCTGTGAGGTCCAAATGTCTTCTGTGATAAGGTCAAACCACATTTTTTTCACTGTAAGTGTGTCAGAGAGTTTCTCCTCATTTGATGAGCCAACAGTCAGACCAACAGAGGACTGGCTTGCTTCTGTCAGTGCTGTGAATTTTTTAAAGACTTGTTTGTACGATAATAAAAACCAAAGTATGAAATGATGTAAGCAGGTTGCATGTAATTACATGTTTAAGTGTGAAATTAAAACTTCCTTGTGACCCCTTAAAATGAAGCAATGTGGGCACTGCAGTAACAGGGTGATGTCTTGATTTTTCTTCTCAGAGTGTTTTATTTAAAATGAGTTTTAAGATGAAAAATTTTCAAGTAATTTACAAGGCATCGGGAACAAGTGCTTTAACACATTATACCTGAAATTGCCATGCCAGGCCATAACATGCCATGAAAAACTCAACAGCAATCTCTCTTTCCAGAAATCATTACCCAGTTACTCAGGATAATCCACAGACCTTGTTGTGAGCAGTTTCAGGTAGGAACTGTTTTCTTTCTAATGAACAACACCTGCCAACTATTCAACTTGCAGGAGGAAGCGTGCATCTACTCACTGATGACAAGCTCGACAGCACAAGATGTAAACATTAGTGGCATCCTCCTCGGTTGAGCTAACGTTAGCTAGCACCGTTGTGCTAGGTCACTAGCATGCATTCCATATAAGAGAAAATACAGACATCTCTACAGTCGATCTCTCCAACACTGTGACTCACACCAAATCAAACTAGGCTGACATATGGCACTACAGGTAAGAGGAAAAATAAGTATTTTTGATTTTGGTGTAACCTGTCCATGTATCCCTGCGATATTCTGGCGACCTGTGTACCGCACCTCTCGCCCGATGTCAATTGGGATGGGCTCCAGACTGCTTTAAAGGATCTATAGTGCATGGTCAAAAGTGCGTGGCGCAAGTGCATTTAGGGTGTGTCAAACTGCAGTTTTTCTAGTTAAACAGTGCATAATCTGTGCACAAAGTAAGGTGCAAGGGGTTGCATTCAATCCATTATTTAATCATAGGTATGTTTTGGAAAAAACAGGTGTGCATGTACTTGGTGCATTGCTGTTTACATGACAGATTTGGCAAATTGGAGAAGCAAGCGGTTTTCCGCTGATGAAATGGATATCTAAGGGAGCAGCAGGAATCCACCAAAGCTCCCCAAGGTGAAGCAGGCATGGGAGGAGGTAGCATTGAGTGTGTCCTCGTCTTCTGGCATTACCAGAACAGCTGCACAGTGCCGAAAGTGGTACAGTGATGTCAGGAGATGGGAAAACCAACAGCTTGTCACTCCCTGTGTGTGTAACAAGCAGAGTGTACCCCTATGCAAGCGCATCTTACTATCTAAATAATGCGCCCTTTAAACAGCAGAAAAATACTTTGCCATTGTGACTTTTGTTGATTGCTTTTTGCTGCCTCAAAATAGTAGTATTACAACAATGCACCTGACCATGTCTTACTTTAAGGCCTATATGCCCACGGGCATGCAGATGGGTGCCAGTATATTTGTTACTTACACGGCATGGGTGCTGGCTGTGAAAATGACAACTGCGTTGGTCTGAAACTAGCAACAGCAGTTGTGCTGTGCTGTGCACTGCTTTTCATTGGGTGTAGAGACCTTTGCGTTTTTAATTTCTTTTAGTGAATTTCGCTGCATACCTAGATCTCAGCTATAAACCTAGTAAGTACAATGTCATCATAACTAATAGGAATGAGGGTCACATCTATGAGACCCAAATGAGATCCAAGTTGTAATAAACCAGAGGAATCCTTTAAATGAGTATATACAGAATCATAAATATTGCATCATATTTACATACCTGCTGCACATCTTCAGTCATGTTTCTACACCCAAACACACAACGTAATATGAATACAGGACAAATGCACTTGTGGAGATAAACAGCAAAGAGCAGACGGAGAGCAAAGATGGCAGAGAGAGTAGGAATGCAAACACAGCAGCAGTCATGAATATGCAACACGTGTATTAGCACACTCCCTGCTCCATCCCTTTCCTCTGTATGTTTTGTCAGCTTCTCTCCTTCTCCTCCTGTTTGATCTAAAGGCCCTGCTCTCTCACTCCTAATATCTCTTCAGCATCTCTCCTTCTCATCCTCCTCTCCCTCTCCTGTATGAGCCCCTCTTCACTAATCAGCTGAGGCCCAATTATACTCAGTTGGCCCCACACCTCCTCCCTACAGGGGCTCTGGAGGGCCAAAAAATACTGATGCTGACTGACGTTAATTTGCATGACTTCTTGGCCTCCATAAGTACCACTGTTGTCTGTCTCCTGCTCTTGTATAGGAAGCCAGTAGAGGAGGAAGAGGAGGGGAGGGGGGGTAGAGGTAGGACACATTATGTAATCTGGAGCAATAGGAGGAGAGTGAAGAGGGCAGAGGGTGTGGCACTGCTTTCTAACTAACTCAACACTGTCAAAGCCAACATTGATCTGACAGATCGTAAATCCGCTCTGCACCTGTCAGACAAACACTGTTACTAGCAGTCAGTATTTAAGTAGTCAACTGGTGTTGGTCTTTTCTGAAAACTGGACTGTCTATGACGTAGAAAGACGCAAATACTTTTAAAATTGCCACTACATGAGCAGAGAAACCAGAAAAAAAGGACTGTGGCGTTTGGTCTACAACTACCAGAGTGCACTGCGCCGCATCGGACCAAAAAAAGCTCCCACTGGCAGGTGACATAGATGCAAGCCTGTTTGTTTTGTCACAGGAAACAATTTGGCTGGTAACAAACAATCTTGAATTACAGTTACAGTTTTAGACAAATACGCAACGCAGTAACAGAATCTTGGTTTATATGTGATCAGCACTGCCTAGTTTTAACATTTAAACTCAGCTTTTTCACCCTCCGTTGTCATAATGCAGGGAACAGTATGGAGCCCACTTTCTATTTACAAACTCCTGCATTTTAGATAACAGTAAGCTAGAATATGTTCTGAAAACATTTTCATTAACACTGTAACAGAATCTTGGCTCATATTTGATCAGCACTGCCCAATTTTATCATTTGATTTCAGTTTTTTCAGCATCCATTTTAACAATAATTCTCATACTACAGACAAACAGTACACTAAAATATGTTTCTGAAGACATTTGTGGCAAGGAATAGGCAGTATAGTAGCCTATCAGACAAAAATAATCTTGGTTTATTTTTGATCAGAACTGCCTAGTTTTAGTTTGATTGGAGATTGCTCTGAGTTTGAGAGAGAGAGGGAGAGAGGGAGAGAGGGGAGTGGGTCTTTCTTGATCTGCCTCTATTCTCTGTATCATTATGTAGTTCAAATAGCAGCCAGCAAAAATCCATCAGTTGATGCCTTTCACTTGAGCTCAGAGATGAGCAGGGACCTCTGGGAGCTGGTCAGATGGAGGAAAGTTCACCATAGTTCATTTGTTTACACATACTACCTACATCGTTATACAAAGCTTGTTGAAAATTGGCAAAATATCCCTTTAAAGGTAATTTCAGTTGGTCCTGTGAGATTGCTGAGACAGATTAAAAAAGACAAGGTCAAATCTGAAGCAGCCGAGGCCAAACTATTCTGACTTTTAGCCACTTGTGTGAGTCAAACTTCAGAAACACTCACTGTGTTTCCATGCACAGTTAAGTCGAGCTGTAACTGTAGCTCGACTTGACCATGACCATGGTGGACAACTTAACAGCTCTGTAGATTTTGTACGTGCGGTGAGCTTTACTTTTTGTACAGATGAGATACACGCTGGATGCAGATTTTGCTTTTTTATTTCCAGCTTCTTCTTCAGTTATGCGTTTAAGGCTATTCAACTTCCGTATCAAAGCCTTTTTTAGTCAGACTGATATAATAAATAGATTTTCTCTAATGTCATCTAAATGTACTGACTGGCTCCTACAGTTCTCGTAATACAATTCAGCAGCATCTTGCTTAACACCAGCGTCTTTTACACTCCATGACTCACAGTTTTTTTAGACTTGGCAAAGCTCCCACCATAGCCATAGAGGCTAATTTCACAGGCTGTGCAGTATTTTCTGTGACCAGCAATTTGACTTTGACATGCAAAGTTGGTGCAATGCTCCTTTACATTAAGAAGAAAACTGTCGCTGTAAAGCTGTTGAATGGACGTATTTCAACATAGAAATACTGGTTAGTTCCTAGGGCATTAGGATTGAGAAATGTATTGAGGGCCCACTAGAGGCCCAATGGCTCCTTCTCACCCTGGGGCCTCATCGAGGGATAATCCAGCCTTGATTGCCGGAATTAAACTGTGATTATTAACTTCCACTTAAATGTTTATACTTTACCATATGACGCATTCTTACACAACCTTACATGGCTGCTCTTAGTTGGCAAGGACCCAAAATGAGCTCAGACGCACTCACGCACACACACACAAAAGTGCATTGTGCCGTTCTGGCGTCCTGGGCAGGCACCCAAGCTGCGGACAGCCCGGCCTGTGTCTCAAGCTGGGTTTGTGCTGTTTTCTGTGTGTGTGGCGTGTTGTCGCCATGTCGTGGCTTGTGTCCTATTATCACCCATCTCCCCCTTCCTCCTCCTCCTTCTTTCCACTACAGGCACACACACAGCACACACACAGACACACACACACACACACACACACACACACACACACACACACACACCTCTGTCTCTTCCTGGACTCGGCCAGCCGCCAAGACTGCAGCACAGGGACACTCCATTCACTCAGGGGGTGAGGACCGGGAGGGGTTTAGCTGTGTCTCGCCCCCTCGCCTCCAGATAGATGCCCCGAGATGAGATCTCTGTCCCCAGGATGAAAGCTGCGCTGTGGGTCACACTGAGACATAACCTACCTCCAGCTCCAGATGTCTCCAACCATCCAGGGTGATGCTGGATGTTGAGGAATTTGGCATTTAGGCCGTTAATAATCATGTGTGTGTAAATAATTATTTTTCCTGTAAAAAGACACATGTACATTTGCAGCTAAGCACTGACACAGACCCTTCAACTTCCAAAAAATTATTTTTTATTCTGAAGGACCAATAAAATTATGGCAAATATTTACAAATAATTACTTCTTAGCTTCACATTACAGGTACATAAATGGAATAATTCACCAACAACAGTCACTCAGGTGGACGGATGGACAGGTACACAGACTGAGTATGAAGAGATGCGTCAAGCAAACTGCAATTTAATATTTCACAGTAAACTCAAACCCAGGAAATAAAATAACAATAATATTAACAATAGAAATATGAAAAATAAGCATAATATCAAATTCACCATTTATTTCCAGTTTTCTGAACAAAATTGGTCACTATTCAGGAACAAAAAAAACTAAACAAAGAAATAAAGGAGAGAAATCAAGTGATATGATATCTTTGGCAAATTCGCACTGCAGTAAAATACATTCAAATATTAAGACAACACACAACACACAAAGAGAAAAAACACCAAGTTTTGTTTGCAACTACTAGAAAATCGAATAAAAAACATACACATTTTCTTAAAGAAGCATTTCTTTTACTTTTTTTTTTAAATCCTCCCCTCCAGAATATTTGAAGGCATTTCTTATCTTCATTTTGTGTTTGTATCTGTAAGTCTTTTCTGCTATTTTATATGTTTTTTTTGTACAAGAATCTATTATTTAAAACAGGCATCACAGGCTTTGGTGAATGTTACAGATATGTTTTCTTTTTGTCGCGTTTGATTTTGAAGAATAGAGCAAGCTGAATCGTTGGAACCTAATTTCGTCTTTGCATTCTGATGTATTTCTGTCTGTCTTTTGTTTGTTCACTTTTTTTTTTACCAAAACGTTACAGATATAAATATCTCTTTAACACCCCAGATAGGAAGCCATGGACACAAAAAAACTCCAGATTGTTACACGAAAGGCCACAGTAAGGTGAAAAATCATGTTATCTTTTTTTTTCTTTTGATTGAAACATCTGCTTAAAAAGCACAGTTGATTTTTGTAGGCTGAGTCCTGTGTGTTTCTCCTCTTCCACAGTTGAATAATATTAAGATGTACAGAACATTGTAACACTTCAGTATGAGATCTGTCCAGAGCCTAGTTATATCAGCAAGCATGAAACAGATTGTGCCACTAATTGCTGTCAAGACGTGATGCTGAAATCCCCTCAGGTTTTACGAAGGCAGTAGCCATCTTCATGGATTCATATTGAGATACAGTCAGGCGGTGCACACTCGGTGAGAAATCATAATAAAGAAAAAAAAAACTCATTTGCATTTATTTCAGTTTCCTATTTGATTTGGAGCTGGGATAAAAAATTCCGGATGCGATTGCATTTTCATGGACAGTAAACTGCGGCAAAGCTGGAAATGAAACGTCTTTGTTTGATCTGAAACTATTCTTTGCGCTCTAAATGCTCTATAGATACATGAAGAGAAAACAGAATATGAGATGCCATCTCACAGAATATTGTTGGCCAAATAAAGATAACGGCAGCAATATTGCCATTGAAATGACCTCGCTTTGGCACCTTGCTTCCTTCCTATGCAGAATATCTGACAGGACAGTGAGCATCACGTCTGAATAGTCAGAGAGAAAAGTAAAAAAGGAGAGGGTAAGGGATTAATAGGGCTGTCTGAAAAAAAGAAGGGAGGACTTTTTGAGGAAGGTCACAGGCCTTAAATCAACAGAATAGTTTTAATATTCCTAATCCTGGTGGTGTGGCAGTGATACAGGAGGGGAGGAGGTGGGGGGGGAGGGGGGCAAGTGCATGAGATATGATGAGATTAGGGCCGAGGGAGGAGGAGAAAAAAGACGGGATGAGCTTCTGATGGCACAGCAGGTTTGGCCTCCCCTGGGGAACACAGGGGCATGCAAGGAGGGGGGATCACCACTCTGCAAAGGACAAAGGGAGGGAGAGTGTGTGTCTGTACTTATATTTGTGTGTGTGTGTGTGTGTGTGTGTGTGTGTGTGTGTGTGTGTGTGTGTGTGTGTGTGTGTGTGGCCTCTGCCCGCTGTACTTCCTACAGTACCACCCACAATGACAGTCCCCCCTCATCGCTGCAGTCAATGTCACGGCTGCCAATCGAAACGACTGCGGGCCAATGAGAACCCATTCTCTCCCCATGTGAACCAATTAGGTCAAAGCAATGGCAAGGCAAGCTGTGTCACTATGAGATGCATAGTTAACAAATAATCCTGTTAATGTATCGCTGGATTCTTGGCTATACCGGAGAACTAATTTGGCCTGTTTGGTGTCGCAGCTTCTCGCGAGCGGACACACGAGGCACGACTGGATTCACCTCCTCAAGGAGAACACCTTTTAATCAATATTTCTTCATGTTAACGGTAGTGTGTGTGTGTGTGTGTGTGTGTGTGTGTGTGTGTGTGTGTGTGTGTGTGTGTGTGCGTGTTTGAGAAAAAAGGGTATAATTCATTTATAAGACGCTCTGGTTGAATAAGAAAAAGCAATATTAATGAACAGACTTGTAACATGTCTGTCACTTACTTGGCTTTTTTTAAATAGATTTTGTGCCTTTTTTCACTCCTTGTAATGCCAGTGGGTTTTGTTTAGCTCTGATCCAAGGCCGTATATCACATATCATGGTCCAGCATGGATATTTCCCATCAGTAAATTCCAGTCAGAGATCCGCTGATAAAATTTGTAACAGGAGAATAATATAAAATATAAACTCAGTGGATGACAGGAAATCTAGAAAATTTTAATCTTGAAGCTAGAATAAAAGGGATGTCAGACGGATATGAAGTAACAACAAGACTGAGAGTCTACAGCTATGCTAGCAGCTCTGTCATTCTGTACTTAGGTACAAAGGGGCACCAAATTAAATGCTAACATCAGCATGCTATCATGCTCACAAAGACAATTCTAATGAATGTAGTGTTAACCATGCTGACCATCTTAGCATAAACCAAAATATTCATTTAACTGAAACTTTTAGTTGAACGTGGCACGAAATGAAAAGTCAGAGGATCACTACGGAGACTACAGTTTACCCTGATGGGGGCTTGAATGTGTGTAACAACATTTCATGGCAATCTATCCCCCAGTAGTTGAGCCTCTTTTGCTTAAAATCACATGCCAACCATGTGGTAGCACTACTATCTGGAAATCATGAATGTCTGGACCAATTTTGTGCCAATCCATGTGTTGAGATATGTGGATAGGTAAAAAATCTATTACAATTTTTTGGCGTTTCAACTCAGGGCAGGGCTTCTTCCTCACCCATCAGATGGCGCACTCTGTGCTGCCACTGGCAGCTGGAAGTTATATTAGTGATTATTATAAGCAATACTAGCAATTAAAACTGTAATCTCATCTATACATTTTCAGAATACCAGTAGCAGCAATGAGTGCTCCTCTACTGAGCATCACTCAGTGAGCAAAGAGGGAGTCCTGCATCATTTTCGATTTAACATTTGTTTATTGACTTAACTGACAGAGACCTTTCTTGGAACATATTTTGATTTTTGTTACTTTCCAATCACTTGATGTTGTTTGTAGATTGCAAAGAGGATTCTCCATCAAATGATTTTTCAACATTATTTCTGTTACAAATTTTATGAGTGAATCTGACTGAGATGTCCATGATGAGTAAGGATAGGGTGCTGGATCAGGGCCTGTTATAAGTGCTGCAATGGTACTATTGGTATGTAAATTATTATCCAAAGTTTCTACTAAAATTACTGGCTGCTACTTGTTTGTGGAAGGCTTTATATAATCTACAACCCTGTGTTCACATGGGCAGATAGGCAGAGCTTTGTTTAAGGAGTTGAAGGGAGGGACACTGAAACTTGTTTTAGTGATGCGTGGTCAGTTAGGGGGGAGTCGACATATAAAACTAAAGGCACTGTCCTTGTTTTCAGCTGGTGTGGTTCAGGTTCAATAATGCCTCAGAAAGATCAAGAGAGAAAGACAGAAATAAGGAAGGGCTCCTGCTGCGATGCACGCTGGCAGCACAGCAGGCGAGCCGTCATAAGAATCTGCTTTAGAGTTGTGTACACACAACTTTTAAGGTCTACAAATGTAAAAGGATCCACTCTATCACTAGTTCAAAACCAAGAAACAACAAAGATTGAGAAACTAACAGCTTTGTTCAGTGTTTATAGGTATATGTTTATATAGCTATATTTTATGTCTCACGCTGCAGATTTGGTGCCTTCAATCTGTTAGCTAGTAAAAACTACACAGTAGCAATGAAGCGCTACGGTCAGCCACACATACCCAAAACAAACAAAAGATATGTAAACACTTGCAGACGATGGCTAAAACAACACCACACACCTCTTAATCTTTTTATCATAAAGAAAGCTTCATCACTAAAGTCTAATAATTCAAATGTGAATAATTGAAATTGCTATTGACATTGTGACTTCTCTTCTCGTTCACTGATTACTGTACAAGTCTTGTATGGACAGAAGTGAGACAGGAAGCTACGTACAGTTTTAGGAAGATATTGCCCTCTCACAAGATCGACACTGTGGGCCCTCAAACATTTGCGAGGGATAACACACTGATTTCCGATCAGCGCTGAAGGGCAAATCTGTCCTTCTCTGTTTGTACATGATGGGTAAGGCCTCGACCCTGGTGTCATACATTGTCACAGCGCAGAACTGATGTAGGAAACAAACAAAAATAAAACAGTTTCACTTGTTGTTGTTTTTCCACGAAAGCAATGCTTTTATAGAAACAATTTCAGGATGTCAAACAGCACAAGGACAAGCACTCAAAAGGGGGAGAAGAAGAAGAAGAAGAAGAAGAAGAAGAAGAAGAAGAGGAAGTACGTGATGGTTCTAAAAGGAAGTCAAAAAAGTAAAATGGCGCCTTTAAATGATGATTGAGTCTCTTTGTGCTTTTGTAGTTAGTCAGCCGATCCACTAGGGGGGGCCCATCTTTGGGGAGTTTAAAGAGAGAAATAGAAAGAGAGCGAGAGAGAGAGAAAGAGAGGGTGCCACCGCTTCCTGGCTCTTCTTATCAATATTCAGGAAGCAGATAAAAAAATGGCGTCTTATTCAGTGGCACCTGTGTTAACTGAGGCAACTAACTATAAACAAGAAAATCGCAATCGGATCATATTTATAAACAAAGACTTCTTTTCATAATGAAAGTTTTTAAGATTTCATATTTCACTGCATCGTCATCATCATCATCATCACTATTCTAGCACAACAGCGTGACACATAAATCATTACAGGCATTCACTCTCATCACGGAGTGCAGCGCAGAAAAGCTTCTTAATATATTACTCTGTGTCTCCTCCCATTATAAATAGCTCTTGATCAGGACTAAATCTTGGCTGGGGAGGTAGGATAGCACCTTCCTGTACAATAACAATCCCTGGGGGGTTTGGTTTTGGTCTGATGTGAACATGTGCACTGTTCATTTTACAGCAGAGGGCTCAGATTTTAAGCTGTGCTTTTACTGAAAGGCCTGTCCGTCAGTCAGTGGCATTCAAACCACTTTGGATGCAAGTGTGGATGTTATGCCTCATTTTCACTGCATGGTTCAACTCCACTCAACTCAACTCACCTTTGGTATGAGGTGTTTCTCTATTTGTTTTTCCACTGCAGATAGTACCCCCTTAGTCTCTTGCAGCCAGACACAGTGTTGTGTTAGCACTCGAGAAAGGGAAGCACACATTATTATTCTGCTATATCGGGAAAAGTGCCCTGGCTTGTTTGTATTTCTTTAAACCAATCATATCCATGATCCAGCTACCTTGCCCCTGCAAGATAGTGTTGGGGGAACTTGTTTTAATGGAACATTTGTTGTGGGCTGAACACTGTCATTAAAATGGCTCATTCTTTGTAAAAGAAAACAAGCTGCAAGCTGTATGTGGCTCTTCCAAAACATTATTACAATATCACAGAAGCTCCCGTTAGGTGGAACAGATAGTTCATTCATCACATTCATCACTGACGTATGCCACTGCCAGGGTGAAAAGACGTGGCACAACAACTCAAACTTGCCGTGTCAGAACACTGATCAACATCGGACATGAGAGTCCTATAAGATGGAGTCTGGACTTTTTCAAAAGGGAGTTAACAAGTAGTTATATTTGTTGTAGATCTTAACAACAATTCATTGGAAGAACAAAGCCAGCATGCCTTTCTGGATGATCCATTTCTTCATCAAAAAATTGTCAATTTCACCCTGTAGAGCACTACCTCAGAGGTTGTTGTTTAGCAGAGGGAATGCTGATCTAATTGGCTGGCCAATGGCAGGTTTATAGCCACAGCCTTCATCCAGAGAGTCAGACTAGTACCCCCTCAGTGTAGGTGGCATTCTCAGCTGATTGCCATAGCATCACAACATGAATGTGCTGTGACACCAAGCGTAACGGGACACTCACTGAATCCTTTCACTGACAATCACACAAAGGAACATCGACACTATAGTGTACAGCATAGTTTGGGGGCTGGTATTTTTAAAAACTGAGTGAAGATCAGTGGTCTGCAGTGTTCAAACTCCACCATCTAGTATCAGCTCAGCTAGCCTGGAACCTTGACTGAGGTGATACTGAAAAAAGCACCAGGTACTATCCACAACTTTTGCTAATGGAAAAACTAAACTAAAAATGAATAAAGTTGAGTAGAGCCATGCCAAACCATTCAGTGGAAATTAAGCCTTAGATGTTCTGTGATACACTCTGGGATCTGGCTACAACCACTGAAATTGAGTGTTCGCTAAAGCTCACCCCGCATGGCAAGCCTGTCAAGCTTCAGATTTCTTAGCACTGTGAAGCAGTGTGCATGGGACTATAGTAAGAAAGATGCTTGACATTTACAGATAGTGGAATCTTTTTGAAAACCAAATGCAAAAGAGCAAAGGAGTAATGGTTGATTAAACTATAGGCCAGATTTGTAGATATTCGGCAAAAACGATGGTTGCTGGCAAAAAATTTGACTTCTGTCTGAAAGGATCCATTGTTTGAAAATCCCCTACAGTTTTGCTGGTAAATCTGCTACTGGTATGACTTTAAGTGTCATGTGTTCCAGGCAAGATCAGAAAGATTGACAGTCATAGCAATGGTGACTAATTGGGGCGGGACTTAGCAAACAGTCAGTTGTGAAACTGAACACTCCCATTAAAAAATATGGTATCCCATTTATCAAGCATTGTGATCTCAGGGGAAATGTGTTGAATCTACAGAAAAGAGACTAGAGTGATGGTGATATGGGTGATTTTGGTCATTCAAAGTTATGAGAATTGGATTGTCTTTACTTCACCGTAGCATGGCATAGAAAATTGATTGATTGATGTTTGGGCGTAAAAAGACAGTTTGAAAAAGTGATTTCACTCTAATCAGTTTAAATAATTTTGTCAAAGATATTCCCAACCTGAAAACACACTCTCCAGACGATCACATCAGAGTTTCAGTCCCTGCTTCACACTTAGTTTACTGACTTCTTGGATTTGTAGATGATTAGTTAAAAACAAAATAAGGATACCAAGCCTTGATATATTATGGGAGGGTCCAATTCACTTGCTTGTGACCAGTCCTACACTGACACTGCCATGCCTGCGTCCCCACAGTAATGTAATACCCATACAGTCAGTCTGAGTTGCAGCCCAGCAGTGCGTTTGTTGGCTTAAGTGTCAGTCAAAGAAAATTCAAACTTCACTGACGTCAAAAATTTGAAATCTTCATCCTCATTGTCGTCTGTGCGTAGGCAGGTTTGTACTGAGCAGTGCTGGTGCTATCCATTCCCTCTTCCCTCCCTCGTCTCCTTCTCCTCATCCTCCTCTTCTCTCAGTAGGAGGGGTCAGTGGCGGTCGTAGGCGGAGGCTGTTGCAGTGGCAGCAGGGCCCGCCCCCCGTGATGTTGCACTGTAGTAGTATGGTGACCCTGGGAAGAAACACAGAAACAAATGTTTCATTCAAAGTCTTTTTAATTATTTTTTTATGAGTCCAGTTTATTATAGCTTGAGTCTTGTTTTTTTAGTATTGGCCTGATTTCTATTCATTATGATGTAATTGTGTTCACCAGGTGTTGGTGACATCGCTACAACAAAGCCAACTATTTAACCAGATTATTTAAAGCTGCAATAACACAATTTTTGGCCAGTTGAGGGCAGCGTAATAAGCAGTAAACACATGCTGACATAATATTGCTGTTTAAAGCTGATATGGCTGGGGAACATATTAGCAAACAGGTGCCAACTGCCTACAAATCCAATAGACACAAAGCAACATTAGCCACCTAATATTCACTCCTTTTTAGCTCTATTTTGGTCTCCACCAGCTCCTGAGGGAAATATTTGGCTCTTTGGCTGCTAAATGCTCCGCTATGATCACCTGCTAACCTTGCCTATTTTTGTTGGTGCTGGGCAGGCAGTGGTTTTTGATGAAAATAGTTGCCTGCTACAACTGAAAAGAAGATGGTGAGAGTGAGACAAAATGGAAAAGTTGGACCCTAAAAAGCTAAATAATTAGCTAAAAGCTACTAATATGCTTCATAGAGCTGCACGTACTTTCTCTTCTGAATACATTTGAATAATCTGGGAATTTGTTTAAGACTTGAAGGATTGTCTCTGTTTCTCATGTTTCTTTCCTCAGTGAACTTCTCCCATTAACTTGGTGAGTTCAATTTTTATATTACTGAAAGGAATGATGGTTAAAATGACAAAAAATAAGACCAAGGATGTAATAAATCTGAATTATCCTCTTGACTACTTTGGGTTACTGAAATGCTGTGTTAATGTGGAATGAGCAGCTTCAATTTTCTGTTAAGATTATATTTTACTTTGAATGTGAGTAGTGAAAGGCAGGGATGAGATGACATGAACTGATGAAGCTAATGACAGAAAAAATTAGTCTCCTTGTCGTGTACAACCAATAAAATGAACTCTACTTTAAGACACACGTCTCCCACCTTCACTCTTTTTTATCGCTCTCTCTCTTTCTCTCTCTCTCTCACACACACACACACACACACACACACACTATCACACACTATCTAAGTGACAGTCTAAGCTGACACACTGAGTACAGCTCTACTACTGCTGATCCCTTGAGTCTATTCTCTCCTCAGGGAAGAGGTCAATTCAATACTGTAACCCCAAAGACACACAGAAACCCACACTCACACACCTTTATACACACCAAAAAAAAAAAAAAAACAGCCTCCACACACACACACACACACACACACACACACACACACACACACACACACACACACACACACACACACCTGTCTCTGTCACTTCCATCAATCAGCCCAGCTGTGTGTTGACAGGTTATGTCTGTCCACAGTCCAGGTAATCTCAGGAGGCTCTTTGGGGAAGTGAGGCATTAAGCCAGTCTGACAAACTATTTAGTCTCAGTCAAGACTTCAGACGCCCTCTCTCCCCTTTTGCCTCTTTTTTTCAAAACTCCTCTTTCTTTCATTTGTCACCTCTACTCTCATCCCTCCCCGCCTTTCCTCTGTATCTCTGCCTCCCTGTTCCCGCTGCCATCAATCTTAAACCTTTCAGTGCCTCCTAATGTGCATCTTGTCCTCATATTATGTGACCGCTCATCCGTTATCATACTAAAGTTCCCTCACAGTCTCTTTTTCCTTTCTCCTCTATCTATCATAATTTCTCCTCATCATTACACCTCATTCACCTGAATCATCACACATACTCTTTGCTTGTGTTTACTCTTCCATTTGCTTGCTTTCTTTCTCCACCTACCTTGCATCTGTCCTGCCTGGCTGGTGAAGAGACTGGAGGAGCAGCCGATTTCCGTCCCCAGGAGAGACCCATAATCCTGCTGAAACACTGGGGGACAGAGGGATGGAGGGAAGGAGGAGAGACGAGAGATGAGGAGAGGAAAGGGTGTGGGGGGGGGCACTACAGGTCAGTCCAGCACTGACCCTTCTCACCTATTGACCTTTACACCGTCACCCACTGACCGTTTCACCTTTAAACGTGACCCATTAAATGACTCCCTATAGACAATGACTTTGACTGTTTTTGGCTTAGGGTAAATTATTTTTTCTTAAACATTAATGCAGAGATGTGAAGACAGCATTAAGTCTTTCTGTATAATATTGGCAATTATGGTTTATAATTTATGGAGGGCAATGTTGGTTTAATAATCTCTTTTTAGAATGACTGATAGATTTTGTCATTAGTTGGTAGAGTGATGACCTGGTAGTGGTACGGATGCACAGACAATAACTAAGACTAAAGTATATAAGTAATAAGTAATGTAATGAAAGGTCTTCTAGCCGGTCGAAAAATGTTGGCACCAAATATGTAATATGGATATAGTCCTCTATCATGGGGCATGTAATTCTGTATAAAGGTATTGATTTATACAGTGATATATTTTCTGGATTGGCTGAGAAATTATGGATGGATAAAATAACCAGGACTTTTTGTTTTTGTCTTATCCAGTAAATTAAACACTTGACAAATCAAGGTATTTTAACACTTTTGTGCAAAGATCATATAATAATTGAGGATATGTCGATCAATTTTTTTCAGTTCTGATACCTGCGCTTTGTGTATCAGCCAATACTGTGTGCCAGTCCAGTACCAGTGTATGAACAAGCTGTATGCTTCACTGTGCGGAAATTACAAGTATAATTCTTCTTTGTCACAATACCCGATCCGGGTATTAGAGTCAGCATCGGCCCAATATCAAATCGGATATGTGCATCCCAGTCAAAAATCTAATGACACATAAAGCAGCACTGCTCATTGATTTGCAACATTATCCGCAATGGCCTCACATCCAGATATATCAGAGGAATAGGTAGTGTGTTACAACCAAGCAGCAACCTCCAGGGCTGAAAAATGAAACCAACAAAGAACTGCCAAAAACTGCAATTTTTTGAATGGCCACTTGAGGGTGGCTCCAAGAGTGAGTCAATCCCTGTAGAGATCCATGTTAAAATATTTACGGCCTGGTACAAAAAATAATTCTGGTCTCTGGTACCTAATTTCCTTGTTTGTAATAATTGTTCAGAGGGCGAATTTTTCTATAACTCAACTGTTTTATTAAGGTTTATAGTTATGCATAATTAAGGGCGTGACCACTTTGAGCGACATCGGTTGACAAGTACCTACCATGGTGACAATATTTGTTAGGTAACATAACCATGGCATGACCACAGACTCACAGAGTGCAGGTGTCGCTGTCACCATATCAGAGCGTTTTCAGTTTGTGAAAGTTAATTGTATCATTTAGGTCACTTAAATCAGCGTTTGGTTATAGTAAAGGACCCTCTAAGGAGATGGATATTCAGTTTTTCAGGTAAGTACATTTTGTTTTGTTTTAAGCCTGTATTATGTTAGTGAATATTAGCATTAGCGGTGGTACTATCACAGTTAACCACAGCTGTAAATGTACCGCACTAACCAAGCTTCTGGCTCCAAAAATCCGAAATGGCGACAGCCAAAATGCCAAACTCGAGGCATCAAAACGTGACTCCACAAACCAACAGGTGACTTAAGTTGGTTACAGCCATTACTTTATACAGTCTATGAGTAAATCTGATATGGCAAAATCTCTGATGGTATATATTGTTGGATCACCCACTCTTAGTGCTAAGGTGGAAGAAATATTTTAAGCCACTTTTTTTTTTTCTTTTTTTTTTTAAAAGGCATATTTTTCTATATTTCTGGTGGTGCTGGATTCTGCCGTCATACCTCTCTCCAACTTGTCTGACAATGTGTTTTTGAGATTGTTGTCATGTCACGTTCCCTTTCGAGGTGAATTAGTTCATGGGCTTAGTTGATAACTTGTGGGCAACTGTATGAAAAAGTGGAAAATACAATGTCCTTCACAATAACTGTATAACATGAAATCCCACAAAGCCCAAAATGCAACACTGATGATGTGCAGATAAATGCCTGTTAATCTGTTCCCTCCTCTCACTCTCACTCGGTCTTCCCCTTTCTTCAAATCCATTCACACCCCAAATTGCCAGTCTTTTCAAACATCCTTTCACAGAACCATTAGTATGTCTATGATGTATTGTACTGTACGGTACAATACAGACAGAAATGTAATGTAATGAAAAAAATGAACAGTGGAGCATGAAAGATACAGCATATTACAAGAGAGCATTAGTGAGGATGGGACTGGGATGTGAGGTAGAATGAAATGACATTCATTGATACAATTATTGATCCACTTCTGGTTAGCAGAACTGGGTGCAGAGATATGGGATACACCTACCTAATAAGCTGGGGTTAGGAAATCTCCACGATTCGTTGTATGTGGAATACTGGGGATGGGAATAAGGACTTCCGGAAAAATCTCCCCCTGAAAGAAAACAAAGACCAAGAAACAGCATGTTTAGAAACAGCAAAGGGAAGAGAGGATGATGGTATGGTAAAATAACAAGAAACTGGATCGATTGATTCTTTTATTTATTCTTTGAGAAGTAGGGTGCTAAACCTTTGTGTTTTCTACTGTCTTTGTTCTTTGGGTTTAACAGAGCCCTTGGCTGTTTTTGAGCCACTGGCCTTTGTAAGAACAATCAAACTGTAGCTGAGTGCTAGCTGAACTTAAAGGTCCAGTGTGTAAGATTTAGGGGGATTTAGTGACATCTAGTGGTGAGGATTGAAGACCAGCTGTCACTTCTCCCAGTTAGATTTCCTTCACTGTTCATTGTTTAGGAGATTTTTACTGGGAGCCGAATTTCATCAGAGGTTTCTTCATCTCCAAAACAAACAGACCTAGTGATTTACGTCCATCACCTGCCAGTGTTTTCTTACCTATTTTCTTTTATGACTTAATGTTTGCTTTTTTTAGACGCAGTGATTTAAACCATAAAAAACAGTGAATAAAGCAGTTTCACGTTACAAATCAACGTTTCTGTGATGCTATTTGGCATGTCAGAGATGGGCCATTAGCTTAGCATCTGCTAATGTGCGCACATCTATTTCCTTTGATAACTTCAGGAGGTTTTTAGTGGGAGCCAAATTATCTGCAGAGGTCTCTTCCTCTCCAGAACAAACAGACCTGTTGCTTTGAACTGGTAAGAACACTAAATAAAACAGTTTCACGTTGAAAATAATTCCTTTTTTGCAGACGCTCTCGTTGCAGAGGGGCTGCAAACACATGAACTGCCCTATCTAGAGCCAGATTTTGGTTGCCCAGGCTACTGTTAAAACATGTTAAAACATATCCCCCTTAATCCTTCACACTGAGCCTTTAAATTTACATTCAAGTGTGATCATTACATCATTGATTATCCTACTTTTGTTTCACTGACTTACTAATGTGTAAATTAAGTTCTCCAGCCAGAATGTTCAGGCTAGCTAAACCAGAGAGCAGCTCATAATTATAGTTAAAGCTTTTAATTACGTGCAGCAACGTTTTACTCTAAAATGTTAGTTTCTGCACCTAATTAGAAGCTTTGAGTACAACTACATGCTCTTAGGAGCTTATCCCTCCAGAACACGACTGGAACACTCCAAAAACCCAATCATATTTGTGATGTGATTGTGCATGTAAAAGCAATAAGTTTTTGGTTTAAAAGATAGATGACAGATTTGTGGTTTAGATCGGAGGACTTGTTCAGATTTCTTTTGCTTCCAGTAAAGCTTTAACCTGCCCTTCAACAGAGTGGTTAGTTGAGAGTGACTGAACTGGAGATCTCAGTGAGACTGTAGTGGTCTTCGCATACAGTGGATGATAGCGTAGCTTTTCTCCCTCATTTACTACTTACTGTCTGGGGTCTACTCTTCCTCTTGTCTTCCCCTCCCACTCTTCCCTTCACCCCTTTCGCTTTATTTTTCTCTCTCGTCCTCTGGCCCGCCTGACTACAGCCCGCCCGTCACCCTTCACATCAAAACAACATTCTTCCCCATTTCTTCTCCTCTTTTTTTTTTTTTTTTACATCTCTCCGCTGACTTGCTCCCTTTTTTTCCCACTCTTTTGCTCTTTCTTTCTTTTCTCCTGAACCTTCACTCCTCCCGGGGGAACCCTCTCCCATAGCTGACAGTCACAGACCCTGATGCCCCCTCCCTCCAAACCCCCCATCCCTCCTCTCTCCCTCTCGTTCTGTCGGTTCTGCCTCACTGCTCCTCTACACCCCCTCTGAGTGTCAGCCCCCCTGCTGCAGAGAGAGAGACAGAGAGAGAGAAGAAGAACAGCAGAAGAGAGTTGCTTGCTTAATGAAGGTATGATATTAGACAGAGCGGACAAAAAGGAGGATAATTTGCCTGAGAAGTGCCGAGATAAAACATAGCGAAGCTGGAGAAGCAAAGTTGGGAGATTATCTCCTCCACTCACTCCAGTCAGCTCGAGGATTCAGGCAGCTTCGAATATTCACTGAGAAGAATTTAGATGTCGAGACTGTGTGTGTGTGTGTGTGTGTGTGTGTGTGTGTGTGTGTGTGTGTGTGTGTGTGTGTGTGTGTGTGTGTGTGTACAAACCAACAAGTTTTCTTTCTCGCGCTCCCCTTTGTGTGTGTGCTTATGTGTGTGTATGTTTAGCTGCGTCTGTCAGGTGGGGTCGGGATGCGGTCTCCATGGCATCCCCGGGTGCGAACATCCTCCCCTTGTCATCACCGTGGTGACGGCAACGTGTCAGGTTGTTTAGGAGGGGAGGGGGAGGAGGAGGGAAGGAGGGGAGAGGAGGCTCAGGGGTCTCCCTCGTGTAGCTCAGTGTCAAGGTCGCGCACACACACACACACACACACACACACACACTGTCAAAAACAAACACACACATGCGCACAAACAATGGCATGCCGGCACACACATAAACATACACCAAGCCAAACACACACACAAATATGCTGTCAAACCTGAGGACAGGACGGGGTGAGTGCAGGGGGACAGGGCGACAGGGTTACCCATCTTTAGACGTGCTGTTCCTACATGTCCACTGAGAGTGTGTGTTTGTGTGTGTCAGCCTGCAAAGTGTGTGTGTCACAGACTGAATGATAGGGGATACACAGAGACAAGAACTTGTAAACAACATTGTTTTGACTTTGTTTCACTGCTGTTGTTGCTTTTGTGTTTCATCCTTTATTTCTCCGCAGTGTACAATGACCACGACCACCACTGCACGACTGAGAGAGGGAGAGACACAGAGAAAGAGAGAGAGAGAAAGCAAGAATGGCGGTCCAGGATTGAAACACAAAAGCGGCGTAGAAGGCGGAGTGGAAGGGAATGAATGAATTAGTCGTGGGTCACTGGTGATTCTCATTAAAAACAAATTACTAATGTTGAGGAGGGACAGCTGTGCTACTGTGGCTGGTTTCTAATGATACACAGAGAGACACACGCACAAACACACACACACACACACACATATATATAGATACACACAAACGCACACACACGCCACCCCCTGGGAGCACTGTCAGCCACAGTGTAGACAGACAAGAAGGAGGAAGTGGCAAAGCTAAATACACCCCCTGCAGATGATACACACAAACACACACATCCAATGGGAATTCAAACAGATATGTACAGTTACAGATCTGCTGATATGATGGGTGACGAGAGATGACAGAATTAGTGTAAAAGAAAGCCAAGGACGATGGCACCCTTGGCACTGAGAAACAGAAACATTGAAACTGTCAGTGTCTGTGTTTGTGTGTGTGTGTGTGTGTGTGTGTGTGTGTGTGTGTTTGTGTGTGTGTGTGTGTGTGTGTGTGTGTGTGTGTGTGTGTGTGTGTGTGTGTGTCTGTGTGTGTGTGTGTGCGTGTGTGTGTGTGTGTGTGTATACTCACCAGGTACCATGCCAGTGAGCGAGGGGGTGGAGTAGCTGCCCTGTCCAGTAGGAGGGACATGAGGAGGGTAGCCTGGCAGAGTGGTGCTGGCTAGGTCTCGACCTGTAACACACACACACACACACGTATTCTATCATTAATACCTTCCTGCAATCAATATTTTCATCAGTGTTGATATTGTTATTGTCATTATATTTGTCCCTCCTAGCTCTTCTCTGTCTGTTTGCTCTGCATGCTAAATTGTTATCGTCCTATATGGAAGCTGCCCAGAACCAACTAATGTATGGCAACAGCTGACAATTATTTTCATCATCAGTTTATTTACTGACCCAAGTCCACCATAATGTCTTGCTGCGTGCAACCAATGGTTTAACACCCAAAAAGATTTACATTATTTACCATAAAATGTAATAAACTACATAGTATTCACATTTGTGAACCTCTTACCAGTGATTTTTTTTTTCGCCATTTTTTGCTTTTTATTCAGTTTTTTATTTAAAAGGTGTTTAACCAGGAGAAGCCTTGTTGAATTTAAAAATCTCCTTTACGTCCTGGCCAAGACAAGATGCAGCACATTTAAATAAAGTTTCAGACAAACAACATATATAAGTTGCAGACAATGAAAAATAAAATTTCAAAATCACAGCATACCAAAAAGTCAGGTCAACATCTCCTTAGTGACATAGAGGCACATGATCAGTAAAAGTATCTAAAACCTGGTGTATCTTAACGAGTTCTTTCAATCTGTTTCTGCTTTGACATGATAATGTCATGTAAGTGTTGCTGTTGCTGCTGTTTGTCTCCAGTCCATTGGCTAATCAATTAATAGCCTAATTGTTGCAGCACCAGATGGAAGTTTAACATAATTTTGTTTGCTGAATTATGATTCTTTTTTCACCATACTGTTTCAAATTTTACATATGCCCCTTTGTATTTGTAACATTTGTATAACAAAGGAACCATCAACAGGTTTTAACATTAGTGTATCATTGTCAAATTAAGTTGATGTACAGCCTAGTTCGGTCTAGCTGCCATAAATATGGAGATCATAGTGACCATGGAGACTTAAAAACTCTGAATGATGCTCTGAAACTGGTTAACATCTCTACTTTAAAGACAAATCCCACTCAGCAATGGACTTTTAAAGGAGAAGATGTTCAAAACAAACTTAAATGTTATAGATTTGTGATTGTGCTGATTTTAGTAAAAGAAAACCTACTTAACTAGCCTTTATCAGAGCCAACATTCTGACATCACAGCAGGAAAAGCACAGGTGTAATTAACAACTTAATGGTGGCTCCGTTCCATTGAAAAAAACAACCAATTTTCTTGCCTAAAAAGCCACTGGAAACACAATGACTCCCTATAAAGACCACCCATTTTTTGGGGCATCGGTGGCTTAGTGGATAGAGCATGCACCCCATGTACGAAGGCTTTGTCGTTGTCGCACTGGCCTGGGTTCAATTCCAGCCTGCAGCCCTCTGCTGCACGTTCCCTCTCCCCCTTTCACAATATACTGTCCTATCCATTAAAGGCAAAATTAAAACAACCAATTTTGGTGTTTGTTGGTCTCAAATAGTGGTCTGCAGCTTGGCAGATGTCTCACCTAGGTGTCACGCCATCAACCATCAACTCAAACTCCAGATGACAAAGACAACTCATATATAATATTTTACTTTATAAACATTGATATGATACGTATGAAACATACAAATGTAATGTATTCATGGTTTGCAGGAACGTACAATGCCAGTATTTTCTTGTGGTGACTAGGTTGATATTAAGTACTCAAAATAAAGGTATAACAACATTTTACTGTTGCCTGAAATATCACCTCGAACCTCTACACCTCCTGCAGTATCTGTGCTGAAATATTCATGCAGGAGCACCTTTAGGATGTCTTTCTTTCTTTTGTTTCTTTCCTCCTTGTTTTCCATCCGCTGACATCTATTAATTTACCAACTCCCCCTTCTCTCGTTACCACCATCTCCCCCCTCCTTCCTCTGTCTGTCACTTGGTGGATAGGATATATAACTGCATTAGACTACATGACAGTGTGTCGGCCCAAATCATTTCTCTATGTTTGCACGCAGTAGACATTGGGAGTGCGTGGAGAGGGAGCCCTCCATTCATCATCATCACACATACACACACACACATGCATCGACACCCTCCTCCTACCCCCCCTGCACACACACATTTATCATCATCATAAACAGCTCAGATGCTAACACCATCAATCCCATTCACTTCCCCTCCACTTAACCACCACTAACTAACTGAGAGGAGGAGCAGGAGGAGGAGGAGATGGGAAATAGAGAGGAGATCATAAAAGACAGGGAGAAGGGAAAGATGGGGAGAGACAAAACAGACAGCAGGGTGGACAAAGAGGAAGAGTGGTACAGTGGTGGAGTCAATGCATTTAGTTACTTTCTATTACAGGGGAATAGAAGTAGACACTGGCATACATATTAGCAGATAACTGAAGAAAAACTGTAGTAATTAAGGTAATTAAGAAACAGAATTGCCTACGCATTTATTTTTCAGTTTTAAAATTTCCTATTCAGAGCAAATCTTGATCCCAGGTCAGCCGCAGCTCTGTGGGACTACAGAGTGGTGCAGGAATGAGTCCTAAAATCTGGAAATGAGTGAGCATTTTTTCACTTTTGTACACACAGTTGTACACACTTAAAGCCTAACGTTAGCTTTTCACTTTCAAAAAAATCATAAAAGAGGTGTGAATTTGTGAAGATTATCTTGCTGTATCATAAACTTTTGTACACACATTTGTTTCCCTGATGTACTCTATAGTGACATTGGTGCTTTACACTAAATGCTAATGTCAGCATGCTCACAACGATATGCTAAAAATGCTAATGTGAAGCAGGTACCATATTTACCATGTTCACAATCTTAGTGTAACGTGGTAGCCTGCTACTATTTGCAAATTTGCACTTAACACAAGCTGAGGCTGATAGGACTGTCATTAGTTTTGCAGGTATTACTACAAGTATTAAGTGATGATGGTAGAAGATAAAGAGTCATCAACAAGTCATCGTAAAACGAAATAACCATCCAAATGTGGTCAAAAGATATACTCAAAACCAGAAATATTAACCTCATGGTGGCGCTAGAGGAAAGTTCAGAGGATCACAATTCATAACGATACATCCTCTGGGGACCATGGTTGTCCTTACAAAATTGAGATGTAGAAAAGCAAAGTCTCTCTCCTTCTGGTGGACCACCATGGGACCTTATTTTGGAAAAAATATGTACAGTAGTTTCAAGTGAGAGCATCTTGATTTCGTTTGAATTATGCCATTAATTACACATACAATGTCTTTTTAATTTGACTCATAGCTAAGTTGCCTAGCTAGCTAGCTGGTATCAGTGACGTATATGTACTTAACTAAGCAGTTTCACGCAAAACTCACTGATACTATGACAGATCCTTGACAAACTGTGACTTCCTTGACTTGCAAAATTAAATTGACAATCATATGTGTATTTCATGACTTATTTCAAATGGGATCAAAAGATTACTTGTCTCTCACCGTTGAGAGACATATCTTTTTCCAAATACACCTCTCTATTGCAGTCTGGACCAAAGTAGTGGAACAACAAACCAACATTGTCGTCTTAAGAGCCATGTCTATTGTGTAGCTGAAAATCACATTTAAGGGATTCCTGTCAAAAATGTTTGTTTGTGTTATGTGTTTTTAAAAAAATGACACGGAAGATTCATTGTGCCAGTTTTTCTTTTTTAATTCTGAAATATCAATATTGGTCAACCTCAGGCTTTACTGGAAAATAATAAAAATCAAAGGGAACAGAAACGGAGGTAGAGATGGAAATAATAAGAGGAAGAGAAGTAAGCAAAGAAAACATGTTGTTACTAATCAACCGAGACTCCGACATCTCATCTGCTCATATTTCTGTCCTCTTCACTTAATATTTGCCTCCTAACCTCCCTCCCTACTTGTGTTTCCCTCTCACAGATCCCCCTCTCTACTCCAGCCTCCTCTGTCCCTCTCCACCTCCTCTCTCCTGTCTCAGTGTAGTAAAGTTTTTCTCGGTGTTTGACGCGACAGCGAGGCATTAGTGCAGACGGGCTACTCATCCGCTCAGGGTCAGTGCACAGGGCAAGGAGGAGAGGGAGGAGTGGGTGGAAGAGAGGAGAGATGGACTCTCTACAGCCCAACTTAGAGGGGGCAGACAGGGCCAGATCCTCTGAGGTGTGTGTGCGTGTGTGTGTTTGTGTTTCTTTGTCTGTGCACGCACTGTATTTGTGCATATGCATGCCAGTTGTGTTGATGTATCTGTTCTCCACAGCTTTGCCGTAGAGGTCAACGAACAAGTACAAGTCTCCTCCGTGCTCACTTGCAGCTACATGAACACAAATCCTCTGCCTCCCTTACTCTTTTCCTGTCTCCCTATCTGACTCTTCCACATCAAACAGCCATCAGAGCAACATATGTCAAACCTGGAGGGAATCGAGTGTGTACAGTGTGTCCCTTTGCACTCGAGTAGACTAGGTGGAGTTCAGGGTAAAATGCCCTACAGATTTGGAAAGGCCTCAGAAAGGAAGATTGAATGTGTAAATGTTGCTCTACAGTGTGTGTCCAGAGTATCAACACGTCAAGGGTGCAATAACATTGCGTCAAACACACAGACGTCTGATCCCCTAGAGGGAGCTCTATTCTGAGGGAAGAGACAGGCAAGGAAATGCATGCATAATATTAAGAAGGTGTGCGTGTATGTGTGTGTGTGAATATGAATGTGTGTGTTTGCATGCATAAGCAGAAATGGAAATTTTATCTCTCTCTCTTTTTCTCTGTCTCGCTGTCTCTCTCTTGACTTGAGCAGGTAATATTCCTCAGTGGTTTCAAAGGGCAAAAAAAGAGCCCATTCCCAGATATCCCAAATTCCCAGCTCTATGATTCCCCTCATTATAGATGGGAACGTCGAAGCCTTGTCCAAGTGCTCCCTGGTCTGCTCTTAATTAACTACTGGCTTTCCCAGTGCCCCTAAATGGAGGCACAGGAAGAGACAGGGCTCTCACTTTTCTCCTCTTTCCTTCCACCTCTTTTCCTCCTTTCCTCTGGGTTTCTCGCCCCTCCTGAGATCCACAGCACTGATCTCTTTAAACAGGTTCAATCACTTAGAATCCATGTAGCTGCTGAGGTAGACTTAAAAGGCATTTGGCTTCGTGTGTTTGGAATGTGAATCACTGTATTTTTTTATGTAACACTAAAACCAGCCCTGCACACTGTAGGCTTGATTTTTCAGTTGATTTATGAGTCATTTCTCTTGCATGTAGTGATATGGAAGTAGTTGTCATTACACAGCAAGAGTGATAAACGTTATATATATAGAATATATCTGCATCTGCAAACCACAGACACGTTACATCTCTATGTTATTATGTAACACAGTGGTTCCCAACCTTTTTCATTAAAGGATCCTTTTTCCTATCATCGAGTGATGACCGCTGACTTAAAAAACATATTTTATGGATGTTTCATATTACATTCAATGCATAACAATAACAGTACAGAACAACTGATAAACTGTACAACTAATCCAAACAGTGAAAGCAGTAACTGCAGGAAGCAAAATGAACGATTTTGATGAATTTTGATCAAATTATTTGGTTTAAATGTTGCATCGGAGATGAGTTTCCTGATAATTTTAGGAAATTCTTACACAGTGCTCTGTCTGAAGGATATATATATATATATATATATATATATATAGCCTGTGAATTTTTTTAAGTGTATATCTCAAATTATAATGTAACTTCAAAGATAACACTTTCATTTAGTTTTCTTCACAGAAAGGCATGAAATGCTGAGATATCAGGACCCCCAGGTTGGGAAGCAGTGATGTAGTGGATATGTTAAAACTTTATATTTCAACAACACAGAGGTTAACATGTGGTTAGGTTTAGGCAATAAAACCATTTGATTATCAAAAGTAATGTATTGGCTTAAAATACGAAGTTTTGGGGACACAATCCCTGCTGGAACAACCACAATGTCTGTTAAAAAAAACAACAACTAATTTTCATGGCACTCGATTAAAAAGAACCACTTTTCGTGGCACTATCCCCGCTGGAAAAACAGCAGCAAGTCGCTACAAAACACCCATGTTTAGTGTGTGAAAACTCGCCAAAAAAAACAGCAATGACTCATTAAATAGAACCAGTTTTGTTGTTTTTTTGGTCTCTCAGTCTGTAGCTTAGCAGGCATCTTGCCTAGATGGCACGCCACCCAACGTCCCCTCCACTTCCCAGTGATAAAGTCAGCTCATATACCAGCTACTTTAGAAACATTGATGTGATACATATGAAATGTACAAATGATTGGTATTTGTGGTTTGCAGAAACGTGGAATGCTAACAACGATCAATTAAGTGGCTTGCAATTTTGCTATTATGACCCAGTATCTTCATTCCTCATCATTAATTTGCAAAATTTTTGGGCCTCTTACCATAGATCAAACTATGACTATGCCCCGCAGATAAAACACAAAATGCACCCTGGAATTGTTCAATTGGATTGAATACAAAGCAGTGTATGCACATTCAGATTCATTACCAAAAAGGCAAAAAAAGACAAAGCTGCATGTACACTGAATAGATGCTTCCAAAAAAATTTAGCTCAGCTACGTCAGGTTACCTGATGATGTCGAAACAGTGTAAATCGAATTAGTGTGTGCACATCTTTTTAGTCAGGTAACAAAAACTCTATTTCAGAGCAGCAGTGCAGTTATTAGCTGGATGTCTTTCTTACCTGGAACGAGTGAATAGGACTGTGGACCTGACACGCTGGCTCCTAACTCCGCCCCTGTACCAGGATTGGCCAAACTGTTCTTCATCTCGTCCAGCCCACCAGCTAGCGAGGCCATGGCCGAATAATCTGACGTCTGAGCAGAGACAGGAAGTGGAGAGAGAAAAGAGCAGAACAGAAAGAACAAATCATGACGTTTTCTGATACAACGTGAATATACTGTAGTGCTGGATGTTGCTTCACAGCTGTGATCAATCTGTTTGTTCTATCCTGCTACATTTCCAACATCCTGCCCCTTCCTCATAGCAAAGAAGCTTTAGTATGAACACACATGCATATACACACACACACACATACACACACGCAAACACAGAAACACACCTACAGTTGAGAGTTTATTGATCTGTTTACAAAGACAGGGATTTACTGTACAACCAAGTCCAACAGTCTATAACCACAGGATCATCTCGCTCTTTCCCTTCATCTCTCTCTCTCTCTCTTTCTCTCTCTAACACACACACACACCCACACAATACACATCTTACACACACACACACAGTGGCATCACATAGACCATGGCTAACACAAAGCCTCTTGTCTCCCCAGATACCAACAACAATAAGAACTGTGATCATCTCAACACGTACCTACAGTCTCTCCCAGTGCACTTAACACACACACACACACACACACACACACACACACACACACACACACACACACACACACACACACACACACACACACACACACACACATTCTACAGGAGCTAAAAACATATAGAGAAAAGGAGACTGAGGTGACAAAGCAATATCTTATTGTTGTCTAGGTGTACAGTTTTTCTCTGTTAAAAGGGTTAAAAAGTATCAGCAAGAAAGAGGTCACAATTTTACAGTAACATACATGTGAGAATGTGATTTTTGAGTTAATATTTACAATATGTTTGGTTTATTTTACCTTATGATTATCATTTTGGTCTGTCATTTGTATGATATTATTTGTGATTAAAACAACAACCTAAAAGAAGTTCATTGTTTATTTCCTTACTCCAGATACCAAATCAAATGTCTTCTAATTTTACATGTGCCAATAACTACTCATGTGCCACAAATTTGAAAATTTGAAAAAAAGAGGCTGAAGATTTTACAGTCTGTTTATGCAACATAAATGTATAATATGTATTCACTACAATATCAGTCATGACTTTTGGATTAACGGAGACTGTGCAGACTGAATTTGAAGTGGCCTCTATAACAACTGGACAAAGAATTCTCTCACACACTCTCTAAATGCAGACAGATAGATGGATAATAGAAACTGTCTATTCACCTGTGTCTGACCCTAACACCGAGCCATGAACCATCCATCCTCATCTCTCTGCCAGATCTGTGTGTCTGTGTGTGTGTGTGATGATTTAGAGTGATTGTATTGACACTGTTGACCAACTCTATATAGATTAACAACATATTTTCAGGGCCACTACGCTTATGAAGTGACCTGCTTGCTGAATGTAGGCTATGTATATTTGTGTGCTCTTCCACACTTGTATATCTGTGTATACAGAACAACAGAAGAAAGCAGTCAAATGCAAAGACTTAATCCTCTCAATTTGCGCACAGATGTAGTTACAAAGAGGCAAAAGTAAGACTAAAAAAAGCTTGGATTAGCAAGCATTAAAAACGGACACATCTTTTGCAGCGATATGATATGCTGCGGGTCAGCATTATTAATTCACACCATTTTGCAGTGTATTATACTGTTATGAAAGGTTCCTCTTTTTGTTGGGGTCTGACGCTGAAATCACTGACAAAAAATGGCATATGACTAGTTGGCAATGGGAACAAGCTTGCAAACTAGCATCAGCTATAAAAACTATGACGCTTGCATCGGAGAGCTGTTTTCAGTTTGTCTATCCTGTATCTGTTCATATCAAATAAACCATGGTTAATAAAATAAAGTAAGTCATAAGTAATGTAAAACAAAAGTGGGATGTTCACAGCAGAGGTGAAAAATGGTAACTCACTTAGTCCATTCCAATTGTTTTTTCCAATTTAGATTAAAAGTTTATAGACAGTGACAACATAGTCAGTTTACTTTTCTTTAAGTTAAGTCATTACAAAATGAAATGCTACGACTTACTTTGTGCGGACCCCCTCCTTTTTTTCTATGTGCGTGTGTGTGTGTGTGTGTGTGTGTGTGTACACTAATGACAGCAATCAGAATTTCCTTTAGGTGATGAGGTGAGAGTTTTGCACTGACCCTTTTAATACCTCTGCATCTGTGTGTGTATGTGTGTGTGGAGGTGTAAGTGTAGGCGTGTGTTTGTGCTCACTGACCTCTTAAACACCCCTGTGCTCGTCAACACACAACACAACCACTGGACTGTGACCTGCCAAATAAGAGCTTACCCACTACACTACACACACATCTTTCTCTCTCTCTCTCTTTACACTTCAGACACACTTTTAAGCCGCCTTTTCTTTTTCACCGCCCCTCTCTCCCCCCCTCACACATCACACCTGTAGTTTTTTTTCCACCCAATCATACATGCTATCCCCACACCCCCTCTCCCCCCTCTTGGCCGCTCTCTGTCTTATTATAATGGTGTCTAATGTGTCCATGTATCCATGTAGATGGGGGCCAGGCAGCAGCAGTGGCAGAGAAGAAGGGGTCTGCCGTGGTAATTGGCCATGATGAAGTTTGGCCAGTGGGGTGACAGGCCCGCTAAGGAAGATGGATCATTCTCATTCGGCCCCGTAAATGTTGTCAATTCCACCGCTCATACAGCGCCATCAGCCCTCATCAAAGAGGAGGGACGCAGCTGCGGAGGGGCTGGGGTTTGAGGGGTGGTGGAGGTGGTGGTAGTAGAGGTGGTGGGGGGAGTTTTACAGGGCAGGATAGAGGGTTTCAAGAAAAGGTGGCAGGGGGAGCTGGACCTGGGGCAGGAAGTCAGAAAGAGTGAGAGAATGTAGTTTCCAGTTATAAAGGAGGGCCAAGATAGTATAGAGCTGACTGAGAGAAACGGGGTCATGCAAGACATGAGGAAAGAGCTGTTGAATAAATTAATGGAGGAGAGAAAATAATTTGGAAAGAAACAAAGAAAGCAAGAGAGCTAAAAAAAAATGCAGTTGTGTGGTATAAAAGTTGAGGTTTGAGACATCAGTCTGTAAAGTTGCAAGAAAGTGCACAAATGCTGTTGGATTACTTTGTAACCTTATCATCATAATTGTGCTCTTTATGTCATGAATATTGGGAAAATTCCACTGTTGTAAACTCCTTGTTAATCGCTGTGCAGTGTTTTGGCCTTTATAAACCTTCACTTGCCCCATCTGTCTTATTTATTAAAGGTCTTGTGTGAAGGATATAGTGGCATCTAGTGGTGAGGTTGCAAACTGCAATCAACTGAAACTTCTCCTGTGAAGGAGAACTAAGGTGGCCAATGTGAAAACCCAAATGGCCCTATCAAGAGCCAGTGTTTGGTTTGACCGTTCTGGGCTACCATAGAACAACATGGTGGACTCCATGGATGAAGACCCGGTTAATATGCAGATATGCTGACAGCTCATTCTATGGGAACAAAAACACAACAGTTCCTAGTTTCAGGTGACTATATACTAATGAAAGCATAGTTATTAATATTATATTTCATTTCAGCCAATATATGCCTATAAATCCTTCACACTGGACTTTAACACAGCAGTCTTTTTGTTCTAATTACCAGGGCTGGTGTTCAGTTTGATAAGACAAAGATTAGCTACTGTTGTTTGATTTCAGTTGTGCACAGAGGCCAGGAATGGATGATTTGCATCATTTGCAGACACTGTAAAAAACTGTAAAAAAAAAAAAAAAAAACAACAACAAAAAAAAACCCCAAAAAAACTACTGTGTTGAACAAAGTACGCTAGGCAACATTTGGTTCCAAGATTTACACAACAACAACAGACAACTTTTCAACTTTTTTCACCCTAGCATTTCCAAATGGTGTTACTGTTGGCGCAGCTGTCTCAAAGACAACCAGATCGCTTTCAGTTTTCCTCAGAGCCTTGCAACTACATCATTTTCCACAATTACTTTGGCTGTTCCATCATCCACCATTTCTGCTACTGGGGATAGTAACTGCTAGGAACCTACGTTAATACTCTTTAGGAACTGGGGATAGCTGCCGATAGCTACTAGGGAAAACAAAAGCGCTATCCTCTTCCTGTTTTGTACCCGTTGACAGACATATTGCAAAGAGAGGCATATAGAGAACCAATCAAACGCCTGATGGTGTCATTATTCTATAGCCATTGCATTGTGCAACATTAACGTCATAATGCTAAGATAAAACATTTGCCTATTTCTACTTTAACAACAAAAAAGGTGCTAAACTAACAAGTCACATCCTAATGATGGAAAATGACAACATATTTGACTACTCCTTCAACATTACAGCATGTGGCTACCACTGTTGTTTTCTCTCTCTCACCCATTCACTCACTTACACACAGCAGGTTGGTCCACTGACTCAGATCTGAGAAGGTAATGGTTGGGTCCAAATTTCACATCAATAACAGATGAGCCCTAATCGGCCCTCTGACACACACACACACACACACACACACACACACACACACACACACACACACACACACACACACACACAGCCTGGCCCTGTTGGCTTGAACCATTTGCATAATAGTATTTCCCTTTTCCTCCATTCCCCAAATAGCTCCCGATTTCTCCATCTCTCTCTCTCTCCCTCCCTCTTTCTCTCTATCTCTCACTCTCGCTCCACATTGTCTTGTGTACTCCTGATGGAAAAAGGCTTGACTATAAACAAATACAATTCCCTCAGAGGCCCACAAACTGAGACAGGGATTGTGGGGAAGGAATTCATCTGCCCTCAAACTGAGCGTGGCAGCAGTGGGGAGGATATTCATTTCCTGACGAGCCAGATAGACCTCAACTCTGGGGAGAGGCTGTAAAAGTTTATACATTTTGAACGACAAATTGGGCTAACATTTCTAATCCATGAATGATTTATCAACCTGGATTTACTGATTTAATTGTTTTTGATTAAATATTGCTGTTGTCTGCCTTATTAAGAGCCATAAAAGCTGTGTTTTCTGCAGCTTTTTAGCTACCAAATGTGGGTGTTTTTTAGCGACCCATGGCTGATTTTTAGCGGGGATTGTGGGATGAAAACTAGGTATTTTAAGGCAAAACATGTTCTTTTACTAATCATAACCAAGGGTTTTTGTGCCTAAACCAAGTGATGTGGCTGTAGCTATTGAAGCAGGTTTACTACTAAGTGGATGGATAGGTTTCTGAGGAGAAAGTGGGTAGATTCTGCTATTAATTTCAACAGCTTTTTGGCTGATAGGTGGGTATACTGTAAACTGCCAGAAAAGAGGTGGATATACCCTGTATACCTGCGTATACCCTCCACTACACCCCTGCCTAAACCTTAGCACACATTAACAACAACATCAACATATCCACTATGTGCAAATGCAGTGTTTCGGTACTCTGAAGAAACATACAATGCCAACTTTTCTTTTGACAATTGGGTTGCCATCCTTTAGGGGAGATTACCGTTGACCTCTCTGCTTCTTTTTAAGCTTTTTGAATGGAGAGAATGACATTTGCTTTCTCTTTTTCTTTGTCTGTCCCAGTGCAGGCACACTGGTTGGTGCTGGGGTGGGCATTTGGACCCGGGGCAGCATGGATGGGTGGGGGCTCCATCAGCCCTGCTGATTTATCACCTGGGTAATAGGAAGTGATTGAAGGGAAATTCAAATGAACTCTCTCTGACAGGCACACATGCAGACACACATACAAGCACGCACACACAAATTAATAGTGGAGCTTAATAGACTACAGGGAGAGAGGGGGAACAAGAGACGGAGAGGGAGATGAGATAAAAGGATGGCTTGTTAGGGAAGAAAGATAAAGAAAAAGGTCTGAAACAAACAGGATAGAAGAGTTAACTATTGGCGACAGATAAAATAAGATTTGCTTGTGAGGAACGTGAGCAATTTTACTTTTTATCTATTCAAGTGGGATGACGGGGGAAGAAATAATGAATGAGGCTCGTGTTTCAGTGCAAGAAAGCGAAAAGATAATGAGGGGGTTGAAATAACCACTGAAATTACAGTATATTAGTATACCATTATAATATACTGTTGGTACCTGAAATTGAGCCACTTACACCTCTGTTACTCTCCTGCTTGCTTGTGCTCCATCCTTTTCTCTGTCTTCTCACAAATACACACACATACACACAAATACACTAACACTCACGTCAAAGGCACCCTCACGCCCTGCAGCAGCACCACCAGCGACAGCAGGGCCAAGTGGCATCTTTAAGGAATGTCAGTCACAACACAGCGTGACCCTCCTTGACCATAACCTCACCAGCACTGCCTCACACACACACACACACACACACATGCACACACCTCAGCCCACATACCACAGAGGCTGAGCTGTAGCTGTCAGTGTGTCAGTGTTAAGGGTATGACTGTCAATCATTCCCTCTGGGAAATGCAGGCTTGAAAAAAGGGGGGTGGTCGACTAGACAGGATGAGAGAAGGAAGCGGAGGTAGAGAGAAAGTGTATGTGTGTGTGCGTGTGTGTGTGCACCTCTTTGTAATCACAATGCAGCATCCCAAAGCCAGTTTGACCCCAGGGCGACCCCCACTTTAAAGCCCCCATCCCCGACCCCAGTGGCTTGACCGGGCTCAGAGAGGACACTGACCTATGAATCATGGGTATTATAGTCTTGAGTCGTAGTCTATAGAGCTACTAGAGCCAATCCCTGTCGACCTCTCGCCCTGTGCCACTCCACGCCCCATGTTGGTCAGAGGGAAATGAATGGGCTAAAAAGCAAAACTCTGCCCTCGAGGTCTAAGGCTGTAGCCTATATGTGACTCCATATACTTCTACTCCTCTAGTGTGTGTTTGTCCTCTTGCCCTTGACTTTGACTGAATAAATAAACCTGAAGTACGGATGTCTTTAAAGGTTGTGGAAACAAAAGTGTCATTTTGAGACATTGGCAAAATATTCCTGTAATAATGACCGGAGGGCTGCAGATTAGAGGACATCTGAGAAAAGGAAGAGAGAATACAAATGCTAGCTTGTTGTCATTTTGTTATTCGGCGTTCTACTTACAGCTGTCTATTCCACTCAGATTTACATTATCTTACTGCTGGGAAAGGGCGGGAGGTCAATTTAGATGCAACATTAAGACGCAAAGACAAACCCTTTCTCGCTTCTGTTTTTCTCTCACAGGCAAACAACACACACATATGCAGCACATTCCCAAGATGCGTTCAGACGGCCTCTTTGCTGTCCCTGAGCAGTAGGAAGTGAGGTCATAATGAGAGCTGGGTCAATATGCTCATTAACCCCTGCAGTGTATGTGGATTATAGGAACATCAATAGGCCTGACTGGGTCTCAGTGCAGCCATCACAATGTCTTTCAGACCACAGAAGCTCACAGCAGTCTGTCAGACTGACAGAGAAACACAACTTGATGCTGACATTTGCAGATCACTCAGTGAAAAAAAAAAGAACACTGAGGAAGCAGAAAAAAAACTATCAGGATGAATGCAATGATTTTGCATAGTTTCAGAAATATAATTAGGCATATGTAAATTAGATTTTCATTATGCAATCTGACTACATTTCTTCAGGATTGACATGGCATGGCAAGGCATAGCAGGCAGGACAGGCTGTTAGCTAAAAGCAGAGACAAGCATTTCATCTGGCACCAAAGATCAAAGATGTGGCACGAAAAAACTAAAGTTTGTCAAGATTGGTTGTTTATCTGTTAGTTGTCTTAATTAATTTGCTTTTCCCAATAACCTTGAGGCCACAGGTCAATAAAAATTAAAGATACACAACATATTTGTTCCAAATTTATTGGTACACCGTGGATGCAGCCAGTATTTACAATATAGGAACAGCCACAAGAAATCACATCCTTTACGCCGAGGGCGAAAACAAAGTATTGCTACCAGGCAGGTTGCGTGACTTTAAACTTAAAAATCCAGAATTTAAGGGTATTTTTCAACCTGAACCCCGTTTTCCAGTGTTTTGTGTCTGAAGTACAAATGGGCACAATATTTCAGGTCCAGTATTGAACAAAAGCAGCAGCAAGGCTGTAGTGTAAAGACTTATCATGTTTGCACTGTCAATTTATGTCCATTAAAAGTGCTTGTTTTTGTCACAGACAGGCTCAGATTGTTATGACAAGTGTCTGACAACATTATTGAAAGGACCCTACAGAGATAAAGCTTTTTTTTAATGAAGAATAAGCCCCTTTTTGTTTGTCCAGAAACAGCCCCAAAATGGATATCGTCAAACACACCAGACTCCATTTAAATAAACAGTAATATTATCATTGTAAAACACACTCATTCAATGACAACAAAAAAAAGATGTGAAAATATGTTGATTTTACACACATTAAAACTACTGTTTACTTAAATGGAGTTTGGAGCGTTTGGTAATGGCAATTTTGAGGCTGTTTCTATTTAAACAAAAAGGATCTAACACAAACAGTGTTAGATTGCTTAGCCACTGGTAAAAAAAAGAAAAAAAAGAAAACCTTGCTAGCTTTCAAGAACCTGCTGTTCATGAGGTTGCAAATTCTTCCGTGATAATGTTGTAGCACATTGTCAAAACATAGGGTAATGGCACTTAGTAACATCAGCGCTGCTATATTGTCTCGAAAGGTGCATGGAATTCATAAAATATGCTAGTCTATTACATCACAGTATTAATGGCTGTATGTTGCTAATATTATGGTGAGTTTAATCAACCACATCTATGGTAAATGTAATAGCGTCTGTTATGTGAGTTGAAAAACTTTTTTTCCCAGAAGTTTCAGGCTGGTGTAGGACTGTTCTTCCTCTCGCCGATAGCTATCATGAAAAAACTGAAAATATACCCGCCACAAACAAACAACAATAACTTGGGAATAAAATCACTATAAAAGTATTGGCAACGTTAGCGACGCAAGCATGTGAAATCAGCTTTTTTACTTATCAAACCCAAAATAGGGGGTTTGGGATGGAAAAGCAAACTGGATAGGTGCACAGCTAAAAAGCATCTGCAGTGGCGCCGTGGCAATGCAGGAGTGGTTCCTTCCACACAAGAAAAAGGAATGAGTGACCCTAAAGGTGTACACTACTAAATTCAGTGGCCAGCTTTTAGTCTATAGTGGCCACAGCCACCACTGGCCACCCCTTCACCTCACCTCTGCCTCTGTCATGCTCCTTCATCTGTTTTTAATGGAAGGTTTTCTCCTGCATTAATCGTTCATTAGAGCACCCTAAATTTTTTTGACCCTCAAACTATTCCCAAACTCAGCCTCAGCCCAGAGCCTGCATGGTGCCACGCCCTTACCTTGCCAGAGTCAGGGCTCACATAGAGGTCAGAGCTGGATTGGATTGGACAGGGTTGCTGTCTGTCAAACAGGCGGTCCAATACCTCGATCTGCTGCGGCGAGAACAGCTCCCCTCTCATCTGCTTCCTGAGGAAGTCCCGCCCACTGTGGCCGTGCCCGTTGGCCAGTGGTGACTCCTGCAAACCTACACAGAGAACGACAGGAGAAGGAAGTGAGGTCAGAGGGGTTTTAAATGGAGGACATTTAATGGAAGAATAAGAAAGGTGAAAGGTTTGTGAGTCTGGTGTGTTTAACAGAGGGAGAAACCAGACAGATGATTCAGACGATGATAGAGGAATAAAGGGAGGCGTGGGTTGATAAAAATAAATCACTGAGGCAGAGGAGGAGAGAGAAGTTTGAGCAAAGTATGGACTCAAATAAACCCCAGTGAGCTGATTTAGGACTGAGTGACTTCATAGATTGTGGAGACTCAGAGAAAACGCTATACAAATGCAATCCATTACCAAGCATACGCTGTCTCTCATTCTTGATCTCTCAAAAGTACACTCTCGCCTCTCACATATACACACTTCTCTGTCCCTCTTGTCGTATCACCCATACACACACAGAGACACACAAATATATATTGCTGTGGTATCAGTATTAGACTGTGAGCTCTCGTATCCTGCAGTTATTGCAAGGCTGAGGGACTGAACGAGACAATTATAAGAACTCTGAAGAGTCGCGGCCCACAAATGATTAGAAAAGAGAGAACCAGAGAAAAAGATAAAGAGAAAAAGGGGATGAGGGTGAAAATCCCCCGCTATAGAGCCAATTCATTGCTCCAAACCGCTCCTGAGAGCCTATTTTAGTCCTGGGGGTCACTGTGTGTGTGTGTGTGTGTGTGTGTGTGTGTGTGTGTGTGTGTGTGTGTGTGTGTGTGTGTGTGTGTGTGTGTGTGTGTGTCCAGTGGCAGGGGGAGTGATATGACAGACAGGTGGAGAGGGGGAAGGGGCTTCAAATATATATTTTTTTCCATTTGGACAGAGAATACAGATCCATTTGCGCCAGACTGTGATCCAAAGAAAAACCAAAGACTGATGTAAAAAGACAGAAAGAAAGAAAGTGAGCGCAGGCTTTAGGGCATTTTACCACATTCAACATTATAGGATAATTTCATATTATTACAAGTTGGGTCTTGTTTACACCTGGAATTAGAATGCGTCTCCACATGTGTCTCGAGTGACCACTTGTGATCGGATCTCACTCTCCTGCTCTATGTGCCAATACATCATTTCCATTTGCAAAGACCAAACACGTTGTTGTTTTAACTGGCAGCTTTAACAGGCATTTCCTGTGCCTAGTCTGCCAGAAATTAAAAGAAGACGAAATTTGCGAAGACCTTGGCGTGTGGGCAAAATCAAAACAATATGTGATTTTTTTTCTTAACCCAAGATGTTTGATGAACTCATAATATATCTCTATGGTCTGAAATATTCAGTCAAGCTGTTGGCGTGTGAATGAGTACGTTTTTTTGCCTACAAAGAGGATGTCAGGTGAGTAGGCAGTCCTTCTCTGTGACACATTAGTGTCTGAAAGAATGTGGTCATATGCAGCCCAGACTACCTTCGAATGTGGTCTTAGCAATCAGATCTCAAGACCCAGTGAGTACGCATTGGGTGTACTCACACCTGCCCTAGAAACTGCCTAACTGTGATTCAATCAAAATCAACGTTAATACCAGGTGTGAACAGGGTCTTACACTTTCCCTACCCTTAAAGGAGTATTCCTCCAAATAAGCCATTGGACAGGATGGACAGTTTTAAAAATATAAGACCAAAATCACAGCAGAACCAGAAAGATTGTGCCAATTTAACACAATCAATTACTGAAGTAACTACCACCCCTTTCTTTTTTGCCTTTGGCCACAAAAAAAAAAAAAAAAAACCACACATAAATAATGTAAATAACTGTTACCACTTAAGCGCAATAAAGTTGACTTTAAACTGACTTTATGCAGATGATACTCAGATCTATTTAAGCTGTGAGCCAACAAATAGCTATCAAAGCATGACAAACCTGCTAAGTTGCCTTCATGACATTCACAATGGGTTTGTCACAAAACTTCACAGTCTTGGTTCTCTGTCCCACTCAATAACGTCGCATTGCAGAAATCTTGGTGTCATTTTTGATCAAACCCTCTGTTTAGACAAACATGTAAATTCAGTAGTTCAATCCAGCTTCCACTATCTCAGAAATATCTTGAGAATCCAATCATTCTTTTCCATCAAACATCTGGAAACTGTTATCACTATGCATCAATGATATTGGATTATTTTCCAATAAATCAATAAATATAAATCAATATATTGATATCTGGATCAATTGATTGTTACACCCCTACCAATTATGTCAGTTTTCAGCCAGCTCTGTGTCGTTGCAATGTGAGCAGTAACAATAAATGCAGATGAGCAATGCTCAGCCACCCTTCAGGCTGTCACTCCCGAAGCTTCCCCTCTGGTGGAAAGAGGGGAGCTGCAAGTAGCATGGGAGGAAGCAAAGCACCATTAACCTGCACAAAATGCCCACACACACATCTGTGAAAGCCTGTGCCTAATTCATGTCATTATTATGATTGTTTTACACATACTCACACTCACACACACACACACACACTTACTCCCCTCACAGAGATGCAGAAAATACCCCCCAAAAAGCAAAATATCAGGTTACAGATGCAAGTAGCAGTTGGAGCTTAATTATTGTATGCAAATTAAGCAATAAAAATGTGAAGATTTTTTTAAAGGAAACCAATTTGTTATTCATTTAAGAGACCTGTCTCCTCTACTCCTTTGTATATTTACTCTTGCCCTTTAATAAAGCAAAGGTATTTCTTATCCGATTACTTGATTGATCAACACATTCTCACTCCCAACTCATCAAATATGGTCACCTTGTCAGTGGCCCTACATCAAAATATGATGTTTCGGACTTTCAGGGACAGCATATCAATTCATGCTTGTTACATGCATCGTGTCTTTTAAATACACTTCTGTTTTCACAGGAAAGCTTTAAGTTTTTAGGCAACAAAAGCAGGTGGTTAGATTTAGAAAAACATTATGGCTTGGCTTATAATAAGTATGCTTGTTACTAACATTATATAACGTCATGTGATGTGTCACTTGCACACATGCTATCACACCACATTATTATCAAAAGTCTGGAGTTTGTTTGACTGAGTTTGTTTAACCTCTGACTTTCTTGCTTTTTATACTATGGTAGTTACTTGGAACATCAAAAAATGCCACTGCCCAGTGCGTCTCATACTTTTGCTATAGCATGCCTCTGTGCATCAGCGTCTGACCCTGTGGGCCACTGACCAAGCATCAGTATTTGACAAGAGGCAAGCAAGATAATTTGGATTAATCGATAGCTATATTGGTAGAATACCCAATTACTAAAATAACTGAGCGCTGCAGTAGTCTTTACCTATTGTTCCCACATCTTAGCAAATACCATGCTGTGTGCAATGTTAATATTACCAACATGCCAATAAGACTCAAGAATTGTCCTTTAAATTTTCGATTTGCATATTAAACCACACACTAATCTGCGGTTCCACAGCTGTGTAATACCATTAAAACTGGTTGCAAGCTGTATTTTCCCAGATTGAGTGTAAGCCTCTTGGAGTTGATGTCGTTGGCACGAGAAGTGTTTTTCAGTTCGCCTCGAAGACTTCTAGTAAACCTCAGATCATGAGACAGTATCTAGCTGCTAACAAAAACCACTCACACTCGCACAGTCCTGCATAACTCACAAAACCTCGCTATTCCTTTTCAGTACACAAAACCTCTTTTGCCCACTCTCCCACAAACACAGCTTGATCATAATCTCTCTTTCTCGACTATAGTCACAAATACACACACACTCATATACAGATGCTGGGAGCAGTGTGAGTGTATGGTCCAGGTCTCTGGTGACAGACCAATCAGGAGGGAGATAAAGCCGGTATGATGCTTTAGCCTGGTAACCCACGGCGACCCATTTAATCCCACCGGCCAGTCCCCATGATGGAATTCAATTGATCAATCATGTAGCTCTGATGGCACCATTTCAGCCAGCTTATTGCTTTCTGCTTTCTCTCTGCCGCACACATACACACAAACACACACACACACACACACACACCTGAATACACACTGAAAGACTGACCCAAGTCTGTCATGAAAGAACACTCACAAAGGACAGACAGAGAACGAAGGACACAACAGAACCTACTGTAATCGAGCAGTAAGAACAAAGCTTTTACTTATGATAATCAATAATGTCCATTCATCTGTATGAATATGTGTGTGTGTGTGTGTGTGTGTGTGTGTGTGTGTGTGTGTGTGTGTGTGTGTGTGTGTGTGTGTGTGTGTGTGTGTGTGTGTTGTGGATGTGGTAGTGGGTGGGTAGCTTGATATCCGGCTGGTCTCATTGTATCCATGGATGGGTAAAGAAACTCATTGCCGTGACGGGTTAAATCCTATTCACTGTCGGATACACACACACTCACACACACACACACACACACACACACACACACACACACACACACACACACACACACACACACACACACACACACACACACATATACACACAAACACACTCACAGCTGCCTCTATCTCTGTGAGTCAGTCTCAGAAGGGAAGCGCTTCTCTTCCCTCTTTTTCAGAGCAGAACAAAACAAACAATGAGCCCTTATTGTTCTCTCCTCTCTGCCTTTTTCCTCTCTCTTCCGCCTTCTCTGTCTCCCTCTTTTACTCTCTCTCTCTCTCTTGGTTCTCCCTCTCTCCATCACCGTACGTCTCCTTCTGACTCGGCCTGCCGTTTCCATTTTTTCAACAACCCAGGAACAGTTGAATTATTAAATCCAAATACCTTGGTGAGTTAGATGGTTTGTCACCTGTTAGTGTGTTTCACTGCGTGTGTGTGTGTGTGTGTGTGTGTGTGTGTGTGTGTGTGTGTGTGTGTGTGTGTGTGTGTGTGTGTGTGTGTGCATTTGTCTGTCTGTCTGCAGGAGGTAGGACACCACTAGTGTGCATCTTTTTGCACTTGACATAGATTATCATACTGATAGGACAAGGGTCGTAAGTCTGACCTCACAGCCCCAGCCTGTGCAAGCTTACTTGTGTGTGTGCGTGCATGTGTGTGAATGTATGTGCGTGCCCCTCTAAACTCCAGAGATCAAAGTTTTGGGGGGAGCGGGAGGCACTGACAGAAACTCAGGGTGAAGGGCGGAGCACCCCTCCCTCCTGTCCTCCATCCTCCATCTTTTGCTTACTCCCAGCGTCTTTTATCCGGTAAGCTGCTGCATGTCACAGTGGATGCACAAGAGGGTGAGAGGTCATCTTGGCATTCGGGGTAAATATTTCAAGCAAAAGAGAACTTTTTATGTATACCTGATACCTGATTTTCCTTCAAACGTACTGGGAATACTTTTTCCCTATCTTAACAGGCCTACCTGTCCTGACTCTATATCCAAGCTGCACACGCACACACACACACACACACACACACACACACCTACACACACACACACACACACACACACACACACAGCTTCTGTGTTTAAGAGAATAGGTTAAGATACAATAGTCCCCTTTTGGCCCCACAAGTCAAGTTCTTCCATTCACTCCCATTCATCTATATTCTGCCCCCGCTCACCCCCCACTTCCCCTCGCTTTGGCTGGGGGCACAGGTCACCACAGGGCTTTACCCCCACACACTCCTCCTGCCAACACACACACATACACAGACACAGAGACACACATGCCATGATCCCGCCTTCCTGTGTTCCCATCACTGACACAGCTGCCATTTCCATGCTCATAAGTTACAGCAGAAATGGAGGGTTTCTTGCATTCATGTTCATACATACTGTAATTGTGCAATTTTATATCAACATATTTAACAAAAACACTTCTAAAGCTTGCTTGAGAGCACTCAGTGCAAAGCTTCGTTCAAAATGCAAAGATATAAATTACTGACCTGATTGGATTAGCAGTGTTTACTCCACTTTAAGTCCGTAAGAGGAAACAGGTGCACCTCTCCTGCACTGAATTTTAGTGGTGAGGCCTGCCTCTAAATAGCCTTTTTTCAAAGCAGACATTTTTTCTTACCACAGTAACAAACACCAGTAGAGACCAGCAGCTAATGAAAGCTAGGTCACATTCAAGCTCAGCCATCGCTAACATTATTAATTACACCTGTACCTTCCCTGCCACAGGATGACATGAAATGTCATGAAAAAGGTGGCAATCAAAAGAAAGAAAGAATCACTTCATATCTTGATCTTTTTGGTGAATTTTATTTTCAACCAATGGATTGACAAAAAACAAAGCTTCATGCAGAAACATGCCAGTCCATTACCAGTAAAATTCACCACACTGATCAAGACGTGGGGTCACTCTTTTGCCTTTGAGTATCACCATTTTTGGTTTTAGGGACAACAAATACATTGCTTTTCATCAGGCTATTAAATGAGTGTAGTTTGTTTGTTTTTTCAAAATTTGGGGGCCTATATTAAGTGGGGAATCTGGGGTCCTCTGGGGGCATCTAACACTTCATTTCCTGCATTCTGGGAGATGTTCATGTACTAATTTGTGCTTTTCCTGCTTTTTTTCCTGCATAGTTGCTTCATCTTCCTTCTTGGCAGATTCCAACCAAGGCTCGTGAGGTTGCACACTGCCACCACCTTCTTTACCGGAGGCACTGTTGCAACTATGAGCGGCTTTCCAACAGTTGTCAGAATAAAAGTTCTTCATTGCTTTTATGTTTTTATTGGGATGAGACAAGTTCATGTTTTCTGAATTTTGAGGGGAACATGCCCCACCGTCAAAATCTACACCTATAATTAAATGCTTTTCTTTATACATGGAAAGTCCAGGTTTTAACCTTGTCTGATGCACTGAGGTACGTGAAAGACACTGTAACTGTCTCATTACGGCATATGGAACATATTCACCTGTACTGACAGATAGATATAACACACTCAACATGAGAAAGCTGTGTGATAGCTGGCCTTGTGTGTGTGTGACTTGCGTATGTTTATGTCTTTTTCCTTCTGTGTACAAATGTTCCTACCGACAAGCATATGGGTGTGATTGTGTGCAAGAAGCTTGCATTATTGTGTATTTGTGTATGTGTTTGTCTGTCCATGTCAGTGCATGCTGTTCCCCCCTGTCGCCCCTTGCTGTGTGTGTGTGTCATTATCCAGCGGGGGCTGCTCTAATGGAAGCTGTGATTAGCAATGCTGTTAATTAGACCACAGAGCCAACCGCGCAGACCTCTGCCACAGAAACACTGCAGATAAAACGCACGAGCGAAACGTGACGCCGAGCAACACAATGCTTTGTGGATGCTTCGATGGAAACGTGAATGAAACAGTATTTTCGATAGGAAGAATCGCAGGGTCCAGTCATAATAAAACAAGAGACAGACCACACGTGTTTGGCATGGTGCAGCACGTCATGCACATAAAGAACAAAGTGAAACAATAATGCTGCTAATTAGATAACAGAGCTTCGACTTCAACTACAGGTTCAACCACAGAGTCTTTGCCACAGACATCAGAGCTCAGTGTGGGATACATTTGTGTAATTATACATGACTCTGATGATATTATTCTTGTCAATGAAATATGGCTTCATAAGAAAAGTGGACCACGAACACATTTTGAATTGTTATAGCTGGAAAAGCACTAACAACACAAACCATGGCTCCATGTCAGTAAACCAGCAGGCACAACACCAGGGCTGTGGAACAAGAACACGTAAAGGACACTGAGCCATCATAATGTTATTAAGTTACACCTGTGCTTTGCATCAAAACTTAATCACCAGCAAAAATGTATATTGTACATTTCTGCAAACCACGCATACTTTACATTTATACATCATAATGTAGCAGACACACTGAAAATATGTTTCAACAATGTTGAGGTTAACATGTGGTTAGGTTTAGGGACAAAAACCACTTAAAAAAAAGGTTTTGTTGGCACTGTCCTGGCAGGAAATGTGGCATCGTCGCTGTAAAAATGTACATACACATGTATGTCAATATTAAACGTGATATTCTGTGAAGTGCTGCTGTAGCAAGTTTCCATCAAAGTTCATGCAGATTTTGATTGGATATCTGGGAAATTTGGGAAATCTGCTAAATCTGCATGTTTTCATCCACTTCTGCTTTGTGATTATTAGGAGTTGGTTTATGATCAAGAGAAAGAATTGATGGCACTAATTCTCCGCTCAGGTGCCATTAAACCACTGCAGGCAATGAGAGTGCAACCAGATGATTAAAAGAGCACAGGTCAGATTTTGGAAATAACAAGAAGAAATCACTGCTGACTACTGCAATTGTACATCTCTTCAGTGGACTCAACGATCTGATTTTTCCAAAACAGCCAAGCATTAAAACTTTTCCAATATTTTGAGTTTTTATGGAATTTCTGGCATTTCCACAATTCAAGTTTCTCTCAAATCGCAAATTCAAAATTATTAAGGGACATAAAACACAGTAAAGAATGGAAAAACAGACTCTGTGCACTAGACTATGCTCCCATAAATACTGAACTTGGTCTGATGGAGAGTGTGAAGCTTGAAACATTACCTCAGTGGTAATTCAATCAAATATTTTTGTGAGCATTGTCTAGTGTGCAGACTCTGTTTTTCCAGATTTTGCATGATCTAAAACCTAGTGTTCATAATCTAAATGTGCTTGCTTTTGTAAAGTTTTAACACAAACCAAGTTAAACATTGATCCAAGGTGTGTGCAAACTACCAGCTACCCTTGTGTGCAGAAAGTAAAGGTCTCTAGAACAAACGTCATCATGGCCTCTGCCAGTGAGGTTTTGTTCTCTTTTTGGTTTGGTTGTCTGTTTGTCAGCAGGATTACAGAAAAACTACAGGCCGATGTTCATAAAACTTCATGGAGGGGTGTAGCATAGGCCAAGGAAGAACCCTTTTTTTAATGTGAACATGAATTTTATCTGAATCACGGGACAGATACACAAATTATTTTTCGCTTTTGTTAACATAGGGCCTTGTCATAGGTCTGCGCCCTGCAAGTGCCTGTGTTGTTATTCATCTGTACTCTGTACAGTGTGTGTGTGTGTGTGTGTGTGTGTGTGTGTGTGTGTGTGTGTGTGTGTGTGTGTGTGTGCAGGTGGGTGAGTTGGGGTGGGGGTTGTGTGTCAGGTCTTAAGTCTTTGTGCTCTGCTGATGGGTGAGTGGGCTGTATCCGAGCATATCCGAACGCTCAAGGTGCACCTGGGATTCATCCTGGAACCTGCTGGAATGTTTTGGAAATTCATCAGCAGTGGGAAAAGAACCCCATGCTGTATCTATGTGTGGCGTGTGTGTTTGTGTGTGGGCATCCGAGTGTTTGAGACAGAGAGCGAGAAATAGCCCCCAGTGGCGTTCTGTCACCCCCCCCCTCGCTCCGACATCTGGTCCTGTCTCATTTACCGTAGGAGACTGTCTGTGTGATGGCTTTTTAATGCCACTGATGCTGCCACACACACACACACACAAACATGCACACACACAAACATATACATACAGTAAATGTGAGAACCCCCTTATGTGCACACACACACAGATCACGCCTCCATTAACATGCATACAACATTGATCCAGTATGACAGCGTATATGATCAATAGTGCATGCATAAACCGACTTCTCAGGTAGCTCTCTGGTGAAGCACCGTTAGTAAACAAATAGGGGTTTCTGAATGAAGATGTTTGGTTTAGAACTCCCATATTGCACCTGCACACACACACACACACATACATACACACACACATACACACACATCTGCCATTGATCCGAGTTCTTTCCGTCTGGGCTCTCTCCATGTTAGAAAGGAAAAGGAGGGGGACCAGAGGCTGCCTACTTTGTTTATTTATGTTGTATATGTGCACTTGAAAAAATGCCTTTCCCACAAAAAAAAAAAAAATACAGTGACGCATGTGAGATAAACAACACTCAACCACACACACAGACAGATTATTTTGCTCACCTTCGTCCCTCTTCCTCTTGCCCACGTCCGCAGCTGAGCTGATACCCAGAATGCCACTGATGGAGTACGAGGAGCCGGCTGAGTCGCTGGTCACTGCTGACACTTGTGTGGCCGCTACGGACGTCGCTGCAGACAGACCACATGACAAAACAATGATGTACTGAGAAATATGAGCAAGGGGGGAGAATAATGACTTATATTTAAGCCTCTGATAATTAATGAAACATCTGTATCATTTGTTCCACCATACAGAATATTCATCTCAACAGAATAGAAAATATTTTAAAGCTCTTGTAATCAATTATGAGAGTGAGTATGATTCTCAAAATGAAAACAGACTGTAAAAAATAGTATTGCAGCCCAGAGGTCAGCTTTTGTGAAAGGGTATCTCAAGGAATCCATTTTGGGTTTTGTGTAGAAAGGGAGACATACACATGTGGCCACTACTACTATGAAGCAACTCTCCCTCTTCTCATTTCTTAGTTTGTACATCCTTGATTTCTTTCCCTGCCCCCTCTCCTCCCACCTAGGACGCAAGCAGAGAACACAAGAAAGAGACATGACGAGAGAGGAGTTGAGGCAACAGGCTGTTTTAAAGTGACATCAATTAAATATGGGGGGGGATGTGAATATTTTTTTTGAAATAAAGAAATAATATTAAAAAAGCAAGCACTCTGCTCTTGAATTACTTGTTTATTATTTATTTGAAATGTAAATCCAACACGTTATAGATGCATATTGATTGATTGATCACAGTGTGGAGAGTCGGTGATCTACCCGAGCTGGTCCATTTTCAGCTGGAGACACGTGTGACATGTGCCGCCACACCGTTAGTGTGTCCCAGTCATTAGAAGCTAACGAGTGCTTTTTGGGGGATCTGGTTTGAGTTTTAAGTTCAGGCTCCGTATTGTATGTGATATCTCAGACGTGCTGGGTTCAGGTTGGCTCAGTCCAGGTTGAGACCTCTAGGTTGGCTGGCTACAGAGCTACACAGCTGATTTTCAGACCTTTCAAGGTCACAGAACAAAAATGTGACAACAAAATGTTTGCTTTTTTGAGAGATAGTGGAAATTATTTCTGGTTAATAGACAAAAGAATCATCTGCATTTTCATATAAGATTTGAAAGTGAGAGTGGGATTAGCTGGCACGCTGATGTCGGGGTTGGTTGGCACATGTGGCACCAAATTGTCATTTGTATTGTTAGTTATAATGGCAAAAGTAAGTGAACATTGCTACTGATGAATTGCTTTAAAAAGTTGTTTTATTGCATAACATGACTTTTATCACAAATCATCTAATATTAAAAAAATGTGTGCAATAAACATATTTATCTATATTAGGGATGTTAATCTTGCATTTGCTGCTGGTTGGAAAAGTCCAACAAATATTATGCCAGAGAAGTGCGGCAGAGAGTAAAAAGTGTGCTAACCGTCCCCAGTCTCCACTAATGTTGAATCATATGCTACTACAATGAAGATTTGGGAGCCATTTTAAACCAGCCCTTATGGTTTCTATTACACGTCTTCATTCAGTTATTTATGGTACCTTCACAATCAAAGATACAGAACAAAAAACTATCAGTGAAATCCTACTTTTTCTAATAGATAGATGCACTTTAATCCTCTAAAACTTTTACTCAGCCACACAGACCAAATTGAGGCTTAAAAAAAAAGCCACAAAGGTCAGAAGTCTGTCTGTGTTTTGCCCCTCGTTGTCTCTCCCTCTAATCTTCCCCCTGGAGGAGACAAGTTCCTCGCTGGGCGACACAGCGACATACTTGTCACCGCTTCAGTGACAAACACACACACACATTCTGCAACCTCCTGACACACACACACAAACACACGCACACACTGAAACATACAGTCACTCATTCCTTGGTCCCTTATCTGTGCCCCTGTAAGCGGACATGGGGTTGAGTGACAGTATGGCATCCCAGGAGGGACAGAAAGGTGTGGAGACAGACATCCTAATCCTCTCTCCCAGCAGACCCCCCAAACACAGAAAGACGAGACCGAAAAGGGAATAAAAAAAAAAAGAAACGATAAACCCGAGGATCAAGGTCCCTTCCAGCCGTTACTCCTTTCGCTAACGACAAGCAGAGTATAATGAATGCATATCCCTCCTTTTCCCATCACTTGATTTAGCACTTCAATTATCTGATTTTCCTTTCTCTTTCTTTTCACTCCTTTTTTTATCAGAACGTAACGCTTTTATTCTGCAAATCCAAATGTTCAATTTTCCGCCTGGGAGTGGGACCCATTTATCTGTGTAATCTGTAAACGTGCGTGTGTGGGTGTGGGTGTATCTAGGTGTGTGTGCGTGTGTGTGCTGCTAAATGTGTGTAAAAGGCAGGAGACAGGGAGCAGTGTGTGTGAAATTAATTTAGATTAATAGACAATGTGCGATTATGAAGATATGAGAGACACCGAAACACAATCCACTGCAGGGCAAAGTGAGGAGGAGAGAGGGAGAGAGAGACGGAGGCTCTCATATTTATTTGTTCTCTGAGATATTCATCGAGTAAAAAGGAAATAATGTTTCAGTCATAGCTGTAATAGATATATTGCTTCAGTCTGTAACATGATTAGAAACTACAAATGAACAGTGAAACCATGTTAATCCAAAGGAGAAGAGTCAAGGGTCTTTGGATGAAGGATATTAATTTCATTCATCCAAGAATAGATGAATAGATAGTTAGAATCAGATGTAAGGGTGCAATCTACTTTGTGTTAGCGAGAACCAAAAATGGTCGAATTAACCCACAAATGGGCCAAAATTAGCTGTGTGTGATCCAGGGCTGTAATCACCTATTTACCTCACCTTTTGCGACCCAATCCTCCACCCACCCAGCAGCTAAACCATGGTATGGCCTACGCAAGGGCACAGTTTGAGGGTCCTCAACTGGGAAATTTTGTGCATCAAACACTTCATTTCCTGCATTCTGGTGATTTTTTATGCACTAATTCATAGTGTAAATGTCTTCAGTTTTGTAAAAATAAAAGTCCTCTGCTACTTTCAGGTTTTTACTGGAGACCCAAATGCACATTTTAAATATTGAGGGGGACGTGTCCTCTGCAACCCCCCCTAAAATCTACACCTACGAGCCGCCATAACATATTACATTCTAGCTTTTCATTTTTTAATACATTTCAAAGTAATGAAATACAGAGAGAGTACAGTGTTTGATATTGATTGTACCTACCCACAACAGTCAAGCAATGGCTTCTGCTGGGGTACGGCAACACCACGTGGACAAACCACACTCAGAACTGCAGCACACTGTAATACTAAAACCAGTCATAGTAATAATTGCAATCTCTTAAGTTTAATTATGATTATGATTAGGGTATATTTATTAATGGTTATCTCTGAAGGTGGTGCTTGGTTGTCTGTCATAGCATAGGACATTTTTTATTTATTCTTATCATTATTTGGGGGGGGGGGGGGGCAAGGTGCGATCATGTGGTTGAATACAAACTCATTTTAGGCAGGTACAGTAGACTAGTCATAATTCAGAATCTGCTAGTGGTGCATATTTTAAAACAAATGTGCAGCTAATCAAATTACCACAAACCAAGTGACACTCAGTAAGACTGGGCATTTGTGGCCCTTGAGGGCAGATGCCCATTTTGCCAAGTTATTAATCCAGCCTTGCCGTAAACTAGAATTTGGGAACATACTATAATGCTCTATTTGCAAACATGATACCTATATCAGAAAATTCAGTGCTTGTGATCATTTTTTTATTGGCATTACAGTGCCAGTGTTGTTGCCAGTTGGCCTCTCTCACTGTCTCCCCCCTTTTTATCCTGTCCGCTCTCCACTGTTCACCCAATAATAAGAGCATGAAGTACAAATATTGCACAAACCTCCAGTTTACTGACCACACTGTTTAAAAATGTAAATATTACATCCCATTAACTAACTCTATTCTTAATTAATTTTGGGACATCTTGATTAAAACATTCAAGCAAAGACCTTTGTGGCACACTTTCTCACTGCGAGTAAATGTCCAGAATTTCAATTCGTTTCATTGTTCCACGTACGGCACACGGGTTCCTGAGAGATTCACACAAAAATGGCTCTGCTGTAAAATTTGCTTTGACAGTCTGAAACAGGATTTCTTAAAGCAGCACACCTACCTAAGTTGTGAGCCGACACTGAGCCCGTTTGGCCGGGCGGCTGCTGAACCTTTGTCCGAATGATCCTGCAGGAGGAGAGAGGAGATATTAGTGTGTGTGAAGTGGTCGTTTGTGTGTGTGTGTGTGTGTGTGTGTGTGTGTGAGAGAGGATTCTGAGTGACAGAAAGAACATGACCATCGTGGGAGCTAAACCGTGTGTGTGTGTGTGTGTGTGTGTGTGTGTGTGTGTGTGTGTGTGTGTGTGTGAAGTGGCTGAGGCAGGAGGCTGACATGGCAGAGGGGCCTCACACTTCCTGCTTGGCTGCTCATGCAAGCCTTTTCTTCCTCTTTCCTTTCCTTTTCTTTTCCTTTCCTCCTCTCTCATGTCCTCTCCTTTCCTTTCCTTTCCCTTTCTTTCCTTCCCTTTTGTGTCTTTTTCTATCCTTACTCTCGCGCACCTTCCTTCCCTTTTGTCTGCCTCTTTTGCTCACTCCTTCTCTCTCTTATTTCACCATCCCTCCCTCTCTCTGGCTCTATGCTCGGGGGAAAGGGTTGTCATTGTACCATCGTGTTGAACCACTGAGCTGCAGCCACTTCATACATATGGAGACCGGGGCCTCTTTGCCTTTCTCCTCTCCACTCCCGGACACACAAACACACACACACACATAAAGAAAACACAGTATTATATTGCTCTGAGCTCTACCTACACTCAGTACCTGTTGCTATAAGTTGATACTCAAACACACAGACAGAGTACACAGACTGTAGTACCTGTTGATGGAGCTGACACTTGGGACGCTGTCGTTGTCACACACTCTCTCAGCCAGGAGCCTGTCCCGGATCTCCCAGGCAAACATGGTGGGGTTTTGGCGTTTGTAATCGGCGATCTTGTCGACCACTTTGGGAGTAGCAACCTTTGGTTTGGATCCCCCGATTACCCCGGGGCGGATACTGCCCGTTTCATAGTACCTGCCAATCAAAGCGCAGGAGATGCTCGTGTTGGTCATAATAACACAAGAAGGTTGAGGCAATTCTAGAAGAAGTGTTGGATCAAAACTGTTAGAAGGGTGAATGTGTAAATTCAAACTTGTTATTTGTATTTGTTATTCATATTCACCAAGCCCCATAGGGTGTTTAAATTGGTTAGATTGTGCCTTGTTATTATGAAATTAAATATTTTGATTCAAAGATTTAAAAACATTTTAATGATCAGTTGATGTGACATTGGTGCTCTTATTTGGACATTGTTTATCAATGGAGGTGATTGTGCAAATGTAATTGAATACCACCTAAAAAGAAAAGGTTGTGAATAAGGCCGGCACTGGTCTATGCTTCTCATATTGTCAACTTATTTGTTTGTGGTTCTCAGCTCCAAGCTCCACTGAACATGTAAATCTTTAAAAATTGGTCACAAATATAAAGTTTAATTTCTTCTTGAGTTAAGTCATTTATAGAACAGCTGACAACTGACGTGTTTTGCAAGATTTGCTGCTTGTAACCCTTAACACCTTGTGGTGATTGGACATTGTTCTACCCAGTCTCAACTCTTTTTCCTCATGGCCTCTCAGTAAATAAATGACCTCCCTGCTGCAGTGAGGACTTCTCTCTGGCTTGAATTCCAAAACTCTTAAGAAAACATTTCATGTCTCTCTGACCTGTCCCTCACCCTTCTCCTTTATTTGCACCTGATCTTGAAAAAAGATGATCCTCTTGTATTGTGTCGCATTCCTCGAAGGATATTTAGCTTCACACTCTCACTGTCCGCAGTGACAAAGTGAAGTGACGAATGAGATGCAAAATCCGCAGAGGTTGTCCAGTGCAAAAATGCATTCTTTAATTCTGTTGAAGCTAAAATTAGTGTAATTTCGTCAAATGAAGTGGTTATTTTCCAAAGTCACAGTCTTTTTAGTGTGATATTCCCTATTTGTTTACAGTATATTCTCCCACTGCAGTTTAGCAAGGAAACACTAGAAGAGTAAAGCCTGATTGTTTACAGCTGCCACTCTACATAGACCAACAGATGCAGAGAAAACAACTGTTGTAACAATATAAAAATGTTAATATCATATCGATAAATAAATAAACCAACACAGTCGAACAGAAATATGTGAAATGGGCACAATCTCTTAACAATGTATTATGTGGTGGTGGGCACAAGATGTGGTAAGATTTGCTACACAATACACTGCCAAATGATTGCAGTTTCATTGCAAATGGTTGCACTTTGGTGAGGTTTAGGGAAGGATTAACACTTGGTTAGGAAGTTTAGGAAATGACAGTGGTTTCGTTTAAAATGACTACATACAGGACCTAAGTGACGTAACCTTATGTACCCTGCACAGTTATGCAAAGTCAGTAAAGTCACGTAACTACGCTGACTTGTGGTTTTACTTAGGACACAAACAGCAGTCTTCTACGCAGACTTTCTCACTCTTTATACATATCGTGTCCATCAAGTCAAAAGATTTTCATTTATTTTGCATTGGCATTGTTTTCATATTGCCAGCACAAAATTTTAACTCATTTCATGCCCAACCACCACGTAATGTTCTGTTAAGATTTTGTGTCCATTTTGCAAATTTCTATCAGACCAGGCTGAAAAAAACAACGACCATCACACCACTCAGTATAATGAAATCCCACCAATAGGTTAAGGTTACCCAGATTCACTACATGTGAAACTGACCTTGTCAGTCTTCACTGTGGTTAAATTCTCACTACAACTTATTTGTCATGCTGCAGTCATCAGAACAGCTAAAATGCCAAACATATTTACGACTCGAGCTGGCTGTTGTTTTCTTCAGGATTTTCGCATTGTGACACAGAGGTAAGAAAAGGGTGGCACTGACACACACACACACACACACACACACTAATGCAAACACACACACTAATGCAAACACACACACTCACAGATTCAGGCGTTTCGTGTCCACCATGGCTATTTCATGAATGTATTTGCATGCAGAAGGGGCAGGGGGGGTGGGAGGACAGCAAATGTGCTACACAGCTTGCAGAAAAAGGGGGGATGCTGTGTGTGTGTGGATGCAAGCTGTCAGTCAGTCTTAAACCTGCTCTCTCTCTCTCTCTCTCTCTCTCTCTCTCTCTCTCTCTCTCTCTCTCTCTCCACCGCTGTACGGTAGAGTAATCCCTTCCGTGAAGATGTGTGTTCCTGTAAATGTGCGTTTTCTTGTCTGTCTTTGTGTGTGTGTGTGTGCGCATTGCCCCTATGTGAGTGTGTTGCACATTTTGACTATTCACAGCTGGAGTATAAACACAGCTAAAGGAAAAAACAATCTATTTCCAAATGGAAAACTATTTAAATTATTCACAGCTGAATCATTGGTGAATAAACGAGCATGGTTATTGATATCCGCACAACGATGAGCTAATACACACACACACACACACACACACACACACACACACACACACACACACAGACACACACAAAGTGGTAGAGTTGGTGTTTTTGTTCTGCTGGCACCAGAGAGACAGAGAGGAGAGGATAAAACAACCCTCCCTCCCTCCTTCCATCCCTCGATCCCCTCTCCTCCCCCCCTCACGGTAACGCTTCAGTGAGTTGAACGGCCAGGACAGGGGAGAGAGAGGGAGATAGAGAGAGAGAGAGAGAGAGAGAGAGGGAGAGAGAGAGGGAGAGAGAGAGGGAAAGAGAGGCAAGGGAGAACAATGAGCAACACATTTTTTGATATAGCTGAGGGTCGCTGTAGCTAATCCTTCCCCTCCGTCCCCTCAAATTGTCTCTCTGTCTCTCTTTTTTCTTTTTTTTTCTTGCACTCTTCTTCTTTAACACGCCTTTTCCCCTTTTGATTGTGTTCCTTGTTCTTGTCTTTCTCCCTTTCTCCATCTCCCTCTGTCTTTTTTTTCCTTTTTTGGGGAGGTGCAGAAATATGGTGCCACTTTCATTTTGATGCTAATTCCAAAAAGTGATGAATCTTTTCCCTTTTGTCCCCCTTTCTTCTCCGGGGGACGGAACGAGCAGGGATTTACTCTTGAATTTAGCTTTGAAAAGGCAGAGACAGAGACTGAGAGAGAGGGAGTAAGAGAGAAAAGGGGGGTGAGGAGAAGACACTGAAATATTGAGAGGGGTCAGACGAAAAATACAGGATATGGAGAGGGGAGAGGAAGGTTTAATGGCAACATAAAGAGAACAGATTGAGAGAAATAAGAAGCAAGCGAAAACAACGGCAGCAAGGAGATGCAGCTTGTGCATGATGCTGAGGGAATCAAAGAAATGGCAGTATGGGCACTACATGAGTCAGTTTGACCTGACAGGGGCTTCAGTTTGACACGTGGTTAGCCAACACTGGACCTAAAGCCCGTGTGTTGTCATAAAACTAAGCAGAATGACCCAAAAATTAACCAGATACGTTGAGCTGTCCTGCTTCATCCTACAGTCCATTGCACTTCAAAGATTTTGGGAATCGTACACCTTAGCCAGTTACACAGACTGTTGGCACACTGTTGAGTACATAATAAAGACTGTAAATATTTTCAGCACCATCACCATATGGTCATCGGTGTTTGTTTTTTTTACCTGCCCAGTATCTTGCTGACACATCCGTGGCTGACTCGTAGCTGGCGTGAGATGTCGCAGGGCCGAACCCCTTGGTGGGCGAGCTCCACTATTCGCTGTCGCACCACATCTGGGAGGGGCCTGCCATTTACAAACACACCTCCGAGCTGGTTCACTCCTCCATGTCCTAGAGGAGAGAGAGTGAGAGAGGGAAGACAGTTTGAAATGAATCAAAACAAGGTCAAGGATGAGTGAGAGAGAGAAATATCATGGCTGCCTGGAAATTTAATTAGGTTACAGGCAACGAAATGAGACAAAGATGAACTTATTCAAATGCAAGTGACCAAATGGAGGTTGATGAGGCAATGATGAGAGGTTTAAGAGGACTCTGTGGTTTTGGCTTTAGCTACATGTGCAACAAATAAAAAGTACATAATGACCACTAAATCAATGATAAAAATGTCTTAATTTATTCGAGGCCCGATTTTTCCTCTTAACACATTTTAGGAAAGACATTGGACAGGCACGGGAAGTAAGTCTGCTTTTCAAACACGATCATCATGATTCTTCTGTCAACCTCAGATAATCGCTTTATAGATTAATTAAAGCCATTTTTTTAAAGAAACTTTGACTTAAGTTTATAGGAGGGGTGTGATACAAGAGGTGCTCAATACAGCTGCAGTCTTCCATTATTAACTGGCCAAGGGCGTAGGTTTCATTTCAATGTTCAGGGGGACACATGAAACGGGGGATTTGGGGGTCTTCCAGAAAATTTTGAGCACCAAACGCTTAATTTACTGCACTCTCGTGAAAGACAACTACTCACCAAGGCTTAAACAAAAACACTATGTGGCATTTGTGCCATTAACAGCTTGTTTCTGTGTGTCAGCAGTTGCATGTCGAAACATGGCATGCTCCCTTAATCACTGACCAACACTGAAAAATATAAAAGTAGTACAAGAAATCTTTTATTTTGCTATAGGATTTGCTGTGTGTGTGTGTGTGTGTGTGTGTGTGTGTGTGTGTGTGTGTGTGTGTGTGTGTGTGTGTGTGTGTGTGTGTGTGTGTCATTATTGTTTGGAAGGTTTGTTAAAGAAGTATTAACTTCAGGAAGGATCCCACGGCTGCTGGAGTCAGTTTACTATCACATATACATGTGATTTCTCTCCTGCCGCTGATTTATCTGGCTCAGCATAATACACCAGTTTGACTACTCCAAAGTGCAAACTTTGCCCATTTTCACCCGGGGCAGAGTAAGCTAAGATCTTAAGTAAATGAGGGGATTTCAATTAATTATTGACCAAGGCCCGGCCCTGGCCCCTTACTGAAGAATACCACTAATATTCCCCCTGAGGGATGAAACAGAAGGAAATGAATGAGAGAGAATGAGACTGGTATACACGAGAATGGACTTAAATAGAAGCTCAGCCTTTACAGAATTCTGATGTTATAAACTGATAATAACCTTTGCTCTTCTAAATATTAGACACAGAAAATCATAGCCGCCTGTTAATCATCTGGCTAAGTTCTGTTTTCGATTGACTGATTTATATAGCAAGCAGCAAAGGAGCAAGGACATTAAGCAGGAAATGGGTGTGAACTGGAGCAAAGTATAACCAGAGGCGTGGGCGTAAGTTTTGTTTTTACAATTGGGGGACACATATGAAACGGGGGTTTGGGGATCTATGCCAAAAAAAATCATGCATCAAATACTGTGAAATATGTGTTCTGATACATTCCGTTCATGTTTTTAATATAGAGGGGGAGGTGTCCCCCGCATCCCCCCCAAATGTATGTCTATGACCAGGGATTTAGTGCACATTCAGATCATCAGAATATAACAAAAAATGTCCAAAGGTGACATCTTTAAATTACTTATTTTGTCAGACCAACAGCCCAAAATGCAAAGATACTCAGTTAATGACAACGAAAGACTCGTAACAATACTGAAGAAGCTAAAAATAGAAAATTACTGACATTGTTGCTTAAAAATCACTGAAGCAAATAATCAGTTATCCAACATTTTGCCAATTAATTTCTGTCAGTCCCCTAAACTATCAGTCAACTTATTATTTTAGCTTTAATACCAGTCCTGAAGCCAGTCCCAGCATGCACCTGAAGAGAGGCAGGGTAGACCACTGGACAGGTCAGCCATCTAAGGCAAGCACACTCAGTCAAACACATTCACACTTCTGCAGACTCTCCATCGAAAGCTCCAAACAGTCAAACCAGGTGAGAACCTGCAGGCACTGCAACAACCACTGTACCAGCCAATATGTATATGTATGTAATAATAATATAATATAGTCAGCAGTAGTGGGATACAGTACGCAGCAGAAATGAAAAAAATGAGGAGAACTATTTGGGACAACAGTGTGTGTGTGTATATGCTGTATATGTGTACTGTATATCTCACCAAAGGCAGAGTATAAATCAACCAGATTTTTTCCACCACATAATCCACTGGCTTTTGTATTACCATAGTGATTACGTCTTTAGGGGAAACACACACACACACGCACACACCCTCACACACACTAATCCTAGCTGTGGGGGTAATAGATTTTAAACACATTACCCCAGCAGGGATACCCCCTTAAACACAAAGCTGTCCCCTGAACCTGTCCCCCTGTCCTCTTCTTCCCTCCATCAGCATAAAATAAAGAAACACGCACACACACACACATACACACACACACGCACACACAGCCTCCTCAAGCTCAAATATAAATAGATCCACACATGGGGGATAAATACAAAAATGTGAAGTCTACAGTCTCATTCTGTGAAATCAAACAAAGCTATTTCCAAACGGCTGATGTGAGCGGTCACTCTCTTCCTTACTACTTTATTTTTTGAGATAGAAGAAGCCTCATTATGCAGATGCCTGCTGCAGACAGCACAATTTGAAAAGCAATCGCTCTTTACAAAAGACACCAATATATAGACAGAGTCATATTTATGCAATGTCCATGAACGCCGGGCTCAGCCGAGGCTCAGTCTAAACTGCATGAAATGTAACAACCTGCATGAACCTTAAGGACAATATAATCACATCAGCTGCAGCAAAAGCATTTTTCATTTATCACTGAATCTGTTCAATTAAAGGAGCAATCCACTAAATGAAAGCCTGGGTGTTTAAATTCTTCAGATTTGTGTTGGCATGGCTGTGGTGGGACAGGTGCATTAAAGGGGCACTCCACCTATTTTACACATCAATACCAGTTCATTCATCATGTAGGACTCAGCTTGAACTTCTGGAGGAGTTTTGTGAGAAATCAACCCTCATGGTGTCAGTTATCCCAGCTTGAGTTGGACACTACAAATTGCAGAAACACTACTGATGTGTCTAAGGCTGACACTTTTGCATTATGGGAGATGTAGGATCCCCGGTTTGGGGGACATGACCCATGGTAGGTGCTCGTGTTGACTTCATAATGGAATTTCTAACTTCGAAACAACACCTTGAAAGATATCAATATTTGATATAATTTCAACACCATGCTGAAAAATTAAGATCAAGGGCATATTTAAGTCAGGACCTCTATGGGTTTGATTGTTACTATTAAAAATCTATGTGTCACAACTCCACTAACTTTATGAATGTGCAGCACTAAATCGTATCCCTTTAGTAAATCGATTGTGGTACGGCCCCGCAGGAACATTATTCTGGGCTAAGGTCATTTGTATTTTTAGGTGATATATGAAAATATTTCTTAATGCCCTTAGTATGTTTGATGGCCAGCGCTGCAATAATATCACACTGCTGTCTCTGGATGAAGGCAATCATTAATTGGGAACTGACCTGATAGTTTTAACTTGGTGAACGCAGATTTTTATTTGGAATATTTATTATTTATGTCAACAGCACAAAATCTGGGCCATACATCCAGGAGGCTGTTGTGTACTGCATCTGCAGTTTAAAATGATATCAAATATACCTATAAGAATTGCGTTCTCGTACTATCCCGCATTATTATGATGATTTGTTGGCTTCCCTGTGAGTGAACATGCTGGTGGTGGAATAATAAGGTATAATAAGGTAAGCAGGTATTATTCTGCTCCTGGTCAGTGCAGGGTGGAGTCAGTTTTATTCACATGCATGGCCCAAAATCACATTCTCAGATTTCCCTCAAAGGGCTTTACAGACTACACCATCTATCATTAGATCATCTGGGAAGCACTTCACTGCTGGCTGAACTCCGCTGATCATTGGTTCTCTTTCGTCCCTACATATTGTGAGACATTTATTAGAAAGTTTATGGTAAAGAGATGATTGGGAACAGGGGAAGAGAGAGGTCCCTAGTTGAACTTAAAGTGGGGATGTCGTCATTCATGGTCAGCACCTTAAGCGTAGCCCTAAATTGCCATTAAACTGGGGATACTCAACTGACTGGAAGCCAGGGGCCAGTTAATAAAAAACATCACTAATATCTATCAGTGTATATGATAAAAGAACAGCCTGTTTTCAACCTGTCAGTGTTTGCTGTCCTTACTCATCTTTGCCAAGAAGCAAATGAGCATCAGCCTCAGACAGGTCAGGTGTGGGCAGGCGCATTGCTAGATTGACATTCGGGGCTTTGCCTGAACCTTTTGTTGAGGGGTCTGGGGGATCTTCCCCTGGCCCTTTTTGTATAAACAAGCTTTATTTTGATGTTGTTTTTTGCACTCTGGCAGATTATTTACATCCAAAGTACAAAACAAGCATGAAGCAGTTTCTTTTCATTTTGAGTTAGAGAATGGTCCTCACCCTGCCATGGCCCAATTGGGTGCTGGGTGGCCCGCCACAAGTTGAGTGAAGCCTTACCAAACCTTACTGGTGTTGTCATTTTTGTGCGTGTGCATGTTGGGATTTTATGATCCAACTTGGTGCTAAGATGCAGAGAGAAAACTCTTCTCTCTCTCACACACACACACACATTTTCAGATTTACCTCAACGCCAGAGCGAGCCTGCTGACCTACATGGACAAATTCAAGCCCTCAACACACACTCTCTCGCTCTCTGTGAGCGTTTTGTATAGCTGTGCGAAGGCATTATTCCTCCCTCCTCTCTTTATTATTATGTCCTGAAACCTTTCGATGAATAAAAGCACAGTTTTTGCAGGCTCGTTTATAGAAGCCGACTGTGCTACGTCCTCCTCACCACAGGTATCTGCAGAGAAGACCCCCTCCCCTCCCTCTCTTCCCTCTCTCCCTCTTTCTCAGATAAGAGTAAATGAAATGGTTCCTTTCACCCTTCCTATCTGGGCCAGGGCATGAAATACGCCTTGCTTTGTAAAGAGATGGAGAGGAATGACTTGTGACCTACAAAAACCTCCAGATAACTATTTATTCACTTATCTGTGTATTTACTGTTGGCATTAGACGTTCAGACTCTCACCATTCATGGGGAAGGTTATGGGGATTATGTGTTTGAAATTTATTTTCCGAGTCTATAAATACTGATAGGGACAAATGCAATAACTTACACATTCTATAAAGGCGTTTGTTTATCAACCACTGTAGCATAATTCTTTAAATAAGTAGCATTTTGAAGACTATATGCCATGTTTTTACACAGCTGCATTATTTGGCAGCGCAAGAAATGGTGTTGGCCTCAGACTAAAATGCCTAAAAAAGATGTATTTTTAAAGACGTCACCTAACAGAAGAATTCAGGACTCTCAGCTGTGTGAGTTTAGCAACAGAGGTCCAGTAACTCATCACACTGACCAAACAAATTAACCACTTGCTCCCAGAAATTCAATCAGCACTGGCCGGGGAGGGAGGTTTTGTTGCAAATTAGATACAAAGATTCTGCCAAATTAGGGTGTCTTGGCTTTTAAAGGTCTTTCCATAAAAAGCTGAACCTACAGTCTCTAGAGGAGGGGAAAGTGTTGGCAGAGGCAGCAGCTTCATTTTCATCCCAGAGAAACAGAATCAGAGTGGGACAGAGACAGCCAGGGGACCAGGGGTCATTATGCAGCCCTGTTGTATTTTATTTATTTACCCTTTATAGGAGCTGACTTAAAAGCCCAGCACCTCCTTAAATGTTTGATTGATTCACTGTTTCCGGGAGGAAAAAATACAGAGATAAAGCAGAATATATTCGAGCTTCCCCATCCAGAAAATAAAGTCCATTAGGCTCTCTGTCTCCCTCTTCCCACTACATCCCTCCCTCTCTCGTTCCTTCTCTCTCCCTCCCTCATCTCTCATCTGCCTCGTCACGGCCTGACGACTCAAAAATAAAGCAAAGGAGAGAAATCGCAACAAAACGCCACCGGTTCTCTCTCTCTTCTCTCTTGAAAAAAAGGAAAAAAGGGGGGAACTAGAAATTACTTTTGGCTGAAAACCTGTTTGGAAAGTTGCCCGCGAGAATACAGATGAAGCACATTTCCTTGAGCAAACAGTGAATAGATCTGTGAGATGTGCCAGCCAGGCGTTTTGGACGTAGGCCTATAGTGTTATTTTTCTCCTGAAAGGTGGAGTAATTAATATTCTGTCGGCGAGGTGTGACTCAGGGAACTATTTATAAATAGTTATCTTGTATCAAAAGAAGTCAGTTTGCAGAGATTCCCGTGAGAAAAACTATGATTTAATCTTAAAAAAAACTGGTATGATTGCGTAAAAATTGGATAAATTAATTGCTGTTTTTTAACTTTCGTTATTCAGTGGACAGTGGTCGGGATAACGTGCGATTTAAGTAAAATTTGTGTATTTCTTTTTTTTTTTTCATGTAAAAAAACCGTGTTTTTAACGACTGTTATTCCTCTGTGTATGTCGCCTATTTTTGTCTGTCATTTTTCCCCCTTTTCTTTAACCCATGAGCCGATCACCAAGGTAGGCCACAGCCTCGCCTACTTAATATTCAGCATGCCACTATTACCATTACAATATGTGATTATGAAATTCAGCTCATTATCATCACAATTACCTGGTATAGATTTTTTAAACATGGCCGCTATATATTGTTGTGCCTATGGTTCAAAACAGGCTCCGAAGTTTGCAAAGTTATAACGAAATCTCACCAGTGTTATGGACCATAAGAAATATTATCTTTTTTCTTTTATTGCCAACATAAAAGAGTGTTAAAACGGAAACGTACAAAACGAATTAGATGTTGAAATTAAAAAATAAAAATTTTAAGTTGAAAAAATGAAACGAAAAAGTAGAATTAACAGCCAGCTTGGGCGAATAAAAGTAGAAATGTAAATAAGTCGCCAACACACGTGCTGCATAGACTTGTGACTTTGTGAAAAGTTATTTTATGAAAGTGTTCGTACACACACACACACACACACACACACACACACACTGCAACATTTCCACGCGTCACAGTCGATTCATCCCAACCTCTCTCTCTCTACCTTTGACATTTTTTAGGTGTAATCGTTTTAAAGCGTCTCCGGGCTTTGACATATATAACTTTAGCTCCGCTGTTACCGTCAGCACCGCGCTTCATTGGCTTTGGTGAAACTGCAGGGAAGAGGAAACATGATTCGTTCTAGTTTTTTTTTTCTTTTCGTGTGTGTGTGTGTGTGTGTGTGTGTGTGTGTGTGTGTGTGTGTGTGTGTGTGTGTGTGTGTGTGTGTGTGTGTGTGTGCAGCCTCTTTTTTTTTTAAATCCTGCAGGATAACGCACCGTGGGAACCTCTGTCAGTCACATAACACGGCTTCTCACCGGGACTAAATAAAATATATATAGCCTAGAGCATAATCTATTACACGCTGAAATGCCTGTAGGACGCTTCATTCAGCTTTAAGTGCAGATGCTAAATACGGAGGTGGCGAATATGGGACTCAATAAAATCACATTTTTCATTACATTAACAAAATAGTACTGATAAAGCTTGCTGGAAGTACGCGTAAAGTTCCTAATTTAATTATTTCCTATTATTTTGACCATTACAGCCAATCTTTGGAGTTGATTATAACGGAACATTTTAATTTCAGTTATTATATGTGGGACTGTAGTTAGCTGTGGTGGGCACATACTGATAGGACCTACTGTTTTGTGGTTTTCCTTCGAAAATCAGTGCTCAACGACTGAAATATTTCTTCTTTTTTATTAATATTAACACCGGTGCAGGCTTGCATAAAATAAGTTCCATGTGAGCTAGTATTTGGGGAGGGAAAGTGCACTGAAAAAAACAAAGCAGGGCCCGCCATGTCACGACTGAATGAACAACTTGTGTCCCCCTCCCTCTCCAAACCCTGCGTGTCCCCAAGCCCCTGCTCTGCTGAAGTGTCCTTGAGCAAGACGCTGCTGCACGCTGCATGCTGCTGCGAGGCTGAACCTGTGTGAGCTCTGACCTGCTGGGCAGTGAAAGGAGAAGTTCCCTGCAGGGGATCAACAGAGTCTCACCTTGTTATTATTAGTATGATTATAAGACCCGAGCAGATCTGCCCGCCTGCACCTGTGTGCGTAAAGTGCAGTGTGTGTCTGTCTAACCTGGTTATGTGCTGGGAACACTGTTACTGTTTGTGGATCAAGTTCAGCTTTTAGTCATGCTTTGTTACCCCGATCTCTCTCTCTCTCTCTCTCTCTCTCTCTCTCTCTCTCTCTCTCTCTCTCTCTCTCTCTGACCCCTGCACCCCCTCTTCCCTTCAAAGGGGGGAACAGAGCAAACCGTCTCACACACAAGGCACCAACAAATAACACAATATAGGTATGCACAGCCTGGATTACAATGCATTTCCCAATTCCAAAATGACTCCAATTCCACGCCCTGTGCCAAATTTAGTCACAGTACACCTGTTTGACATAAAAAAATCTATAACGAGGATAAATAGCAAATTCACTAACAATGGAGACTATAGTGCTAACAATTTTGGGCCTAAACTTGCATTCACACTGCAAAAAATATCTCTTTAGGAGTCATTAAGTGGAGCAACCACTGAATATATAATATATAAAAAATAAATGTTAATATGGGAAGATACAATTCAGTTGCACAGCAGATATCCAACGTTTCTCCATGGCTGTTTCGAGATTTAAAAAAAATATTTTTAAACGAATGCAGTCAATTAAATATCAACACGTTATTTGCAAAAAAACCTTCCTTAGCTTATATTACTCTACACTTTCCAGTAAGAAAAGGTGGTTTCGGACTCAAAGCACGGATGTTTTTTGCAGTGTACGGTGCAGCTGGAAGCTACTCCGCTGTTATTATTGCATATGCACACAGAGTTGGAGGTGTGGGGGTTGTTTCAGTTCAGGGCAGATGGGATCATGCAGATGGGGGGAATTATAAACGTGTAAACTTACTGTGCATTGCCGCAAACGGGTCGTGCTTACAGTGAATCTCCATCGTTAAGGTGGAGGGGCTGCAGGGCCCCGGTACGGTGTGAGGGGTCTTAAAAATGCCACCGGACGCCCCGCTTCAGTCGGCCACTTTACTGACACAAAGTGACCTCCAGTAAATGGAAAGGGGTGCAAGTCCCCTTTAATGAGAGGATTTTTTTTTTTTTTTGCTTAATTAATATCTAAAAAAAAAGATTGTTAATTGGTTGACAGGGTTACACAAGTCGAACTAATAAAAAGATATTAAAAATAGGGAAACTGGGAGATTTTCAGGTGGACGGGAAGAAAGAAATGGCGTCAAAAATATGACTCAGAGACGGGCTCCCTCCTCATGGGGACGGGACACCACACCGGGTCTGTTCTGGCGTCTCCAAAACCAGAGGAGGGTAAAGACAGCAGTAGTGCTCATTCCCTCAACTGCTGGTCTACAGCGAGTCGCCTCAGTCCAAGGAGAGACAAAAAAGAGTCAAACTTCTGTAAAAAAAAAAAAAAATGAAATGAAAAATATGGAGAGCAAACAAAGTAGCCTCCCTCCCTTTCTCTCCTTCTCGGTCCGCTGGCCGTGACCCCTGAACTGCGATTTAGCCGATGGGGGGGCTGAACTTTCTCCTTTCAGTCTGTTCAAATTTTAAAAAAAAATAATAATAATAATAAAGGAAAAAAAACCCAGTTCGAAAAAATTAAAAAATATTCTTTACAGATCCACGGTTATTTTCTTCCAAGTTATTTGCTGCACATTTTCTTCTGGTCACAAATCGTCCTCGGCAGTTGCTCTCACATTAACACTTGGTAATCTCCCATCAATAGAACGAGTGAGAGCGGATGAGTGCTCACATCTTGAAGTCTCATATCCACCGTGCCAAAAGAAAAGAAAAATAAAGAAAACTGCGCAGCAGGGAAATTAACAAAAACTCTGCTTTGAGTAAAAGCTGCTGAGGCTGACGTGAGAGTTGTTATCCTGTGAGTATGAAGGAAAGGCAGCTCTTGGTCACTCTGTCTCTTCCCCCCTCTGTGTTGACCAGGACTCGCAGCACGAACGCTACTGGACTCCCGGTTTATGAGTTTGGAGACGCATTTCTTCGCGCTGAAAAAGCAAACAGTCCCGTCCAAATTCAAAAGGTAGTTTTCTCCGCGCCCACGCCAGAAAACGTCAAATATGTAGCCTACATAAACAGGCTTCTTTAACTACACTGAGAAAAGCTGCCTGCGCCCAGCGTCCACGGTGGCGCACGCCGCGTTTCAGGACCTGCTCTCCCGCGGACAGCACCCGCGCTCCCAAACCCCTGGAACCCTAACCTACACGCGCCGGCCAGCTGCCCGTCACTCACAGCGGATCCAGCCAATCAGGAGGCGAGCGCTGCCTTCACGTCACAACCAACCCCAGATAGAATCGGGCGGGGGAGCGCGCCGATTGGATGTTGGGAATCCCGTGGGCCAATGACGCCCCGCATGTATTGTCCGTCCACCAATGGGGAGGCTCGGCGAAGCGACGCAGGGCTCCGGGAGTAAATGATCATATGTTTAATTTCAATTAACGAAGTAAGAAACTTAATGCCTTTATACCCATTTGCGCTCAATTTATTCATGTCAATATTAAATGGCTAATTAATTGAGTATTACTAAAAATGAGGCTTAGTTGCAGCAAGGCTTTATAAATGAGGGAATGCTCAGGAACTCAAACACTAAGTGTTCATATTTCTGTATTAAAGGTATACAGGAAAAAGAGCAGAGGGAGAAAAGGAATACATGGAAGCAGAAACGCAGATTTTAAAGGCCCTCTGCATTTAATGGAGACATGTTTAAGTTTCCCTTTAAAACCTCCTGTTCCTTAAACCATCTCTGTAGGCCTACAGGAGTGAGAGCTGTCAAGTGTTATGAAAACAATCACTCCTGCATAATTTCCCTGCTTCAGCACAATGTTATAAATCTTTAGCTTGGGGAGAACTGAGAGGAAACATATGAAACATGCATTCCCACTCATTACCTAATTGATTGCGGATCCAAACGGATGTCGTTTTTTAATGAAATGCAGTTGGCGAGCTCCGCATTCACACTCCAAACTGAGAGAGAGAGAGACAGAGAGAGAGAGGGATTCATTACATGTTCGTCCCACCTGATTTGAGAGGGCATATCTAAGCCTCGCCCCTGTAATATTAAACACACAAATAGCCTAAAGCATGAGCCAAATTAAAAAAGTGTTATTTCCCTTTTTCCTGATCCTAGACATTTAATCATTTCAGTTCCTCGGTGTTTATACTGCGCGCATAAAGCTCAGATTAGACACATTTGGAGCTATACAGGAGAGACACAAGCTAATCACAACAGTATCATTAAAGACACCTGTTATATCATTTAGGATCATTGAAGTGACTCACTAATGAACAAAAACAATAACAGTCTTTACCTTATTCATATAGTTTTCAGGTTTAGCCTCACAGGAGTTACATGCTTGATGTACCTCAAGGCAATGAATCTGATACGGAAAAGGTCAATGTATGATATTATTGAGTTTATTTAATTTCTGATTTTTTTTTATTTTTTATTTTTTGTACATTTTCTTGCTCTGAATTATTGGATTATAGGCTCATTTCATAACGTGCACTTCAGCCCCCTCCAGGTCCAATGAACTAGTTATAAACACTCAAACACTCTGGTTGTCCTCATTAAAACAAACACATTTCTTCCTCTATTTTTTCCCCCCAGTTATTGTTATCTGTTCAAAATCATGTCAGAAAGTGGGAGGTTGTCTTTGGTTTTGCTCTCTGTCGGAGGCTTCTTTTGGTGGGGCTGTGCGCAGGATGAACCACGAGGTGGCGTTCAACCTTGGGCAATGTATCCTCATGCGCACGCGCGCGTGCACACATATATACACACGCGCAAATGCGAGACATACAGGGACTTTACAATAAGCACACTTGAACTTAAAGAGTCTTTAAAGCAGTCGCATGGGGCCCTGAACTGACCCGAGTTTAAAGCACGCAGGCCCGCATGGAAACATGTTGATACACAACCTGTGATTTTGGCTGTTAAATAAATCACTCTATTCCTCTAACCCAGATGTTCAGCATTAAATATGGTTTCATAAATCTTCATTGATTCCACGTCTCTGCTTTATAATCCACTGACAGTAAAGTACGCACTAATCCTCATTCATATTTCACATCCTTTTTGACTGGGAATTCATGAATTAGGGCCTCATACAAATCTGACAAGCCAGCAAATCACATTGATTCTTTGTTTTTTAATCATAAAAACGACAACATACAAACAAACAAGAAAAATTCGAATGTAGACATTAAAGCCTGGATCATGCACCAAACACCAGGCCTGCACCGGAGGCCACAAATCACCGAAAGGCGCAAAAGCAGTCGAATATAGACAATGACAAAAACTGCACACTGCTGCGAGAAAATACCCTGGAAATCTGTTGGCTATTTCCTTTTTTATATATACGCATGATACAATATACTGCTTCTTATATTTAAAGTATTTTGTAGTCATTCCCAGTTCCCAGATAAATAAATATTTTTTGCTTTGACAGAGTATTTGGCTCCAGATGTCTCCAGACAGGGATTCAAAGGCATAACAATCTTATATTTCTACGTTTTTTTTATTTCCCTTTCATTGTGCTCGTTCTCTGCAGCCCGAGTCTGTTTTTATTTATTGAGATATAGACACGAGCGCCTTTCTCCCCACAGAAGTAAACTGCAGCCGTCGCCCTTGTCTCTCCGATTTGCAAATTAAATACATAAGCAATTAAAAAATCCAAACACAATCAATCATGTATACAAATTGTTGTTGCTTTAGGGTTGGAAATTTGGAGAAAACTTCCATCAGGGTAGGACGACTTTAATCCGGGGGTCCAAATCCATTACCATATTTCATTACCTCTCCAGTGTTGGAAATGGGAGGATGGGAGGGCGGGAGGGAGGAGGAGGGGGGGGAGGAAGAGTGTGCGTATACTTTTTTAAACATTAGTAAGAATGTGGTTGACTTGTGATAATCATTTGGAGGCAAATTGGAGGCAATGTTGTTGTTTAAGTGTTCCCTTCTTTCTTCCTCTCCTTCCCCTTCCCTCCATCCACCATGAAAGCTTCGGCTGTTTTGCTTTTTGCGCCCGAGCCTCGAAACGAAAAAGCAATGAAAAATTAATAGCGCATGTTAACTCCACCAGCTCGTTTATTACACGCCCGCTGACTGTAAACATAATGAGAAAGCTCCCGTATCTCTTCTTAAGTTTTCATTTGCTTATAAAATATAAAAGTCGTCACTAATAAATAAAATATATGGACTGGAGAGTGAACCGGTGGACTTCCCGAGGTGGAACTCGACTGTGTGCCGAGTAGGTGAATCACACTCACTGGCTCTCACACTCACGGGCCTGGTCAAATGGACATATCTGTAATAATTTGACTCGATGATAATTCAGGTAAAGACCAGTCTGTCATCTGTCAGGCGCAGCGCAAGGCCCTGCTGGCCGCAATATCAGACCTGTGTTATGATGGGGCACTTGAGGTCAAAACGAAAGTAGGCTATGCCATGTGAGGTCATCTCTCTCGCTTTCTTTCTCCCCTCCCTCCCCTCGTATTCTCCTCAGTCCTCCATCTCTCTCTATCGCGCTGCTTGTCTTGGTTTCCGCAACATCACAGAGCTTATTTGCCCTGTGCTTCACACAGACTGTAATGTCTGTTTAGTGCGCGTTTCGGCATCGACTTTAAAGTGGAGAATCAAATATTATACAAGAGGAAATATATAATGCATGGCGGCCAGATAGCCAGGAGATCTGATGCCAGGGTGTCATGGTGTTTGGTCATAAAGCTGCAGGTACGCATGCACAAAAGGGTTGGTTAAAGGTGACACAGTATATCTGCACTAAAGCTGGAACCTAAATGGTGTCTCTCAGTGAGAATGACCACTTAAGCATCATGGAATCCAATTTTGCCTGTGCAGGGCTTTTATTGTTATAATAATGGAAAGAGGGAGGATATATTTGAAAGGCATTTATTAAAGTCATAGGGGGTGTCAAGGATCAAAGATTTCTATAAAACCAGAGCAGATAAGTGACCTAATTTTTCTCATTAGTAAAAAATAATTTAACGTCAGGCACTGCCCCACTTGTCCTCAGACGGGGACTGAAATGGCGGCCCCGTTTATTGGAAAGAACCGACCTACGCACTTTTACGCACGGCCAACCTACAGGGCGGGAAGAGAGAAGGGGGGTGTGGGGGGTCTCATTAGATCCACGTTCATTCTCACAGATTCTCCTTTGCACCCCGTGCACGTATTTTAAAGAGAGAGGAAATGGAGAGGCTGTAGGTATAGGCCCTGGGCCCTAAAGACTTGACACACCAACAGGGGAGGGCCTCCTTTAAACTCTGATTTCCTCAGTGGTTAAAAGGTTATTATCCAATTGCTACAAATCCCACTGCTTTCAGCGTTTACCAGGGGTAAGGCCCACTCCACAAAAGCCTGCAAAGGGGGCATTATTTGTCTTACAAACCATAGGCATTACTTGATGACAAATTTCCATAGAAGGCCGGGCACAGGCTAATTTATTTCTATTATGAGAAAACATGTCGGAATCGGAGCTTCTTTGTCACTATATTGTGAACATTAATATGAAAAACAACAGTAAATGCAGCCTGCACCTCAATAAAAATGTAGTTTTATGACTGTCTTTAACATCAACTATGCGTGCATCACCATACTCTCAGTGAGAGGCAACCAAGGGCATCACTGAGGCAGATTTGTGCTTTTCTGGAGCAAAGCATGGACACGAAGCACACTGGCCTTTCAGAGAGGATCACCTGCCCACCGGTTCTTAATGACAAACGACGTTTTATCAATGCAGACACAGCGGGCAGCAATATGAAATGATGTGATATCCATTGGGTGCCATAACAAGGTCGATGGCCTGATCCATTGCTGTACCAGACCCCGCTGTTTTATGAATAGGCCCATACGACATGAACCTGTTGAATAAAGTAATGGAGACACGCGGGAAAGAAGCCAAGCCCACGCTCCTTTACAGAGTTATTCTGGACTGAAACACAAAACACGAACAATAAACGACGAGCTTTCAGTCCTTGTAATCTCACATTGGCACAGTCATCATAAGACTTTTTTTTAGTTAACTGAATTGCATTTGACAAATATATGGGACAATTTGTGCGTGCGTAATAGTGTATCCCTGCCACACAAACACCCACACCCCACCACAGTCTTGCACAAATCCAAAGTCTTTGTAATTATAATCAATCAGGGTATGAAATGTACCCCTCTCAGGTGATGGTACACGGACGAACACGTGGACCTGACGCAGAATGTGGTGCCAAGCCCAACCAACAAGTTCTGCAACTGAAGTTTATCTATGACCGTGCCAAAAATAGTATATTAAAATGAATGAATGAACAGAGCCATTACTGACATCCAAATCCTATTTTAACCTAGCAAAAATATAAATCCAAAACTCCATAAGCTACCTTTTAAGTGTGAGAATTTTTAAAAGAAAGCAAAAAAGTTTTCCAGTAACAGAGTCAAAAGTCAGAAGCTTCATTCAAAAGTCACAAACTTGAGAGAAAACATTATAAGTGTGTAGACAAAAAGGCTACTTCAGAAATATGTCAAGGTTCCACTTTTCCCTCATTTTCGCCAATAATAATAATAATAATAATAATTTCACAACACTTTGTAATACTTCTAATAACTCGGGATTTAACACCAAAGTTTAAAAAAACAATTCTAATGACTTAAATTGCCACAAATAACTTCCACAACTCCTATTGAAAAGTTTTGCATTCGTAGAAAAAAAACTTTTACTAACAAACAACATCAAAGCGCGTTTCACTTGGCACACAGATAAGTTCAACTCCTCATAAGTGAAATTAAGCTCGAGAGAGCCGGTGCGCCCCTACCTGATCTCCCCAGCCGCAGTGCAGGACTCTTGGGCCCCTGGTCCATGTTACCCGGTTAGAACAGGGGGAGGCGATGAAAGCAGAAAAAAAGGAAAAGAACAAAAACTTTTTCCCCCTCTCCCTCTCTTCCTCTCTCTCTCCCTCACCCTCACCCTCTCTCCCTCACTCTCTGGCGCTGTTTTCCCCCTCTCCCTCTCTTTTTTTTCTCCGACAGTACTTTTGGGGCGAGTTGTAGGTTGAAATAATTCGACCCTTCCGCTCCCTATTGCACTCCCTGCAAGTGCTCAGTCAGCTGCAACTAAACGCTTTAGGTGGAAAAAAGGCTTCGGGGGGAAGCGTGAAATGATCACGCCGAGTAAAAGAGCCGCTCTCTCAATGTGCGCTCATGTCCTGTCCTTTTCTCGCACGAGCTCGCACACACAAACACGTTCATGTGCACATTATTAGCACACGCGCACCCGCACGGCCAAGCATACATACACACAACATACAACCTCCATCCTTCCCTGCAGGGCCGCGCCCCCCTCACTCGCATCTGTTACCAAGTTCCACTTTACTAAACTTTCCCGCCCCCGCCCCACTCTCCTTCTCTCCGTCTTCCCCGACTCTCTCCCCCTCTTTTATGTTACATTCATTTCCTCTGGGATGCAAGATAGCTCTGTAGGCAGGTAACATTGGATAATGTGCGTAATGCCGGTGCGGGCTTTAGTTTGTTTTATAGCCTAAGAATAAGAGGAAGTTGATTCTTAAGTGTATTTATGCGCAGTGTCCTTTCAGCAGCTTCCAAACGAGCGTTTCTGAGAGTTTCACCAAACTTCCCCCCTCCTTTACCAGTGTACACTTGTTACGCACGGTGCTCTTTACGCATTACGCACGGACTGAAAGAGTGTGGAGCAGGTGCAGTACACAGGGTTACACCTTCAACTTCACCGCTCTGCTGTTGGAGGGTGCAGTCTTCTTCTCCTGCACGCGCTGTGTGCACAGTGTTTGTCACGAAACGGATAGTTCCGGTCCTCAGCTCAGATTGTTCGCGCGCGCACACACACACACACACACACACACACACACACACACACACACACCTGTGAACGCGTAACATTTCATTTAAATATTAATTTGCCAACTGAAAATTTCCACTCATAGCGATACTCACCGTTTTGTTTAGTTGTCATGGAGAACTTTCTTCTCTGGCGGAACAATGACATTCTAGATTTCCTGAACATGTGTGTCCTCTTTGGCTCTGCCGTTTTACTAAAGCAAACATCTGAAGACAGAGTTTAAGACTGAGTTTAGACCAACAGAGAGCTTCCACTCCATTTAGTTATAGTCAGCCTGCACCTTGTAACACAGGGCCTATTTTTTCTTAGCATTAGCCTAAAAGTAAGACAGATAAACCCCTCAAAAGATAAACAAACAAAAACTCGTCCCTGTCTTACCTGTCCATGCACACCTTCATTTAGCCTACCAAATGCACCTGCTCACACACAAACATAAAAAAAAAATGCATTTTAAAAAATATCTCGTTTCCCCATTAAAATAAAAGTGACAAAAAACATGCTTTGAAAAATTCAGTAGATTATTGTGTAAATAATTGCACATCCCAGTCTGAAACAAAAGCTGAAAGTATACCGGAAGTCTGTTGTTGGGGGAGAAATTATAACAGATAGGCATGAGCGCCTCCAGCTACATTTCGACTAACCGATAAGCTGGAGCTGGAGCCGGAAGTCAGAGATCTCTCTGACAGATAACACATCAAAACTATCTTAGTTTCCCTGTTGTGTGCTAACAGACTCAGCGTCACCACATGTCAACACACCAGGTGAAAATAGGCGAAAAGGCCGGGACGAATTAAATGAGAATGAGTGTTGACAAATTAGGCCACCGTACTTCACTTCTTCTGTCATCTCTCTGAAACACCAATAAGGAAAAACACGTCCTCCCTAAACTCATTAAAACCTGTGAAAAGAGACATTACGATTTAAAAGACATTTTTTTTAACAGTCACCGTGTCTCTACTCGGTGTCAACAGTCTCCTTCCTTCCCTTTTCGTTTCTGTCCTCCAGACAGCTGCAGGTCTCAGGGTTCACGCGCAGCCCTGAGACAATTGAGTGCGGAACAAAGCGCGAGACAGCGACCCATTTTGCTCTGCTTGTCGCCTCGCGCTGCAACACTACGACCCTGACCTTCGGCGCGCGCCCACGACATCAAAACATAAATACTAATGTTTCCATGTGAAGGCGGGAAAGAGAAAGCAGGTCCAGCTCTGACCTTCAGGCGGAGGAACAGCCTCAGATAAATCAATTACACACTGCTGTCCGGAAAAACAATAAGTTATGCTTCAACTTAAAGCAGGTAATGAAGTATAGGAGGGGGGTTAAGTCAAGCTGATTTATATGGTAAATAAAGTGCATAACAAAGTGAGTGGTTTAAAATTTACCTTTGACAATACAGCTACAGTCATATTTATTATTTATAACCTGGTGTCATTTCTTAGATTGCTGAAGATATATTGCTGTATAGGCTGAGTTACACATGGACTATAGAGTTACAGCCTATAGTCTAACTCTCTGCCTCCTTCCCTACAGGGAGAAAGGATCTTGAATCCTCGACAGACTTGCCTCATCCTTATCTTTTTTACAGGCCCAAAAGTTGAATCTGTATGCATGGCCATGGCAGCGGATTATTCAGTGTATTTCCTAAACGTGCGAGCTCACAGAAGAGACTGTACAATTATCCGCTATTGAGCTATTTGAAGAAACCATTCTACATTCTGCAAGTTTTAATTGGGGGTATTTTTGCCCAGCTATACAAAGAGGGACAGAAAGAGGAGGAAGACTTTAAAAAAAATCTCCTGAATAAAATTGACACAGTTTGAGGAAAATAAGATTAATAGAGCATATTTTGACTGAGCTGTACCTGATAATGAGGTAGTGTAAATGTGAATATTAGACAAAGTTTGTTGACATACAACACTAAATTAAGAAATATAACAGTATTTCATTTCTTATCATTTAATCTCTATCATAATTATGGACAATTTAATATTAACAATATTATTATTATTATTATTATTATTATTATTATTATTATTATTATTAGGCCTATTATTATCTAAAATAAAAAATTTTAAAAATCTGTCCTCATGTCACTTTATATATTTAAAAATATATTAAAAGCATAAATTTATACATAAGTTGGCAATTGTGGGAAACAATAGGACGAATTATTTGGAGTGTATGAAGCACTTTACCCCTATAGCAATGTTTAAACAAAATTTTATTATCTTGAATATTTTATTATTTATTATATTTTTAGTAGTTTAAACATCTTTTCATTTGTCCCCTGCAACCTCAGTGAGGTGTCGCTCCACATTTGCTTTGCCTACAGAACCTCCTCAAAGAATTCGCCATAGTGTAGATATTAATCAGGACTTGTTTGTTTTTCAGCCCCCGTGCTAATTAATGTAATTAATATGACGGGGGAGTAGTTGGATCGGTGACCCGCGCTCTGACCGAGCGGAACCGGAAAGAATCGCATTAAAGCGCGAGAAAGAAGAACTAAAGGGACGATTTGAACAATAAGTAAACACGTAAACACAGGAGGAGATGCTCAGTGTCTCTCTGGGACCTTTTGGCTTTCACTGACACCATTTACATTTAGGGTGAACTGCAGGAAACGACAGTTTAAAAAGCCTGAGTTCAATGTATGTGTGCAGGAGAGACAATGGTTTCAGTGTGTTAATGAAGAACTGCAGCTGCATGACTGATCTGTCTGTCTGGTGTTTGCAGCTCATAAACAGTCGTGGAAGAAAAAAAAATCAAAGGGCTTTACTTATGCAGAAGTAGCAGTAACACAAAATACTGTATTACAAATAAAAGTCCTGCTTTCAAAATCTGGTTTTAAGAGTACAAAAGTATCATTATCAAAAATGTACTCTTTATTCTAAGAAATAAAAGTAGCTACTCATCATATGGAGTGGCCCCTTTAATTATGTTGTATTTTATTAGTATATGCCTTAAATTATTATAGACAGTACATTATTAGATTATTATTACTGGCTTATTAACAATGAAGCAGCACATAGTGTAATAGCTGCTTCACACTTGACCTCATTCTAACTACCTTGTGCAGTTGGGTTTGATCTATAACAATGTTGCTTTTTTTAGGTTTTGTATTTCTGTAAATGTGGTGGAGTAAAAAGTTCAATATTAATCTCTGAACTGTACTGAGCAGATTTAGAAATTCAAGTGAAGTAAAAGTACCTCAAAATTAAGGGTAAGCTGTACTGCCCACTGCTCTTAAAAGTATTTATCCAACTGGATATAGTAGGCTACATTAAGCTATCCTCCTTTCTTAGTAAGCAAATGTTAATTATAAGATTTACTTCACACATTTACATATTTGGTTCTTTTAATAAAAATACATGGCTGCAAAAATAATGTATTAAATATACTTTGTTTAATTTACAGTAGCTTTGTTGCCCCTCTACCCTTTCCTAAATGTTACCTTAAAATAAAGAGAGACTATGTGTTTCTCCCCTATACTTTGGAAAAATTTAGAATATCAACTTCTACCTATAGGTCTTCAGTTCAAACAATAAATTAAAAAAAAGAATCTAAGACTAATATTTCCTCTCTTTTCTCTCTCTGATGTTTTGGTCTTTTGTTGATATTATTCCTGTTTTGTTCATTTTTTAGCTCATACCGTGTTTCATATTTTGTGCTGCAAATGCTTTTATTGTGAAGCACTTTTTAAACATACATGAATAAACTTTTACTTCCTGACATTACTTGCACACCCAGAGGGTCCAACTCTTCTGTTTCAAGGTTCCGAAGTTTTACACTTGAAGCAAATCATGCATGGCTTGAGCAATACTCCTGTGTCATGATACAACTTTTGATCCAACTTTGTCTAACATTTCTGTAAACTGAGACAGAGAAACTTACACTCAAACGCTCTGATAACAACTTGCCTCTGGTGCTCATGTGTTTGCCACCGCCTTCCCCAAAACACTCAGAGCCGCAGTGCTGATTGAGCTTACCTCCATATCCCTGGGATTTAATTCAAAGTGGCACTTCACTGTGGTGACACAAGGTTCCTTTTTTTGCAGCCATGGTGCCTGGGTGTTGCTGTGACTATAGAGGCTAGAAGGGGGCTTAAGGGTTGCAGGGCGGATTGAGAAATGGGACACATTATTTGTCCATGAAACATTATGTGACACAACATGACACCAGGCCATTTGTATGTAAAGGTAAACATTTCAGCGTGACGATTCGACAAGAGAGGACAAGGCTCCTGTCAATGTGGTTTTATACCCGCAGCTGAGAAAGAGGTGTTGTGGCATCGTGTGTATGTGGGACTTTGTGAGTGTGTGCGTGCGTGAGTGTATAGAGCTTCTGTTCACAAATTTAATCCCCATAGACAGAAGTCACTTGGTCCGGTCTGAAAAGGTGTTGTCAGGCTTGTTCTCTTGTTCTAGTCTTTTCCTGCTGAAAGCACTGACAGACTGTTGATCACAGAGTTTCACAAAAAGTGTTTCTTCTGTGTGGAGTGTGTGTGTGTGGTAGGGGATTTCACCTGTACTGGCAATTCATTTAATTTGAAAAAGTGTGACTGTCAGACACTCCCAGCAGGAGCCAACAACTAGAGATTTTAAGCACCGCGGTCCAAAACCTATTGACCACAGAAAAAAAGGACCACAAAGTACATCAGCACCGGGGCGCTGCCGTTTCCTAGAGCTCAGACAGGATGGTTCCCAACTGTTTTAGCATGTGACCCCTTAAAATGAGGCACTTGTGGCCTCTCATCAGAGGTGGACATGGTCTGAATGTGGACACGAGTTGAGAGCAGTTCAAGCAAAGAGTGATGTCTGCTCTCAGAGTATTTAAGTTGAAGAAGGATTTGTGTGATATGATGTTACATACACAATCAGACAATATAAACTTTGTAACTGTGAAACAATTGTGTGCAGAGTTGAATATCGATGAGCAGGACTATTTAATAGAAATATTGGGGTTTTAAATGATCTTTGCATTGATGTGATGAAGTACTTTGATCTGTCATTTATATAATTTGGTGCAGGGGGTAGGTTTCAGAGGGACAGAAGGAACACACCCCCCCTCAATATTTAGAACATGTGTATTTGTCACTCCAATAAAAACGTGAAAGTAACAGAGAACTTTTTTTGACAGAATTAAAGGTATTTACACCATGATTTCATGCAGAAAAAGACAACCCAACCCCCCCCCCCCCCCGGTGTCATGTGTCCCCTACAATGTTGAACATAACCTACACCCTTGATTTGGAGGATTAGATGGAAACAACAGACATATCTGATTATTTTATCCATTAACTGTTTCGTAATTGATTTGATCAGAAGAGGCACTATAAAACAACATGTATCAATACTGTGATGTGAAATTATATATATCATAATTGAACATTTTATCCCCTTTTATCTCCCTCCCCTTACATCAGGGCTAGGCAACGTGCAGCTCTTTAGCCCCTCTCCAGTGGCTCCCTGTGGCTTTGGCAAAAAAAAATAAAAAAATTGTTTGTTTATTTGTTCATTTGTTTTTGTTTAAATTTTAATTTCCATTTACCATTGTTGTATGCCTAAGGTGATTCCTACATCTTCGAATTGTAAAAATGTGTAGCATATCACAGGTGTAGATTTCAGGGGGGATGCAGGGGACACGCCCCCCTCAGTATTATGAACATGTGCATTTGTTTCCTACCAATAAAACCATTAAAGTAGCAAAAGGCTTTTACTTTAACAATATTGGAGACAGTCACACCATAAATGGATGCCAAAAGTCACTAATTTGTGGATAAAAAGATATCCCCGGGAGCCTATACACTGAATAAGAAAATGTTTTAACATTTTGTCAACTAAAATGTGTATCATACGTCTACTGGTGCCTTTTCTCTAAATTTGCTCACCTCAATACCTCAATATCAGTGGCTAGTCTTGAGGCTCCCTAACTCGGCAAGCCATGTATTTCAAATCCAAAAAAGAAAAAGTCTTATAGAGTTAAAAAAAACAACAACAAATAAACACTGCGAAGTTCAAGAACCAAATAATCATAAATAGCCCACTGCAGAGCAGCCACTGTGTTGTAAAACATATCCATAAATGCTCATTTAAACATATATGTAATGTTAATGGTTGCTAATTTAGACTTAATAAGCTGTTTTACTTTCACTATAAGGTCCAGAGAGTTTATTTTTTCTTGGTCAAAGTGGCTGTTTAAATAGTACAGTTAGCTTATGTAAAGCTTTTTTTTAGAGAACTTAATTATCTAGTTTGTCAAAAGAAAAAAAGAAAAGAAAAGAAACTTCAGGAAAAAAACAACTCTGGAGTATTTTTTCCCCCTTTCCTGTAACTTTATTAACTAGTGACCCCTCACATTTTGTCTAGGAACCACAGGGTCCTGACCACCACATTTGGAAGCACTGGTCTAATGTAGTGCAATGTTATTTACTGTCACCTCTGTACTGTATACTATTTAATAACGCAAAGATAAATAAATTTATACTTTCAATAGTACATCAGCAGCATGTGTTACTGTTTTAAGTCAGTGTCAAAGGTGGTGTCAATTCTAGGGGCCAAGCAATGTCACCTATGGCATGTTTTTAAAGAGCTTCAGAGATAGTGCCCACTGAAATCTCAATATGACTGAGAAACCAAAGAAATATTCTGTTACACGGCACAGAATTTCAGGCTATGCCCATGTGACAAGTCGTCATTCCCCTCCGGCTGTGTTTTATCATTTGTTTCTTCCTGCATGAAGCTTTGCCACTGATTAGTACATGCTCTACTTGGCATATTAACTCCAGAATCTACTAAATCTCTCTAATACACCATCAGTTTCTTATCCTGCAAAGCTATTTGATGCTGTGATATCTTTTAATTAATGGAAATATAACACCAATGTTAATGTGATTGAAAAGATGAAACTTTCACTGAGGTGATACAGCAGAGCCTGCGTGATGCAGAGAGAGAAAAACACCAGCGATGGAGCTTTAGGTTCACAAATGCTGTATATCCGGTGTGTGTGAATGACTCCAGCACAGAGGGCCCCATATGGGTGATGCATGGGAGCCATTTTTGTTCAGAAGCGCTGATCCAGGGCGAGTCTCTGTTTTTTTTTTTAGAGGGAATTCCTCCTGCCTGGCTGCTTTGATACAGGCTGGCTGGTTGTATTTACATACATACAGTAACAAGGAAGCCTGCACCAACGGCAGAAGAGGAAGCTGATTTTTTTTTTCAGCAGAACTCGCGCTAGAGAACTGAAACGAGCTGATGCAACCAGTTACAGTTGGAATCTGTGTCTGAGCAGATACTACACAAGCTTTTCAGCCACCTTAAAAATTATTTCTAGGGCTGCAGCCAAATATTGTTTCTGTTTTTGATAAATCCACTGACTATTTTCTCAACTCGTCAATTACGTGATCTATAGAGTGTCAGCAAATGGCAAAAAATAATAAAGAAATGCACATTGTATGCTCTTAAAGGGAAGCTACACCCATTTTCAAAATCTATAATTTCTATGGTCTAAGACAGTCTCAAACATGTTATATCATAGGGTATAAAGAGCTGCTCCATGGACAATGACTTGGGAAAGATGTTCTAAATGACACTGAGAGCAGCCAGGGGAATGTTCTGAGTATATGGGCACATTTTCTGTCTAAGTAAAAATGGAAACACTACCATAGAATAAAGCTAATGTGGGTATAAAAAAGGAAACAAAGACTCTGAGGGTCCAAGATATCAGGCTCCCATTCATTGTCTGTGGTGTCCAGGCTTTATACCCTATGCCATCACAAGTTTAAGACGTACTTATCTGGTTTCTGGCTTTGAGAGCGAGTAGCTCATGTTCACAAATATTGATTATATTTTCCCAAAACATAGAAAAAATAGAATGGAATTCTTAATTTAGGTGGTGTTCCCCTTTAAAACGTCTTGTTTTAACTGAGAACTAGTCCAAAACCTTCAAATACAGTATTTCTTTTACTATAGGAGAAAATATTCATATTTGAGAAGATGAAACCAGTTAACCAAATATCAAAACAGTGGGTGATTATTTAAATAATAAAGTAATCGATTAATTATTCCAGCTGTACTTATGTCTGGCACAGCTGTACTAGGGAAAATATGTTTTGGCATTTCTCAAAATGAACCTCAGGTCAAGATTTACCAAAGAAAACAATGTGTTGTACAGTTTCTGTAAAATTCTGTCACGAGCGTTTCATCAAACTGACCTCATCCAAACAATAGCAGTGCTGAGGACACAGTTGGGGCATTTTAGTCTGCAGGCAAGTACATTTGTGCACAAATGACCATCAGTTGCAGAATATTGCCAATCCTGTTTGGATAAACCACTCCATCCAAAGTGTTGGCTGCAGCATCTGGCGCAAAATGAAAGCAGGAGCCACCATGGCACATACAAACACCATCAAATGAGAGCAATGACATGCTTCTTTTAACTCCTTCTCCTCAATAAAGATCATTCATCAGGCAGAACCATCCCTCTGGAATGTGTGATTGGAAATCGGGGGGACTTTAAATCCCTGTCCAGGACACTCCATCCATCTTCAACACGCCAGTGGTCTGGATGCTCAGAGATGAACCGCTGAACCAGATGCCTCCATTCAGCCGGTCCCCTCTACCTTTTTTAAAATAATAATAGTAAATACCGTCAAATGCATGGAACCCAAAATCAGGCAGCCACATCACAATTTCACTGAGGCAGTGAGGCATCCCGAACCTGCATCCAATTTAGAGAGATATGGGGAGCAGAGGAGGCAGAGGGCCCCCATATGCTCTTCCCAAAAACAAAACAGATGCAGGATATTAAGTGTGTGTGTGTGTGTGTGTGTGTGTGTGTGTGTGTGTGTGTGTGTGTGTGTGTGTGTGTGTGTCAGATGTATACACAGCCTAAAAGAGGTGATAGTGTTGAGACATGAGGTGCAGCCTAACCTTTGGAAGGAAACAATCCAACTCTGTGATGGCCTTTCCTGTGTTGACACGCATGGAGAAACCTCTGGAATCAGATGGCATTCACCTTCTGATTCCCTATCATCAACGCCATTCGCTCACTATTATGATGATGGCGATGCCTATAGTTGGATATACAGAGTTCACAATTATTCTCACGATATGGAAGGGAGGAAAAGATTGATGTTAATGTTACACAGTCTTCATGAGAGCCAGGTCGGCATAATTTTGCTGTATTCTGCGTGTTATAAATATGACTGATGGCAATAGCCAGTCTGTTGAATTACATTTACATATAGATTTACATTCCCATCAACATGTTATAATAGCACAGGCCTGAAGGTCTATACAAGTTGCTCAGACATGCATGCACCCACTCAGTGTGCACATGCACATATTCTGACATTTCATAGCTAATACTTGTGCCTTATTGAGGAAGAGGAAGAAAATGCCTCGCATCCATCAGACTGACAATAGTCTATGTAGTGAAAAACAGTGCGACGTCTTGCTGGATCTTTTGTCTGCAGAAAGAGATATGATGCCTCTGAAGTAAAGCAGCCCAGTTTACAATTCCACATCAACTTGAATAATGACATTTTATAATCACAATACACATTTTATAATAATGTAGTCTCGGGGTATTCTCTGAGAACATAGAGCATGTGCAACCATGAGCTGATAATATTTTGCATAACAGTAGACTTCAACCAGCACTGTAATTCAGATCCCCTGCTTTTTGCAAGTGTTTGGGGGGCATTTTATTAGATAGAGGCAGTACAGAGAGCTGACAGGAAATGTGTCCAGAAAACCCCAGCTGGACTTGAACATCAGATGCTATGACTACATGGTCAGCATCCCCAAAAACCAAGATCATCAGGTCAACTCAGATCTGTTATTTTTAAGTTCAGGTCTGGTAGGATTTGTTGATGTGTCATTAGACCTAAACCAGTGGTTTTATATGATGATTTATGAGAGATGAGTTGACAGATGGAGAAAAAAAAAAATCACCATCCACTATCCAGCAAGCACCCAAAAACACAAAAAACAACAATGACAAAAGTGGAGATTGTAATAAATTTGCATTGCAGAAAAAAACAAAAACCTGATGATGCCACAAGGGACTGTGACTTCCACATCCTTTGGCCTAAACAAATAAAGGCAAACAAATTTCTTAACGGCAAATTTTAGTCATTTAATGGGATCACGATGGGCAAAAAAGAAAACACACCTCACAATTAAACTTTTTAGTAATCCTGTAATTTTAGAATACTTCTGCATCACAGCAAAAGATATGCCCCTTTTATGTTATCAAGATATAAACTGGGATTATTATAGCATTACAATCTTGATATGGGATAAAACCAAAACCTGTCAAGCAGTGCGGAAAAACAACAACTGTAATAATACAACAAAATACATTATAATAAAAGCAAAATGCTTAAGGTTTGGGGATCTGAGTCCTGTAAAGTAAAGCTCTCCTTCTACAGCTACAGGTCTACAAAGTTTTTTTTCATATGACTTTCTTTTCTACTTTTTAAAAACCTTTTATTAGCTCTTCATAGCACTTGCAAAAACTTGTAGGCCCACGTTCATACACTGGACAAACACAGCTAACTATAGCTAACAACATGAATAATTAAATAAATAAGGAAAAAAATGGATTTCATTATTTTTGGTCAAGAAAAATGAAAATTGCCAAATCCTTCCACGAAATATGCAAACTGTTTGTGTTCACTGCTTAAAATGATCTGTACTAGAATGAGGTGAATGAATTCAAGGGGAACTTCATCTGTTTTAAAAATTCATACATGTTATTCCAGTTGTCTAAGACAGTATATTCGTAAAAATGAACAACTGTCTCCAAAATATAAAAACTAGGGTGCTAAAACTCACACTTATGATGTCATAGTGTCTAAAGTCTGGTGTGTTTTAGCAGCTGGAGGCAGCTTCCTGTAATTGTTTTTAATGAGAATGAAGCTTTTTGCCCCACGTCATTTCTTTTTTGTCATGTTTTTTTTTTTTTTTTTTTTTAACATTGTCCAATCGTATGATTTGCGTTGAGTCTCCTGTGGTGGTCACGAAAACAGGTTTACAGTTGGTAAACAATGAAGGAAAAACTGGTAGTAGCGGTTACTGGATATCCAGAGCTATACGGCCTGACGATAGACAGCAGGTTGTCAAACTGCCCCCTTGTCATCCTAAAATATGCCTGGAAACAGCCATCATGGAGGCAAAGCTCCTGGACCAACTGGTGATACTCCTTGTGATCCACTCTTTTTTTTTTACCTACACAGATCTCCTTTTCCGTGTGCCTGACAAACTTTTGCTGACAGCCTCTTAACCTCATCCAGAGCTGGAGCAAGTACCATCTGCCTATCCATTTTAGGAACTAGCAACTAATTACTGTGAAAACAAAGTAAAATAGTGGTATTTGATTTAAAAAAAAAAAAAAAAAAGAGGCAGTGCAGTGCACCTTGCATTTTGCAACCTGCTTTCTGTTTCAACGGGGCCTTTGGCTACTTCTCTGGTCTCTGGCTTTGAGAGAGAGTAGCTCATGTTCACACATACTGACTGAACTTTACAAAGCCACAGAATTAACATAAGGGATTCTTGATTTAGGTGGCGTTCCCCTTAAAGGTGGTCTTTTGACTCATGCCCTCTGATATCCTGGCTCCAGCCCTGACTGATTTCCAGGCATTTGTTTTCTCTGATCATTCTAACCCAGAAATGTAAACTCTAATCAAACAATATCCAGTATTTCCAATACTTACTGACACTATGTGATGACCACAGCCTGTCGTGATAGTCTTTAGAAGCATCACATACAGTATAACCACACATTAACGGTCTCGTTAGGACGAAGCGAAACGTTACGGTCGGCCAACCTATTTTCCTCTGACGAACCCGGAAGTTGTTTGTCTGTCTCCCGCTGGCTGGAAGCAGGAGAGCATCTCCGACTCTTGTAACCTCTCCTGTTTGTTGGACTAAGGTGAGCTCATGCTTACTGACTTTGACTATGAAACACGTAAAGTGATGCACACACTGAGTAGGGCGACTTTATATCCACGTATTTGTTTTCGTTCCTGCGTGTTTGTGACTGCAGTGCTTCCTTGTTTACATCCGACCGGCTGCTCTGCTGCTCATAAACACGTGGACAGACAGGAGGGACACATGCTAACTGTCGACATGTGGAAGTCACCAGAAATAGTCACTTCAGCGACAGTTTTTCGGGTGCCTCTCTGTTTTGGGGCCGGTTAAACGTTAGTCAGTCACTTGACAGTAGCTTCATATAGAGCTAACATGTGCCTCAGTCCACCTGCTAGCTCGTTAGCACTTAGCTAGCCGGGGCTAACTCCAGTCAGAGAGTATACTTACTAAAACTGAGATTTCGGCTGTTCTGCTTGTCATTGTAGTACAGATACTTGTGGGTTGTGTGTTCAGTATCTCTTCCTGTCACTCTGCACAGTGTGTATTTCCCGGGACAACCAAACTCCATGTCAACCAACAACACCTGCAAAACAGTGAATTTATCCATTTATTTTTTAGCCCCCTAATATCGACGTAGCCGCACCGACTTATGATTTAATTCTGTCAGACAACACACTGTCCACACAGCAGACATGTCCAAACATTCAAACAACCGTGAAAGAAGTGTTTAGGTCCTTAACCCCAGTAAAACAAGCAATACTACATTGTGTAAATACAGGCTAGCCTACTCACACATTACATTAAGTAAATGTCAAGTAAAATGCTTTCAAATTTAATTGAAAGTACTGACAACAATATGTTCTTTCATTATCAAAAGTAAAAGTACTTGTTACTTAGTGTTACCTGTTATATTACTGTATTATTGGATCAGTAATATTGATGCATTAACATGCAAGCAGTACTTAATGTTGTAGCTGGTTGAGCCGAAACTAATATTGACTGTACATACGTTTCGGTAGTATGATCTATTGAAATACGTCATATTATATAAGACTACAAATTGTTTTCTGTGTAAAATCTTGATCAAAACATCAGTGGCTGTGAAATAACTCTGAAGTAAAAAAGTACAAATCTAGATTGGTCTTAGAGGTCCTACACAGACACACGTATAGTAGGTTGGTGACATTATTCTGCTTAGGTTGATGGTGAGCAGACCTATGACAGACCCATTCACTTCAGTCAAAGCCATACAGTCATAAATGCGCGGACAAAATATGAGACTGATTGGTACAGTTTGTGACATGAGCTGTGGAAAGATGGATACACACACTCATACACATGTGCACACACAACCAAACATGATCCTCTCAAAGGTTCCGCCTGGCATACATACCAAGAGACAAATCCAAGCATGTGTTTTCTGCTTCAGTGCGAGCTCCTGCCGGCTCTGGCAGAATCGCAGGTTTGAGTTCACCCTACTTTGACCAAGCAGCTGTCCTTGGTTGGCCGATAGATTTGTGCTCGATGTTTGGAATTGTATACATATTAGTACATCAACAGTGGCATTGCTTAGGTCTGTCAGGACTCTACTTTTGTTGGGTGTTATATTGTCCCAGAAATAATGGCGATAAATAATATTATTGTCATTTGAGACCATTTTATGCCACTGATATAATGGTAATATAATAGTATAATAATGCAATTACACCCTTTCAAAGAGCAATGAACTTTTATTTCTATACTACTGAAACATTATTGGAATGAGAAACTCTGATATCGAGAGCAGACAAGAGGACAGAAGCAGTTTCACCAGAGATGACGGCAAAACTTGTCTCAGCATAGGTTTTTTTTTTGTTAGGTGCTGTGAAAAATGCTTAGAGACTGTGCTTAAGTGTTGTGGTGGTCGGGAAAACCCTGCTGTTTATTTTAGCATTATGTTGGCTAAAATGTTGGTGACATAAGTATGTCACAAGGGCAATATTGTACAACATATGGTCATGACAATCAATTTTGCTGACCTCAGTAAGTCAATAATATAATTATTGTGACAGACCTAGCATTGCTCTCTCAGACAGTTTTCACGATTATGATATTAACTCATGTCAGAATTGTGGCATCACGTCCTTTTTCTGAGCTGAGTGCGAGGCAATGTTATTAATTTCAGCAGTTTTGCTGATAAGTTCATACCATTTTAGTAGGAAAAGCACTGGTGTTATTAATAACATTAATGATGGCTCTGACTAATTCAAGTGTCCCAGCAAGTTGTAACAGTGAGCCAGCATGCACAATACCAGCACGCTGAAACTGAGGCAGCTAAATGAAATTAAGTCATTATTAATTTTATGATTTAGACCTGAGCTTTTCTTACTGTGTCATGCCAAACTGTTTTCTGTACAGTACGGTCTGTATGTATATCCATACAGTCCTGTGCAGAGCTTTAATTGGGTGGCTTAATTGAACACACCTGAGCCTGGGGACCATGACTGTGCTGCAGCTTTACATTCCATTGCTGTAAAACACAGTCAGTCATTTGTCGGCTCCAGGTCTCTGTGCACTGCTAAAACTTCAAAACTGTCACTCTCCCTCAGCAGCCGGTAAGACTCTTCTTTCTGTCCCTTTAATCCCCGGCGGCCGGCTTGTGACCGTGTAGCGTGGCGTTTCTGCGGTGTGTGCGGTCTGGGAGCCAATCATCTCCAGCCATCATGGCACAGACACGCAGGACTGGACAGAGCAATGGGCCGGTGCTCCTTCTCTGTCCAGTGTATGTGTTTGTCTGTGTGTGTGTGTGTGTGTGAGAGGGAGAGAGACAGAGAGAGTTAGAGAGACAGAGATTGGGTAAATTAGCAGCACATTGTGTGTATTAAAGAGTGTAGAAAGAAGATTATTTCACAGTTTCTAACATAATCAGAGTGTAGAAAGAAGATTATTTCACAGTTTCTAACATAATCATTTGAAGTTGGCCCCAGATTTTGGCTTATTAAAGTGTTTGTTGACATCTGACAACCTGAAACCTGGATCCAAGCTGTTTCGTAGCACCAACGCTCTGATAAAACAGTAAAAAAATCTGAGTGCAGCTGATCCATGCGTTCTCTCTCAGCTTTGTTAACAAGCCCCAATGGATTTCAGAACAAGACCAAAGTCTGTGTCCATCCTGTGATTGACGCTGGCCTGTGTTATTCCTCAGATCTGTAGATAATAGTTGACATGAGTGTATTAGCATGGATAGCTTGAAGAGGAAGTAGTTCCTAGTAGTAATGTTCCAGCTGAATCAGTATTTGTGGATAAGAGTGGCATATAGAAATTTGAAGTACACAGATTTTAAACAGTAAAAAATAAAGACAACATTGGTATTTGAATGAGAATGAAAAATAGTCATCAGTTGCTGCCTTGAATGCTTTATGCTTTTGAAAATGGCTGGCATGACAGTGATATTAAGTTTGCATAAATAAAAGTAGGGATGCACCGATATCGGTCACACATCTGTATTTGCCGAAATTTGCCTTGTTGACTTCCATCAACCCATTGGCAGATAAGATGACATTCACCAATTGCTGTGGCCGATGTTTTTCTGTTGTGTCACATCAGTTTTGGCTAAAAAGCAGGGCTCAAGACTGATAGTGTCCCTTCCCTTTGAGATGAAAGGATGTAGTAAACTCACCATCGACAAGTCAGGGGATGCACCTTATTGTTTCCCTGATAACGCTACGTTGCAAACAGCAAATCCGTGTTTAAATCAGCAGAAGGAGAGCTAGTTAACATTAGCTTGCACTGAGGCACATTGAGGTACATTATGATGCATTGAAGCTTTTTTCAATAAAAATGGGTATTAGGTGAACTTAAATTATAATGTCAACATAGTGTGTTCAAATGTAATCCTGTATAATGTAGTTTTTGGCAAGAACTTGAATAAATACAGCTGTTTGAAGGAGATATTTGGTAATGTTTTTACAGCAATATAAAATGCATACAAGAGAGGAACTTATGATGAATCATATATAGTAAAATAGCTTTAAAAAAAAAAAAAGTTTTTCCTGTGAGGTTATATTAAAGGTTGTTTAAAACAGTTAAGTTATTTTTTTATAATAAAGATTTCCTTGTTTCCCTGGCACAAAAGAGTGAATAAATAACAACAAAACAAAGTAAAGACATCAACAACAAAACATCGGTATCAGCCTAGAATTTTACAGTCAGTGCATCCCTAAATACAATTAAGCTGGCCTAATATTCAACTGCATTTTTTTTTTTACAAAATGATTTCACACTGCAGATATATGTATATTTCTATGTTTTACAACTCTAATAACTCATCTTTGTTTTGTGTGTTTTTATCCCTGCAGTCCGCTCCAGCCACTGAGCTCTCCATCTCCCCAGGTGTGAGTGTCAGTAACGTGTGTGCATGTGTGTGTGAATTGAGTGTGTTTGGAGGTGATGTACTGTGCGTATCAGGACCGGGAGGAGCTGGATGATGATCTCTATCAAGATGATGATGATGATGGGGACTCTGAGGGGTCAGAGGCCAACAGCGAGCTGGAGTTCCACCTCTACAGCCAGCTCCACTACTCCTCTAATGCCGAGGTGATAGAGGAGCAGGAGGACAGAGGGGAGAAGGCCGAGGGCAAGGACAGCCAGCAGCTCCAGGGGCCTGAGAAGACTGCAGATGTTGCGGAAAGTAAGCCTCCGTCACCTGATTTGAGCACGTTACTGCAGACCCTGAAGAAGAAGAAGAAGAAGAAGGAAGAGAAACTTGATAAACAGAAGAAGGGGAAAAGCAATTTTAAAGGTCAGAGGTCGTCATCATCATTTTTTGAGGAAGTCATTGTGATTGACTCCGGCCCTGAAGTCATCTCCATCTCTGAGGATGACACTCCTGATGACGACGACGAAGGGGTCTGCGCCTTAAAAGGTGGAGGCTTACAGCAACTGCAGACTTCCACCCCAGCCCAACAGGTAGAGAAAAAAAGAGTGAGACGCAGTGTGTTTTTTTTTTTTTGGTGGCTACAAACTAATTAATGCAGCGTTTGCTTAGTGCCATTTAATTTTATGTATGTGACGCAAGGGTTTTTTTTTACCCAGAAGTTATTGTAAATAAACATTCAGGCTAGAAAGGCCAAGAATTGGTTGACAGTTTCTCAAAATGATGGCAACTGACAACATGGCAGCAGTTACTGTTGAGCCCTGTTACCACTGTAGGTTGTAAGCTATTTAGCAGACTTGGTAATGACTGCAGCTTACTTTAGAGCAGATGAACACACATTTTAATTCTATACTTACACTTTTGTTCACATGCTTTTGATTGGAAAGGCTAAAAATAAAACACCAACCTCCAAACTCTTCAGATACTGGATACTGCTCCTACTTCAGCCTCATGCACACCGCTGTGGAGAAATCCGAGGCTTGGCAGTCCTGCTGTTTGTCCTCGACAGCTAATGCTGCTGTCACATCATATGGGATGGGTGGTAGAGATGGAAAGATTCACATGTTTATGATTTCTGAGCACTCACATAATCTGTCAACTCAAGATAGTCGTATGATTTCAGAATTTTTCTTGGGAGGGCTGCAAGTACTGTGTATTGGATAAAAAAACACTATATCCAGATTTGATCTCATTGAACCCCAGACGAGTCAATATGAAGCATCCATCTTGGATTGCCTCTTGTGGCACTTAGATATTATACATGATGTCTGATATACAGTGGTTTGAAAAAGTGTTTACCCCCTTCCTGATTTCTTACTTTTTTGCATGTTTTCCACACTTAAATGTTTCATATCATCAAACAAATTTAAATATAAGACAAAGATAACACAAGTAAACACAAAATGCAGTTTTTAAATGAAGGGTTTTATTAATGAGGAAGAAAAAAATCCAAAGCTACATGGCCCTGTGTGAAAAAGTGTTTGCCCCCTAAACCTAATAACTGGTTGGGCCACCCTTAGCAGCAACTACTGCAATCAAGCCTTTGCGATAACTTGCAATGAGTCTTTTACAACGCTGTGGAGGAATTTTGGCCCACTCATCTTTGCAGAATTGTTGTAATTCAGCCACATTGGAGGGTTTTCGAGCATGAACCGCCTTTTTAAGGTCATGCCACAGCATCTCAATAGGATTCAGGTCAGGACTTTGACTAGGCCACTCCAAAGTCTTCATTTTGTTTTTCTTTAGCCATTCAGAGGTGGACTTGCTGGTGTGTTTTGGATCATTGTCCTGCTGCAGAACCCAAGTTCGCTTCAGCTTGAGGTCACGAACCGATGGCCGGACATTCTCCTTCAGGATTTTTTGGTAGACAGCAGAATTCATGCTTCCATTTATCACAGCAAGTCTTCCAGGTCCTGAAGCAGCAAAACAGCCCCAGACCATCACACTGCCACCACCATATTTTACTGTTGGTATGATGTTCTTTTTCTGAAATGCGGTGTTACTTTTACGCCAGATGTAATAGGATACAGACCTTCCAAAAAGTTCAACTTTTGTCTCGTCAGTCCACAGAATATTTCCCCAAAAGTCTTGGGGATCATCAAGATGTTTTCTGGCAAAAATGAGACGAGCCTTAATGTTCTTTTTGCATAGCAGTGGTTTTCGTCTTGGAACTCTGCCATGCAGGTCATTTTTGCCCAGTCTCTTTCTTATGGTGGAGTCATGAACACTGACCTTAACTGAGGCAAGTGATGCCTGCAGTTCTTTGGATGTTGTTGTGGGGTCTTTTGTCACCTCTTGGATGAGTCGTCACTGCGCTCTTGGGGTAATTTTGGGCAGCCGGCCACTCCTGGGAAGGAGCCACTGTTCCGTGTTTTCGCTATTTGTGGATAATGGCTCTCACTGTGGTTCGCTGGAGTCCCAAAGCTTTAGAAATGGCTTTATAACCTTTTCCAGACTGATAGATTTCAATTACTTTTTTTTCTCATTTGTTCCTGAATTTCTTTGGATCTCGGCATGATGTCTGTAGCTTTTGAGGATCTTTTGGTCTACTTCACTTTGTCAGGCAGGTCCTGTTTAAGTGATTTCTAGATTGGGAACAGGTGTGCAGTAATCAGGCCTGGGTGTGGCTACAGAAATTGAACTCAGGTGTGATCAACCACAGTTATGTTTTAACAGGAGCTGGGGGGCAAACACTTTTTCACACAGGGCCATGTAGCTTTGGATTTTTTTCTTCCTCATTAATAAAACCCTTCATTTAAAAACTGCATTTTGTGTTTACTTGTGTTATCTTTGACTAATGTTTAAATTTGTTTGATGATCTGAAACAATTAGGTGTGACAAACATGCAAAAAAGTAAGAAATCAGGAAGGGGGCAAACACTTTTTCACACCACTGTATTTGTTTTTTTTCTAAAAAAGTCTGTCAGATTGTGTCAGACCATATGGTTTTGATCTGATGTTTCCCACTAAGGCCATATTGTGTTTAGTGAATTCTGCTGCTGTTTTGTCAAGCTACTTTCCAGTGACCAGTGTCAGCTAGGTGATTGATTTCTGTGGAGTGGTTTGAGCTGCAGCAATCGGTGAAGCATATACCAATGCTAGTAAAAGACTTGCTGCTATAGCAGACCATTGCCCTGAAGTAGAACTCTAGCTGATATTTTTTATGTTGGAAAACAAGGAATAAGGTGATAAAATTTTAAAGGGCTCAACATGTTTCACAGAAATCAAGTGAAGAGGCTTACATTGTTTTCTTAATTTGTCTTTCACATTTAAAGGTCCACTGTGTAGGATTCATGGTCATGTGGCAAAACTGGTATATGATATTGATAACTATGTTTTGATATGTTTATAATCATCTAAAAATAAGTTTTTTGTTTGTTTTTTACATTAGAATGTGTCATTTATGACTACATACAGAACAAGTCAGCTTTATAGAGTCCCCCATGTTGTTGTACAGTAGCCCAAAATGGACAAATCACACACTGGCTACCATAGTTCCGCTACACGCTTGGCACATGGGAGAAGTTTCTGTTTTGCAACCTCACTGTTAGATGCAACTAAATCCAACACACTGCACCTTTAGTTCATAGTTAATAAGCAGTTTGATCAGTTTAGTAAGGGATGCACAGTGGTGCAACTGAAAGCTTTATATTGACATCCACAACATGGTTGTTGTTTGTTTATCTAGGGTACCAAGAAAAAGAGTCCCAGTGCACCGGTGACTGTGGCCTCCAGCAGCTCAGAGTCTGAATCAGAAGAATCAGAGTCTGAGTCTGACCCGTCTGATTCTTCTGACTCGGACTGTCTGGAGAACTGGATGATCCTGGGTCGAGAGAAGCAGGACGGAGACCAGAGCATCTCACTCAACCTGGAGGGAGGGTCTGACAGCAGCGCAGGTGTGTCTTTGTTTCTGTGTGGTCTCATCTATCTTTGTATGTGTGCTGTTTATGCTGGGCGTGTTGTACATTGTTAAGACTTTTGTCATAGGATTTTTGTACGTCTGAATATGCGGAGAATGGAAGCAGTGAGTCATTTTGTTTGGTCCAGCTCATTCAGAACACTTAGCCCACCTGCAGCACATTGATAAGGAGAGGGCACAGCGATGGGCTACACTGTGAGCACTCTGTGTGTGCGTGCATGTTTGTATGTACATATGCAGCATCTGTGTCTGCATGTTTACGAATTTGTAAGCTCTTAGCATTCCTGGCACTGTCTGCCCAGTCGCTCGCTTCTCTGATGCATCTTTAAGTATGTTTGTGTGCATTATGTATTGATATGTGCGCGAGGGCTTGTGCGAGCGTGAATATTTGTGTTTATAAAATATTCCACTTCTAATCAACATGCATGTGTACATACACGCGCATACCAACAGTCATAACGCTAATGCCAAAAACAAACAAACGGAGAGACAACAATGCAGAAGGAGAGGGAGGGGAGGTCGGGAGAGATGGGAGTAATCAAAAAATGAATAAAAATGTTCCCTGCAAATCTCTTCAGATCTACACATTATCTTAACCTGCAGCCTCAGCAACCTCTCCAGCAACCTCTCCTGCTCTCCCCCCTCCTCCTCCCTCCTACCTAACTCTCTCCCATCTCATTCTTTTATCCTATTTTCTCACTATTGTGGTCTCTCTCTCCCACTCTGCCTCTCTCTGTGTCTTTCTCACCGTTTCTTCCTCATTTGAATTTCCCTGGGCTGATGTTTCTGCAAGAGTGCTCACTGCCTCCTCTACACACAACTAGGCTAAAGGAGGGGGTCTGGAGCTGGTGGGAAGGCTTGAGGTTTTGGCCTGGTTTTGGGAGGAAAGGAGGATTTTAGGTCTCTGTCTCTCTTTCTCTCCCTTTCTCCCTCTCTCTCTCTCGTCTGGCTTCTCTCTGTGATCTTTGGAGCTTGACCTCATGTCTGCACATGGGGGGTCATGGGTGTGGTGTGGAAGGGGTCTTAAAGTGGGAGGAATGGGGGAGGGTTTAGCCAAGAAAAAAAGGAATTGAAGGCAAAGAAATTTGAGGGACGAGCCTCAATAGTCTTGAGCTGTAAGATAATTTGATTCTACACAGTAGTTCTGAGCAGGCATTGATTATGTAGTGTATGTTCACACTGGAAAGGACAAAATATGTTTTTCTTGTCATGAAGAATCCTATAAAAAGATAATGAATTGATCTTAACAATTATTAGTATTATAGATATATCATAGAGCTCCGCTGTTGTCCAGACACACACATTTATTCATTACAATGAACACAAGTACTGTCTTTATTTTCAGTCGGTCTTGCTGTTGTAAACACTCACTAGTGCAACAAATAAGTGCTAAAATCATCCCCAACAAATGCACTGTGTACTTCTGTTTGAATTGAAAATTGGCCAGCCATTTTTAAAGATTTAGGTCTTCGGTAGGAACAGAGCTTGAGGCATTGTTTGTTTTAGTCTTTTGATACAATCTGCTGGTAATAAGGAAAGTAAAGAATTCACCAGCTAGGGTTTCAGTAGCCTCCTCTACACTACCTCTTTAAGGCAGGAATTTGATGCCTCGCCGTTCTGTATAAAAGGTACAATTGCAGAATGGGGGGGGCAGAGTTGTCTCGCCTTTAAGCCGGCACCAGAGGTAGTAACAGTGCCAAAACTATGTCTGTCAGATGATGTTGGGACAACCGATAGGATGGGATTATGGGCGGTACGGTCGTGACATTTTGACTATGTGTTATGCTTGCGAACCATCACAGAGGGATTTAATGAAATAGCTGTTAACAGTTAGCATCTAACTCAAAAGAAGAAGAACAGTGGCCAAAAATATGTACATATTGAAACCAACGATATGATATGGGAGCTTCTTACCCTCCAAGCAAAGGGCCAGATCAGCCGCCATTTAATGGGGACGGTAAATGATTGTTATTGCCATATTGTGCCATTGTAATTGTTTAGACAGCACCGTTGACGTGTTTGTAATATGTCTGGAGGCCAACACTGTTCAGTTACATTTAACTCCTGTCACGTCTTTTTTAATTTGGTGATGCTAGTACGCTGTCTAAAATCACACATAATATCGAGGTGCTATTTCAGATAATTAAGTTGGTACATAAAGATCTGCGTGGCTACCACCTCTGCTAAACAATTTGCTCTGGGGAAACCCCACCAACTGTGGTCTTCTAGTAGTCGATACCCAATACCGATCCAATACCATGGTTGACCAAAGAAAATATATACCATATGTAGAACAGAAAAGACTGGAGGCATCAGGCATTGATGACTACACAGTTCTTTCTCAGATAAAATGAAAGAAGATGAAACAGATTAATGCAATGATGAACTATTTATTTTTAACGAAAATAAACAATTGTGCAACAGCAGTTGAAATAGTGTGAAATTCCTCCACACAGCAGATTCTCTCCTTCGCTCCATGATGTGTGTTGTAGCTCGCGTCGCAGTAGATTTAAGGTACAATCGCCTCAGGTATAGGTTGCATTTTCCGATACCCGATCCATCCGTTTTGATGATATTGGGGCCGATATTCGATCCAGATATCGGATTGGTGCATCCCTACTCAATATGCAGATTTTTAAAAAATTCCGTTAGCTGCTGATTAAGACTATTTTCCCACAATGCATTGCACAAGAGAAGTGAAGGAGCTGGTCTGACCTGCAGTACATTGAAACAATGTATGAATGGTAGTGAGATGAGGATGATTGTGGAAAATTATAAATAAGTGCTATTAAAGGTCGAGTGTGTGGGATTTAGTGGCATCTACTGGTTAGGTTGCAGAACTGAAACTTCTCCTGTGCTCCAAGCCTGTGGGAGAATTACAGTGGCAGGCTCAAAAACGTGAACGGTCCTATCCTAGAGCCATTATATGATTTGTTCGTTCTAGGCTACTGTAGAACAAATGGAGGAGGACCCTCTCCATATGTAGATATAAACAGCTCATTATAAGGTTAATAAAGCATGATGATTCTTATTTTCAGGTGAATATAAACAAACAAATACATTGTAATGAATATTATATACCATTTCTGCCAATAAATGTCAATACATCCTACACACTGGACCTTTAAATCTTTGACAAACATTTGTCTTTCTGTTTATGAAGTGTGAAATTGGCTGAGGGGTTTAGAGCGGACCAATTAGTCGATAAGTATTTTGACTATTTTGATAGTTTAAATATTTAGATTTACTTGTCAAGCAGCAGTACGAAGTATTTTCTGGTTCCTTAGATGTGAGGGTTTGCTGTTTTTTGCTGTTCTATATATTGTAAACTGAATATCTTCAGATTTTGGGTCGTTGATCGAGCTAATCAAAACATTTGAAGGTGTCACCTTAATTTTCAAATATTTTATAGAATGAATAATCAATTTATCGAGAAAGTAATTGTCACATCAGTCGATAATGCAAGTAGCGTTTCAAAATAGCTGTTTGATTGGTGTCAGTTTCCTTACATATGGCATCATTTCCCATCAAGTCAGCATAGTAAGTATATTGATCGCAGTAAATTCATTTAAAGTGCACTTACTGCAAACACAGTATAGTATAGATATTAGTGTATAGTTCAAAGTGAATACAATAGGTATGTTATATGGAAGTAGGATACAGTTGTGATTATTCCTCCTCTTGTCCTCTTTGCTGGTGGAGGTTAAATTATGCTTCAAGCCGAGAGAGTACACTGACTTATTTTCTTCTTCTGGGAATTCGTTCCACATACCCTTTTTATTTTACGTACAAATGGAGAGAGAAGGCCAATTTTAGGTTGAATTTTTATGACTACAATAACCATTACATCCATAACCAAGGGCTGTTGGGTAAATATAAAGATTGATTTCTGTTTTTATATGCCATGTTATGTGTTGACTCCTGTAGCCTGAGAGCCCGGCTTGCCTTTTTCACATTTGTGTGTGTGTGTGTATGAGTGTGTGTTTGAGTAACAGGTTTGCACAGCAGTGACTAATAGTATTTGTACGCCTAAACCCCATCTCAGCATCACCATCAAATCACATTCACTACACTTAGTCTCCCCCTTTCACCCTACAGAAATTGAATCCTTTCATCCTCTTTCTCTCTTTCTCGTTCTGTCTCCCTCCTACATGGTGTCACTTGTTCACATACTTTTACCATCTAATCTTTTTTCACTCCATCACATATGGTTTTTATCAAATACACGGACACACACACACACCGATGCACACACAGAGCCCGAGTAGCTATCTGTCACCTGGCCGTACAGGGGCAGCTGTCGGTGGGTGGATCTGTAGGGACACTGGATAAGGAAAAGAGAAAAGATAGTAGAGAAAAGGGGGATGAGCGAGGGCCGTCTGCCTGTCCGGCAGCCATGCAGCAGCAACCAGATGGAACAAGAGAGAAAAAGCAGGGCTTCCCAAAATCCAGCTCAGTGCCTCTCCCACCCGGAGAGGTGTGCGTGTACATGCCCGTGAATGAATCCGGGGGTGTAGGCGGGGTGTGCTGAAGCTAAACTTGAATCGTAAGTGGTTAAACTTCACTCAGTGGTCACACTTTTTTTTTCCTCTTCTGTCTCTGTCGCTCCCCCCAGTTCTCTCCTTCGCTTTTTTTGTCCCCTCGGTCTTGGTCAGTGCACACTAAACTTTGTTTGAGGCTTAGAGAGTCAGCTCTAGCTCGCTATCGGGGTGGCCGATCACATCAGAGTGTGTGTCTGTGTATGTGTGTGTGTGTGTGTGTGTGTGCTTCACTGAAAGTCTTAGTGAATTAGAGAGAAAGAAGTGTGTTTGTGTGCCTGTATCCAAAGGTTAACTCTCTCTATCTCTCAGAGGAGGAAGGTAAGCTCTACTCTCTCCTCCCTCTCCTCTCCTCTCCTCTCCTCTCCTCTCCTCTCCTCTCCTCTCCTCTCCTCTCAAATATAGTTTTCTCTTTGCTGTGCTCCTTACAGTTTTGTCATGCTGTACACATTGCCGAAAATGTTTTTATAGTCTCGTATGTATTGGTTGAAATCAGTTTCACTCTGTACTTTCATATGTGTGTGAATGAGTGATGCCGCTTCAGGCCTGAAGCTTTTCTCCTGCAGCTTCTTCACTCTGAGACCTCAGTTGGCCTTTGTATATTTTGAAGTGTGTATCATCTTAACTCAAATGCCAGTGTACTGTACGAACAGAGCGAAATATGGATTTAGTTGGCTTCTCTGTGTGTTTGCGGCCGCGGGCATCAGGATTCTAAAATGAGATTACAATGGCATGCTGGGTACCACACTAGGTGTGTGATGGTGGCTCTGTGTGTGTGTTTGTGTGTGTGCGTGTTGTGGGTGTGTGGGTGTGTGGGTGGGCGGGCGGGCGCTGCAGAAGGGAGGCATGGATAGGATCAGCTCTTATCTTGGCTGCCCAGTGCCACACGAGGTGTAACGCCACACCCACACTACCACACAGTGTGTTTGAACAGGCACACATACACACACACACACACACACACACACATACACACACACCATGAAATCGCTGTGCCATAGTTTGACTTGTATTATCCAGTTTTTACAGAGGATATGCAAATTAGATGAGACTACTGTGTAGGCCTAATATTAGCGCATGCAAAATAAATCGTAGAAATTCAGTTGAAAGCCCAACGCTTTTAAAAAGCTTTGGATTGAACAATCATTTGACGCCAGCGGCCACTGAAATGTAATGACAACTGTAATCTGGTAAATTAAACAGCAGTTTCTTTGTGATATGAAAAATCTCTTCAGTCAGCTGTCATGTCCGTTCTCGTGTGTTTGGGTTTTGAGTGCAAGGGGGGTTTACTTCTTATATTTGTCAAAATAAATTCTACGTCTGGCCTTTACGTTATAATTTGCCTGATTTCAGTCAGCCATTTTTGGACACATTCTTCAGTGAGTGCGATGCAACTGCTTTGTGATATTTGTTTTTCCTAATGATATGTATATACAGCATTTAGAGCAAAGATGGCTCTCACACTGTTACCTTGAACTCACCTTCACCTGCTTAAAGAACTGTTTTACTAAATGTAGGCACAATCCTGAAGGAAGTTATAATAAGTTGCCTTTTTTCTGTCTCATTTAACATTTTATTGTTGTCTCTTGTTGATATCGTTGCTGAACAGATCCACTGTCAGTTCTGTTTTGTCAATTGTTTAATCCTTCCTTTAGCGTAGACCCCGAACCTCTCCCGGTGTTTTTTTTTTTTTTTTTTAAATAAAATTGAGATAAATGTATCGTTTACACGAGTGAAGAACAGCAGAAAGGAGACAGCAGAAATTAAGATCAAATCAGAAAAATGCGAAACAGCCCTTGACTTTACATCCAAAGAAATCTGTGTGGACGGCAGACAGTGAGGCTCAGCATCAGACAGAGGGAGAGAGAGATGAGAGCGGGTAAGCTAAAGTGGATGAGACAGGCCTTGAAAAGGATCGGCCACGGTGTTGCTGTCGGTCAGGGCCGGTTTGTCTCCAGGCTAAGATCTCAGAGTGGCTCTAACACAGCCGGATCTCTGTCTGCACACACTGACATCCAGCTCTGTCTGTCAGTCTGTGCGTATGTGTGTGTGTGTATGTGTGTGTGAGTGTAGTTCTTCTTACAGTCGAACCTTCTCAGATAACACTTGACCTGATGTGGCTCCATACGAAAACCGCAAATCTGGTTTTGGTGCTGTGTTTTTCAAGATAAATGAAACAGCTGTTTATCTCGCAAGCCGTTTCACAGTGGTGACATGTCGGCCACATTTGAATCGGGCTGTTTGAAGCTTTAAGTTGAGGCCATTTGAATAACTGCAATTTCATGAATTTGAATTTGATTCTTAAAATAATTCGTGCACGTTGGATTTAGGTTCATGGTTCTAACCAAAAGTGAAATTGAACAGTATGATATAGCAAAAGAGTTAATTGTATGTAATTATAGAAATGTGACTTTGAAAATGTTATATAAATGACTTATTTATTACAACATTTTTCTACCTCTACTTGCGTTCATATGGCAGAATTACTAACAGATTAGTATCCCTGGTGTTAGTTACTGCAGACATTCTCGAATTTCAGCTGTGCTTCTGCTGCAGAACGTCTTTCTTTTATGCTGATATGTAGAGTTTATTTATACCACATTTATCTGCATCTGGAAGAGACAAGCCATCCTGTCTGAAAGTAGTCTTTGTCAAAATAATCTATGAAAATTTCTCTATTTTTTTCTTGGAAACTTTGACTAAAAAACACCCACGGACATCTGCGGTTGCGGCTGCAGGTGCTCATTTGTATTAATGCGGCTGTTTGTTCTTCAGCGTCAGTAAGGGGCAGTATTTAAATATAATCTAGTAGAAAACATTTCGGCTAAACCTGCAGACATCCACACACGCACACTCCCACATACACACGCGCACACTGCAGGCCAGGCATCCTGAAACCAAGATCTTTCTTTCGATGGTGTTTATATATTCAAGAAAAACATCTTGTAATGGGTTAGTTATTAAAGATATTATTATGGATGATGACGACAATATTTCCCGTCGTGAAAATGAGAGAAAATTTTAGAGTGAAAGTGAAGGTGTGATGCAAGGTTGGATGTTGTGTGTGTTGGAGTGTGAAGGTGTGTGCATCTAAAGACAAAAGTGTGTGTGTGAGAGAGCTGGTGTCAGCCTCACCACGCCTGAGGTGAGCCCAATAACCGTGCCCTGGCCCACTGGAACGAAGTTTCACCGTCTTTAGTTCCGAATAGAGAAAGAATGTGACATAAAATGAAATAGTTTTCAACACTGTACGCTTTTTATGTGGAGCTGCTCAACTGTGGTTTTTGATTTTTGTGATTTTGAGACGTCAAATTCACTGCTGAAGGTGTCAGGATGAATGTGATGTATTTTTTTTTTTCTTTTATAGCAAAAACATACAACCTCCCGTTTTCAGTAACTGTAGCCTGGAGGAAGGGGTAATAAACTGGAGACCAGAGGGTCCCTACTGTAGTTTAATGTGTGTGTGTGTGTGTGGAGGAGGGGATAGCATAGGGAATCCCTGTCTTCTTCTTTAACCTTTATTTAACCAGGATATCCCATTGAGAGCAAGAATCTCTTTTCTAAGGAGACCTGCAGCAGACGTTGTGCCCTGAAGCTACAGGATAAGACATCTAGACGAATCCACACACACACTGAAACACACTCATGTATGATTAAATAAAACTTCTAAGCCTCGACACCTTAATCCTGCATTGTATGTGCTGGCGGGCAGCGCAGTGTGGGACCATAACAGTATTTTAAATGTCATATTGTCAAGTGCCATTCAGGTTTGGCCTGATTTACGCCACCTTTTTTACTCCCTTGTGCATTTTCACCATCCGTCTTGTCCTTTTAAGAAGACCTGAAGAGAGGGATGGGAGGGAGGGGACAGAGACGAGTGGAGGAAAAAAAATGTCAATTACAATTACCAATAATAATCATTATAATTAAGCAATCACTTAATAGGAAATCAAATTATTGTGGGGGGTGACAGTGGGACAGAGGGAGGTCCCGTGAGACTGTATTAATTTCTGTTCTTTTATTTGGCCGGAGAACTTTCCCCTTATTGTCTTTCTTGGCTTTTTGGGCAGGGAGGGGTCGTCGAGAGGGCTTTATTAACTGGTAGCCTAGGGTGGTGATATTTTTTTGGGGATGGAGGAGGGGAAGGGTTCAGAGGGATATGTATTAATATTAATACGTTTTTGGGATGAGGAACAGGAGGAAGAGGGGCGAGGGTGGGGAGCAGAGGCAGTCATGGATCCACAAAATCACCCCTTCTCCCCTCGCCTCGTTCCTCTCCCCCCCCCTTTACCTCTCCCCTCTTATTCTGTGGGCATCAGCACGACAGTAGCAGAGCTGTTTTGGACTCAGAAGTTCAGTTTAACAGTCAACAGGATAAGAGGGAGAACCCCAAACACACAAATGCTCACATTTAAGGTTAGTGCACTTGCTTCGGTATGCAAAGGGTTGCCTAATAATAGCTGGGCAATGTTTTTCACAAGGTCCCAGAGGATGACTCTGTGTGTGTGTGTGTGTGTGTGTGTGTGTGTGTGTGTGTGTGTGTGTGTGTGTGTGTGTGTGAGTGTGTGTGTGTGTGTGTGTGTGTGTGTGTGTGTGAGTGTGTGTGTGTGTGTGTGTGTGTGAGTGTAAGTGTGTGTGTGTGTGTGTGTGTGTGTGTGTGTGTGTGTGTGTGTGTGTGTGTGTGTGTGTGTGTGTGTGTGAGATTCTTGGCAGTGTACCACACAGACACAAGTGTGCCTGTTTAGCAGTTTCCTCTCCAGAGGCTCCTGGCAGTGTGTATGTGGCCATTCCAAGGCTTCTCCCCATGTCTCTTAATTAAGGCACTCGTCAGACAGAGACCAGCTGGGCCTGGTCTGGCCGAGCTGGCACTCACCATATTTCAGTCAATCTAGCCCGTCCCTTGTCCTCCTCTCTTTCTCTTCCTGTCTCACGTTCCCTTCATCTTCCTCTTCCTTCTTTGCTGATTTCTTTTTCTCTTTTATTTTATTCCAATTTTTCCCACTGCTATGTGTTGTTTCATAGCTATATATTGATGCTAGTGCTCTATGTGTTTACAGCACATGTAAGCTTAACTGCTTGACCTTTCCATCACACCTGCCTTCAATAAAGCACTAATTAGGAGTCCCATTAGGATCCGAGAGCTTGCCAGTTAATAGGCCCTTAAATACCAGGATTTAGGTGTTTGCTGGAACACGCTAAAGACTCAAGGAGTCGTCCTGGGAGTCAAATGCCATCTCTTAACAGATGAAATGCAAGCAATTATTCTATGACGGATAAGAGAAGTGTAAAAGAAGGAGGCCCATATCTGAAAAAGGGATATTACTGAAATGGATTGCATATGTTTTGTGTAAATGTTGAGGCACAGACATATCAAATGGGGGGTTTTCAGGTTCTCCACCAGAAAATTCAAACACTTAAATATCCTGCATTCTGGTGATTTCTTAATGCACCGTTTTGTTCCTTTAGTGGATCAATTTATGGTGTAAATATCTTTGATTTTATCAAAGTAAAAGTCCTCTGCAACTTCAATGCTTTTTTGGTTGGTGGTGGTGGTGGAGACAATGCAGATGTTCTAAATACTGACAGGGACATGTCTCCTGTCCCCTCTGAAATCAACACCCATGTCTTGAATCAGTTGCTAAGGGAATCACACTCATCAGGATTTGGGTCATTTCATTATTTTCAACATTATTACTCACATTTTCTAATTTAAGCATATTTTAGTGTGTGTTGCTGGCTGTATGCTGTCATGCTGGATGTTGCGTCCTTGGCCACATCTTTTAAAAACTTAAATATAGAAAAAGCTCCAGCTCTTACACACACACACACTAAGATCTAGCCTGTATCTGAAACAAGTGGATATTCCAGAAAGAATATGTTGATGTGATCAATGCGGTCGTCAGCGGAAGTTCATTTATCAGCATGATCTCGTGAATATTTCTGAAGCGAGCACAGGCGAAGGGCGGGGAGGGAAATTTGACATCGGTGCGCATCCACACCCGCCACTCCACCTTTCTTCCCCCAACCCTCCAGCTCCACCCCTCCCTCCATCCATCCCATCTCTTTATTCCTCCACTCCCATTCCCAACCATCCTTCCATACAACAAGACCAAGCCCTGGTTACGTGGCTGTTGCTATGCCGGGCTCGCAGGGTCAGGATTCACGCTATAGGCTTTCCTGTGCTAATCCAGCTTGTATCTGGGATCTGTTTGAGAGGTCACACAGCTGACAGTGAACACCGTGGCATCATTTTGCATATTCTCTCCTTCTGAGTGGACTTAGTGTGCCTAAATGTGATAAATGGTAATTATCAGTAGGGTATATTTCCTTTGTTGGTAAAACAGCCCAGCATTAGTATGACTGGTTGTCCTTCCACATCTGTGTATCTGGTCTATAACATTATGTGTCTGTGAATGAAGTTTAAGTCTTTGCTCGTGCACGTGTTCCTGCATGCACGCATGCCTGTGCATTAGCACACCTTGGCCACCCCTTTATCCGAGGGATTATGGTTAAATGGAATGCTGAGATTCTGGCGGCGAGCGACCGATAAAGCCGAAGTCGGCGTTGGGAGAGAAAATTAATTATTGAGGATAAAATCAGAGCTAAGGAGATAGTTACTAGCTCGTTGGGGAGTTTAGTCATTGATATTTCGGCGCAGGCTTCCAGACAACAAGCAGAGTTCATCAAAGCCTTAATGTGAGACTTGTTTCGTGTGTCTGTGAGTGTGTGCAGACATCTACGAGCAGGGCTTTGCAAACTTTAAAATGTTTTGGTCAGGGATCCTCAAATGGGAAAGCATTTGGGTTTTATGCTGTCTTCAAGGTCTCCCTAAAGCTCCTGCTCTCCTCTGTAATCTGTGGGGTTTTTTTCCCAATCATCTTTCACATTAGTTTGAACAACTAATGTGAAATTAGTTATAAACAGTCTGACCAGAATTTAATATAGATTTGGAGTAATTGTAAATATCAGCTATACATATATATTTTTTTATTCCAAGTGTTTGAAATAATCATACTGAGAATGCAGGTTTGATCGAAGGCAAGTTTCTGAATTTCTGAATAATGTAAAACATATTTTAAAAGCTAGATTCTAGCTTTGATTGTTGTTAAGTTTTCCCAACTTTCAGCAGATTGAAACATCTGTCTAAACTAAGGATACTTTTAATCTAGTTATATGTTGAAAATTTAAATTTCTATTTCTAATCTTTAGAGATTGGGATTTTATGACGAATTTGTTGCATAATATGATATTTCTAATAGAAAATGATAAACTTACTATACAAGTAAAGTAAATATCCCAAATATGGTGTAAAACTGAAAAGGTTATTTTAGGTACATGAGTTAAAAACAGTCTCTCTCTGTCCCATTGTAAATGGGTGTTTGGGGTTTAAAAAATGAACAGTAATAATAAAAAATTAAAAAGCAAAACTGGATCAACACTGAATGGTTTCAGTTTATTGTTCTGATACTGTGTTATGGTGTGATGTTCTCATAGCCTATAGGAATCGCTGACATACCACGTTGATTTTTTATTCTTTCTGTTTTGTCCTCTTGTTTTTCCAGCGTTCTGCTACACAGATCTACTTTGACCAGAACAAACCTAAATGAGTAGCAGTGCCTTATAGATTTATCAACACTCTTCCAGTATGTAGCCACTGTGTTTTTGTACACCACAAACACTGTGGATTAAGCTAAAAGCCAGACTCTTGTGCTGCTACTACTCTCTATTTTTGGGCCAAAAAATGTAAACGGTAAAAGTAATGAAGCCTGGAAAAGTGTTACATGATTTTCCTTTTTTGAAAGAGTCCTCAGCGGTCAGTGTTACAAGTCAGCTGCGAACAAATAACCGTCCGTGACCTTACAGGACTTGCTGTACCTAGACAGATTTATGTGCGTGTGCTTGTATAGCTGTGTGCGTGCACGCAGGTGAGCGCATTTTTCTCCTCTGAGTGCAGACTGATCAATAGTAATTGGGTTGAGTGTCTCAGGCCTGGTTCTCTCCTTTGTACTGTGGGCCTTTTGTAGGCTGACACAGGGCCAGAAGAGAAAGGGGACAGGCAAGAGAAAGAAAAGGAAGAAAGAAGGGGGGAGACAGAGAGAAAATGGAGGATGTTTGCAAGTCGACGAGCATGACCGACTCCCTCAACCAAATCTCCGGATATTTATTCAGCATTACTCACTAATCTAAAAAAATCTTCCTCCCTTTCTGTCTCTCCTCTTTTCTTTTCATTCACAGTCCACACTGGAGGGATGAAAGAGTGTGTGTGTGTGTGTGTGTGTGTGTGTCTTAGTGTGTGCAGGTTTATAGTGAGTAGTGATACTGTAGGATGAGGTGTGATAAAACGGATAAGTTGTTAAGATGTATTTACAGGCATCTCACCTCTTCCTCTCTTTCTCCCTCTTGCTTACAAACACAAGCGCACTCCCAGAGAGTATCTCTCCATCCTCCTCCCTTGCTATTCTGTCTCTTTTATGAGTTCCATAAAAGCGATGTGTGTTGAGCGAGGGCGGTGAGCTCCAGCGGTATTAGCAGGGAGGCATTAGGCATAAACTCTAAGGTATATTAAAGCAACGGCCCTGTTGTTCATATAAACACGCCAATTCAATTTAGCCTGCCCCACGGGGAATGGGATTTCAGCAGCTACCGAGAGCAGGAGGAGGAGGAGGAGGAGGAGGAGGGGGTAGGGTGAGTGGTGGATGAGGTAAGACAAGAAGAGGAGGTGGGATGAAGGGATCTTGGGCAGAAGCAGGAAGAGGGAATAAAGAGGAGGGGGTGCGGAAAAAGAGAAAGAGAGGTCGGGCAAAGATTTGGAGATTGGCATATGGGAGTGGCATAGTGGCTACTTGCAGGAATTCATTATTGCTGTTGCATTAACTACCATGACGTAAGAACCTGTGTGTTTGTCTGTGCATGTGTGCAGTGATAAGCGCCATAGACACACATGCACACGCACACAATACTCACACCCTGGCAGGCAGAGGGGCTGCCAGTGTGTCTGTGCACCGTTGCACGCTTGGACAGAGCGTTATGTGGGAAACCCTACAGTTATATTATTCAATCCAAATTCAAATGGGCTTGTCAGGAAAGCTCCCGCTTTTTATTACCTGTCAGAAAAACCAAGGGATGGATGGAGCAGAGGGGAGCAAATTAAACGACAGTAAATAAGACCCCCTATCTCTCTCTCTGCTCTCCCCCTGCCATTCTGCCACTCCTTCTGCGCTGTATTTTGGACACACACACACACACACACACACACACACACACACACACACACACACACACACACACACACACACACACACACACACACACACACACACACACACACACTTCCAGATTTTGACAGCATGTTGGCTCTATCTGTAGTTTACCTTAACCAGGTTTTATCTGTCAATCAGATGCAGGAAGACCTAATTATTTAGTTCATCACTGAATACAATCTTCAGCCAATATGGGATCAACTGAGCCCAGAGCCGGATTTGATATTAAGGGAAAAGTCTGTCAGACATTTATTTAAATGGATTTGATGAACCTTTGACATCTGTAAACAAGGAGTCATGGGAAGTTGAGGGAAATAAATCAAAGAAAAAGAGGCGAGAGAGAGGACCTAGAGGGGAGATGGAGGGATTTCTTAAGGATGAGCTCTGCATGTGGAGGAGTGGGGGTAAAGCGCGGCGTTTCCTCCCATTACACACACGCACACGCACCCTGAACACCCAGAGCAGCCTCCTCCCATCTTGCCCCTTTCAGCCAGGCATAACCTCTGCCATCTGTCCACCCCCTCCTCTCTTCCTCCTCCTTCCTTTTCGCCCTCCTCCTCCTCCACCTCCTCTGCTCTTCCTCTTCTTCCTCCAGACCCCCCTCTCTGTTCATTTAGGGCCTTATTTCCCCACCTTCACTCTGCGATGGCATTCAGAGAGTTAGAGGGATATTCTTGTATCTGCTAAAATAATAGGAGAGTCAAGTTTTTCAGTTGTCTGAAGCAAACAGAGACAGTATAAGGTGACGGTGGCTGGTTTGTAATCACTCACATTATATCATTATTCATTGTTAGTCATGTAGAGAGCTTGAAATGAAGGTTGACTGACTCAGTATAACCATGACTATATAGTTTCCTCTCCATCACATCACTTCAGGGGTCTTACTCACTGCATCCTCTTGTATCGGAATCTAGTATAGTTTTGGGTTTAGACATCCGGGACTAAACTTGCTTTTTAACATTTTCAACCACACCGCCTAATGCCTGTGGTCGTAAATGCGGCATCCTGCTACTGTCTTATTAATTTATGAGTTTTTGTGTGGTATTGATCATACTGACAGGTTTTCAGTCCTGCTCTTTCTTTACACTCTTAATGATATTGATGATAGTGTTTAACTGATTAATCTGAAATGACCTATTAATCTTCTGAGTCATTTATAAAGTAAAAATTTTCATAACAATACTTTGGGGGTTTTTGACTGATGGTTTGACAGAGTAAGCCATGTAGAGACATTACTTGCATCTCAGGTCATTTGGGATAGAAATTAATAATTTTTTATGCATTTTAGAGTTGACAGTAGAGAGATGACAGGAAATGAGGAGAGATTGGGGACCACATGCAACAAAAGTTTCGGGCTGGACTTGAACTTGGGGCATTCATGGTGGGAGCCTTCTCCAAGGTCACCACGGCAGCCCATTATTTTTGACAACTTATCTCATAAAGAATCGATTATTTGAAGGCATAGTCATAGATGAATTAATAGCAAAAATCATTTTCCATAGTTGGTGCTTTAAATAATATTGTTTTGTTCCCATCCTGTCCCAAATCTACCAGCAGCTTCCGACTCCGCCAGGTGAAGAGGACAGCTGGATGCATTTATAAACTATATTTGAATGAAGCGATAAAAGAGCCATATTAGGAGCTCCTCTTCTAATCCTCTATTGTTCTTTGTCTGTCCCCTGTCCCACAGAGGGGCTGCTCTAATTAAAGACTAATAATTGTATTGTTTTAGAAAGCCTGTAGAGACAGAGATTCTGCTCTTCAATCATTCACTCTCTCCAATGTACCTTGCCCATCGAGGGCTATCTCGCTGGATGAAGTCTATAAACGACTGTGACTGGGTGTTTTGAGGTTGTGTGTGTGTGTGTGTGTGTGTGTGTGTGTGTGTGTGTGTGCATGCATATGAATGTGTGTGCGTTTTAAACGGCATACAGTAGGACGAGGAAGGAAAAAGCCAAATCTAAATTAAAATTTTAAAGCACCATTATTTAATTACCCCAAAGGCTGTGGATTTGAAGGATTGAAGGGTGTGTGTGTGTGTCTGTGTTTGTGTCTGTGTGTGTCTGTGTGTCAGTGGGTGTGTGTGTCAGTGCGTATGTGTGTGTGTCAGTGGGTGTCTGTGTGTCAGTGGGTGTGTGTGTCAGTGCGTATGTGTGTGTGTCAGTGGGTGTCTGTGTGTCAGTGGTTGTCTGTGTGTGTGTTGTGTTTGCTCATGCAAACCTGTGCTGCTGTCCAGGATTATTTCAGTTTTTCAATTTGCCCTTTCTCCTCAGAGTGTGTGTGTGTGTGTGTGTGTGTGTGTGTGTGTGTGTGTGTGTGTGTGTGTGTGTGTGTGTGTGTGTGTGTGTGTGTGTGTGTGTGTGTGTGTGTGTGTGTGTGTGTGCGCGCGTGCGCGCAGGGGCATTCATGTGTGTTTGTCTGTGCGTGTGACCACAGTGTAACCCCTTATTGGTTGTCCCCTCCCATAGCCCCCCTTTCACCTCTACCCTCCACACACACACACACACACACACACACACACACACACACACACACACACACACACATACATACACATGCATGCACGCATGCTGAAGCGCCGGCAGATAAAAAGGCATTATGGTAAATTCCACTTAATGACAAATTTTTAATTTGGGGAACAGGGCCTGGTGAATGGAGCTTAATTACCGGGGCCAAAGATCCCTCGGAAAAATAACCCCCTCGACGTGCCCAACCTGCCCGATAATGGAGCGCTCCGCAAAATGCCTCAGATTAACCAACGCCGTTTATCTCCCCCCCTCCCTCCCTCCCCCCTTTCCTCTCGCTGTATAATAACAAAAATAACAATCATGAAAATTCTATCTGCCTCCCAGCCCCCATCACCCCACTTCCCTCTCCCGCTCTCCCGCCTTTCCGCCCTCCCGCCCACTGCCTGGCTCACTCCCGCAGGAGGAAATTCATCAAAATGAAATTGAGGTTGCAACTCACTGGTTTTATTAAAATATATTTGCCCCTTACAGACGCTGTGTGCTGGTGTGTTAGTGTGTTTCGCCGCAGAAGACAAAAGGGGCACCCTGAATAATTTGGTCAGTTTTATCAGCGTTCTTTTATGTGCTTGCGTACACGAGTATGACTTTAGTCTAAAAATACAAACACTTGTTGACTAGTGTGCTGCCCTGCCATCGTACTGCGGAGACTGACCTTCCCTACCAATGGACATATTGAATGTAACATATGTTGCCCCTGATACAACAGCATCACCTTTTTCTTTCAAGTTTAAATCAGGGTTTTACCTATAAAATGTTCGAAAATTGTGAGCAATGGTTATCTTAATGTCTTAACGTTCAAGGTCATGTCATCAAATTGCTGGTTCTGTTCAACCAACATTCTACCTCCAAAGATATTTTATTTACTGTCACGCAAGACAAAAAACCCAGCAAATCCTCAAAATATTAGACGCCTGAACAAAGTAGTGTTTCAGTTTTATACTGTGTAAATCATCGTGTGTTACATAAATAAAAAAAAAATACATTTTGAAAATGTTTTACAGTATATTAATTTTGTGGATCCAGATAGCATCCATTCCAAGAGGTTTCTCATTAAAGAAATTATATCATTTCAATAAATATATTAAATTACACACACATAGGTTTCACTTATAGTATCTCTATGAAGACAGCTGTTCAAACTAATTGGTCTTGGCAGTTTCATCTCCTGATTAAAAGCCTCTCTTGTTGCTTCCAAATGATAATTCTGTGTTATGTAAATTACAAGAAAGCCATGATTTCACAGCCCCAAATCATTTACTATAACCTTCAGGTTAATTCCAGGTTGAGAGCCATTGTAGCTGCGACTCAACCTAAAGTCTGAGTCATGGATATATTGATTGATTGACATGATTTGATCAACATGACAGTGAAACAGTCATTTTTATCAATATGGAAGAATCCTAAGATCTTGTACAATAAGTTATCTAGATAAACACTAAATGTAGAGAGCATACATGTTGAAAAAACTGTTATTAAAAGTGAGTTTTTGTACTGTTTTTAATCGTCCTGTGATGTGTTGAAGGCACAAACTGTCAAAGCATGTTTGGGGTAATTAAATAAGTCTGATTTTGATTCGTCTTTTTGAAATGTAGATGCATGATTTGTGAGACCAGCATGAGTTGGTCATGAGTCAGGACTGTGTGTTTTAATAAGAACCACTCTGATTATCAACAGATAGGTGGAGATAAATTTTGCGTTTGAATTAAAAATCTCCACTAAATAGAAAGCTAACGGATATTAAAAAGACACAATGACTACCTGTGAATCCCACGGCCATGCACTGGCTCGGTTTTGGATAACTTGAACATGGTTCCGCCGTACTAACACACACGCACACACACACACACACACACACACACACACACACACACACACACACACACACACACACACACACACACACACACACACAAACAGACTCACTCACTTTTTTTGGCCTTCTCCAGTCCCTGTTGTTGTGTACCCTGATTGGACCATGTGGTTGCCATGCGGTTGCCAGGCCGCGCCCCTGCTGTGTGGTAATTGGTGTCTGTGGTATTGCCGCGTGGCGACGGTGCTTTGACTGACAGGTTTGGCCACCTGCCCTGCCCTGGCTGCCAACATGGTGTGGAAGGGGGCGAGGAGGAAGGGAGGAGGTGGCACAGGGCTGGCAGGGGGTGAACACTCGGCTTGTCATGCGGGGGATGGATAATCAGAGACGGGCTGCGATGAAATATGTGATGGCCGAACACGAGGCAGATTCAACAGGGACCAGGGTGATGGCATCTGCCTGCATTCTGCTCTTTCACCAAGGTGCAGTGTGTTCTAAATCACTGATGACAAAACATCTTTTTCAAATCTCCTTTTAAAGACATCATTTGACATATATGCCTGTCTGTTATATCAAGGTTATATTCAGAAAGACTTCGTAACCAGTATCCAAGGTTGACATCCTGCATCATGCAACAGCTCAGCCAGAGAGATTCACTCCACCCAACCAGATGTAGCCTTGCTCATGCTGGGTATACCTTTGACTATATCCAAACGAAATGGCTGAGTTTTAAATAAGAAAAGCTTATAAACCAAAAACTTAAACTCTGTGCATCCTTTGGTGCCATGTGTTGCAAGAACATACTTGATGCACAGTGGGAACAGGGAAAGAGATAAGATAGACAATCTGTTTAAACCAAAAGAATAAGCACATTCAAAAGAAAGTAAAAGAGGACAACATACTCACACTTGTTTAGTTGGCTGACATCACAATAGAAATATGCTTACGTGTTTCGTTTCAGAGCCTTCCTCAGAGTGTTTGAAGTACACAGCTTCAGTTCAAAGCACAAAGGCAGAGTCAACACACAGCTTGGAGTTTGACTATTTATGGATCAGTCACATTTCCTTTCCTAAAACGGGTTAGCCAATGTGTTGCATTAGCCTGGCAGGCTTACATCAATATTGGATGGAATAAAGCAAAAATATAGGCTGAGTAGCAGTTGGGTTCAGCCGGTCAGGTCTTACATATGCTGGTACAGGCCAGGTTTCCAGTCGTAGACCTGAGAGTAATGACATTGGCTCGTGGGTTTCAGTGCCACTGACAGCTTAATATATTTCTCAATAACTTTAAAAAACTTTGACTACATATTTAACAATGAATGGCAACGTTTGGAAACAAAAAGTCCTTAGATCTCATATACTTACCTGCTAGATGATGACTTAGTTGATGTGGTTTGGTCAGATTTTATGGACAGTTGGCTGGCAACATAAGCAAACAACCCACCGTCATCAGATTCTGATTTATATATTGCTCAATGTTTGTGTGTGTGTGTTAGTATGTCAGAGAGGAGGAGTATCAATAAAAAAAAAGTTTCCACTTTATTATTTCTTTTATTCTGAAGTATTTTTCATTGAAATTCGTAATATATCCAACAATATTATAGACCAAAAGTTAATCTAATTTATTATTGTAGAATGTATTTAGCAAATCACCACTTTCAACTGGAGACACAGTGCAGCAGCAGCAAAAAAAAAAGGCATTATAAAAAGCCGACAAATAGTGTTAATTAATTGACATAAGACATTGGAGAGGTTGTCAGTCCTATTCTATAGTCTGTAATTCTTTTTTTTATTTTATCATAACTTCTCGGAAATTACTCAAAAATGCATTCATTGTGTGCTTCTGAGCACACGGGCAGCATAAACAATGAAGTTACATATGACGGTCTGCCAGATCGTTGCTGCGCTTGGAGGCAGTTGACAGTGACAGTTTTTTCAGCAGCCATTTTTCTTCCTACCAATAACCTATGGTTGAGGCAGCTCCAGCTCCAACTCCGCTCACATGCTCTGACTCAGGCATCAGAGCCTCTGAGCTACAGCGATAGATGCATTGGTGCTGTCTGTGGTGCTTTACACTAGGACCGCCAGGATTACAGTGCACCTCCAAGCGCCGCAGTCCCGCCGGCTGGCGCGGTCACTGTTGAGATTACATTTGTTTTTTTATTATTAACAAAATGTTTTTTTATTGACCGTATGAATGGTTTTGTTTTCAAATAAGTATTTGGAAACGAAAATGTATGCTTCGGTGTACTTTTACAGAGTTTTGCAATATGTCCTTCATGTATCAAAATGTATAATTTCGGTCTGAGGTATAAATGCTCAGAAGTCTAGTGTGTTTCATTTTTGTAACTTATAGGCTTCAGAAAACACATTTTTAGGAAAAGTCATAGGAAGAGAAGCTTGTAGGTATTTATTATTATTGTAGGAGTTATTTGCATTATAAAAACCGTCATGGCGGTTCTAGGACAAGTGCACTTACATTGATCACTTCCATAAAATAAAACGAGAAATTGGAGAAGATTGAAAAAATTGTTAAAATCAAATTAGGGAACTGATCACAGATGCAATGTGTCTGTGTGTTTTTACATCTATTGTAGCTTTTAATTTGCAGCTATACTTCTAATGAAACTGACATGTCATGACAGTCAAGCACCCCCCCCACCTGGGATTCCGGGATTACGGCAGCCAATCAGCGTTGAGCTGCAAGCGACAGGACCGACCTATGGACAGGACCCAGCGAATTACCACTCCAGATGAGATTTCTCATCTCAAGCAACGAGTGAAAAATCGCTCTGTTGCTCGGAGCCCGAGCGATTTTTCTCCCAGGCAAATATACGCTCAGTCACCCGTTTGCATTGACTTTGTATGTAAACTCGTCGCTAGCGGAAAAAAACAGGTCCGGTGTGAACACACATTTAGAGACACTTAAATCCAGGAGAGATACAGGTGAAAAAGAGCTGGTAAACAGAAGAAGATACCACTTTGGTCACTTGGGCACAGCACAGGACAAAACAAAGCTAAATGTAAATACTGTCAGAAATAGGGATGAGAATCGAAAAACGGTCCCTGTTAAGAACCGGTTCCAACTGGTTCAATTCATCGACATCATTAGCCTTTATGCTTAACGATTCCCTTATCAATTCTTTTCATTACGCCGAATCTATGCTCGTCAGTCAGCAGCATGTTCAACAACAAAGAAGACATAATGGCGGAGGGACAGAAGCGGTCAAAGCCATGGCATCACTTCACACTGTTGTTAGCCTCCCTGGAGCTGCTAGCAATTGTGGAGCCTCGGCGTGTCCCCGCTCCAGGTAGACAGTGGCCAGGACGCTGTTGTCGGATTTTATGGGAACACCAAGGATGGTAAGATGAGGGCAGTTGAGTTGATTTGCATGCCATTCATTGTTGTAACATGCTAGACTAGCTGCGTTAACTGCCTCACCTGAGTTAGCTGCACTAGCTGCGTGGTGTTGACACACTCAGGCTGTGGGCCGGGATTTATCTCTAGATCACCAGCTAGCAGTAACATTAATGACACTCATTATGGCTGTTGTGACATAGATAACTATGCCAATGCTGGCTTATGACTGTGAAAGCTGCCGTTAGTTTTTTGTGTGGTTAGACAGCGTGCTTTTTTTTTCAAATCTTTCTCATCGTCTTTCTAAACTAGACCATGGCTTCAAGGTTCATAATAAAACGTTATGAAAGCAGATGTCTTGTGTTACAAACAACAGGAGGTGATATCATTAACTCACAGGAGGAATCGATAAGCAGAATCAATAATGGCATTGATATCAATAAAATCCTATCAATTCCCATCCCTAGTCAGAAAACAGTGTAGTGTATTACAGCCTCTACAGAAGCATTCAGTGCCGTGTGTGTGTGTGTGTATGTGGTGAGTAACGAGAGAGAGATGGTGTGTCTACACTTGAGACAGGCAGGTGAGCTGGAAGTCAGCTTAGCAGTAAACCATGAATTTAACAGTAAATGCTCAGAGTGAGCTACAGTTTGTCAGAACCACCAAATGGTGAAGCCGTTTTAGTGGTGTAGTGCATGTTTTGCATCATCTGATCGGCACTTCCAATTGGCTTTTATAGAGACCACTAATCAAAATATTAGGAACGAATATATATCAACCGATAACGACCAGTGGCCAATAAGTCAGAGCACCCTTCGACATCTCTCAGTTGAAATTAACAAAACTGTTCATGAAGGATTGCGGTGCTCATAGTGAGAAGCTAAGTAATCATAAGTGCTATATCGTAGGCAACTGGACTTTGCGGCTTGTGTTTCTTGAAGACAAACTGAAGCTTCTTGGATAACAGACGAAATGTCTACAAGAAACACAAGCAAGTCCAGTTGCCTACGATATAGCACTTACGATTACCATAACCTGGATGAGTGAGAATCTTCAAGCTCAGTAATATTTTTTAGAGACCTTAAACCCTTCATGTCAGTATTTTCAAGTTGTTGTTTTTTTATGTGAAGCCCTTCAAAGTGATTTTCCTTCATCCCACACAGTTGAACTTCAGTGTATCCCTCTTGTAAATACAATCTTTGCCGTAGTTTGAGAATGACAGAAGACAAACTGTTTTTACTTTTTACCTTCTCTCACCCTGTCTGTCCAGGTACACCCAGACACACCAAAGCAATATCAATGAACTAGTGGTGACCAAGGCCAACTATTGCATCACCTAATGTCGCCTGTGTCATGGCCAAAAAGTTGCACACACTACTACACACTTGAACACACTACTATTAAGACCACAGCCTACAGCCAACTAGAGAGAGAGGAGATAACTCGTTATATCAGCAGGCGGCTTTAGTCTGTATCATCACTGAAAAAAGGGATGCTGAAAGACCAACAGAACGGATTCAAGATGCTAGTTAGCCAGTTAGCACATTAACAAAACAAGTTATATTAACCATGTTAACAGTAACAGACAGTTATTAAGGGTTTCTTCTAAAGAGCTCAGTGGCTAAAACAATAATCTTACTCAGTATAACAAGTTTGTTTTGATCTCACGCCCTGTTGACTTCAGCTGTTTCTTTGCTTTCCTCCCTTCTTTTTCTCTTTTCGTGCACTGAGCTGAACTGCTAGTCTGAGTGATTTCTCGCACAGACAGACTCCGCCGTCCATTCAACATTCGTGAATTGGCCAAAAAGGCGCCAACAAGGGCTGACTAGTGCCGACAGTGTGGGACACACTGCAAAATCTAGGGCGCAGACACTCATCAACAGCCCAACATTGAGCGATGGCTGACAGTCAGTCTGGTGTGTCAGGGTCCTTAACAGAGAGATCAGTTAAGCACAGAATAAGCATGAAATGAAGCCAAATGAAATCTGCAGCTTTAATCTATAATAGGCCTGTACAGCTATTGATCTAGTCCCAGCATGGCAAATATCTATCTACACAGACAGTGTCTATCTCCCTCTTGTTCTGCATATCATTTCATCTTCACGACCTAGTTTGGCCCACTCCTCCGCTGTCCTCCACCAATATTCCCACAGACACACCTCTACCTGTATGCTCTCTGCTGTCCGGTGGGCTTGATATTCAGCCAGCTCCTCTTTTGTTGTGTAGTAATGTGCTCCATGCCCCATACCCATGCACCCCCCCCCGCTCTGTTCTTGTTCATCTCACTTGTTCTCCTGCTCTCTTTGCTATTGTGTTTTACACCCTCGGCCAGACTTTTCTGTCACACAAAAGAGCGTCGAAAAGCTACGGGTTTGTGTGCGTGTGTCCGTGTGTGTGCCCGACTTAGCCAACCTTTTGGTGTGTTTAACCTCGCAGAGGGCAAGGCTGTAGGGCAAGGGTGATGTCACAAAGGAAGCACTTTTTTACGCGCACAGACACACCGACACACACACACCGACACACACACACACACACACACACACACACACACACAGTCTGCACACTCCCGCCCACCCTCACCATTGTCATGTATAGTGTTGCTAATCCGGCCCTGTCGCTTCAGTATCAAACATAACCTCCATTTGGGGGGCAAGGCCTCTCTTTCACTCCTGTTTTGTGTGTGTGTGTGCGTGTGTGTGTGTGTGTGTGTGTGTGTGTGTGTGTGTGTGTGTGTGTGTGTGTGTGTGTGTGTGTGTGTGTGTGTGTGTGTGTTCGTGCGTGCATGCACACTGGTCGGTGTGTTAATGGGCCCGGTCAACAGCGTCGTACAATGGGCGGGCTGACTTGGGTTGCCTGTTTAAGTGTCAGGACAGGGAAAGAGGGATATAGGGGCAAGGCAGGCCAGTCCAAGGCTTTGATGTTGCTGGGACAGAGGGGAGAACAGCTTGTATATGATACACACACACACACACACACACACAGTGTAGGAAACTGGTTGATTGTAGCAGTTGAGAGTGGTTTGCAGTAGAGATCGACACATTGAAGGCTGGGTGCGTGTCTTGATGTTCCCAGTCTCTTCCCTGGGTTGCTGGACCTAAACCACTCTGCTTGGCCCTTGTCCTGGGAGAAGAATGTCTCTTGTGGTCCCCTTATATTCCTTTCGTGTGTGTGTGTGTGTGTGTGTATGTGTGTGTGTCTGTGTGTTTGTCACCCCAGGAGAGCTGGGTGTTCATGGTTCATTAGCCACACGTACACTTCTGTTCTGTTCTCACTGGTAGAAGGGACAGATTCAAATCATTCACACACACATACAAGCTCCCCCTCACACCACACCACACCACACCACACCACACACACACACACACACACACACACACACACACACACACACACACACCGAGACACACAATTTCACTGTTTTGTTCTGTTCTGCCGGCTCTGATGAACTGGCACGCAGCCTCCTCCCCTCTCCTCCTCATCTTCTAGTAATCAGGGTACCTATGAGACAGACAGGTAGCATCTGTCGCCTTCTCTCCCCTGATCCTTCCCTCCCTCTGTTTCCCGTCTCCCCCTCTTCCACGCCATTGTGTCGAATTTCCCTCGACGGCGGAGTGATGTGATAATGTACGAGTTGTCCCGGAGAATAAAAATCAGTGGAACCCGTACAACTCACTGTAAATGGGATGCTAAGGAACGTTTTCTCAAATTTTTCTCTCTGGTGATTGTTTCAGGTCTCTTGTTTTTCTTGAGACCCCTACTGAGGCATCACATGTATTTCTCTTTCTAGGATCATTGGACTTTTAAGATGGCTGTAAGAAATGCTTTGCCATTAGATTGGTTGAAATTGAACAGTTGCAGCCGACATGGCGGAGGCCCCTCTCTCGAGTCCGTTCAGCTGCTCAGTGAAGCCGCTGCCATCTGCTTATTCAGCTCCAGACTCCTTCAGATCAGTTGGGCCACGACGAAGCGAGCAGCTCTTATGGTTTGGTTTTGAGCAGGGCCTCAAGGTTGATTAGCATATTTTCACCCAGTGTACAGACAACAGCCCCCCACCCACCCTCTACTCTTTTCCTCCTCCATCCTCTCCTCCACCCCCCCACCCATGTGTTTGATTCCTCGGCCGTGACAAAGAGCTTCAACCTTTATCCGTGTGTGTGTTGGTGAGATGGGGGGCCCTTAGATTAAGGGAAAGCTTCCTGCTCTTTATTTGGGGAGTCCCCCCGGGAGACGCTTTGGGAATGACTTTCGTTGAGTCACTAACGCCTACTCTCGCACACACACAAACTCAGACGCACTTCTGCGCACACATACACACCTTTCACCCCTGCTTTTTTTTTCAAGTTGCCCATTGACTGGGTGCTGGTCGTTGTGTAACACCAACTACGCGTGCATGGAGCTTTTCACTAACACACACACACGTCACACAGAGGCCCCCCAGTCTGTTCACAGAAGGTGAGCTCCGCAGAGGTTTACTGTTCACTTCACCGGACTGTAGTTAAAAACCCCCCAAAAAAACACCTTTCCCAGAATGACTCTTTCTGTTGTGTGAATGTTAGAAACAGCACACATGCATATACACAGCTAATAGATGTGTAACTATGGTACACTGCTCTTTGGCTGACATTAAATTTAAAAGTAATTTCAATCATTCTTTAAGCAAAACAACCAAACTTTTGTCTTTAGAGTTTCTGCAGTATGAGGATATGCTTCTTTTCTCTTTTTGACATCATTGTAAATATTGTAGGCATTTTTAGACATTGTGTTTGGCTCTGTAAAACTAAGCTAAAGAAGATCAGCTAAATGTTTTGTTTTTTTGGTTTTTTTTTGACGCTTCCTTCTTGCCCCTCTTTAAAAATGTGCATTACACTAGGTGTGTTTTCTGTGAATATTTCTTTAAACACTGCTTTCTAAAACTGCTTATATGTTGTATTTGTTTGGTGTCAGATTAGTCACTACACATTGCTTTACTAACGTTGTCTCTTTGTCATTACCAAGTCCTTTTTAGAGCCATAGAGATTAAAACGAATCTCAATGCTGTAACCGACCTTTAAGTAAAATATGAGTCCAGTTAAGTCACTTAAGCATCTTTCCCCCCACTTACATTTGGCTTTTGTAATTCATGGTAAAGGCTGAAATTGGCATTCACTCCGAGGACAAATGACTCTGCAGTGGTCACAGCTATTTAACAGCTCTGGCACCGATCAGCTCTGATCGGCAGTGACGGGAATACAAAACCCGGATGGATGCACTCATTTTAGCCCTTTTGCTGGAAAGATGCAATGATGGGCTATACCGTCCATTTACGTCCAAACAGCGCTCGATCATCAATCCAATTTTTAAAGAGAGACTAAATAAGTAACAGATATAAAAATTAAATTATCACTGTAGGATTTTCACTGGCCTCTTTGCTGCTTTCTACTAACCTGTTTCACGGCTTGTTTGTTACGTCGAATGTGACACACAAGTAAAAAATACAGAAAGGTGTACTTGTCTACTGCAGAGCTGTTTAGGCAGCTCTGGTCCACTGGCAAAGGGAAAGGAATCTATTGCCTGTTTTAGCAGGTGTTTAAAAAACATGCATGCACATGTTAATATTGGTGGATAAGATTACTGATTCAGTACTGACTCATTTTTAAAGGACCAACTTCATAGTTAGTGTCACATGATTGCATCATCATCATTTCAAGTCTTGGTGGACTGTTTTTACCGTTGGCAGTGTAGATACTAATGTTACAGTCTGAAATATTTGGAAATACTTTACATAAATTCTGTATTGGGGACAGTTTTTTGTTCAAGGATGATAGAGAAGCCCCTTTAAAAAACAGGGTTTATATTCTGTTGGTTTATACACATTGTACAGTCTGCTGTGTGTTTCTCCAAAATATATAACATTTGGGAAAAACTGCCTTCAAACTCGTCCAGTGTCTGAGGGATATTTAAAGGTTTCCATCAGTCCAAATCAATCAACCCAGAACTCGAATGCAGTCATCTAAATCATCTAAATCGGAGTCACAAGCTTTTGCTTTGATGAGGATGATGAGTTTCTTGCAAGGGTGTGTGTCTGTTTTGAGGTGAAGGTCGTGGCAGGAAGAAGACCCATCCAAACAGCAGCCATTTTAATTTGTTTGACGGGGAGGAGAGGTGATAACCTCCCTTTGCAGCCTCACACTCGGGGGGGGGGGGGGGGGGGGGGGGTTAAGAGAGGTAGAAAACAAGAAGAGAGAGCGAATGCAAAGGAAGGAGGGCTGAGCAGAATTGCGATAAGGCGCCAGAGAGAGAGTCCGAAAAAGAGAGAAAGAAAGAAAGAAAGAGAGGTGGAAAGGAGACTGTAATATTTGATTATGGCTCAAGGCTGTATGTTTGTCCAAAGGCTAAAGACTGTCAACCAGCTAATCGTGGGGGTCGATGAGTGGGTGTGTCTGTATGTGTTTGTGAAAGCATGTGTGGGTCATTGCTATCAGCACATAATTTATGCTGAGTACACGTGTCTGTGTGCATTTCTGTGTGTGTGTGTTTGTGTGTACGTTAGGATTTCTGGATGTCAGTTACAGTTCTGTGGGCCTGAGGAATATACAGTGGTCTCCCTCAGGGCGCTGTTAGTGCCACTCTCATACAGATGTGCTGGGCTGCCACTGTGTCAGTTTCTGTGTGTGTGTGTGTGTGTGTGTGTGTGTGTGTGTGTGTGTGTGTGTGTGTGTGTGTGTGTGTGTGTGTGTGTGTGTGTGTGTGTGTGTGCGCGCGCACATGTCCTTCTCTTGCAGGAAGCTAAACTTATTCCTCAGGGTTTAGAGTTCTTAATAGGGTTGGATATTGTCTAGAATTTATCAGCTCTGGTTATCGAATCCTGGTTACAGTTCTTGTCATGTTGTTTGAGTAGAAAAAAGAGCAGTTGAAAGAAAAAAACACCTTTATATTTCATTGATTTAGACTACCATAAACAGATAATTGTGTAACAAGTCCTCGCTTCTTGTGAATACCAGTTGAGAAAGGGTTGTAGATACATGTTCATGTTTCAAATTGTGTTTTTGTATGCGTGTGATTCATAGGAATCATTTAGCTTTTTACTATGAAAAAAATCACACACTGTGTGAATTAAAGCAAACATTTACTTAAAATTGTGAATGACTGAGTACATATATATAATTGAAAATAATATCCCAAACTTAAGCAATTAAATTTGCATTATTTTAAAATGTATTTTTCTGTCCTGCCAGATGCTGAAGAGGAAGAAGAGAGTAGCTGGTTGGTTTCGTCCAAGGACAAGGAGGTAGGTGGTCATTAATAACTTTACAGTATGTAATATATATCCTGACATTCAGCCACTTTGTCTTCTGAGGCTTTTTGCTTGTGGTCTTTGCTTGTGGCGAGACGTGTATTTGTTTGATTAATTAGGACTGGTTCTATATAAGGTTACAAGCCTTAGTAATAAGAATTAATGTGTGATTTCTTAGGAGAATACTTTGCTGTCTTTAGATGTAGGGCTGTACAATTGACCAAATTTACGTTTCAATTACGATTTTGGCTTCAGCAATTATGAAAACAAAATAATCAAGATAAAATGACTGTTCACAGTGATAATCTTGTTTTGTCATGTGTCATAAATCCAGTGCACCCTTTTTCTTTACAGTAGTGTGCTTTCACTCCTTGCTTAAAGCCCAAACTCACTGTCAGCCAGGTTGTGTCATGTTTAGTTTATCTTGAGCCAAGCTGACAAAGAGAGCCTTCAGTCAATGATTAATCATGTTAAATAATCGTGATGTCAGTATTGACCAAAAATACTTGTGATCATGATTTTTTTTTTTTTTTTACAAGTGAGGAAATACAGTATTTACAGTTTGCATAATCCTGTTGAAATTCATCTACAGTTTTTAAGCACTCAAGAATCCACTCATCACTAAAGCATTTTACATGCAAGGGAACCAATAAAAACAAATGGAACAGTTAAAGTTGTCACACTGAGATTCAAGGTGTGGTCAGTAATTCATGACTTCGAATTATGCAATGAGTAACATGCAAGAAAACATTCCATTGTAAAAGTTGGCGGTAGCTGCCACTTGTAGGCAGTCGATCATGCCCTGGCTTGACTCCACAGATGGTCCATCTCATCAGTCACTTGAGAATTGGGGTAATTCGGCGTGTTTAAACTGGTAATGAAAATGCAAATGCAGGTGGTATGGTTTGACTCGGCGCACCAAGAAATGCCAGTGTAAAAGCTCTGTCTTATCTCAAAGTATGTTCTAATTTTTAACAATGAGTTGGAAAATAATACTTCTCTGATTTTTCCTGAAAATGAAGGACTGACAGTTGAACGTACAGTATGTACTTTGTGGGTACAAAACAATGAAAATAAGTAAATGATGCATCAACTGTGTGTGTTCCAGGCTCGGATCTGTAACAAAGAGAAAGGTGCCAGAGTGGCGGCACAGCGGTTGTCAAATAGATACTACACCAACAAGAACGTTGAGTGTAGAAACTGCAACAAGACTGGACATCTCTCCAAGAACTGCCCTGAGCCCAAAGTCAGTTCCACTCAGTGCACAGCGGCATGTACAGCTTATACACACTGATGAGTACAAGTACTTAAATCTACTAGCTGTGTAATGTGTGTATCTGTGTTTGTGTGTGTGCAGAAGTCTCCACCTTGCTTCCTTTGTGGCAACCCAGGCCACCTGTCCAATGAATGTCCCAATAGGCACTGCAACAACTGTGGCCTGCCCGGGCACCTCTATGATTCCTGCAGTGAGAGAGCATACTGGCACAAACAGTGCCATCGCTGCAGCATGACGGGGCACTTCTTTGACGTGAGTATAGCATCATGTTTTATTTGTGTGGATTTAATGTTGGCATGTTGGAATAAAGCCAAACTTCGTATCATCAGATCAAACACAACACATGGCCAGAAGTATATTGACGTCTTAATGTGATTGTTGAACATCTTGTTCTAAAACCTAAGGGCATTAATCTGCTACTTTCAAAGCCTCGGCTCCTCTAGGAGGATCTTTAGGAAACTGGCTGCGGGTATTGGCTCCCATTCAGCCACTAGGGCATTAGTCAGGTCAGGCACTGATGTCGGGTGATAAGGCCCTGCTCAAAGTCATTGTTCCAGTTCATCCCTAAGGGGTTGGATGGGGTTGTGGTCACTGCTCTGTGCAGAACAGCCAAGTTCCTTTGCACCGAACTCAGAAAAATGTTTTTTTGTCTTTCTTTTTTTCTCCCAATGGACCTCGGTTTGTGCGCAGGGGCACAAACTTTTTGAGGCAATCAAAATATTATAATTAACTTTCGTGAACTAAAAACACACTGAAATAGTGACAGCTATGGCTACACCTCTGTGACTCTGGGGTTATGCCATGGTCAGGTTAAATAACCACGATTGCTGCTGTGGTAGCAACTTGTCAACAGATGGCACCTGCCTTTCGATCAAAGCGGCCATGCTTTAATTATGCACAACTTTAATCCTTGTTAACATTTAGACCAGTGTCTAATATAAAAATTCAGCCCATGAACGTCATGAATGGGGATTCAGGAAATGAGCTATAGTGACTTAAACTATGTTTTTGTACCAGGCTGTAAACGTGTTTATTTCTGCTGTAAAGTTGGGCATTTTAACATGGGGGTCTATGGGGATTGACTTGTTCTTGGAGCCAGTGGCCATTTGAGGAACTGCAGATTTGGGTACTTTTGCTTTGGCTTCATTTTTCAGCCCTGGAGGTTGTAGCGTGAAATCAGCACATTATAATGGAACCAAATAACTCACCTGTGCTATGTCATGCAATTTCACATGGGTAATGTAGTCAAACATAATGATATGCATGTGTGAAATGCATATAGGAAAGCCTAGAAATATAACTAAATCAGTACTAGAAGCAAATAGAAAGTCAAGATATAAAGACATACTGCTTAAAGTAAAATTGAAGGAATGAAGAACTGCAGGAATAAGAAAGCCTTGAATTCAATTAACTTCATGCTACTGTTAGAGCGAGCACAGCTAAATGGCCACAGATTGTGTGTGTGGGGGCTTCAGCTTGTAGTAAGAACAGTTAGCGATGAATGTAAACATGAAGCGCCAACCACCTTTTATAACAGAAATATAGTATGAGTACTTTTATTTCCTCTCCATTACCTCCTCTTTTCTCCCCCTCCTCCCTCATTTTCTCCCTTTTCCCCTCTTTTTCCTCCCTGTCTCCCCCACTTTCTCTCTCAGTGATAATGAGTGACCGGGGGTCAGCACACGCTGCTGTTCACATTAATTGATACACTTCAGCAATTACAGCTTAGTTATGTCTCTGCCATGCTGCATATTCCAGCTGTGGGCCTGCGTGTGTGTGTGTGTGTGTGTGTGTGTGTGTGTGTGTGTGTGTGTGTGTGTGTGTGTGTGTGTGTGTGTGTGTGTGTGTGTGTGTGTGTGTGTGTGTGTGTGTGTGTGTGTGTATGCGTGTGTGTGTGTGTGTGTGTGTGTTGGCACTGAAGGGTGAATCTAATGACCATCAATGACAATTATCCCACCGCAACGTTCATTACCTTGCCCATTTACACTAATGCCATAGAATGGAAAACCCTGTGTGCATGTAAGAGCTGCCTGTGTCTCCCCCACTTTACACCCCCCCACTCTCTCTCTCTTTCACTCTCTCGCTCTCCGCCAGTCAGTCATACGTACTGTGCTCTGTGTAATGGATGAGTAACCAGGTGAACACCAGAGGGAGAGGGGAGACCAGGACACACACCGCCCCTTTTTTCTCTCCCTCTACCTCTCTCTCTCTCTTGTCCATTCTTCCTCTCCTCTTCTCCGGATCCTCATGCTCATCTTGTTCTTCCTCTCTCTTTTGCATATTGTTTTCCGCAGCAAACAGAAGTGCAAAGTTGTGTGGTATTGTAATTACCCTTCTCTTGGAACGCATAACTTTTGTTTCCTTACACTCACAAATTATACTGTATGTGTTAGTGTGTGTGTTTGAGAGAGAAAGAGAGTCAGGTCTCTGTCCCCTGGGCCTTTCTGTGTCTCTCATTAAAGACAGACGGTTGACGGAGCGCGAGTGTGTCGCTCGCCTCGCCTGTCGCCCTCGACAACAACACACTACCCTGGCGGTCTGGAGGGAGAGAGAGCAAACAGGAGGGAGCTGGTGTGGGTGTGGTGGAGGGGGGGGTTGTTGAAGAAAAGAAAGCTAGATGAGAGGTGGAGGAGGATACAGCTATCGAAATTCATATTTACCCTTCTCTGTATTCAAATCTAAACAGCTCAGATTAAGCCAGAAAAAGTGCCCAGCCTTCTTCACAGGCTTAAAGGTCAGGATTTGAACAAGCACTTTCGGGCCAAATAGTCATTTTTTAATGTGACAAAAATTTGCATATCATGCAAATTTGTATAAGAACTTGTTTAGTGTATGCAAGAGAAAAATAAACATAGGCTTCCTCACAGGACAGGCTTAAATCTTCCTCTCCTTCTCTCTCATTCTCTCTCTGTCTCTCTCACTCAGTAGGTGTGTAAGTAGATAAATCTTGTTGCCTGCGGCGACTGCGGCATTTTCAATTTCCCAGTGGGAAGTGGCGGCGGTTGGGAAAGGATGTCGGAACGCTTAAGGAACAGCGTGGCGAAGCCCCGGAGATAATGCTTTAGCCACACCGGGACAAAACAACTGACTGCCTTACTTACTGACTGTTGGAGTGACTGACTGCAGGGAGACACACGGAAGGAAAACAGGCTGTTGCTGAGAAATCAGGGTGTTAAACGTTCAGTGAGAGACAGAGGAAAGGATTTAAATAGTCAGGCAAACAAATGACACCATGGCCTACTTTTCAGTTTCCTTTTGGCACTCGATCTGTCGTCTCTTTCTTAGTCAGCATCTGCCTAAATGTTTTTTTCTTTATTGTGTCTTTAATATTCTATGTGTGTCTCAGCGTTTTTCCTCTTACCTGTAGTGCTATTACCTACATTGTTTTACTGTGAGTTGCCGAGTGTTGGAGATATAGGCCATAGACATGTCTGCCTTCTCTCCAGTTTAATGTAACTACATGGCACTCAGCTTGTGGTGCTCAAAATGGCAAGAAATACATTGGGAAAACCCAACAGCAATGTCTGTTTCCAGAAATCATGACCTGGTTGCTCAAGATGATCCACAGACCTTGGTGTGAGCAGTTTCATGTAGGATATATTTTCTTTCTACTGAACTGCACCTGCCAACTGTATCACTGCACAGAAGGAAGCATGCATCTACTGCTATCTCACCTAGCTTCACTGAGCTAGCTAACATTGCAGCTCAGCTGAGGATGACGCCACAAAGGTTTACATCTCGCAAGCACGAGCCTTTCGTCCACGAGTAGATGCACACTTCCTTTTTTGAGGTGTTACAGTTGCAGGTGCACTTTGAAAGAAAGGAAGGAGTTCCTACATGAACTGCTCATAAGGTCTGTAGATTATCCTGAGTAACCAGGTCATGATTTCTGGAAACAGACATTGCTGTTGATTTTTTCAAACAAATGTTTAGCGGCTTTCAGCACCACAAGCCAAGTGCCAACTAGTTCCATTATACTGGAGAGAAGGCAGACATCTCTACGGCCAATATCTCCAACACTCAGCAGCTCACACCAAAACAGTCTAGACTGATAAATAGAACTATAAAAAAATTTTATTTTTGAGACACACATACATACTGCAGGTTTTAATTCCCCCTCTTTTAAATATGTGTTGCTCGTTTCATGTCCTCCATCAAAGTGTGTATATCCGTGTGTACAGTTGATGACCATATCAAGTGTTGTTTTTTTCTCTCCTCAGGCTTGTCCAGAGATCTGGAGACAGTATCACATCACAGTGAGTATCTTACACTGTCAGCAAACTCCACACTACTGCTGTTCACACTTTCACCCGAGCACTTTTAGACCTTTTGCCAGCAGGATAATCAGTCTGTTGAACCCATAACATAGGTATACATTTGTCAATACAGCTGAAGAAAAAGGTGCAATTCTATACCTGTTGGATGAAGCGTTGACATTGCAGTCATTTTGAGCCTTGTATTTTAGTATCTGGACACTCACTGATCACTGTTGATCAGCACTGCTAATAGTAGCTTCTCAGTTGTGACAGATATTTAGTAGGTGTCAGAGAAAATTAAAATGAAACAACACACAGTAAATGTTTAAATGATGTTTGTTTCTTATAGAAACTATTTTCATCTGTCTTAGTGGAGCAAAGTTTAGGTTTGAATATTCACTAGCATGGGCAGTTATAATAAATATGGCTCCACTTCCTACACTATTTATCTACCACATCAATATCTTTTTTCTAATTATTATGGAGATTATAGAAAGAAACGGATTAGGGAACATTTTCTAAACAATGTGTTGGACACATCACCACACTGAAAAAAGCTAGATCTAACAGTTTATTAAATGAATGAAAAATGAAACAAGGAGCAAACAAAGTCACGAAGACTCTGCTCCTGCTGGCCGAGAGAGAGAGTGAGGATGAGGTGGATGACGGGCCTTTTGTCGGTGGATCAGGTACCACTGATTGGACAGGAAGAGTTAATTGGGAGCTTCCTGAAACAGAGAACAAAAGCAGGTACATAGAAAACTACACAGGTCATATCACTAAGGTGTGTCTCCATGATAAAAAGTGTGTATTTATGCAGCAGAGCAAAGGAGCTAAAGACGAAGGCTTTAACGTGAAAGCCTCATTATATACAGATGGCAAATGATGCACATGCATTTTACATACTATGAAGTTTACCTTCATACTATGTTAAAGTGTACTAGTTTTAAGTATGTAGAGTGTAGTAACAGTTTGTACCCAACCTGTGTCAAATTTAGCAGAATCCCAGTGGACTCAGTAGTTCTGCTCAGAGTCCCAATTAAAAGCAGAGAAATGTAAAAGAACAAGGTGGTGGTGGTGGAGGGGGCGACTAAGCCAGCAGCACACTCACCCTGACCCACTTACAGCCGGGGACACTTCTTAAATCTTTTTCATGCAGAACCTGCCTCATCAGAACAGAAATATTTCAAATCTTACTCTACAGAAAATGCTTAACCAAAAGCAGATCCAACGATTTTAATTTCTTAACTCAACTCTTGTAGAAAATGACCTTGCAAAGGAGACTTTTTAATTATTCACTCTGTTTTAATTTACAGAATATGGTCCACTTGCAAGAAGAAAGTATAAATAGAAGTGCTGGGTTGTAGAGGCTGTGCTTTACTACAGTCTATTTATTTTTGGAATTATCCATGACTGATATTTTTTTAAATAAAGTTTGAAAATATCTCACGTACTGCTGCAGTACCCCAAGTTCCCCTAGGGGTACCCGTACCCCAATGTGAGAAACATTGCATTAGTGAGTATACTGTAGGTTGTATTTATGAAACCAAATGCTAAACACTGATAACTCCAGGGTCTTGGGAGACTACGGTCATCTCACTATCTCTTTATGCTTCCTGCAGTATCTGTCAGTGTCCATCAAAATCATCCAAACCTTGACAGTAATTTGAGCAATATGACAAGAACCAGGCAATTTGTAGTTTAGCATGTGGATTTTGTAAAATGCCACTAGGTTAAAAAAAAAAAGTATTTTCTGCGATTATCACAAAGCCAAAGATGTCACACGATCACTCAAAATCAATAAGTCAGTTGTGATTGGTATCGACCTCGCCCTGCAGCTGATGAGTGAACCATTGCAGGAAAAAAAAAACATCTCATAAGATTAAGGAAGTGCCCTGAGTGATGGGAACCTTTACTTTTTTTAACTTTTTTTTTTCTTTTAAATTTTCAACCTAAGTGCACATGTGACATCCGCAGCTCTGTGTGTGTGTGTGTGTGTGTGTGTGTGTGTGTGTGTGTGTGTGTGCGGGTGTGTGTGTGTGTGTGCGAGGAGGAACAATGTGTCAAAGAGTAGAAAACTGTGTGACAGTCACATGGGCCATATGTCAGCGGGGATGCATTTGCTTATTTGTGTGTGTGTGTGTGTGTGTGTGTGTGTCCAAAATCTGAGAAGATAACTAGTGTTCTTGGCTCTTTATGTATGTATTTGTGTGTGTGTGTGTGTGTGTGTGTGTGAGTGAGTGTGTGTGTGGGTGTGTGTGCATCTGAGCGAGGGGGTGATATAGACCTCAGCCTAAGAGAAAAGAGCAGCTTGTTTGTCAATTAAAAGACGTGATAAAGCATGAAATGGGCTGCCAACGCCACTCGGGACGAGGGAGCGAGAGAGAGAGAGAGAGAGAGAGGGAAGAAGGGTGTGTGTTTGCATATATCTTGGCGTGCACTTTGTGTGTGTGTGCGTATGTGTTGGGGGAGGTCTGTCACTCTCCTCTATGGAGATTAATTAGCAGGGGCTGTCTAATGAAAAGGCAGCATCGTTAGCGCTAGGGTAGCACGGCGGGAGAGACGGAGGGAGGAGGAGGAGGAGGAAGGAGGAGGGAACAGGACAGAGAAGTTCCAGGGGAGACGCTGGCAGAGAGGATGGGAGTTAAGTTTAATACTTGCTCATGTGTTGGCGGGGGATGTTTTATTGTAAAACTTTGAATCACAGACAAGAGGAGAAGATGCTGATGAAAGAGCACCAAAAAAATCCTTTGGTCCCCTCGCAAGATGATGAAACCACCGTTTTTTGTGTGTTTCCGTGTGTGTGTTGCATGTGACGGCGTGCTTTAACGGGTGGAGGATTGTGACCCAGGTCTAATTGAAGTATTTAAGCCATTTAAGCACTGGGAACAGAAGGTCGTTACAGATCCAAACTGGCATGGGGGTTAGGGGCTCGCACAGACACAAACACACTTGCATACACAGGGCTCCTTCTGTTTAAGACAGCCTCATTTTATTCATGATGCTGCTTATGACCCTGAACTCCCCAATGTGAGAAGGTGTGTGTGTGTGTGTGTGTGTTTGCTTTGGGAGATGTGACTCTGTCACCTTCCGCTGGGCTCAGCCAGGTGTGAAAAGGCATTCTGTCAGACCTCCCTGCTACTGGGTCCATTTATCCTTCGTGTGTGTGTGTGTGTGTGTGTGTGTGTGTGTGTGTGTGTGTGTGTGTGTGTGTGTGTGTGTGTGTGTGTGTGAGAGAGTGTGTGTGTGTGTGTGTGTGTGTGTGTGTGTGTGTGTGAGAGAGAGAGTGTGTGTGTGTGTGTGTGTGTGTGTGTGTGTGTGTGTGTGTGTGTGTGTGTGTGTGTGTGCACGCACGCGCGCCGGGTCCGTTTATCTTCCGTGAGTGTATGTGTTGTCTGCCTGCACCTGGCCCTCAACTAACAAACTCCTCCAAACCGCACAGTATAGACCACAAAGCCCCCGGGGTATTTACTGAGAAAGTAAGATACTGACACACATGGACACACAAATACCCACACACACCTCTACAAATATATAGAGAGAGAAGTAAATGGGGTAAAAAGCTATCCGCAACATTTTCACCTTGTCTCTGTCATATGGTTCTGAGGAGATTTTTTTTACACAACAGTAATATTTACACAACAAGATTTGCTTGGAAGAACAGGTTTACTTCGACAACTCTTTCTCAGTCTCGCTTTCTCTTTCGCTCACCCACACACACGCCTACAGACAGCCTGGTTTTACTTCTTTCTTTTGCATACAGCTTTGCAGTGTGGGGTCATTTCTCTGCAGACCACATCTGCCTACCGCCTTACATCTTTGTTTTCTTATCTTCGTCACTGAGGTATACACATGCAAAATAAAAGAATAAAAAAATACCCTTAAATATCACTGGTATGATGTGTAATGCATTCTAGATGTTTTTGGGGATAAAATGTTTTCCTTTACTTCCCAGAATGCCTTTCAACAACCCCAAAAGAACAGATGTGGTCTTGCTACCTTTAGTCTGAGATGGGAGTGTGGTTGAGTCATTTTTGTTGGTGATTTTGATGGCTATGATGTCGTCTGCACCTCTTACACAAATTGCATTGTATTCTGCCTCCTCTGATTTTGATTTTCTCTGATCATCGATTGCCGGTGAAAAATGGAGACTGTAGAGGGAAGATAGCTTTTGGACTCTGAGCAATGCCAAAAAACTATACTGGCTGTTTCTGTTCTTTAAGACCATTGGATGTCCTTAAGGTGATGTCATGTTTTCTACATAAAGCCAATCAATAACAGGAGTACAAAAATATTCCAGAGAGACAAACTGACAGAAATCTAGCATAGGGCCGCATCTGTTGCGATTATTGACGAATCTGTCAATTTTTTTAATTAGTTGTTTTGCCTATAAAATGTCAGAAATTAGTGAAAAATGTCTGATGTCAGAAGTGACATCTGCAAATTGGCTGTGTTGTCGTACCAATAGTCTGACCTAAATGTATTCAATCTACAATTACTGAGAAAAGCAGAACATTTTGGAAGTGAAATCAGCAAACAATTGGCATTTCTGCTTGCTAAAAGGCTTTAATCAATTAATAGAAAACCGAAATTGATTTTTTTGTCAGTTCTGTCATTTTCAGTGTGCCACACAGTGCGTTTGAACTCAGCAGTGGTGGTGTTTTTCGGGAGAGATCTTTGACAAAGGATGGAAAGGCGAAGAGAACCACTTTTGCGATTACAAGCCAGCAGCACAGGAAAGAGAAAGAAAGCGAGGACAGAGGGAGACAAACAGAAATGGAAGGAAGGGATACATAGAAGGCAAGAAAAGAGGAGTGCAGCGAAGTGGGAATGGATGGATGGAGAGCGGTCAGTGAAGGTAGAAAGGGCAGTGCAAGTTGAGCGACCTGCTGTCTGTACACAGGCTGCATGAATGCATGTAAAGATCATGCATAAATGTGTGCATTTAATCATACAACACACACAAGTCACAGTGACTTTTTTCCTCCGCCAGTGCTGTCAGGAGCCCGCTGCGCTGGTTTAAGTCCAGAGCGCCACCCCATGGTTGCTGCAGGAAGTGTAGACTCTCTTAAAACGGCAGGGATGTTTGAAGTGAGAATTTTTCTCCTTTTAATTTGAAAAACTCTGAACATGAGTCAAATCCAAATCAGTAATCAACTTCTCTGTGCGTTTTTGGTATATTTTAGCCAGCTGTATGGGAGAGAGAAGTGACATTAGATTCAACATTATTCACCTATGTAGGAGGAATGTACTCTGTATGGAGACAAGAGAGAGGAAGACAGCTGGAGAGGGGGAGAGGTGTGTTGTTGTAAGTGATTCAGAAGGAAGGGAGGAGAGAGAGAGAGAGGGAGAGAGAAATGAGGAGGGGGTGAGTGTATTAAAAAGGGTGAAAGAGACAGGGGGATGAGTCTGAGCACACAGCAGCTGATTGGTACAGGTATATCAGTGTGTGAGCATTGATTGGCCTCTCTTTAGATAGTAGCGGTGACACCTGTACGTGTGTGTGTTTATTGATCGGTACCTCTGCCCACGGTGGTGTGAGTGCGTATCGAGCGGACTCTCTCCTCACTGTGGTATCAGTGTGTACGTATCGATCTTTTCCTCAGGGACAGGTGTGTGTGTGTGTGTGTGTGTGTGTGTGTGTGTCAGTGTCTCTGGGGGTGCCCGTGAAAAACAGTCAGTGACCTTTTTGTTCACCGCAGAAATTAAGCCGTTTTAACTGCTCTTCTTAAAGTCCATTTAGTATCCCTCTTTCTCACCTCACTGCCCTTTTTTCTCCTCTTCATTTAGTATGTTTTATACCTTTTTGTCTCACCGTCTTTCTCTAGAAGGGTCTTTGCTGTATGCTCAATTCACACGTGTCTTTGTTAGCCCAAGGTTAGGACGTTTTGCCCCTTAAAATCCTCTTCTTTTCAGAAAAGAAAATACATTTACATTTCTTTAGAAAAAAAATAATACAAATGACTTTCTAACAAAGTAGGCCTCTTGAGTTTGTCCATGTCAAATTAAAGCTTGTAATGCATTATGTGCTTAAAAATGTTAAAATATTTAGTTTAATTCAAATGAATTATTTCTTTTTTTCCACTTTGTTGGCTGAACTAAATAATTGATCATTGATTTGACACATTCAAATAGTCATTTAATATTACAACTTAAATCCTTTACAATGCCAATGTGGTGTGAAACCTTAACTTACTTATCCTACGGTGTAAAATTCTAAGATAATGGAACTTGAAAATAAGTCGAAAAGCTTGAGCAAACCTCTCTGGCCCAGCATTACATCTATTTTTACTTTGTCTCATTTTAAAGGATGTTCACCAAAAACTTGTTTGAAGGACACATCGCTGTTATATTTAAGTTTTTTTTTGTGTGACATTGTTCGTCACTGAAAATTAAATTCTTAAATTTACTTCCTCAGATACACACTTGATGTTCAGAGTGATATGTTAATGAAAATACCATTTTAAGGATCAACACCAAACGTGTCCCTGAATCCGAGCATGGTATCTGCACCGTGCTGTTGATATTTTTCAGATTGAAGTTAACCGAGAAGAGAAGAGAAACCATTTTTATGTTTTGTTTTTTTTAAAGGTTGAACTTGTATTTTATATGTGGAAATTGTGTATTTGAATCATATCGTCTACCTTCACATTAGGGTTAGAAATTGGTTGTTGTATTTCTTCAGTGACATATTGCGTAGACAAATATTTATTGCATTATGGGATGATGTTGCATACAAGGAACTGAAAAACCATGTGTGTATTCACAGACATAATATTAGTCATAATGTAATTGTTGAATGTTGGGCTCTCTGTAGAGACGAGACGATGTGTTGGGTACAATGTGTTCCAGGTTCATTGTTTGCCTCACTGACTCAAAATTGCAGGACAAGACGTGCTACAAAAAAGTAGCTTCATGTACACATCTGGTGTCATTTTAACTAGATCTAACTGGCTGACATTGAAAAACTACCAGTGCTTTAAGCTGCAGTTGAAAATGCTCCAAAATCCATCGACCCAGTCAGGTCTCTCAGCAAAAAGCAAGCTCCTTCTTTGGATATGTTTCAAAAATGTTTTCTCTCTACAGACTTACATAAGAAGGAATTGTTCCCAACTTTTTCATGTTAAATATAAGCTAATACTGATGACAGAGAGCATGATTTCCCGACCTTAACCAGTCTCACTTGAGCAGTTGAAAACGGCCACAGGTGAGGTTGTTGTAGGACCTTCTCGGCATGCTGTGTTAGAGCACCCTTCAGTGGTCAAACAGAGAACTGCACTCTGATCACTCGGTGAAGAAAGGAACTTCTGAAATAGATTTGCAGAAACTGTACATCCGCAGGATGCTTGTACAGTTTGTTAGCTGCTACAGTCTCACACTAAAGTTCTTCATTTTTGAGTTGATTTAAAGATGTTTCATCCTGTCCCTCTTCAGAATGACAGCAGTAGTGTTCTTTCTGACAAGTGACAGATTAAAGTGGAAGTAGGTCTGCATATAAAGTGATGTGCTACTTGTATAAATCAGACATCAGGAGGCATATGTGCATTCAGAATTCTTTCATATTTGTTTTGAGACAATTATTTCACAAAAAGACAAAGTAATACCTTCACACTGCTGTCTTATTCTCAATATTTCTTTCACTTTACATGGTCTCTAGGTCAAAACCAGCCCATTAAGAATAAAAGAAAATTTGGAAATAGGACATCAGTGTGTGAGTATTTCATTTTCTACCAGGAAAAGTGAAATTGTTGTGCAGTCATACGGATAATACAACCCAAATGTAAAAAAATAAATAAAAATGTTGGCATTGTACATTTCTGCAAACCACAAATACACTGCATTTGCACATTATTGTGTAGCAGACAAACTGTAACGTCTCAACAATGCTGGTATTAAGGTGTGGTTAGTTTAAGGCATAAACCACTTGGTTATGGTTAGGAAAAGATCATGTTTTGGCTTATAATACCTGTTTTTTGTGGCACAATCCCCACTGAAAAAGCAGCAATGGATAACTAAAAAACACCCAAGTTTTGTGGCTAAAAATCTGCTGGAAACATGGCGATGACTTGTTGGGGGAAAAAAACTGATTTTTTTGTTTGTTGGTCTCCAGCAGTGGTCTGCAGCTTATCACATCATCCACCATCCCCTCCACCTCCCGATGATGTCAGAAGTCAGCTCACATACTATACCACTTAAGAAACATTGACATGATTTGTAGAAACGTGAAATACTAACATTCTCTAGGGGTGACTGGGCTTACTAATTTCCAAAAAGGAGACAAAAAAACAAAATAGTTAACAAACACACAATATATAAACAGCAACAATAGCAAAATGAAACAATGAATGTAGCAGTAACAGGGAACAGAAGGTGAAAATGTAACTTTGCAGTCACAGTATGCTGTTAAAGGAGACAAAATACAGAAATCGACAGGATTGTTATGAAACTTTCATATTAACGTTTGTCATTAAGGCAGTCTGCGCTGACTGATACATCTGTGTAGAGACCCACACTAATGCAAGTTAAGGCTTACTGACTAAACCTCACATAATAGTTGAAGCTCACAAATGACCCATAATTCAAATAATAATGAGCATTAAATCATTTCTTCTGTTCTTTCTGCTGAACTTGAAATCACAGGTTTAAGTTTCGACCTTTATTCCACGTCTCGTTCTGTCCTTTCCTCTGTCTGGCTGACCTCTTTTTTTTTTTCTTTTTTTTTTTTTTTCTTCATTCCTCGTACAAGAATGGGCTCAATTCAAACAGCGCTTTGTAAAAAAAATCCTTTAAATCCACATCTATTCATTGAGCTGTTTTTGCTGTCTCATCATTGTACAGTACAGACTCTCCAGTCTTCTCACCTCCGCCATGTCAAAAGGCCCTCGACTCTTTATTCTCCCGCAGACTGAGACACTGACAGCACAGGAGGCAGGCCAGGGTACATTTGTAAAAGGACGTGGCTTTTGTGTGTTTTCTATCTAGTTCTATTAATAACGACCAGACATGAAGCTAAAGGAGGACCAGCAGGTTTAAGTCTTTTGGGTGGTGCAGGTCATGAAGGAGAAGTGTAGTGCAGAGCATGGTGCTTAGTGACACTTAATTGGTTTACATACACTTATTTTTTTACATAGACTCTTTGTACTCTCACATACAGCTCAGAAACACTCAGTTCAGTTCATTCTTTAATGTCTCACATGGGAAATTTGGCTTGCTGCAAGATGTAAATACAGACTTATAAAAGAAAACAAAAGAAAAAAACCCAAGCTGTTTTTGTAACTTTTTGATGACCAATTAAAAATGCCAAACAAATACTGGCATCAGCTCCTCAGGATTTTTTTTAGGTAGTTTTTAGACGTGACCCTATTTCCCATGTTTTTGTGTGTAAACGATTAATGGGAACAACAGCTTTTGAAACTGGTCCATTATTGAGTGAGAGGGCTGCAGTTGGCAGCCGCAAAACAAGCTGCCATGTAATCTTCACAGTTACGTCCACTGAAAGAGCTTTTTTCGCCACTGACAGGCTCCGATTGTTTTTATTGTTTTATTGATTGTTTCTGACAACATTATGGAAAGAATTCCTACAAAGAAATAAAACGCTTTCCTTTACCTTTCACTTGATCCGATATATTTGTTATTGTGTCTAACAAGTCTTGCTCAGGGATCCTCAAGTCCTGTTCTGAAGTCTGACAAGTTGAGTTGTTGCAGGAAGACAATATTAAACAGACTAGATCAAGTGAAAGATTAAGAAAAATGTTTTATGTCCTTTCCATGCGGTTGTCAAACACCTTATAATCAGTGACTGATTGATCCATTTTATGCTCTGTTTGGAGTATCATCTCCTGATTATGTATGTCATATAACTTTAATGTTTTGTTTTTTGTTGTTGTTTGCTTTTTAATTTTTTTTTGTTGTCTTTTGTCATTGTTGCCTGTTTTTGTCAATTTGTTGCTGTTTAATTATCCTGTTCATTTTGTTTTATGTTAAATATTTGGCTTATTGTGCTTATATTGTATTTTATTTGTTGAGGACCCCCTTAAAATGATATGATATGATTTATCTCAATTGATTATTCCTAATAAAAAAATTCCATCTTTCAATGAAAGTCGGAGCCTGTCAGTGACAAAAACAAGCACTTACGGTGGATGTAGTTTGACTGTTTGCTTTTGCACTGAAGATGACATTGCAGCCTGTTTCATGGTTGCTTGCTGCAGCCCTCTTGCTCAGCACTTAACCTTGTTAAAAAACTGTTGTCTGCATTAGTCACTTACACACAAAAACATGAGAAAAAAAATAATCGAATTTTTCTTTTAAATTGTATTATTTTCTGTTTTTTCTGAGTTCCATATAATTGTAAACTGAATATCTTGTTTTGAAACTGCTGATCAGACAAAACACACAATTTGAAGATGTTACTCTGCGCTCTTTTATATTGTAATGGGAATTTTACACATTTTCTGACATGTAGTAGACCAAACGATTAATCTGCAGATCATTTCCTTGACTGATTAATTAATCAGTAGTGAAAGTCATTATTAAATTCAGCCCTATATAACAAATCATTGCATAGTTAAAAAAAGTAACAAACTACAGCATGAAAACTCAAAAAGAGGTAACAAAAATAAATAGAGATTTAAAATTGTCCACACATCTCTATCTAACCTTACATGTCTGTCTGCCTGTATTTGCTCAGGAAGACTGGGACACTTCATTTGGGGAGTTTTAGTACAGGTGTCTTCACACACACTACAGAATGTACATGCAAAGGCATAGGAATGTACACACAAATGTACACACTCATGCTCACACAATCACTCACACACACACACACACAGGTGCGGTGTTATCAGAGGTCTTGCAGGCTTTGCAGGTCTTTGTGCCTTTCCGCTTAGCTGGATGGTGTCGATTTTTGGGTGTGTGCGCATGTGTGTGTGTGTGTGTCTCTGGAAGTGTGTGTTTGTGTGTGATTTGTTGGCTGAGATGTAAAATCAGGGTTTAACATCCTGACCAGGGCATAACAGTCCATCTGTATATAGTATATTTAAATCCCTGTCTCTCATGTACATATGTGTGGTCTCTGTCTAATTGCTGGGAATAAAGTGAATAACACATTTCCAAAAACACACTGCCTTACACTGGCAACAATCGAAAGAAGCCTCTGAACTCAGCAGTGAGTGCTAAGAATAGAAATCGAATAAGTTGGGTCTAGATTTGAATAGATTAGCTTGTATCCTCTGTTCCGCCTTCCACGGTGTGACCAGATTACCTCCAGTCGCTGCCCCAAAAGGGGGGGTTTTCTCCAGAGGTGGCAGCCCACTGCCATTCAAACCCCTGCATCACATTATCATTACATTCCAGGAGCATTTTCTCTCTCTGAAGAGAAAATCGCTACTCCTACTGATTGTCTTCAGACTGATTGACTGACTGACGGGACGAGATAGGACGAGCCTCTGGGAATTACACTGCGTGTGAGTGCGAGTCCTCACAGGGCGCAGGGTTAGGGCTTCGGTCTGAGTCTTTGTGAACTGGCAGACACAAAGGGGGCAGGAATCACATCTGGTTATTTTGAGGACCCCCCCCCTCCTCCTCCTCTTCCTCTTCTGCTCCCTTCCCTATAGCCTCCCTAACTGCACACATGCACACCTCCACTTTAAAAAGTCTCCTAAGAATGATTGATTTTCTCGTTTCTGTTCACAAGTGAAGGATAACACTATACTTTTGTTTTACCATTTTAAACATAGCACAAAATTCCCGCATGTAGAATACATAGATTAGTGGTGCTGTAGTTAATTTTCTCGTACGCTCCTTGAAAAGATGTTCACCTTATAGCCATTTCACAACTGTCTAATTAACCCTCCCTGTTAACCTAATATGTACATACTGGCATGATGCACACACAAATGCACCACAAGGGTCTGTTTGTTTTGGTATGAGCCCAGTAGTCTTGTGTTGTGTTGTGAGGCTGTTTTCTATGATAAAGCATGCAGAGTTGGTCCCCGGTGGGTCCAGTAACATATGCAAACCTCTCCCCATTGCTGCAATAACATATGCAAAACAGCGCCGCTGGCCCCGGCCCCCGCGCTCCACTACCCGTTACTGTTCAGGTCCCACCCCCTCTCTTACACACACACACACACAAGCCTGTTTGCTTCTCGGATTGTGTTTGATAACTCTGTGTGTGTGTGTGTGTGTGTGTGTGTGTGTGTGTGTGTGTGTGTGTGTGTTCCTTCAGATTGTAGTCTGTAACAGTCTGAGCTTTGTGTTGGCCAAAGGATTATCACAGCTTTGCCACCAGCAGCTAAGGCAAGGAGCAGAGGAGAGCGGGGCTTAGAGAGACACAGTGTATGTGTCGGGACAACTGTGGGAAAACACAGTTGTGTGTATGTGTGTGTGTTTGACAGAGAGAGAGCGCACGCTCATGTGTCTGTGTGTGCATGCATGAGAGGCTACGGATGGCTGGTTGTCTGTGTCCACGTAGTGAAGCCCTTAGGACCTTCTCAAACACCCTCCCATACACGCACTCAGACTCACACACATCCTAAACCATCAGTCCTCTTCCAGCTTCAGTCCCCCCCTTTTGTCTGACTGGCAAAGTGTCTCTGAACAGTTCCAGAAGCTCTTCATGTCATATCAGCAGGAAGTGGATCAGTCTCAGATCTCTCCTGCTGTCTCTGCACTCAGAGGAGCACTAGTTAAACACAGAGAGACATTTTTAATGCAGCCTCCAATGCTGAGAGTTGTTGGTCAAGCAAGTTTATGAATGGAGAGGTTAGCTCTTTTTGGGAAAGCAGGAAACATGTAGCCGAAAGTAATCAATTTTATTAGATTACATTTTATTTAATTCCTGTCATAAACAGCATTCACATAACACAAAAACATGGATGCCTTTAGGACTGGGTATTGGTACTTGATACTTTTTAAGGCATCGACTGAAATAACCCAGTACAAAGTAGTATCTAAACGTCTCCAGTAAAGTGATACCTACATTTGATTCTTTTTGCGCTGGGGGTCTGATCCTGGACCATCCAGACTCCCTGCTGGATCAGCAAACCTTCTGTGGCTGCCATCTCTGGAGCCATTCCCCTCCCAGTGTCAGCTTAACGTCTGCCTGGTGTGTTTTGACATTGAAACGAAAAGCTAAACAAAGAGGCATTCTTTGCATGAGGACAGCTACGTATTCTTCTGTTTTTCACAGCTGTCATCACTTAAACAACTGCAAGTGCATCTGACTGAAAGTTGCCAATTAAGATGGTTTCTTGTTAATCTGAAACAGTGCTTAGCATGAGCTTAAATAGCAGTGGCAGCTAGCATCCAACATCGAGTTGTTTAAAGTTCCCAACAAACTCATGCTGACACCAAAACCCTCAACTCTGTTGTTACACCCCTTAATAACTGGTAGGTAATGTTAGCTGTGTGATGCTAACTGTTAGCCCTGCCACTGTTTATCACTGTCCCCAGCACAGAGCTCACACTCCTGCAGCAGCCGCTACAACCCATACAGTCTGTAGTGTGGTAAAGTCACTATCACTTCAATGGTACTGGTATTGGTAATGTAAATTACTAAACTATACCCAACCCTTACATGCCATGTCCAACAACTTCTGAAACTCCAAAACCGACTACCCAACATTCACATGCACTTCACCCAGAGATTGGCGAGCTGTGTGGAGGTGAAGAAGTGAGCAGGGTTTGAACTCTTAAGCTGTCCTGTTTTCATTGTTTGCACAACTGCTTCTGTCACTTTTGTGTCAGGCAAGTGCAGCACTATGAATTCCTTCCACGAAAGACTGTCTGAAGTGTCAGCCATTATCTCTTTATATGAACAATTATCACATCTCACCCCTCTCTTTGATGGACACTTCACCCCACCTTTCAAGTGTGGTCATTGAAACAGCTATAAACACTATTGCCTCAGATGTGTTTGGACATTACATCATAAGAACTAGTTGCAAACATAATCTATCTTTAAGACATGGGACATTAGAGATAATGACTACCAATAAAACAACAGAAGCATTACTGGTCTACAAACCACTAGGTGCTCTCCAGCAACAGTATAGGAAATAATAAAAGTGAGATCAAGCCAGACAAATATCACCTCACATCTACTATGTTTTATGTTTTATATACTTACACCTTTCAAATTTTGTGAGCTGAGTTTTTACCACAAGATTTCACTCTGTAAGACATCCACTGAGAATCAGCTGAAAGCTAAATGACCAGTCAGCAGGTCATTCAGATGTTCACGACTCATTACGCTACAGAGCTCCTTAATAGTGTCAGTAACAGACCAAGTAATTGTTTTGCAAATCTTAAGTCTTTGAATTTTAGTCCCAAGTCAAGACTGACAAGTCCCAAGTGAAATCCCAAGTCCTAAAACTTGAGTTTAGAGTCTTTAACGTTACCTCTAAAGTCATAATGTGCTCTTCACCAAATGTTATGCCACAATAGAGTATAACATAACACATTTACAGAAATAGTGAATGCTTTGTAGAATTTGTTTTTATTTAATTTATTTAAAAATCTTAAAAAAAACTGTTAAGCTATTGTTATCTAAACATTAGCTTGCTAACTACGTATGCTAATATAAGCCTTGACTTATTCTTTGTGCAACTTCAAATGTTGAACAAAGTTGGAAGTTGTTGAGTCTTGCTGTAATTTTTGACCTGTAGGGTTTACAAACTGCAATTCGTTTTTTTGTTGACTATGTGTTATATTGTATGCTAATAAAATGAACTTTGAGACAAAGTGAACTTTGAGAATTTAGTGCCGATCTTGCCAGGAATTAATAGCTTTAACATTAGTTGATTCAAGAAAATAACGTCCATGAATTGATTTGTGGCACCGTTTTTAAAGCTCAAGCACTTGTAAAGCACTTTTAAGGCTCAAGTCCCAGTGAAGTCGAGTTGCAGGTCTTTTGATTTTGTCAAGTCGAGTCTTAAGAATCTGTGACTCGTGTCAAACTGGAGTTCAAGTCTTGTGACTTGAGTCCACACCTTGGGTCAACAACTGTTTAAATCAGGTGCTGTAAACATACAGCAAAATATTCAGAAACTGATTTTGGTGAGTATTCAAGAAGAAACAGTTTGCTTTTTAAAAAAAAAAAAAAAATCAGAATCAACAGAAACAGTTCATATTGATGACCCAAAAAAGGAAATGCTTATTGAGCATAATATTAGGTGAACCACAATTACCACGATGGATTTGTCAGGCTTGTTTGCTTACCCTGCAATGTTACCTCTGCCTTTTACACCAATAGTAGTCGAGAGAGAGTCGAAGCTAAACCTCAAAGATAAAGCGTATTTTCAGAACTATCCAAAAATATGCCTGTGTCATATTGACTTTCACTGCACAGCCAGACTCTCTAGGACTCTTCGTCAAACCCCTGAGAAAGAAAGAGAAAGACACCAAACTGATATGATCCCCCAGGCCCTGGCCCTGTTAGCAATTTAGATGCCCCCGATAGGAAGCGCTGGATGAAAACAGAGAACGGGAATGAGAGAGGGATGAAGGTTCATCCAGTTAATTAATATTGTATGAGGCAGACAACTCCTCACATGCACACGCATGCAGACGCACATTCACGGCGGGTTTTTAGACAACTATCACAGGTTGATGGGAGAATAGGAGGGGATTTCATTTCTTCTGCCCCCCCCCCTCTCTCTCGCGCTTTCATTCATTCTGTCTATGTGCTGGATCAGAGTATGTGGAGATAACGCAAGCCCAAGGTCAGGGAGGGAGAGACAGAGGGAGACCTACAGCCAATTTACATGAAAGATGAATGGGAAGAGGGGCAGGAAGGGTGGAGGTCGGGGAGAGGGGGGGCTTGAGACGGGGACTGTGATCTCCTTAGGGTGCACGTGTATGTGTGTGTGTGTGTGTGTGTGTGTGTGTGTGTGTTTGTGTGTGTGTGTGTGTGTGTGCGCACTCGCAAGAGGTCTGTGATCTCCTGGCCTTTGTGATGGAGATGGACCCGGCCGGCCTGACCCGATAATGACGCGACGCTCTAATAGCATTCATCCTTTCTGCTGCAAAACTACTCAAGCGGAAAAGAGAGAGAGGGAGAGGGGGGGAAAACAAGTGTGAGGGGTAGATGTGGGGATGGAGGGGTGTGTAAGGAGGAGAGAGGGAGGCAGGAGGAAGGGAGAGGGGAAGAAAAGGAGGGGAGGTTAGCTAAGCTATGTTTAAGAAATGACGTGGGGCACAAATCATTTGTAATCTCGGAATCAGGGTTGAGAGAGGAAGGAGGGGGCACCTTAGATGAGTGTGAAGCTGTGTGCATGCATGCCTGTGTGTGTGTGTATGTGTGTGTGTAACATTAGCAGTAAATGCACTGTGCCAGTGTCTCCTCTCTCTCTCTTTATCAGTGTATATTTGCTGTGGGCGCTGGAGCATGGAAGGCTTTCAGAACACTGGCCCATAGGGGACGGGACCCTGTGTCCAACACACGCACACAGACACGCACACACATACACACACACATGGTTACTTATCATACAGGGTCATTACAGGCCTCTAACTATAGCCCCAGTAATCACTGGTTTATATCAGCACCCATATTCACCGTACAATACACAGCAGCTCGTATCAATAGAGAGCATGGGAATGAGAGGAGGGAGAATGGGAGACAAATGGAACGTTAAACCACCACATTTTTTTATAGAGAGAAAATTATTTGGTTTCCTTGTAACAAGCTCCTTTCATTTCCTCTGTCTATGATTAGACTAAGGCAGGTCCTCCTGTAAAGCAGCGTAAAGAAGATCGGGGTCGAAGCCCAGCCTACTGCTACAACTGCTCCAGGAAAGAACACTTTGGCCACGTGAGTAACTCTCGCTGTCTTGTTGTTATTTTACAACGTTTGAGTTAAGTCTTGATTTCCGGTATAAACATACTTTGGGCAGATACCTAACAGTTCAACTTTGAAAATTTTACATCACACGAAAAATCCCACTTTGATCAAGAGTCAAAATCAGGATTTTTGAAAAATTAGGAAAAATGCTTACATTTTGTTTATTAAATGTCCTCCATGTGAAATGTTTTTGTTACACTGCATATGTGTGTATATCCTTTTTGCTTTTCTACTATCACTTACCACAGACATCAAATTCTTAATTGTGCTCATTGTAGTTCCTGAGATTCAAAATTCACTTTTTAATCACACGGTTTGACCAATTTTCTCAAGATTTGTGATAGAATACCAGAGAATACTTTCACCAAAGGAAATGTAAAATTTCAGTTGCATGCACAAATGGATAAATTTCTTGTGGTGCTATTTATGCATGATAAGAGGGCTGTTTGAAGCAATTTATGTTTCATATCCAGTTTCTTCAGGTTTGCTCATCAGGCTTATATTCTAGAGATTTGCCATGCAGTGAGATTTTAACTTTTGTGAAAGAAAATGAAAAAAACGGCTGACCACTGGCTGAGGGCCTTTCTTGCATGCCATCCCTCCTCCCCCTCTCTCTCCCCCTATTTCTTGTCCCCTGTCTATCATCCACTATCAAAACAAAGACAAATATTCATGACAAAGTTAGCTCCATTGGTGTTGATCACGATAACTTGACACACTCTACAGAATTAATGTAGGGATAATGTAGTGTAATGAAAGGAGGATCTATTACACAGTTTCTGTCCACTGTCTGTTTTAATGCGATGCCATGTATCTTTTATTGTCCCAACTTGTATTTATGTTTTCATCAGGCATGTAGATGGAAGAGGATGTTTAATGGGACGTATCCCAGCACCCCGTTCATCAACCACTATGACACTGTTGATGACATCAATCGCAGAGAATACAGAACACAGTTGAAGGTTGAAGGTAAGTGACACAGAAATTCGCAGACACAAACATTATGAATACAGTCATCACGTTTCTCTTTGCGGTGGCCTTCTAGCACCATCAAAAGTTGATGTGTTTGTTTGGGACAGTTGTGGAAGAAGTATTCAGATCCTTTACTAAAAGTGCCAGTCCCTCTATGTAAACATACCGAATTATAAGTAAAGCTACTGCATTTAAATTCCTGCTTAATTTAAGTACAGAAGTCTTATCGACAAATGTACTTAAAAGTATCAAAAGTAAAAGTATCGTTCTGAACCCGTCTGAGAAGTTTAGAAGAGAAGTCTCTTTGATGAAACAATCAACAGCTGATAGACATTTGTAATACGACATGAAACCTAAATTAACACTTAAGTGTCATAAGTCTGTTGAATTTGCCTCATTTGCATATGATCAGTAGGTAATTAAAAGTGTTGTCAGGATACTGGAATTTCTAAATTTAACAACATTCCTTGGAAAATATTGATATTTGATACCATCTTTGATACAGCATGAAAAACTGACTTTGAGGGCATACAAGTTAAAATTTCTGTTAGAAGATAAATATAACGAGGCTATAACATAACGGCAACAACTTTTCTTCTTTTTCTTCTTCTTTCAGAACTGAAGAGAAAAGGCCTTATATCTGCCAGCTCTCAGACCCCTCTCACTCCAGGACCGCCAAAGAAGAAACAGAAAATCAGCCATCACAAAAAGAACCACCAACCCAACCATACACCTCGCCAAAGTCCTAACAACCACAACCCCAAACCCAAACCCAAATCCAGCCATATCTTTTTTAATGACAACCATGACTTTGGTGCTGCAGCACCCAAAACGAATAAACACAATAAGTACAAACAACAGGAAAGCACTGGCAATGTGAAACCATGGAAACCCAAGAGACCAGTGCCCACCTCGAAAGACCCCCTCCCAAAAACTAAATTAATATTGGATGAAGCAGATGATTTTCCCAGAGGCGGAGGTAAAGGAGATAACATGGTGAAGAAGAAGAATAGGATGAAGAAAAGGAAGCGAGATTCTCTAACATTACCAGAAGGACAAAGAGAGAGCAGACCAGACCGTCTCTGTTGGACTGTAACTGGAGAGAAGCAGGCGCCGATGTCAAAGAAAGAGAAAGGAAAAAGGAAAAGGGGAAATCGAGTCCAGGAGAACGCTGACAAAAAGCTTCCCTCACAGATGTACCCCTCAGATGAGAACCTGTTTATCATCAAACAGAGGAAACGCAAGAGATAGCATCAGTTTGTGTGAGGTGTGGGTGGCAGGCTCTGTCAGAGTTGCGATCTTTATGACCAGTGCATACTTACGTATGTGTACAGGACATTTAGGGACGTGTCAGACATTTTGTTGATTCAGTCCTTGCTGCAAAAACAGTTGAAGTTACCAGTGCTGCTCTATGGAGATCAGAGGCCTTTTTCACAGAAGACCTCTTGACCTGTCACAGCAGGAAAAGCACAGGTGTAAAGAATAAAATTGATGATAGCTGAATTTATCTGCTATAGCTTCAGGGTCCTGGTATTGTGAAGGTTGACTCACTGTCACATTGTCAGGGCTTACTGGAACACTGGTGGTAGCCATAGCCAGAGGCACTATGTCTTCGTATTGTCCTTTCGTCCATTCCATTCTTGTGAACATGATGTGTCAAGGAGGCCTTAAGGAAATCCTTTTAAATATGGCACAAATGTCGACTTGGACTCAAGTATGAACTGATTAGAATTTGATTGTCAAAGGTCAAGGTCATTGTGGCCTTGCGTCAGTCTCATTCTCGTGAATGCGACATCTCAAGAAGGCCTAATGTCGTAACCCAGGAACAGAAGGGGAGAAATGTGGTCAGATACTAATTTGTGACACTAATCTTGGACGCCCACCTTGAAACTGTGCTGATTGTATAGATCTTCTGTGCTGACAGCTTAAAGATGAATGTGAAGCCTCCCCATTTGAGAATATGTAGCTTCTTTTCAGCAACATCCATGTATGAAGCATTGTCAGCTGTCATGGCCACATAGGAGTCTGGACATATGTGAATGTAAACTGTAAATGCAACTTGACTGGTTTGCGAAGGCATACAATTGCAAGATGGAAATTCTAGTTCGATTTTGTCATAAAGCAAAAGTTAGGTGTCTTTGTGGACATTGGAACAGTTTTTTCTTGCAAAAATCTGTCCTCCTCTTCATAGTGGTTCCAAAGTGAGATCGCTTCTTAATGCACCCTCAGTGTAAGTGGTGGAGGACAAAATTTACAGTCTTTCTTTTGTTCAAAAGTGTATTCAAAAGTTTATCTGAAACTATTGTTGGGCTTCAGCAGTCTGAGTTAGACAAATCAAGTGGATATCTTCGAAGTTACTCTCTTTTTTGAACTGAATTTCCTCTTTTCTTATCAGAATTTCTCCACTGTTGCTGAACAGGAAGACAGTGCCCAGTGAAACTGAAGGAGTGAATATTGTACTAATGAGACAGTAACTTTTGAATACATCCATATAGTTTGTCACTCAGACTGCTGAAGCTTCATATTAACTTTGTTTTGGATACATATTTTTGCTTTAAATTGCAGATTTTGACCCCCCATCACCTAAACTGGAAGTACATTTGGAAAGCGCCTTTTAATTCCAGTATAAACAGAATGGATTATTATAAACAGCAGAACCTGTTTTAATGTTTGTATTGGCACCTGGTGAATGTTTAAAGATAAACCTACAAACCGCAAAGCTATCATTTAATATTATTAGTTCCACCTGTGCTTTTTCTACTTTGACAACGTGTCAACATGTCTGCCAGAAAAAAAGGTCTTTTGTGTTTGATACCACAGTCCGGGCTGCTTTTTTCACATTCTCCATCAGAGAATTAACACCCCCGTTTAGACAGTGGCATCATTGTCACATCAGTCACTTTTGATATATTTGGACAGTTAAGAGCCCAGTTAAGAGTTCATACAGTCAGATCAGTAATTATTTAAGGCAAAAAGAAAATGTAATAGATTTGAGTTATTAACAGACTCCTTTCTTTGAAGTACACCAAGATAATTTCAGTGTCTCTGCTCTAAACACAAGTCTTTAGATTGTTGCCGCTGTTTGCAGTTGGAGCCAAAGATGGGTGAATGTTTTTAAAAATCCCTTGAAAATTATAGGTTTTTTTCCATTCATAACTGGATTTGGGTAGAACATATCACTGACATGCAGCCCTGACAGTATTAACTTTTTACTGTCCCCTTTTTAAATTCAGTTGTACATGGTTTTATTTGTTATGGTTATGACATGATGAAACCTTAGTAACATAACATGAAGGAGTAACAGACGGTTGCTTGATAACATGATTACTGACTGGCTGAATTCACTTGGATAACAACAACTTGAATCTGCTTGGTCTAATTCTGAGTTTCAAGAAACCAGTTGCATCACTTGTATGCCTCATCTAAGACCTATATACACTGGTTTATTTACTCAGTACCTGTTCCATAATTAGTCACATAGCGTTTCTGATGTAATTTATGTAGATGATTCATTAAAATCATTTGGCTCTGATCCGTAAATGTCTTTTTTTCCCCCCACCAGATGAGATACCTGTATGGTATGAGATATCAGTCATCTTTAAAGTGTATCATTAGCATGCTCCATAAAGATGTTGTAGCATTATTAACACTCACTGCTTTCATTCCTGGCCACAAGTAAAAAAAGATGTTGTGATGCTCCTACAAGTGAACCATTCTGTTGATATTAATGTCCTCATAAAAAAGGCAATTGAAAGAAATTGTACCAAGCAAGAACATATGGGGAATTTCCATGCTAACAATACAACTATAATTAAAAACTCAAGTAGCAGCAACCTTCAACTTGGGCCGACTATAGTTCAGTAGGTAGAATGAGTCATCCTTAAAGCACAAGGTTGGCAGTCTGATTTCCATCTCCTCCTGTGCACATGTTGACGTGTCCCTAAGCAAGGTACTGACTCCCAGGTTGCTACTGATGGGCGGGACAGCGCCTTGCATGGCACCTCTGCCACTCATGGCATATGAATGTGTGTATGAATGTAAAGCGCTTTGTCTGATAAAGTATAACAAACAATAACAAAAAAGAGAAAAAAATAGTAGTAGTAGTTAAAAGATTAAATGTACTCTATTAACTTCCACCACAGCAAGATGTTGCTGTACTCAGGCTATGTTTCCACTTGTTGAAACAGTCAGTGAAGCCCGCATACTTAGTATTCCCTAATTACCACATTTGCGGCTACCCGTGAAGGCAACAGATGAGAAACTCGTGACGCATTACGTCGCTCCGCCCCGCGCTGTGGACAGTCAAGTGGATATATCCACAGCAGCACTTCTCTTGTAGTGTTGTAAAAAGCTTCAGGGTGAGAGTATTCGCCTCGCATGACCATAGTTAGTGAGCTGGACAAAGTCTTGACTCGGTAAAGAAGGGAAATGGAGAACGGTGCGTCCACAACCGGTGACACCACTCTGGACCAGGCTGTGAAGCAGTGGCTGCAGTATGACAAGGTAAGCTGTCAGCTAGCGAGCTAGCTCAATGTGCTGTGGCGGCCCCCACTGTAGTCTGTGAGCTTGTTACCTGGCCTTATACAAGTGACTGAATGTTGGGTCAAACCATGACTGTAGTGATTTTAACTGTGTGTAGCGTGACAAATTACGTGGTCTTTTCTCATTACACTTCCAGGGAAAATATAAAATGCGGACCTGTAAAATAAAGCAGTACCTTCTTGTATCAGTATCAGTTTATGTTAGTTAAGTTCCCATTAAAGACAGTCCTGATAGTTTGTGCTGTGATCTAAAATCTTAATACGCCACATTTCGTCTTTGTCAGTGCAGTCGTAATCAAAATGACTGCTCTTCCTACACACAGACCGACACACTGGTCATTAGTAATTTCACAAGAAATTAGGTTCATGTCACGCAGTTTTAAAGTGAACACAGATGTGTTACCCCTCTATTGTGCATCCGGCCAACTCACCGACACAAACCAAGTCATTCATGGTCTTAAAAAGACAGGGGATGCCACCAATCAGGTCACACTGGGAAAGGGACCACGGCTCATTAGTCTCAATATAATTGGGTTAGGGCAGTTTGCTCAGAGGGCTACTTGAATAGGAAGCATTAGTGATGGGATACTCGATTCCTTTTACTGACTCGAGTTTGTGCGAGTCACTCACTAAAGTGAATCGGGTTTTCGAGTCACTTGAGTCAGTCACCCAGACAGCACACTGCTCAGGTGAGGGAGCGGCTCTCTGAGAGCAGGGGAGCAGGGAGGGAGGGAGAGCGAGTGAGCTGCCAGTTGAGTACTGAATGTAGTTTCTCCGGTACGGGAGGGGCTCTACGAGCTGGAGCTACTGGGTCAGTCAATCCTTCTTTTTCTGTATCAGCCTGTGATACAGCTCAGCTTGGGCAGAAAGGAGAGGAGACGGGGGAGTTGGGTTGAAATAATTACCAGAGCCGTTGCTTCAGCCATGGAGCTAATACAGCAATTAGCTTGATACATTTACACAATTGCAGTTAGAATAACAGTTTGTGGCATTTCTCCGCTTTGCAGTTAGCTGGTGGTAGCAGCAGTGAGTCAGTGAAAGAGTTAATGGAGACAATGACTCGTAACTCTCGAGTCAGTAAAAAGAATCTCGAGTTTTGAACGATTCGTTCATGACTCGCACATCACTAGGAAGCATCACATGGACCCACTTGCTGTATTTACTTTTGTCATTTGACTACTTCTCTAGTAAAGTTTGTATTGTATTTAAAAAATGGACGCACGTCATGTATTCACAACAAAATGCATCGCAGTTGATTTAAAAAAATACCTAGATTTTGCTTGTAAGTCACTCACGAGGACAAATATCATCGGCACTGCACAAAATCTGAGTTAGAGCTAAAACAGTCAATCAGTGAGTTGATTGAGAGAAAATAAACTATTTTCATGTCACGTAAAACAGCTTTACAATGACAACAGACTAATAACAACATTTCTGCCATTCGGCTACATTTCAGTAGCAGTCATGGTCACAGATGTGACAGTAGTTAAGTAATTTTGAAAAGTAAAACAACTCAAACTTGATAATGAACACAAAACAAATCACTTGGCAGCAGAAGGAAGTTACATAAACTGAAGAATAAAACTGGATTTCTGAATGTTAGATTAGAAATCAATACTGACTCTGCTAACCTGATCTCTAGTTGTAACCTCTGCATTACAGTTTTTTAATAAATGTATGTAAATGTTGGATTTATTCCTTTTAAAATGTGGGCATGTTTTCATTTGCAGAACCCAAAGACGGTGTCTATGGTGAAGGACCTAGTGAAAGAAGGAGCGGTGGAGGCTCTGAAGAAATGTTTCTCCTCCAGGATGGAGTTTGGTACAGCAGGTCTGAGAGCAGCCATGGGCCCTGGCACATCCTGTATGAATGACCTCACTATCATCCAGACCACACAGGTTGGTTAACAGATAAACTCGGACCACACGTAAAGTCACATGCAACACCAGACACACACAGTACGGAGTCTGCTTTTTGAAGAAGTTGAGACACTCGGGGTTGACTGTGTGGCTCACATGCCACCATTTTGTTACAAGTCATTGTAGCATCTCAGTGCAGCTTCCTTTTTCAATGACTTCCTGTAGCTGTTGTTAATGTTGTCCACGGCACATTAAACACACGTTTTATCTTTTCCACCTCACAGGGTTTCTGTCACTACCTGGAGGAGAGTTTTGATAATCTAAAGGAGCGAGGGGTGGTGATTGGGTACGACGCCCGGGCCCACCCTCCCAGCGGGGGCAGCAGCAAGCGCTTTGCCAGCCTGGCTGCAGCTGTGTTCATCAGCCGAGGGGTTCCTGTCCACCTCTTCTCTGACATCACCCCCACTCCCTTTGTGGTAATTACTTGAACTTTTTTGACTTTGCAGTCACAGTCACAGATGTTATACCTTAAAGCAGAAGTGCTATGTCACTCCTTACTATTACATTTTAAACATGCTTAATATCATATTTGCAGAATAGGTTTATGGTAGAAACCACATTCTTAAGTCTGGTGTCAGGTTTGTTGGTGGAGCAAGTGACAGTGGGAAAGAAAGTACAGGGCAAATTCCATTCAAAAAGTACACTTGTCCTCTATGTACTGCAGGTTGCATAACACACAGGATTCACCACATGATACTCGATTTAAAACTTGTGAACATTCACATGATTTTGTGCCTGTGCTTATATGGATAAAACCATACAAGATGTCCTTAATGCATTCCAGACAAAGATCTGATATTGACATCAGGTGCCAATACTGTTGTGATATTAAACTTTGGGACAGTACAAGTATTTAAGAAAATGACACTCGATACCTATTTCAAAAAAATTAAGCATTCAAAATATGATAAATATGTATTTCTAACAACCTACATGAGGTGCTGCAACAGAAAAAGTCACTTAACACACGCCTCCAATCATGTGACTGTTTTTTTGCTGGAGAGAATGCTAAAACAGCCGCAGGTTGAGGACCAGTTGATTTTCTTGTCTGTTATTTCATCTGTGCAGCCTTGGGTTGGAAAACTAATTGTAGACCTGTTTTGTTTTTGTTTGTTTTTTTATTTGTTTTTACATTTGGTACATTCGATACTATCAAATGTACAATTATCGGAGGTAGTATCATTTTAAACACATGGTATGGAAAAAGAAAGAGAGTATCAATCCTTTTGATATCCTTACCCAAATTATAATATATATTGGGGGACACACATCCTCCCAATACTATGCTATGTGGATCATCTGTTTTGTACTACATGTGTAATTTATGTAGGTATTGTATCTTGCAGTACTACCTTCCATTTATGCATATTGGTATAGTATAGTGTATAGCTGTACTTTCTTATGATAATATACGTAGTAGGAAAAAAGTTCTCAAACTTTGCAAATCCCAACCCAAAGACTTTACCTGCCTTTCGTATTTTGAAGCGTATTTTGAGAGGCAACTTTAAACAACGAATGACACATAGGCACAAACTATGAAAAATCCAATCTGAGGCCACCTAGGATGACTGTCAGCCTCTTTCATCACTCTCACTTTAAGTTACTCATTTTGATGATGTAATTGTGGAAACACAGAATAAGACACTTCATGTTGGTCTTTTTTATCTTTTACAACACACAGTTTGTAAAACAGTCAAAGTTTCACTGACTTTTACCTAGATTTTATGTCCTTGTGCTTGTTTTGCTCAAAGAAGACATTAATTAAAGTTTATAGTAAATAAGTAGGACTGTTTATGGTAGAGGATGTCTGTGGGAAGCACAGGAAGGGATATGCTTCTTCTAACAGAAAGAGAAAAGAAAAATGCTGAATGTTACTCTCTTCGGCCCCTCAAAGTGATGTTAGCTCATAGGCAGAAATTTTGTAAACACTAAAGATATTTTTACACAGGTACCATCCCGCCTCTGTTCCAGCCTGCAGCAAAAACAGATTAAACATTTTTTTGTATTTTTTTCTCTCACATTGTGTGCTTGCTGTATACTGTATATTACAGTCCATATGATCTTTGAGTGTATTGGAAAAGTGACTTACTTCTCTTCTGCTCCCTGCAGCCTTTCACAGTGTCACACCTGGGTCTGTGTGCTGGTATCATGGTGACCGCCTCTCACAACCCCAAACAAGACAATGGCTACAAGGTAACAGCTTTCACTTATTTACTGATTAACTTACTTGTTTGTTGTTTATTTATTTAGTTGTTGTTTTTTGGCTCTGGCCCTGACTCCTAATTGAAAACTAGGAACTTTACATTCTTACTGCCTTTTGATAAGCTTGTTTGATTTGTTCGATTGTGTTCAGTGTAGAGTTGGAAAAATCTGTCAATTAATTGATTAGTTAATCAACACAAAATTAAGCTCCAACTATATTGAGAATTCTTGAATCACTTTAGACATTTTACAGCAAACATTTCCTGGTTTCAGCTTCGCAAATGTAAGTTCTTGTTATCTTCTTCTTATTGTCGTATCAGTGAGCTGAGTTTGGTTTTTGACATTGTCGGAAACCCATCGGCTGTATTCGGCGTCTGTCTTCCGGCAGACGGCGATACAGCTTCTGGGGGCAGACCCCCGTTTTTTTGGCATTCTGGTTTGATTTGGGCGGAGGAGGCAAATTTCCGTTTCCGACTTCCATTTATATATAAGTAAATATGCTGAACCATTGCGATAGATTCAGAGTTTGCCAATTATGTTCCGCTTTGTTAGTTCACCGCATGGACTGTTTAACCTGGCAACAACTGCAGCTGGCTCAAACGTGATTGGTCAATATCACGCGGACTACAAACAGCCTACAACTGGAAACCAGGGCTCTTCCGCTCTTCTTCCGGAGGCAAGATCTCCGGGGTTTGCCTACAGACTCTACATTCACTGAATGAAGAGTCTGTATATAGAGACTAGGTTTTTGACTGTTGATCAAACCAAACAAGCAATTTGAGTATGTCACATTTGACAGCTGTTGGGAAATTATGATGGGCATTTTAGATAATTTCCTGACATTAAATAGAAAAAAGTAACATCAATAAAAAATAGATTGAAAAAATAATAAGCAGATTTTATCAAAATAACAGTTTGTTACAGTCCTAATTTATTCTCATATCTGTTTTTTGCTGCTTTGTCTGTGTTGCAGGTGTACTGGGAGAACGGAGCTCAGATTGTGTCTCCTCATGACAAAGGTATCGCCAAGGCCATAGAGGAGAACCTGGAGCCCTGGCCTGAGTCCTGGAACACTGAGGAGGCCCTGAAGAGCTCCTTGATCAAAGATCCCTACCAGGACATCCACACACAATACTTCAAAGCCATCCAGAAACACTGTCATCACAGGTGCTCCATAGATAACTATCTACTGAGCAGCAAATACCTTTTAAATCACGTGGGGAAGGCATGACATACATCTAAATAAACTATGTTCCATTGTTTATTATAATCATTATGTGTCACTGGTTAAAATTTGAAATGCATGCATTAGATGCCAACAAAGGACATACTAGGACACACACACAATACTGCAGAGATGAAATGAGGAAAATAAGAACAAATGGAAACTCAAAAAAGAAAAGCAAACTTTGACTAGCTTCTTTCTTCACAGGGACATAAACAAGAGTTCAGAGGTGAAAATTGTGCACACATCTGTACACGGTGTCGGTCACACATTTGTCCAGTCAGCTTTCAAGGCCTTTGAGCTTCACCCTCCATATGCTGTAGAGAAACAGAAAGATCCAGACCCTGAATTCCCCACTGTCAAATATCCTAATCCTGAGGAAGGAGAGGGAGTCCTGGTATGTCCTTAACTTTCACATTCATTCATCTCATGCTGTCATATATGGACAGTGGTTTTTCGGTTGAAGGTGTAATGTGTTTGTGTGTTTTGTAGACACTGTCGTTTGCACTGGCAGACAAGGAGGGGGCCACTGTTGTGTTTGCAAATGACCCTGATGCTGATCGACTGGCCATCGCGGAGAAGCAGGAGAGGTCTGTGTTTGTGCCCATTAAATGTGTTTTTATGTTTTTTATGATTACTCCATGTTAACAGCATTCAGTTGAATGATAGACCATAGATTTGTTCCTTGTAACGTTTTTTTCTCCGTCCACAATGTCACAAGATAAGTTGATTTGTTCTGCCTGAAGGTATTCATCAGATATAAAATTATCTAGGGTCAATTGATGGCCAAGGACAATATGAGTGATAACAGAATCCTTTTGCCACCTCACAAGATATAAAATTCTAAACTCTCAGATCTAAATCATACAGAAACTTTACTTGATTATAGAAACAGGCCAAGAAGAGTATGCGTGGAAGTTAATTTTGGCCTTCTAGAACTACCCACCCTTATAAATGTTGCATGCAAGTGCCATTGTTAAAATTATCTCAGTATATGGTATTATTGTGATTAAATAAGAGGAAAGTCTTAGCATAAAAAATAATATAATGTAGTATAATATAACTTAATTGTCCTTGTGGGAAAATTTGTCTTGGGCACAATGCTACGGTCAGTTGCTTCACATTAAAAACATCACAAAAACCTGAGAGACATTTACAATTTTTTGTTGATATTGTAGCACTATTAATGTAATTTTAAGAAAATGTAGAATGGTTAAAAATGCTTTAGAGCAATAAATATGCAGTTTCCTCTTTAATGTGTTTCCATCTTTGCCAACAAAACATGCTTTGTCCTCATTCCACCTTACACATGTTACAAGTGCAAGCATTTCTCAATCCTTTGCAAAAGAGTTTCAAAATAAGGGAAATGTTGTAAATCTTTGTCTTGAGTTGATGAGGTATGTTATTGGGAAATGGATACATCATGAAATTAAATCAGAAGCAGGGCCGTAGCTATGAATTTAGAAATAACTAGCCACAAAAAACTACTGCTGGGTATTGGTACCCTATACTTTTAACGTATCAACTGAAATTAACCAGTACCAAGTAGTATCCAAATATCTAGTCAAATGATAAGTTGCATCCGTTCCCTTTTGTGCCGGGGATTTGATCCCTGACTGTCACAAATGAACGAATCAGCAAACTTTTTGTTGCTGCCGTCTGCGGAGCTCTCTCCTCCCGGTGAATGGTTAGTTGAGCATCTGTCTGGTTGGCGCGAGCTAACACAGTAGCAGCGGCTAATATCCAACGCCAACTCACACCAACACCGAACTGGCTTGACTCCCTCATTAAACCCATTAATAATAGTTAAATGAGGTTAGCCGTGTGATGCTAACAATTAGCCCTATCACTGTGTGTGTATGTGGGCAAACTCTTGCAAGTGTCCCCACAAATGTGAGTTCACACCCCCTTAGCAGCAGCTAAGACCCATACAGTACAGTGTGTCGAGAGGCCATGAAAGCATTCAAAATTATGGCTGTACTGCGCACTACACCATTGGAATTATGGGTAATACCTTAAGTATGTTATTGGTATAGTATTCCCTGAAGGCTGGTGGTAGATACAGGTATCTTTAATGTTTAACGGTACCTAGCCCCACCAAAAACACTGTGAAATATATTTTTATAAATGTATAAATATTTTGTTTGTTTTTCACATTTCATTTAACTGTTCAATAATATGTTCTGCAAGTTTTTCCACTTTTTATTAATGAAATTGAATCGAATTTGTTTTTGCCAGAAACAGCCAACTTTTAAATATGTTGAGTCCAAAAATATCAGACACATCCTTAAAAAAACGGAATGTGTAATTTTTTACAAACTCCTTCTCACGCCCTCATATCATCTGAACCAATACCGAGGAAATGCATTTAACATCATAGACTGGAGATGCACATCCATAATATCTCTTTCTCTCTCTCTCTCTCTCTCTCTCTCTCTCTCTCTCTTGTGCCAGTGGACAGTGGCGAGTGTTCAGTGGTAATGAGTTGGGAGCGTTGCTCGGCTGGTGGATGTTCCACTGCTGGAAACAGCAGAACTCTGACACTGCTGCCGTGAAAAACCTCTACATGCTGTCGAGCACTGTCTCATCCAAGATACTGCGTGCCATTGCTCTCAAAGAAGGCTTCCACTTTGAGGTAATGCAGTCAAGATCAAAGCTAAGAAATGTGGAACTTGGGAGCAGCACAAAACGTACACTATTAAATGTTTGTTTTTAAAAGGGCAGATCTAAACTGACCTGATCAGTAAGTCCTCATGCATCCAAAATTTGTAGCGTTAACTACCACAAGAAGACAATGAGGAGAAGTTAAGATAAAAGAGAGAGATGTTTCTTATAGGGTTCCCTAGTTGCTCACCTGGTGGGACATTTACCTTTAAGGCTGAGTCCTTACAGCAGCTGCCCAGGTTTAGTCTGGCTCACTGCTGCTGTCACGAGCCATGAAGCTTGAAAAATGGCAAAAAGAAAATGCGGCTAATAGATATTCACAGTACAATTAAATATACCCTATTATTGGCAGGCTTCATCACTGTCACTACCAAATATTGCTGGAGTTAATATTTCAAACCACACTTGACGGTTACTGTCGCCACTGTTTGAACAGGAGACACTGACGGGGTTCAAGTGGATGGGAAACAGAGCCAGAGACATTTTGGACCAGGGCAAGACTGTTCTGTTTGCCTTTGAGGAGGCCATAGGTATGCACACACACACACACACACACACACACACACACACACACACACACACACACATAATGTTGTCCACAGGCATAATTATAGGAAAATGGTTCTGATAAATTCTCAATGGCATCATTTGTAATGATCTCCAGAATATCACAAGATCAGTTGATTTGATTTGACTAAAAGTATTCATGTGATGTAACTTTATCTAGGATCAGTTGAGGACCAAGGACAACTTCAGCTGTCTTTGGCCCTCAACTGATCTTGTGAGCTGGCAGCCCTTTTGCCTGCTCATGAGATCTAAACTGGGGTGAAGGCCATTGTGAAACCTTATTTTATGATAGAAACCTGCCAAAAAGAGTACGCATTGAAGTAAAATATGGCCTACTCAAACTACTCTACCTACCTTACACCATACTCTGTGTAAGAGTTGCATGCATCTGCCAATAGGACAGTTTTATTACCTTGGTATATCATATTATGGTGATTAAATTAGAGGAAAATCTTCGCATACAAATTATACCGTGTATTAAAAAAACTTCACATTTTGTTGTCACTGAAGCACTTTTCCTTTTAAAGTGATTTTCCTTAAAATGTATAGAATGGTAAAGATTCTTTAGAACAATAAACATGGAGAATCCTCAGTAATCTGTCTTTATGTCTCTGCCAACTACACATGCTTTGTCCTCACTCTATTGTGCCAAATGTGTCTTTACCAAGCAGACACATTCGGGGCTAATAAAAAAATGAAGCCATTTCAGAAGTGCTAAAACCTGCAGTTTATTCAGTGGCCACTTAAGGCTGGCTCCAAAAGCGAGTCAGTCCCCATATTAATGTATTTAGTTTTTATTTGATAGGGACGATGTAATTTAAAATAGTTCCAATACACAATATGGGACTGACTAAGTGTTGCACATTGTACAACATTGATGTGCTATTTTCAGAGCCAAAAGCCCAAACCTCTTCATCTTCTTCAGATGCTCCCTTTGTGGCTTCCTGCCTGACAGCTGTTAGTCAACCATGTTGTGCAGTCTTGGTTCCTTGTTATGTGGTTACATCGATTATTAAAAGCAGAGAAAGCATGAAAATTACAGACATGTCAACTGAGGACAGTGGTCTTGGTCAGTTAGCCAGTTAGCAGTCAAACGCCATACACTGGGTTAAAGGTTGTTTTAGATAAATATGACAGAGGCTCACTCAAACACACACACACACACACACACACACACACACACACACACACACACACACACACACACACACACACACACACACACACACACACAGCATCACATACTTGCCCATGTAACATGATTACAATGCTGTAATTGGAATCACATGCCTTTTCACGCACTGTTAGTAAAAGAAGCAAGTGACCTACAGCAGCTAGAGGTTTATGCATACAGGAGATGAACTCTGTGTGTGTGTGTGTGTGTGTGTGTTTTGCAGGGTATATGTGTAGTCCCTCTGTATTGGACAAGGATGGAGTGAGTGCCGCAGCCATAGCAGGAGAGATGGTTTCTTATCTGGCCACGAAAAACACAAGCCTTTCTCAACAACTCACTTCCATCTATACAGAGTAAGACTACTCATATTTTCTTTTACTAAGATATATAAATTGAAACTGCAGACTCTTAACTCTGTCTCTATCTCCTCCTTATTGTCAGGTACGGCTACCACATCACTAAGAACTCCTATTTCATCTGCCATGACCAGGATGTGATCCGCAGCTTGTTTGAGCGCCTGCGCAACTTCAGCGACCAGAAAGACTCGTATCCCACTGAATGCGGTCGCTTCTCCATCTCTGCTGTACGAGACTTGACCACTGGCTATGACAGCAACCAGCCCGGTAACAAGGCTGTAAGTGCACACTTGGACACCTACATTCATTCAGAGCAGGACAAAGCTCTGGCATTTACTATGTTTTTACTTTGACCTGCAGTTTTGTCTAATGTTGATGTACAGCACAGATGTTACATTTTCTGCCAATAGTTATCACCGTTTTAAGTCATAACCATGAAATTATAGTTGGAAACATGACTCCGAATGAATACTCATGTCTGCTGGATGTATATCAACTGAAAGGTGATGATACTGTATGTCAGTGTTGTTCACAACAACTTCTCCGTCACTGTGTAGATGATTCAGAAGCCATATGTTCCATTTAACCTGAGTAGTGTTGTGATTGGATGTTACCATTTCAGAGTTACACAAATTAAGAATACTTACTGCTGCAGTACTTGCATAAATATACACAGAGACTGAACACGTGAGCTATGGTCTCATACTGTATGAAAATATATGTGTATATAGAGAATGTCCCTCCCCGAATCAGAATAAGGGGTATTGCCGAGTCGGTTTTCACTTGCAAGGAATTTGCCTTGGTGTGTGGTGCATACATTAGAGGAAATAAAATTAAAGGGAAAACCCTGCAAAAGTCAAGAATATGAATATAGAACACAACATGTACAATAAAAATATGAAACAGATACCTCCCAAACAGAACTTCCTTTTGGGTCTTGGTTTTCTATGTACCCATCCATCACTCCCTCCCTCTTCTCGTGTCCCAGGTTCTTCCCACCTCCAGGACCAGTCAGATGATCACCTTTACCTTCTCCAATGGGGGTGTGGCCACCATGAGGACCAGCGGCACCGAGCCAAAAATCAAATACTATACTGAACTCTGTGCTGCTCCTGGTAACAGGTAGGTCACCCCAGAGACTAGAAGGTTGCACCACGAAGCGAGATTAGTGGGTTAGCAAGGTATGTTGAGTCTAAACCTGGGTTTTCCCATCCTACAAAGCTGGTTCTCTGGCTAGACCTGGCTAGATTGCCATGGTGACTCATGTTGCAGACCAAACCTGGTTGGGACCAACTGTTTGTTCAGAAGCTTGGCTTGAAATTTGCTAAAAGGCATTTTCACAGCTCCTTTGAGTGGCGTCAATCTACAGTCAGTATACAGTAAATGAAGGATACAGATTTTCAGATGAGGGAATACATTATACATGCACAAAGCTATGCAATTACAGTACAGCAAACTATATAGCGTTGCGTTTTTTTGTTTGTGTTTATTACAGGAGAAAATAAAGTATATCATTGATGCAGAAAATAATAATCTTATAATTTCCCACAGTAAAATCCAAGTCAATGGATTTCCAAATCTTGTTATGTCCAACTCAGAGACATTCAATTTACAGTGACATAGAATGGGAGACGGCAGCACATCCTCACCTTGGAGAAGCTAGAACAAAGAATTGATACATTTTTTGCGGGATAAATTACTTTAACGGTTTAAATGAGTATCACATTACTCAGGTTACTTTTCTGTGGGCAAGCTTATAATTTTAGCGCTAAGTGTCGTACAATGAATGTCAACCTCATTTATTTCAACAGCTACTTCATTGTCATCTTTTGTTGTCCCCTCTGACTCTTTGGGTCTCTCAACAGTGATTTGAATCACCTGAAGAAGGAGCTGGATGACTTGGTCAATGCCATTGTTGAAAACTTCTTCGAGCCAGAGAAGAATAAACTGCAGCCAAAGCCGGAGTAGCACTGATAGACAAACATTCACATACAGGACCAGTTGTTACCAATCTCTCCGACCAGCTTTTCACACAATGTCTTAATTACTCCAGAAGGGATTCTTAATTTAATACGAGCTTGACTTTGACAAAGGGACTGTTCACCCTAAAATCAAAAAACGCATATTTTTTCCTGTTGCCTAGATTGTTTGGTGTGGGTAGTGGAGTTTTGAAGATATCGGCCATTGAGTTATCTGCCTTCACTCCAATATGATAAAACTAGATGGCACTCAGCTTGTGGTGCTCAAAGCGCCAAAAAAGTGTTTGAAAAACTCAACAGCAATGTCTCTTTCCACAAATCATGACCTGGTTACTCAATATAGTCCACAGACTAGTGTATACCCTGGACAAGTTGCCAGACTATCACAGGGCTGACACACAGAGACAGGCAACAATACAGGCAGTTTAGAGTCACCAGATTTGCTAACCTAGCCTGCATATCTTTGGACTGTGGGAGGAAGTTGGAGAACCGGGAGAAACCCCACGCTGATGCAGAGAGAACATGCAAACTCCACACAGACGCCCCTCAGCCAGCTGGCGAACATAAGCCAGAACCCTCCTGCTGTGAGGCAACAACCACTGCCGCAGAAAGAAAATAGTTCCTACATGAAACTGCTCTTGAGTAAGCTGGTCATGATTCCTGGAAAGAGATATAGGTGTTGACTTTTTCAATTTTATTTTATTATTATTTTTTTTTTGGCACTTTGAGCACCACAAGCCGGGTGCTATCTATTTTCCTTGTATACAAGAGAAGGCAGACATCTTTACAGACAATATCTCCAACACTCTGTGACTTACACCAGAATAATCTCTAAGGACAAATCACACTACATGTGAAAAATATGTATTTTTGATTTGGGGGTGAACTGTCCCTATTATTATCTGCAGGGTGAATGACAACCTCTAACCTCCACTTTGAGTTTGTTTAGCCATCCTTGTGTTTTTGGGTGTAGTGTAGAGCCAGTTTTACATCCTGCAGTTACATTATATCACAGCTCAGTGTTTTGGGATTGAGTTTACCTCAGTGCCAGAGACTTGAAACCACAACTGTAAAATGTTCACCATCCTTCAATCACAGGCATTCCTGGTGTTTCACTGTGGTGTACAGATGCACTCGTTGATCTGAATTTACCAATTATGCATTCCACACTGCTTCAACTACAAGGCTGCTGACATAAAGAGTTACACAAGTGTGAGTGTAAATGGGAAGTGCTCAAAATGATCTTGTAACTTTATTGAATGTTGTAAACTGTTGTTAAACTTTGGATGTGTGATATCTTCGACACTGAAAGTGAGAGTTGAATATATTTTTAAGTTTAACACGCTGTCATTCCACTGTTTGTAAAATGACCAAACCTAAGAGCTTAGAGCACCACCAAGTGGAGGTATTGTACATTAATATTTCAAACGCTCCCACTGCTCATTACTTGATGTGAATAGTTAACACTCAAAGGGACTCTGGACCCCACAAGGTTAAATCTGTAACTAAGACCCTGTAATTTCTCAGTATTTAAGTCATGTGAAATGTGCAGTTAGCAGCTCACCTTTCCTCATGTGCCTCCTATTCCAAGATGCTGTGCTTAATATACAATATAACTCAATAAAGAAACGTTCCAAACAGTGTATGTGGAGACAAATGTCAAGGGATGAAGCACACACACACACACACGCACACGCAACGGTACGTGCGGGCACGTCGCCCTTGCATCTCCCGGCAGCGCATGCATGCAGCATGCACTTGTCATGCCCCATCTGGGTACAGAGAGGAGAGGGAGGTCTGCCCTGCCCTGCTCTATATTTAACTCAAACTAGGGACCGCTAGGACTCATTTAAGCTCCCCCTCTCTTTCTGTGTCTCTGTGTACGTATGTTATTGCTCTGAAATACACTACAGCCTCTCTCGGTTGCGCTCCACGCATCGGACAAGACTTCAGTGAGCAGGTAAGAGGACAACACCGGCATGAGAGTAGCAGAGGGAATAATGCTGAGTTATGAAAACATGTACCGCGCACTTTGGGGACAGCATGCATTATTGGTGCGCGCTTTGGTGTCTGCTCAACCTCGTGCGTAAAAATAACTTCTGTGGTGCGTAAAATCATAATAACCGGTAAGAGAGGGCATGTGGGGCTGCGCTCCACGGAAATCAAATCTCATTCTAACTTCCGTTGCTGTTCGGGTGCAGCAGAGCGACCCATATTGCATGCCGCACTCTCCCAGCTGATTTAAGTTGGATATTTATTTATATTGGAAGGTCAGCTATAAGGTAAGCAGCCACCTTCGTTTTATTTCTCTGTAACTTGACGTTAACGATTCGATCCCATAGCTGCTGTGATGTGTTCGTCCTCAGGATTTTCATCATGACGTAGTTGCTTGTACCCTCTCCTACTCATTTCACATACAAATTCTGACACACCTCTATCCGTGGTCATTGGGATTATAATGTAGTTTACGTTTGTTGATAATATAGGGCAGGGATATCAGCTGATCCTCTGCTCCCCTCTTCTCTGTGACACACTGCTGGCCAAATATGATCCTCATAGTTCAGCTGTCATGTGTTTGTGTGTCCTTGAGACTGTAAAAGTGTAGGTCAGTAGTCAGGTCATGTGTTTCTGCTTGGGTAAACAACACCAGGTGGTCATTTCATAGTACCCTCCAAATGACCCTGTGGTTACTACACTGCAAGGCTCGGCTGATCCACAATGCCCTGATTCTATACTGACTGCAAAGTGAAGCACTGCAAATATTCTCCTTTAAATACCTCTGTCCTCTAACTGATGTTTTGCAGGTAAAAGCAGAGGCAGGCAGCTGCCTACTGCCCCAACAGCCATGGAGGGACTCTACTTTGAAGTGAAGCCCAGAAGAGGGGAACCCTCCAGGCCAGGGAGCTCTGAGAAACCTACTCCTAATCTAACTTCAAATAACCGCTCCTGTCCATCACTTTCACATCTCACCTCTTCCACACCATGTCCTCAGAAACTCTCTTGTGCTATGAAGAGGATTGCAACATGGGGGGGAAAGGCAGAGGAAGAAGAAGAGGAGGAGGAGGAGGTACGATACAAACTGACACTGATCGGTTCTTTGCCGGTCCACCATCTGACCACCATGGCCATGCTACCCTGGGTGGTGGCTGAAATCAGCAGGTCTTGTCCTGCAGAGAAGAACCTGGGTGCTGGGTTGCGGTCTGTCGGACAGGTGGACCCTTCTAACCGTAATCAGACCATTTTTCTGTGTGTGTCAGCATCGTGGGTGCGATGTGTGTCTGTGCTGAGAGAGGGAGTTGTCTGGGACCCTCTGTCACACACAGTGCTGTTTGAATGTCGTCCTCACCAGGTGACTAAGCTAATTCACAACAGCCAGGAGCCCAGCAGCTTTGGCTGTCTAGTCAGAGATGCACCAAAATGTGCCTGCTATGTCTTCCAGTGCCAGGACAGCACCAAGGTAAGTGTATGTTTGAATAAGATGTTATAAGATTAAACACAAGTGTCTCAGACTGAAGACATTAGGGCTGTGTATTGGCAAGAATCAGTCAGTACCATACGTATCACAATACAGGGTTATGATTGGGATACTGTAAACAATTGATATATTGCTATATTTTAGGGATACTGTCATAGTGTAAACAACACACCACTATATGCAATCCAGACAGAACAGTGGGATCTATATTTGTATTTATCACCAACAACATAGCACTACTTTTTTGCAATCTGTGCAAAGGGATGAACATTTAAAGGAACAGTTCACCCCTGAATTAATAATACATGTTTTTCCTCTTACATGTATTTATCAGTATAGATTGTTTTGGTGTGAGTTGCCAAGCGTTGGAGAAATCAGCCATAGAGATGTCTGCCTTCTTTCTGATATAATGGAACGAGATGGCAAAAAAATTAAAAAATAAAAACTCAACAACAATGTCTTTATCCGCAAATGATGACCTTGTTACTCAAGATAATCCACAGACCTTGTTGTGAGTGGTGAGTGGACATTGCTGTTGAGTTTGTCAAATGTATTTTTTGGCACTTTGAGCATCAGAGTCATCTAGTTCCATTATATCTGAGAGAAAGCAGACATCTCTTTATCTAGATTGATAAATAGAGCTACAGCTAAGAGGAACAATATATATTTTTGATGGGTGAACTGTCCCTTCAAGACGGTGTACATGAAAAAGCTGTAAATACAGCATGACCGTATGCTTCAGACCTCATCACTCCAACAAAACATGTCAAGCTAAAACACATCAGTACACACTCAGTGTATGAAAGTTCACAGGGATTCGGCGCATGTCACTTTGGACTCTAGTGGAAACGATAAGAATGTCACTACAAACAGGGATCAGCTTCCTTATATTTGATAACAAAAAGCTGCCTGAGCATCCAGTGTGACTGCATCAGTATTCATTATGACATCCCACTGAGAGGAACCATGGAAGTCCATGTAAACTGTGCTTTTACTTTGACAACATAAACACAAACACATCCTCACACAAAACACACATTGGCATACCCTGGTGACCAACACACCCGTGACCTGATCTAAATCCTTTCACCTCTCCTCCACATTTCGTGCTTTGCCAACAGCCTCTTCGCTGTAAGGCCTCAGCTGGTGTCCGAGTCAAGCCGGGGACATTTGATAGCATCTCTTTTGCATGCCATGGCCAGCATACCAAAGACTTAAAAGAGCTGGCCAGATTAGAGAGATGGAGACAATGGAGGATACTAAATGAATTAAAATATAAAACATGACCTTCATCAAGGACTGTTTTTCTTCCTCTTCACACGGCACATGCACGGCACACACGTCTGGGGTCACATAACAAATACCAGCATATGCATCTAATACGTGGACAGCCAGCATGCACTGATGTACTGTAAATATAAGTGTGTGTGTGTGTGTGTGTGTGTGTGTGTGTGTGTGTGTGTGTGTAGTATAAATCATGGTGTAGATGTTCACATGCAGACAAACTGTACTCGATCATAATCATCTACACACAGGCTGTTCACATGTTGCGATGACTGTGCAGGCATTCGTTCTGCATGTGCCTGAGTGAAACTCAAATGAACTTGCTTTACATTAACCAAGCAGGATGTAGAACCATGTTGCCATGGCGACCACTTCCTGTGGACCCGCGCCTGTTGTGAGGTGTTTTTGTTGTGAGGTTTGTGTGTATGATGTCGTGTGTGCCTGTGTGTGTGTGAATGCTTGTTGTTCTCTCTCTCTCTCTCTCTCTCGCTCTTTTCAGCCCTTTCAAGAATGCAACGATGATGTCAGGCTGACCACCTGTTGCTCTAGCTCTGTCACATTGGGACACACACACACACTTACATGCACACTAAATATGTGTCCAATTCTTGAGCACCACTAAAGGCCTTTATTTATTCGGTTAACACAGCTTTTGCTTTATTTCATATGATGTTGTTAGCTAGGTTTTGATTTAATACAATAAAGGTGCATGAACCGTAATAACCTAGAACTGGTTTCAGGAACATCCCCGGCCCTTCAAAATCAAAACCACACAGACCAACAGATCTGCTAAAATTCAACACAGGAAATACCGAACCAAACACACATACACAAAATCACACTGTCAGTTTCTGCATATGTTTGCATCACAATTTCATTGTGCAGCAAACATTCAAGTATAGGCTCATATTCCAAAAAAGTAATTGTGAACACTTAGTATGTTTTTCAGCTCTGTTTCATAAAATGCAAGGTATTAATGTTTGCCTTAGCATGAAAAACTGAAAGTTAAATGTAGAAATTTGACCCAGTACAGCCTGAAATTAAAGGTACAGTAACACTCGTCCTGCTGGTAACTAGATGATTCTTTCAGCTGTATCATATTTTGATAGGGAATGCATTATTTCAACAATGGTCCTCACTTGTACAGAAGTATGTGTGTGTGTAGTAGTATAATACAAGATATGACATGTTTAGAATATTCAAGATCAAATTCAGCGGCTGGCGTTTGTATTCACTGTGTAGTGATTTATTTTCATAAACGGACATGGGACATAAAGTCTTTTACAAGCATAATTTGTTTTGCGGTAAAAATTACTGTCACAGGAAAATGTCTCATTTGTGCATAATTTAAACCCTGCAGAAGCACTTCCTGTTCTGTGTCAGGGGACAGAAACTGTCTCAGGTCTGTGGGGTTTCCCCAGCTGCTCCTACAGAGACAAAAAACTAACCACTGGGTGTCACCACTGACTGAGGTGTACAAAGTTCACACTGTTTCACACAGTGTGAACGTTTCAAAAAGGAATTTGTGTTTGTTTCAGTGGTTTTTATTGTTGTTGTTTGATTACAGTTGCTGCTAATTTGTGTTTTACAAGACAATTAATCTGCTATTCTGTGAGTAAACAGATGTAACGACTACAGATTAGACATTTCAGTATTACTACTTGTAGCTATTCAGTTAAACATAGACACAGAGTATTTTTAATAGCAGTTTAAATCACCAGGTCAGTTTGTTTTGGAGAGCAGGAGAACCCTTTTTTTTTTTTTTTAAGATATTTTTTGGGCAATTTTGCCTTTAATTGATAGAGCAGTCAAGTGTGAAATGGGAGAGAGAGAGAGAGAGAGAGAGAGAGAGAGAGAGAGAGAGAGAGAGAGAGAGAGAGAGAGAGAGAGAGAGAGAGAGAGAGAGAGAGAGAGAGAGAGAGAGAGAGAGAGAGAGAGAGAGAGAGAGAGAGAGAGAGAGAGAGAGAATGACATGCACCAAATGGCCACTGCGGCAACAGCCTTATACATGGGGCGCCTGCTCTATCCACTAAGCCACCAACGCCCCAGGAGGAGACCTCTAAGGACAATTTGGCTCATGGTAAAAACCTCCTGAACAATGAACTCAAATTAAAACCAGGAGAAGTTTCAGCTGGTTGCAATCTGCAATCTTCCTCCTCCGCCAGACGCCTCTAAATCCCCTTAAATCTAACACACTGTTCCTTTACTTCATGGAGATTAAATGACTGAAAATTACTTCTTTTCTTTTTTTTTTTTTTTTACATATCAAGTGTGTAGTTAATTAATAATGACACACTAAACACCCCAATATTTTTTTCTTCATGTATGTCAGACAGAGTTTGCTTGTGACAGAAAAGTTCACAGGAAGCTGACGATAAAGTCGGATCTGATGTGATTCTTCTAATCCAATTAAAATACAAACCCACTGCTTCATCTTTATTAGATATTAGTAAATATTTGACAAAGACTATGTGATACTCTATTCTCCACTGCTTTTTTAAAAGCCCACTGCTATTTCTAATGCTAGGATTTTGTATGCAGTATGATCACATCACTTTATCAGTTTTAGGATTGATTAAGATCTTATTGATTACTTTAAAGGCTCTTCATGGCCTGGCTCCAGATTACATTTCAGACCTTTTAATCATCTTATCAACCTTTGTGTAGTTTGAGGTCCTCGGGCAGAAGTCGTTTGTCTGTTCCAGTGTCCAGGCCAGGCTAAAGTGGACAGAGCTTTTGATGCCTGGGCCCTGAGGATATAAAGCTCTCTGAGTCACTGTCTTCATTTAAGTCTCTCTCTGCTACGATCAGAAAGCATATCCTGATTTTATCTGAGCTGTCAGTCTATTATATTGCTATCTTATTATCTTAATTCCTGTTGATTATCTTGATTTTTGTTTTGACCTTTTTTTTTAAATGCTATATTTAATTTGGTGACATTTTTGTTTGTTTATCATCTTAGATATGGCCTGGTTACAGTAGTTTTTTTTCTGTTATTTCATTCAAGGACAAGGTAATGAGACATTTAATGCCTTTTACTGGATGTTACACTGTCAAAGTTATCTACAGTTTCTCACTGAGGCTGTGGAGATAGAGAAAAAAGTTTGAAACTTGTGGGTCAGGAAGTTCACTGTTCCTTCCCCACCTATCAGCTGCAGTCCATCCCAAGGGCGGTCATTCCTGTTAGATTAGGTCTGCTCTGATCACAGACCGGAAATACTGTTTACATCCAGTCATACCAACAGAGATAATCGACACAATCTTAATCTTGCAACGGTAAAGCGAAAAGCACCCAAAAGACTAGCGCCTAAAGTTTGAGTGCCTTGGGACAGGAACTGTGTCCACCCAGTTCTCCAAACGTATTGGCGGATTTAGCTGCGACAAGCTAACATCAGTTAGCTGGACTGTAGTCGGAAGTTGATAGACTGGCCTTCAAAACAAAAGCAAGTGGCTGTATCATAGGAAGGATATCCACAGGAAGTGAATGGAATTATCTTACTTTGACATTTTTGAGCTGGATGTATTTTGCCTGTATGCTGCTGCTGTACCAACTTGAGGCTTTACAGCAGGAGCCTCGACTTGAGGGAGCAAAATCAACTTTCCAATGAAATGATATTGAAGTGTCCCACACTGTCAGAGACTGGTCTCGGAGACGTTGACGCTCAGCTCACGCTTTTGTAAAGTTTATGGCGGATGGGATGAAAGCACGACTCCAGCGACTCAACCTGTTCAACATCAAACAAGAACAAAAAGATGTAAGTTACATTTAAACGCTGTGTCGCGGTGGGTTTGTTTAGTGTGCGTGCCATGCTAAAGTGGGCAGTTGGCTAACGTTAACCGAGCTTGTTAGCGAGCATTCACATTAGCCAAATTAGCGCAACCTGTTGTTAGCCAAGTTCAACAAGTTAGCTCTCGCTAACATTAGCTAACGCCCGTTAAGTTTCACGACTTGTTTAACAAGTCCACATGAATAGTCGTTAACGTTACATGTCTGGTAACGACATTTTTGCTCATTAACGTCAGTTTTCACCATGAATTATGTTGTATTTTCCTAATTTAGCGAACTACATTGGTTTGTCTTTATGTCAAATGTGCTGCTTTGTTTGACAGTGTAACTATATAACTGACGTTAGTGACCTTTAACACAGACTGCTGCTCTTCTTCCTATTAACTGTGTGTAATATGTGGCTGGGCTACTGCAGGAGCTGGTCAAAGACCTTACCATAACTGGTCAAGAAATGATGGGTGGAAAATGTCATCACTGAATGTTGCTGGTGGTGTGCTGGCTGTAAATACTGAGGTTCACTCAGGTTTCCACAATTGTCAGCAGTTGCACAGCAGGCAGCCAAACAACTTATGGGCTATTACATTAGATAATGATGAAAATGTCTGTTTTTCAAACTTCCCTGTGAAGTACAAAAGATAAGGTTTCATTTAAACTTTGAGTCTCTCTGTATGTGTATTCTCACAGGTAATTGAATGAGGATTTCATTACAGCGTGAAGGCCTACTCTAAATCAGGATTATTATTGTGTATCTGTGGCAAACCATTGATATGTGCCTGTGGCTGAGGTCAAAATATTATTGTGACATCTTCACTTCTATTGGTTATATGAAATATAGTCTGTTAGAGGGAAAATTGGTTAAATGAGAACAGAACATGAAGATGTATCTGTAATTATTTGATAATTTATTCGCCATTTACTGTTTATTTCAGCAAATGTGTCAAATAAAAGAATAAGTAGTTACTGTTCCCAGATATGATGTTTACTTTGTCTTCCATAACAGTAAACTGACCTACCTGCCTTTAGGTTTTTAACTGTGAGTTGGGCCAGCCATAAACCATATAAACTAATGGATGTCGCTACCTTGACGTCACCCATTGGTGTGTGGACTGCCATTTTGAAGCTCCGAGATGAGCATCTCTGCTGTCGCTATGTTGTTTTTCTAGAGCCATAAGTGACCATATTTAGACAAGAGAGTGGAGCCCTGGATGAGCAAAGGGGTGGATCTGACTCATACACAGTGGCGACATCTTGTAGCAAGCCTGTCACTTAAGCAGCCTTGCCCAGAAATATGCCCAACGTTAAACCTTAATAAATAAATGGCTGAATTGTATGAAAATTCACCCCCTGTACAGTAGTCACGACTGTTGAAATTAGCTTTAGAGACCAAAACTGTTTTTTTTGTACCAGACTGTAGACATGTTTACAATTACATGGGGTCTGTGGGGATTGATTTGTTTTGGAGCCAGCCTCAAGTGTTCATTCAAGGAACTACAGTTTTTGGCACTTAAAGGTTTGCTTCATTTTGCAGCCCTGGAGGTTGTTGCCTGCTTGGGAAAAAAGTATCACCTTGGGCTCTTGACGCATGTCATTGGCATTTTCCCATTTTTTGGACATTTTTCTGAAAAAAAAAAAAAATGAATGAATTAATAGGGAAAATAATGTGAATATTATTGGATAATGAAAATAGTTTATTTTCAGATCAGTTGGGGCAGTCTCAGAGAAACCTGTTCAGTGCATCATCCTCCTAACTCACGCTGTTGCTCAACAGGGTTTTTGAGACAGCGCACAATGATTCCAGTTATTAAGCGCAACGTTTTCCTTATCTCCATGTTGTTAAAGCTCCTGGTTCTGCTAAACAGCAGCTTACTGACTGTCAGACCCTCTATGAAGTTGAGTACATGAAAATCCAGTCTGCTGAGCTGTTGTAAACACAAGCCAAATGTAGGTGTATGAGTGAGCCTGTGAGTGAGTCATGGGGATATCACCTCCGGAGCCATTGTGCTTATGCCAGGACTTCACTCCTGGAATAGGAGGCAAGTCGTTTTGTGCACAGTATTAGTCACATAGGCTGCCTCAAGCTCTCTCTTCAGCATTCTCTCTCTCATGGCTGCTACACATGCCACTTTAAAGTCCTCTCCTAAAGTGAGACATAATATCATCACTTTGACTGCAGAATATTGGGGAGAATGGTCTTTACTGAAGTTGCCTTTTGGTTTTCTTTTGAAGTGATTGTGATATAGTTAGATATGTGGTTAAAGAGTGTGATGGGGATTCTACAGGGTGATATTTACTTGGTTTGAATGAAAGATGTTGCTTGACAGAAATTCTCCTCCATCTCCAGAATGACTCGTTGAAAGATCTGACGTTTAATTTCTTCACATAAAACAGCTGCCTGACAAAAACATGTACGGGAAGGGATTGTAAGGGATTGGGATTAATGATTGCCCACATTGTCAGAGAGAGACTGAAGTGTTTGGAATCTTCATTTTTTTTCCCGTCTGTGCCATACCCTCATCTTGTAATCGCTTTGGTCTCACATGCTTTCCCCTCCCTCCTCATGTGACAGTCTTTGCGCTGTTGTAAAAACAAGCCTTTAAAGTAAAGGCACCTTCCTGGCTTTATATAACTGGCAGTCTGTCCTTTTCAGTTGTCAGTCTGCCTCTTCTCTATTTGTCAAGCAGTTTGTCTTTCACTGTGTTCATTCAATGTTTTGCTTGCCTCACCTGTCATTCTTTGAGCAGTCTTTGAGCTACACCTAACAATCTTCTTAGATGAGAACATTGGGGTTATCTGTGAGCCTTACTGACCTAATTTATTCTTAGCCAAGAGTGCATTCTGACTCAGCACAGCACTCTGACAACAAGCCCCTACATTGTGTCCCTGCTATCACATTTGAACGAGCTCGTCATGTCTGCCTGGCTTGTCTTTGTGCTGTGAAGTGGCTCCTTAATCCCAACAGAGTGATGTCAGTGTGTTGGACTCTTGTGGCTAACCATTTCAGTCAGTCACCCAGTGGCTTTGCGACTATTCCGCATCCCCCTAAAATGTCCTTCTTCTCTTTTCTCTCTTGTTAGTGAAGTTTCTCATCTGTTGTATGGCTACTGTACTTTGAACTGTGAGCTCTGGCTCTGCTTCACAAGGCACAAGATCCAGGCACATGACCATGGGAAGTGCAGAAGTGGGGCTTTTTGCTGGCTTGTCATCATGTTGTTGATTTGCTGGGCTGGCTGGCATGTCACTGGGATTTCAGTGACATTCCTCTGGAACTTCTTATTTTTACCTCCTAGCATCTCAAGTCAGGCTTGTACAAGGGAAATAACATTTTTTATTGAGGTGGTGTATTACAGAAACACAGCATTCTGCACAGTTAAAACTAGATACTAAGTTACTTTTGAACATCTTAGTTGATGACTATAAATTCTTTAAGTTTAGGTAGAAAATTGGAATTGCATTGTTGTGTTTTAGCTTTATCGTTGTTGGTGAAACCTCTTGTCATGTCAGCCTACACGGTTAAATAAATGTGGGACATGTGTCCGTGCTGTATTCCCTCATCTCAAACTAGATTGTTTAGAAAGAGAGGAGCCGAATGTGGCCAAAGATTGGAGAAAGTTGGAGTGATGTTAAAAAAAAACAAAAAAATCTATAAAATACATTTGTGTGTGTGCTTTACAGTCTAGGTAACTGATATGCCCCTCATATAATATCCTCCCCTTTGACCTTTTTGCACTCCTTGACAAACACTGAAAAGTTTATTTTGTTTATCGCTCTGAAATGCAGCTTCTCTTTTACCGGTGCTACTTGTGTAACTTCCTTCTTTTCGAGGTCAGTACAACAGTAGTTCTATTTAATTCTGGTTTGGTCAGAGACAACATGCTTTTTCAATGTTGTTCCTCTGTGAGAGGCCAAGTTTGTGGGTCACAGCCTGAGGCTGTGTCCAACTGCCTTCCTGTCTGAGATCATGTAAATGTTCCACTGAACAAGATACTGTGTGTCTATAGCGAAGGCTGCCCTCTGAGGAGTAAACCCCTCTCACCACTCCTCTTTGGTCCTTCCAATCTGCAACTCCAAATCAGATGTTTTAGCCTTGTTCAAGAAGTCTAAAAAAGGAGAAGTATTGGAGATAGAAATCCAAGAATGGAGGACATGATGAAGATGCAATAAAGGGAATGTGTCTCTGTATTTACAGGGTTTTCCCTGGGTTTTTTCGAGACAAAGGTTACTTAAGAGAGGTGGGACAGACCCCCAGTTGCCATAAGTAGTCTATTTTACACAGAGATCACGCTATAGGGTCACTATGAAGTCCTTTCTTTTTGTAGCCTTTGCTGGGGGGGGTTTGTTGATATTTTTGGGGGCATTTTAGCCTTTAATTGATAGGACAGTCAAGTGTGAAAGGGGGAGGAAGAGAGGGAGTGACATGCAGCAAAGGGCCACAGGCTGGAGTTGAACCGGGCCGCTGTGGTAACAGCCTTGTGTATGTGGTGCCTGCTCTATCCACTAAGCCACCAACACCTTAGCCTTTGTCTTTTTACACAGAACCAAACAATGGTGGCATCATGCCACCCCAGTGTGTGAATTTAGACAACATGCTGGCATCCCACAAGCAAAAGGCCCCGTTTATACGACAACGATTGCAACTGAAAACGGTAAACTTTAGTTGCGTTTTGGCCGATTGTTTACACGACAGCGGCGTTTAAGGTGGCTGAAAACACAATGTTTTGAAAACGGGTTCCAGAGTGCAACTTTTTGGAAACGGCAATGTCTCCGTTGTCATGCAAACTTGAATTTGCAGTTCCTCTGACAATGGAGACTTTTTCCACATGCGCATTACGGTTCCAGTCACTAAGTCAAGTCTTCCAGTCAATAACAATGCCGAGCTCTGTTTGTGCTGCTTACCCTTTTGATTTGAAGTGAAGTGTAGATCTGTTACTGTAGCAACTCCACCTCGCCGTCCATCCAGACAAAGTTATCTGTACGTGCTTTCGCCATTATGTCTTCTTTGTTTTGGTTTGTAATTACCGCGTTGTAGAGGAAGGCGCTTCAGCGCAGGCGCATGGCGTCATGCTGTGGTGTTGCTTTGCAAATTTACACTGCCACCCATTGGTCTGGCGTGCATACTACAGCATTTCCAGTGGATTTTGCGGCTCAGTGTGAACGGTGATCGTTTCAATAACGTCGTCATATAAACATAGAAGTTTTTTATAACGCAAAGGACAGACTTTTCCGTTTATAGAGAAACCATTGTCGTCTAAACAGGGCCAAAGAGGACCTCAGCTGCTGTTTTTCATCTTTGAGTTAACTGCTAACTAAGACAGATTCTGTAGAATCTATCGGCAGCCCTGTGTGAAAGACGACTAGAGAGGGGGGAGGGCGGGGCTTTGAGTTTGATGCTGCGCTTTAGCCAATCACAATGGAGGGGGCGTGGCCGAGACATGCAGGTGTCCCCAGGAAATGTGTACCTACAGAAATGGCAAGCTCCGCGTCCATAGCGACCGCTCCATCCAAAACGCCGTCTCGTCAACATGAAAAAAATATTTTTTTCCAGCGGATGTCTGAGTTACAACATGATTGAGCTAACTGGAGTAGTTTCATGTTGTATCCGACAATGGGAGGCTTTTAACAGATGACGTCCTGATGTTAGCTCTGCTAAATGTCTCTGTCAGTTGTAGCCACTGATGCTTTCTAGACATCGGGATTTCCCATAACTGAATAGATACCACACATAGCAACACAAAACTGCTTTGCTAGCTCAATCATGTTGTAACTAAGATATCCGCTGGAAAAAAATATTTTATTCACAGACCGTTTATTGAGTTATTACCTTATTTTTATACAGTCTATGGTTATTACAGACACCACTAACGGCTAACGTTACCAGCTAACAGTTAGCCTAGGTCCCATCCTTTTGGCTGTCCCTTTTACACAGGCGTGGATTCAGCAACAACCCCCCATTCCGTGATCTTACATTTTATACAGAACAGTGAGGCGGGATAACGGTGTGACACTCCTGACTTGAACAGACAGTGCCAAAGGGGCTAGTGACTACAGCCTCTATTTCTCTCCTGCATCACAGAATATGGTATAAACAGTATGCATTAATTTAAGGCTGTGACAAACTATTATTTTCATTATTGATTTAATTTGCTGATAATTTTCTTAATACATATAATTTTGCCTGTGAAATGTAAAAAAAGACTAAAAAAATAGCTGTAGATTTATTTTCTGTTGATTGACAAATCAGTTAATTCATTTATTGTTTCAGCTTTACTTATCTGTCAGTATAACTTTTAAATCAAGAAACATTAAAAATAAGCTTCTTACAATTTGATCCTTTTTCATGGTGGATTGGCATGTTCGAAATAGGTAGTTACATGACATTTACTTAAACAGACAGGGGATTCAACGGAAAATGCAATGGAAGGGGTGTGACTGAATGAGATAGTAGAGACTATAACATCATCATGCTGAGCAGTTAAGGAGCTGTTATCAGCCAAACAAAGCAGGGGGAGTGAAACTGGCTGGGCTGAAATGAGAAAAGGCGAGACCATTACAATTAAGGCAACAGATCCTCCTCTTCTTTATGACTGCTGTGTATGTTCTTTGTCCTTAAGGCAAGGCAAGGCAAGGCAAGTTTATTTGTAGAGCACAATTCGTACACAAAGTAATTCAAAGTGCTTTACAGAAGAAGAAAATGCATTAAAATCACAATACAAAATAAAAACATAAATAATCATTATAAAATGAACTTTAAAAGAGAAGAGTGCAGATAAGATCCTTTCAGTCATATGCACAGTGAAATAGAGCTGTTTTGAGCCTAGATTTGAACATTGTCAGAGTAGAGGCCTGTCTCACATCTTCAGAAAGACTGTTCCAGATTTTAGCTGCATAAAACTGGAACCCTGATTCCCCATGTTTAGTCCTGACTCTGGGCACCAGCAGGAGGCCGGTCCCTGAGGTCCTCAGAGTCCGAGATGGTTCATATGGCACTAACATGTCAGAGATGTACTTTGGTGCTAGGCCGTGGAGAGACTTGTACACAAGCAGAGCTGCTTTAAAGTCTATTCTCTGAGCCACAGGAAGCCAGTGTAGAGACCTGAGCACAGGACTAATGTGCTCGTACTTCCTGGTTCTAGGACCCGAGCAGCAGCATTCTGGATGTACTGCAGCTGTCTTACGGCCCGTTTGGAGAGGCCAGTGAGCAGGCCGTTACAGTAGTCTAACCTACTAGAGACAAATGCATGGATAAGTCTCTCCAAGTCAGGTTTAGACACTATACCTTTGATTTTGGCAATGTTTTTTAGATGGTAAAAGGCTGCTGATGTTATTGATTTGATGTGGCTGTTAAAGTTCAAGTCTGAGTCCATTATTACCCCGAGATTTCTAACCTGATTTGTAGGTTTTAGAGAGAGAGACTGGAGGTGACTGCTGACACTTTCTCTTTGTTTCTGTGGACCAAATACGATGACTTCAGTCTTGTCTGAATTTAGCTGGAGAAAGTTGTTTTGCATCCACACACTGACCTGTTGGATGCAGTGACAGAGTGAATCTACTGGTCCATATTCACCTGCTGTCAGTGACACATAGATCTGAGTGTCGTAGATAGGACTTCAACCAATTTAGAGCATTGCCAGAGATGCCCACCCAGTCCTCTAATCTCTGTAATAGGATCTCATGATCGACAGTGTCAAAAGCAGCACTCAGATCTAGCAGGACTAAAACTGAGACTTTGCCTGCGTCAGTGTTCAGGCGGATGTCATTTGTCACCTTAATAAGAGCGGTCTCAGTGCTGTGATGGGGTCTAAAACCTGACTGGAAAACATCAAAGGAGTTGTTCATTAGGAGAAAGTCAGTCAGCTGTTGGTAAACAACTTTCTCAAGGAGTTTGCCTAAAAACGGCAGATTTGAAATGGGCCGGTAGTTGTTCAGTACTGTGGCATCAAGACTGCTCTTCTTTAGGAGAGGCTTTATGACCGCAGTTTTCAAGGCCTTTGGGAATGTTCCAGACTGTAGTGACATGTTAACTATGTGAGCGAGTGGTGGTAACAAACTGCTCAGCACAGACTTTAGAAATCTAGTGGGTAACACATCAAGGCAGCATGTAGATGAACTCAGACTGGTGATGATCTCTTGGACAGTTTTGTCAGTTACAGGTGCAAAAGGAGTCAGCTCTAATGACAGAAAGAGTGAGAGAAGAGGCTAATTTAAGGACTCAGTGTATCTGTTGGTTGAAGTGTTTTAGAGAATCAAGCAGTGGAAGCAGAAGGAAGAGGAAGGGGTAGATGGAGGAGGGGTAAGTAAAACAGAGAGAGGTCTGTTGTAAGTGGACAGATAGCAGACAGCACTCTCATGCCAGGATGATTAAAAACAAGTAGACACTAGGAGCTAGAGGGTGAGAAACATAGTGTCTGCATGCTGATGTTGGGAGAGGGGATCAGAAACAGCCCCATACTTAAGAGAAATGCTTGTGTTGTGAACTCCACATATTCCAGTGGAAAGAAATAACAGAGCTCCACTGGGTGTGATGATACACCTGCACTTTATTCATTGCAGGGCATGAAGAAAGAAAGTTAAGAATAGAGCAGATTCAGTGTTTCCCCTAGGATTTTTTATTTTCCAGGAGTGATGCTGAAGTGCGCAACTTTTAAAGGCTTTTTATAAATGTCCCTCTGAGTGCCTCAGATTGTTTTGAAAATGTCAAGACTGAGATTCCTGTGCTGAAGAGCACCAGAGGTTGACCATTTTCACCCTTTTTGAAGATCCCTGCAGCTCTCCATGCATTTCTTTTTTCTGTGCGCAAGTTTAATTGTGTGCCGCTGAATGTTTAGTGTGTCCGTTGACACGAAAAGGGCTTTAGACACACAATTGTACACAGCTGTAGATGACAAATTTGGTTTAATATAATGCTTCCCACACCCCATATGCTGTTATAATCACTCCTTTGAAGGGGGAGATGTAACATATGACATCTAGTTTTTCAATCAATATTGTGACTCTTACATTGCTTGTATAAGCAGTTTATGACCGTTAACAAGTAGAACACATATTACCTACATAAAAAACATATCCAAATAGTTCAAAAGGTTTTTGAGTGATGGCATCAAAACTAGGCTTGTCATAATAACCGGCTACTTTTGTTTGACAATATGTTCAGAAATAATTGCAATAAACAATATCATTGTCATTTTGAGACCATTTTATGCCACTGATATAATGATAATAGCTTAATAATGCAAGTACACCCTTTCAAAGAGCAATAAACTTTAAATTCTTAAGAATATTCAGACACTGGAATATAAAATTTAATCTTTAACATTTTTTAAGAAGTAATTAACACCTGTTAATATATGCAATAAACCACTGGGCGATTTGCTGGTGGATTAACAGAATGGAGGACGAGGTTGTTGGAAGGTAAAAATTATTGACAGTATATAGTTCTTCTTCAGTTCCTTTCACTTTATGGTTTTGTCTTCCCAGAACAGAATTAACGGTAAATTTAGTTAACATCTTACTCATTCAGCTCCTAATGAAAATCCCAGTATGGGTACATGATCCAGGTGTTTATGTCCCATGTATGTAACTTATTGAAAAGGATATTCAACAAGGAAAGTAGCCAGTAGAACAGTGACTGCGTTTATGTCTGATGTCTTTATTTAGGAGTGAAGCCCTTATCTTCAAAACATTGATAGTTTATGAAAACAGCACGATACCCCCAGATACTTTGTAATACAAAAGAAAATTTAGAGGCTGCAAAATGTCCTTTTTATTCTGACTTGTTTAACTGTACTTCTTGAATGTAAATATACAAAGTCCAAAGAAGAGGCTCTGGAACAGTTCTTGGTAAATATTGAAAACATTTAAGGACATAGAAATGTACACAGGCACAATTCACCCACATGGAGTGAACATCATGTTGTCACAGCACGTCTGCACTCTTAGTCAGGGAACATATTCACTGGCAGTTTGTCAGTGCTAAAATGCCCCAAGGTCCATTTCAAAATCACGTTGGAGCTGAGCATAAGCATTTTCCTTTCATTTTTATTTTTCTGTTTATCTCTGACTCTTAAACCCATTTTTCACTCTGTATACCTTTGTGAGAGGTTGAATGTATCTAAAGAAGCTCACAATTCATCCAGAACACAGAGTAGAGCAGAGTGTTAGTCACAAACTATCCAGTTGACCAACCAACCAGCCAGGCTGCATAACCACTTGCACAGAAAGGAATTCTTGGTTAAATAGTTTTGTGTTTGGTTTCATCAGCTTGGTCTCTCATTATTCAACAGGCCACGTTTCTCAGTTCTTGTTCTGTATTCATATAATAGCATCACGTCACTAATATCTTCATGAATATGTGACAAAATAGCCTTTAAATTCAGTCCTAGGAAACATTCAGAGAGTGCATACTCTTGTGAGGCTGTGCCATCCTTTAAATTTGATATTTTAATAATTTCAAATGTTCATTTTAAAAAATTCTGCATTTCATTGCATGTGCTGTGGTAGACAATTGTGAGATACATGTGTCTGAATTCTTTCAATTGTTTTCTGATGATTGGGGGGGAAAAAAATGAACAAGTCCTATAGAGAAGGCAAAAAAATCCTAACATCTTGCCAATTGTATGAGATATCTTTCTTACTAAAACACAGACAAATAACTAGAACCAAAAGCATGACCTTCTTGGTGGAGATTTTATGTAGCAGACAGAATTCATAAAGGTTATGTTGTCTGGCATGTCACCCAGGAATGTACCAATGTGTAATCCTCTTAACTGCTGCAACGGTTGAGATATTCACATCCTTGATTTAAGTCAGGGGTCTTCAGTGTTTTCTTTCCAGTCCAAGGACCCCTTACCTGAGAGACAAAGCAGGGACCCCCCACTACGTATAGCTATTGTATAAAACTGAGTTGCATATTAAACTGGGTCTACAATAACATGTAGGGTGGCCTAAATTGCCATTTATGAACATACCCTTTAATGATGCATTCAGTATTAAGCTAGTAATAATGTTAATAATTGGCAGATTCATATATTTATACATCATATTTGTCTCTGAGGTTGAAGGTATTTAAGTGTATTTGCCTAAAAAGTTATTAAACCATCCATTGTGGCTCACAAGAACATCCATCTAGAATTATGACAGACAATTTGCAATTGTGCTTCAGTAGTACAAAACTGTTAGATAACTAGTTCACCTCGCTGTTATGGACAGGTGCCTCACAGTAGTTCAGCATTAGCCAACTAACACGATTGTGCAAGGATTCATGGGTAATACTTAGCCTATTATCAGTGTTGAGAACGGTAAATTCAGTGTGTGTTCAATGTGTGTTGTTGTTGGTTGTTTGACACGTAGGGCAATTTATCTTTACTAATAATATTTTTGACTCATTTTAATGTTTATTCTGACATATTTTAATTTTTGGGGGAAAAAAACTTAAATTAAAATACAAACGAATTATTCAGCAGCCCCCCTGCAGTAAATCTGACGACCCTCTTGCGGTCACTGACCCCCTGTTGAAGCTCCAGCGTTCAAGTATTTTAAGTACCAATACCTCACCATAAACAGAATAATTTACTAGTAAAATTATTAACAGCAAAAATACTCTAAATTGTAACCCCACAGAATTGGGTAGTGGGTACACTTACTTCATGCCATAAAAGTTTAATCAAGTCAATGTTTTGATCCTGTTTGGATCAGGTCAAAATGTTTGAAAAGTTGAAACTATACCTATTTCTATGCATAATGCACACCAACAGACTTATGATATCTATGATGGCAGATGTGGTGAACCATCCAAACCACTCAGGGTGATAAAACAATTGACAATAAACACAAGTAGATACAAGTAAAAAGGGAAGCAACAGTAACCAATACTACAAAATATCAAACATCTTACTTTCTAAAACATGTCAAATTCATCATCCCATATATCAGCCTACATTACCTACATTCAAAATTATATTAAATTGGAATAAATACATTTTGTCTAAAAACATCCATCTAAAGAAATCCATTAATGTTTAAGCAGCATTATATTGTTGTAGATGGTTGAGGTGGAGATCATTTTTAATACTTCATATGTGGTTGGGTATTTTATTCTTCTCAAATGCATCATATTTTAGAAACCAATCATGTTTGTGATGTAAAATCTTAATCTGCAAAGTAACAGCACATACAGCTGTCAGGTAATGAGGTGGAGTAAAAAGTGTATTTCCATTGAACTGTAGTGTAGTTCATCAAAATTGTACTCAAATTTATTACTTGAGTAAATGAACTTACTTTCTACTTTTTGTACTACTGTACAAAACAGAAATATCAAGGGTCAGACCGATTCATAACACTCTGGCCCTTTAGCTGACACAGTTACCCAGAGCAGCTCACAGTTGATGTAGAACAGGTATTGTTTTGATAAAAAAGCAGGAGGGAACATATCTCATGCCGAGGCAAGACACAGCAGGACCTGCAGGCTGTGAGTGTCAGTCTGTGAGACTGCAGATTTATAAGCTGCTCAGGCATCTCACACTCATGACATCACTGATGTGACTCAACCACTGCTTCTGCTTTGCTTGTCTACTTCCTCTTTTTTGTTCCTCGGTCTGGTTCACTGCCAGTGTGGTATTGTAGCAAACCAGGGCACACAATAAGAGAATTGCGTGCAGTTGGCAGCCAAAGGTTGTAGTCTGACTAGTATGTTGTTTTTGTGGAGGATGATGAAATATTTATTTTAGCATATCTTTCGCCCATTGTCTGTCTTTGAAATAAATTTAAGAGAGGAAGTAGGGCTCAAACCTGAGTTCTTTTTTTCTCCAGTATGTGTATTACTGGTTATACACACTAGCTCTGGTTATGTGCAGTGCATTACATAGAGGAAGTTGTTGTAGGTAGAAGGATAGGAAATGCTGATGAATTTGTGAAGACATTAGTCATGTTTGTCAGAGAAGAAAATACATACAACTAAAAAACTACACATTGGCTGTAATGTTCAACTTGCTTCAATCTTTTTTTTTTCCAGAAATAACTAGTGGTCTACAAGGCTGCAATCTGCCTCACTGCATTTAATCTATTATTTTGCTACAGTAGGATGTGAGAGGAGTTTTCTCTGTAGATTAGCCTGTAGGTAGAGTCGATGTTGACATCGAAACTGCTTCCCATTATCAGCAATGGGCACGAGTCAGCAGCACAGAGTGTCCCTGCTATAATAGAAGAACATCACTAAGTGAATGTGTTTGTAACACAACACAGTAAAGATCATCTGTGCCAACAGACCAGATTGACCTGTGTAACTGAGTATTCACAAACCAACAGGAACTCGTGGTGCAGTGAGATGCCACGTTTGCAGGTTTTTACTGTGCTGCCGATATTTTTATTTTGGGTGACAGTGATCAGCAATACTTCAAAAGACATTTGCTGGATGTAACTTTACTCAATTACTCCTGCTTTTCTTTATCCGTATCCTTACTATCCATTACCACAAAAAACTGTTGATGTATTGAGCTGGGGGTGAGCCTTGATCATGGTCAGATATGGATGTTTGGATCTTGCCTAAACAGGTTTTTGCTTGTTATGATAATCCTTTCAGACTGATTTCAGTCATGTAGAAATGACCACAATTGACCCTTACTAAGTCCTGCCCTTTTTTGCTGTGTGCGCAGACTGACCAAGCTTGGAGCACGGCAGAACCTTTGTCATCTTTTCCCTAGATACGCTATGTACTAAGCTTATCTGAATTGGAAAGAAAACCAAAATTTTAAAATGACCATCACAGTTTTCACTGATACATTACATTGTATACAGTCACATCTTAAGTCAGCTAATGTTAGCAAAATGCGAGCTAATTTGTTAGCTAACATAGAGTTACATCAGGAGGAGTTATGCTATGCTTACTGACCTCCGAAATCAGTGTTGGGAATATGTTAAAGCAGGGCTGAAAATTAACACCCGCCAAGCGCCAAATACGGGTAGATTTTCCATTAGGCGGCTAAATCTAAGAAGGCTGTTTACCATATTGGCAGGTAAATGTTTGTACCAAAACAGTCATGTAATAAATTATATATATAATAGCGATTTGACGTTGGCTAATAGCAGACTGGCACTCTGTTTGTTGTGTGTCGCACTTAAATTGCTCCCCGCTGCATCAAGGAACCTGTAGGCCTACTCAGAGGACACGCACGCACGTAGGCATATCGCGGGCCTAGATCCATGAACTAGGGATGCACCGAAATGAAAATTTGGGGCTGAAGCTGAATAATATTAAACGCTTGGCCGAATACTGAGTACCGAATACCGAATATCATTGTTTAGTTTTTCATCAGTTTTTGCAGATGAACCCCCTCCAGATTAGTGTTGTCAGGGTACCAAAATTTGGACCCACTGTACGATACCAATGAAAATATCACGGTTTTGAATAGTATCAGTATACCACAGTGAAAATGAGGCAGATGTGCCTTTTGTCATTTATAAAAATAAATCACTTTTATATAATACATCAATGATATTTCAATGGAATAAATTAGTTATTGACTTATTCATACTTCAAAAACAGCATCAATAAGTGATTAACATAGGGGGGATCAAAATAAAATAAATAAATAAAATAAAAATATACCAGCCACCCTCCTCCCCTGACAGTTTCTCCATAAGTAAAGAACAGTCCCTAAAGTGCGGTGAGGTTTGTGGACCGTTACCTGCCACAAGAGAGAGAAATGTGAACAGCGCGTTTCTCCTCTGACACGCCACATACCTGTGTTTAGCTGGCTCGGCTGTTCAGGTACTACTGGGCAGTCATGACGCCAAGAAAAGGATATTATTGGAGCCGACTTCTCTGCCGCCGGTAAGCCGATGGCCGCCGTATTTGACAGGAATACGTTACTGTCTGTGACCCCTGTTTAACCCACAACCGGTGGGATTCGCCTATCGTTTCTGCTGGTGGTTGAAATCTGTACTCACACAGCGTGATGAATGATTTATGCCTGTTTTGCTCGCTCAAATCTATTTTTAGTTGCAAATGCGAGTGCGGTGACGGACAGATCGCCACACTACCAACATTTTACTCCGCCCATCAGGGCACGCTGTTTGATTGCGTTATCAAAACACGCCACTATTATTCGGCCTTGCTTTTAACTTATTGCACCGAATGTGTGTTTTTTTGCAATATTCAGCCGAATATATTCGGTTACTGAATATTCGGTGCATCCCTACCGTGAACTGTTGTTAGTAGCAAGCAAGCTATCACTGCAGGCGTCATGTGGCAATATTTACCAGGTGGAAGTAAACCACCGACAAAACAAAAAAACACTGATGAGGACGAAGCTGAAGCTGTAACGTTACAGAAAAAATAATGTTTTGTGAGAAATGGAGGTTCGGCGATAACAGCGTTTCAAGAAGCTGGCTACACTACGTTGCTGAGGGTGCAGTAATGAGCTGTAATGTATGTTGGCAATATGCTAAAGAAAAAAAAACGGAACAACTCGTTGGTCATTGGAAACAAACGATGAAGCTGGAGAACATCCGTGACCATGAACGCAGCAAGTGTCACATAGCCTACTATGTTACTGTTATGTTTGAAGTACAAATGTTTGAAGTACAAAGTTCAAATGGAACTTTGAGCTCAAAACTAATTTTGCTGCAAATTATTATTATTATTATTATTATTATTATTATTATTACTATTACCTCAATGAAAAGTACTGAAACAAATGTATATGCGACAGAAAAAGGCAATTCATTATTTTGGCTGGTTAAAAAATATGCTTGACCAGTGGAATTTTTCATCTACCAGTCCCCTTGGCCGGTGAGCCAAAAAGTTAATTTTCAGCCCTGTTGAAGAGATCTAAATAAGGACAGATTGGTAGGTTTCTAATATATTATTAAGATGACATGAATTATTGTCAGCCACAAAAAAATCAAGGCTAACTTTCCTTTGTTTATATCATCTTTGTATGGCTATGTGCTGCCCTGAGGTATCTGTCTACAGTAAAGAGAGACTTATGTTGGGTCAGCACCATGGTCTGTAGTCAGTAATACATATAGTACTTAACTGATACAGAGAGAGGGAAAACGGAGACACACACCCAGCGGTACAGGAGCAATTTTGACTAAAGGTCTTGTCATCCTCTGTCTTTACTTCTCTTACTACCTACTTCTTCCTTTTTTGTTCGGACCAGAATTGCGTCATTTTGCTTTGTTCATAAGTTAACATTTTGAATGTGTCTTTCAATCATGTATTGTATTCCCTGCTGTTGGCTTCTTGAAACCATATTGCCTGACACCCAGAAACTATCTGATAAACACTGCAATCTTATGAGATGAGGGAAAGTCTGCCTTTTTCGTTTTACAAAGCCAGTTCAGTGTAACCATGACTCAGTTACTATGGCAGCATACTCTGTGAGTGGCAGGTGCCTGTGCCAGGTTTGCCTCATCTAAGCCTGAGGCTGATGGCCTGCTGAGCGTGTAGAAGGAAGGAGAGACATTGCATGTCCTTTTGTATATTAAGTCGTGGATGTTGAGGCACAATTTATTCAGGAGCTGTTGCGTCAGGAGATGGTGATTAGACCTTATTTGGATGCGTTATTGTTCTTGGAGGAGTGTCTATATGAAAGATATAATTTCACCCCACACTCTATCATTTGTCTTGATAATCATAATAATATTATTACACATTGTGCATTCACATTATCATCAGATCAAATTTTATGCATTGCCCTTTGATTCTTCGGCAACGGCCATTTTCTTTATAACATCAGAGATACTGAACACATCGGCGAGGCAACGGTTTGTCAGGCCATAAGAAAAGTGACTCTGGCTGTGAAAAGATTTTTGCCCGTTTTTGTGGTTTTCCCTGGGCATAAATCAGAACGGATCATCAAAGAGGAATTCCAGAGAGTTGCAGGGTTGTTAGTGTTAACAAGAAATGAATCTATGTGGATACATTATGCAGTGATTTATGAATACTTTTCATATATTCAAAAGTTTCCACGGTGTAATAGGCTGCATTTGTGGGACTCAACATTCCCATCATAGCTCCATCTGAGCATAAAGGAGTTTACGTGAATCAGAAGTCATTTCACAGCAATTCAGCAATTCAGTTAACCTCAGCCTAATATTGCAAGAATGATGTAAGTACAAGCAAAATTTTACCAGTCTGTACAATGGTTTTGTGTATGATCTTGAGTTGCTGCCAAGTACGTTTGGGCCCCATCAGATTACAGCTGAATAATAGGATATAGCAAATTATCTCAAAATATATGAATACTGTTAAGATAAAAAAGAATGTGTCTGTATTTTCCGTATATTAGACACACATTTACACATCACATTACATAACATCACTTCACACTACCTATTCACATTTTATGCAATGTTTTCCCATCACACCCCCGCTGTTTAGCTGCAGCTGCCTATTAGATTTTCTTTTTTTTATGTCAGAGACATGTTCAAAGTCTTCATCCGCGGTCATCAAAATCTCTGAATCAGTTGAGGTGAAATAAATGGCTCTACTTTTAACTTTTTAACTCTTTCTGCCATTGAAAATTATATCATCTGCGCTCCATTGATGATGGCTTTAAGTGCTTGCCATGAACGAGCTTCCTTCGGACTGAACATACTCAGAGTTGATGTACTAATTCTAATCAGCTCCTCTGGAATCGAAAACTCAGAGTTTCCCAGCTCAGGCACAGTCAACTTGGAGATTGGGATTATGCTCAGTTTGTTGAGCCTGCTTTGTGAAATAGGGCCCTGGTGTCTCGGTTTTGGGCACTATCTTTTTTTTCATAATACCCTCCTGAAATTTCCTCAAGCCTGCGTATCTAACCTTACCTAGCCTCTTCTATTTGTCCATTGCTTGCCTGTCTTTAAAACTGACGCAAGCAATGTGTCTGACTGTTTTGATGGTCATGGAAATCCTCTGTTAGCCATAGAAAGACTCGGTACAGAAAAGGTTTTTGTTTGAGGGAGAGACTTGACTGAGTGACAGTTCATTTGTTCTAGGTTGCCCTCATTTAACCCCCACTGCCCACTTATCTGCAAACCTGCCTAGGTTACCAAGAACAACCCACCTGCATCACAAAACAAAGATCTTCTTGCAAAGAACTTGCAAAGTACTTTAAATCACATAAAACACTTTTGCATTAGATCTTGCTTGATTATCCACAAATTGATAGAATATACTGTATGTTGTATACAGGGAATGTTCCTATTATCTTGTGCGTGGCATGGGAATAATAAATGATCCAATCTGGGCATGAATATTCAGGAAGTTGGACAAGAGCAGCAAAACATTTTCTGCTGTACTGCTCTGTTTCCGATGCCTCTCTCTCTTTTTTTTTTTTTACCAGACAGGCTTGCATCTGTGAAGTATGAAAATTTGTGTTTACATAGCTTATATAAACTACATTCACAGCCAAGTAATACAAAATCAGTATAACACATAATCTCTCTCTTTATTGCAGTTTCCTGGAGAAAGTTTATAGATGGCAGTGAGTGTGTATAATTGCTCAGAAGAAAGTAAATGTTTTCAGCTCACCATGCTCCATTTTTTTTATGATGAACTGCTACATCCTGACTGCTGGAACCATTTGGGATTTCAGCCAGAGACGCAGTGTGTGTAGGGACAGAGAGGCAGAGCTGTGGCCCCTGTTATGCAACTTTAATTGTTGATATCAATAAGGAGTTGGGATTAAAAGCTGCTGAGTAAGCATAGCATAAAACCTACTGCAGTAAAACAACATGCTGCTGAAAAATGTCAAATTATGAAATGTCAAATACGTGTGAAAAATAGGCCTACCCATCATGATTTAACACAGCCCTTGAAAACATCTTCAAATGTCATAAGCAGGGTTCATCCCTCTTGTTGAATCATCAGTGTACCTTTAGCTGCATAGATGTGTACCCTATGCTGTAGCCTGACATGCACCTCCCCAGAAATATAACTACATGTTGCAGTGATGCAGATTTCTTGTGTATTTTTGTAAGCTGAAAACAATTTCCCTCAGAGAAAAAGACGCTTTTGCTTAAATGTTTGCAACAGGAAGCATCATAGGCTTTTGCTAATAAGTTTAGCATATTGTATATGTGGGGAAAACATGTCGGGTAGAAGACAATTGTTTTGTTGGTGAACTTTGTGAATTATATGAGTAGAGGAAAAGTCTGGTAGCCACTATGTTAAATGTCATAGGCTTTTGCTAATAACATAAGCATGTTGTTTTTGTGGCTAAAATGTGTCTAGCAGTTGTTTTATCTGTGAACTTAACAAGTTATAAGGAAGCCAAATTTTGTTCTATTGTTTAACACCGACACTATTCAGCCATATTTTATGTAGGAATATAAGAAAAACACTGTAATTGTTTACAGTTGTAATTAAATTTGTTTTTTCGAAAGAATCTTGTTTTTCCTTGAATCTTGCTCTTTCATTTACAGAGCTCAAACACGCACATATGTTTTTTGTCCATGTGCTAAGTAAAGAAAAAATAGGTAATATCTATTTCACAGGGACTCGCACAACACAGTAGAATGTTCCCTTTCAGAAATAGTTATTTTTAAATTCATTTGGCAAAAGTACAACACTTTGAGCACAGGTTGGCTCTACATCAGGTACAGAGGCATTGTACTTATCATAAAGTGTTTTTATTGTAGTTCTGTGAGAGCACTTGACAAGTCAGCTGGTGAGTGTGTATTTTGTGTTTTGGAGCATTTCAGTTAATCATATTTCTGCTCTCCTGTTCTTCTTCAGTTGCATTTTGAGTCTTTGTTACAATGTGTATGTGGGTGTATACGAGTGTGTATCCCTGTTTGTGTGTCCTACTGTGTATTTGTTTTAATGCCAGAATGATGAGTATGTGTGGATGATGGAAATGGTCACGGTTCATGGATTCAGAGCAGACCAGGAATAGATTGATCCATTTTGGATAGTCTGACTCTCTGTCTTTCACTCACACACATATAACAAACAGTGAAGCCCTGAGAGCTTTAAGCTTGCACACAATATCCCAAAAACACACAATACAAATCTGTCAAGATGGGGATACTGGTAAACAAATTCAGCTTAAAATACTTTTATAAGAAATGAAAGTAGACATTACAGAGAAAACCGAGTAACCAAAGTTTATTGAGAGAAATAAAGAAAAAGAGAGTACAAAGCCTGCTTTGAGACTAAATGTCCCAGTTCAGTTTCTTTTCAACACAGGAAGACGTCACAGGGGCTGCTCTATTTCAGGGAACCATAACACACATTACACCATTTGGCAGGTTAGCTCATAGTGAGGTGTGGCATCTACATTGATAAATGGATAAACATTCAGTATGTATTCACTGTTTATTTCAGTGTTTACCTACTACTGGGACTGTAGGCAGCCACCTGTTTGTGGATATGTGCCATCAGTGCTGGGGTAGCATGAGCCCCCAGTCAAATTCCAACTATAAAAATAAAGAAATAGCTTTTATCATGCCAATGGATATAATGCTAGTGCAAAAGAAATACTTAAAAGTTCTGTCAATTATTATATTACATATTACTAATTACCTTCATTTGAAAGTAATAAATTTACAATATTACTCTCTGTGTAGAGTAATAAGTTACTTATTGCACTACTTTCACTTACTTGGCATTACTTTCACCAAAGTGACGTTAGAAGAACAAATAGGTGTTTTGAATGGATGAGTTGTGTCACAGCAGGTAACCAAACCACAGAAGCTCCAGTTTATTACAGTTCATTTCAAATCCAGTGCTGCGCATGTCTGACCCATTCATGCATTCGCATACATTGGTTACCACTTTGTATTAAAATCCCTGCTTATACTGTATTAATTATCGTTTGATGATATAGAACAATTTAATAGTCCAGACCAGAGGTTCCCAACGTGCCAACCACACGGTCCAGATTTCTTTTCCAGAAATTAACTGTACTTCTTTTTGCAAACTTGACACATTTACGAGTCACTTGTGGTGCATTCAGAATGGACCCGTGACCCACTTTTGGACTGCGACCCACCAGTCAGGAACCACTGGCCTAGACCATTTGAAATAAATGAATAGCCTTGGACACAGGGATTGGCAGGCAGAGGATCAAAGTCCAATAATTATAAAATACAGGTAAATATTTATCAGCCTATGATATAAAACACAAAAAACAAATAATGAGGTTAACACAGCAAACGACATGGCAATAAACAGTTTATTTTGAATGGTAACACATCACGTGACATTGTAAATGTAATAATATTACCCAAAATCCTGTTGGTAACACGTTATATTATTTTATTACTGCTAAAAAAGTAACATGTTACTTTAACACGTTATCCCAACACTGGTTATTATATAAGTATGAGGTGTTACATTAGAGATCTTCCTTAAAGGACTGTACCGATGACCATAGTGTTAAAGCCCATTTAATAGAAATGACCTATATTTGAAAGCATATATGCGCACTCATTCCTTTGTTTTACATTAATTTAACACTAAAATAATTAATTTGCCAAGACTTGAAGTTGAAGGAAGTAGTATGTAAGCGTACTGTGTCAAAATCAGTCCATTGGCACCATATTTGATCCACAATATCATCTTGATAGATTTTGCAAAATTTTTCTTAATAGAAGTTGAATTTTTTTTAATAGAAAAAAAAAAACTTAAACAGGTTCCACAATGTAGAGCTGCAGATGTAGTCTAGCAGAAAAAGAACTAGAAAAGAAATTCATGTCTCTGTACTAGAAAAGAACTTCATGTCTCTGTCACATTGCTGTAAACACAGAGTCTAGATGGCTGCATTGATTACTTCCCCTTGTTGGTTAGGAATGCAGACAGATGGGATGTTACATCTGTTGTAGTTTCACTTTAAGGGTTAATCTTGTCCTGGCTTTCAAGCCAGTCAGTACTGTATTCTGAGTTAAGCGTTTTTAAGGTGGTTGTTCATTTTTTAATGCTAAAATGGATGTGTTCATGTTAACAGCTGTCCATGGGCCACTTGAAGTTAATTGACTACTTAATTATTTTATACAGCTATATTATAGTCTTCCTGATATTCAGTACAACAGCACTTCCTCTCTTGTCATATTGCCTTTATACAACAGTTCTACTGGTGCCATTGAGTTCACAGTAATAAATGACAACGGGTTGTGATTTGTTAATCTGATCATTTATTTGGGTCAGCCAACATAAATCATTAGCAACGGGATGGTTTCCTAGCAACACATAAACATTCCTGCACATTAGCTTGCTACTTTGTGTGAAAACTGCTACTATCCAAGGAAAGAAAAGTCCATGTTGTCATGGTCCAGCCTTGTTATATTTATCTTTCAATAAAACATTTTTATATTGAATGTCCTCCACTAGATTTTTTCCTTGTGGTTTCATAAATAGTATTGAACATTGATATTTTCGAGGTTTTGTATTACAGTTAGATATTCCCGTATCATGACAGCAATATTTTGTATCAAGTACATTTGTCAGTATGCTTCCATTTGCTGTGCAACCAGTGAAATAAGAGGCTGCTGACTGTCACTTTGGTGGCATGTGTGATTCTGATGAGTTAACAGCTTAATCAGACTGCAGGTTGCAACATCGGCTGATGTCATTTGAACCTGGATACTTCACTGCAAACACCCAGGGTGTTTGCAGTGAAGTATCCAGGCCTCTTCCTTCCCTTAATCCTTTTCTGACAACCATTCATTATGTTCATCTTTGAGGTGCTAGGTTTGTTACAGGGAAAGTTAATGTGGATTAATTAAGGATTATGCAATAAACTGTTTAGAACACCGTAAGGCGGAGCGATACATACAAGTCCCAGTGTTATACTATGTCCGCACTCATGGAATGCCTCTTGTCCAATCAAATTACTTGGTTTGAACTAAATGTTAGATAAAAAATGTTTCATTACAGTTTTTACAAGTTCTTATCTCCTGCTTGCTATCTTCCAGGTTCCTGAGATCATCAGTACGTTGAGGCAAGCTGGCAAGAGCTCGGCGCGCAGCGATGACATCGCCACCATTTCCAATAAAACCTCCACCGGAGGCAGTGATCCCTCTGATACATGTTCTTCTCTCTCCTCAACGACAAGCTCCACGGCTCCTGCTGTGTCTCCGACAGCCTTTGCCAAGAAGTTTGAGGTGCTGTTTTGCGGCCGCGTGAGTGTCGCTCACAAGAAAGCCCCTCCTGCCCTGATTGATGAGTGCATCGAGAAGTTCAGCCAGTCACATGGCTCAGGGACGGGAGATAAAGGAGGAAATAGCGGGGGATTGGTGGGTGGGCTGAGGAGGGCATTAGCCTTTCAGTCCAATGGACTTGAGAGTGGTGGCGTTGGTAATGGTGCTGCAGGGAGCCCAACAACTGGGAAACGTCCTGTCTTGTTTAAAAAAGACCCCAGCTTTCCCTGTCTGCAAGCCCTCGATGAGAATGGACTCTCACCAGAGATCTCTCACACCAACACTACTGATGCACACACGCACTCCACTGGAGTACAGCCCACCAGCCTGCAGGAGAACAGGACCATGCTGTTCACGGTAATTGTTATAGACACACACGCACCAACAGTAGCAAAGTATGCTCCTTTTTTTTTTCTTTTTTTTTTACACTTTTTGGTAGTTATAACTCATTACAATTATTGCTTCCCAAAAAATCAAACTAAATATCAGTAACTACATCTGCCATGTGCCTGTCATTGGGACCATATGCGTTGTCTGCAGAGATAGACAATAGAGAAGACGGTGTCAAATGGTCACACACACCAACTTTAATAATCTGAGTGGACTTTGGTGTGGTTCCCTTGTATTGTGAAAACAAAGTGAACCAACCGCAGCATTATGTGATAGCAGATATGTGATTTTAGCATTTTAGGTTGGGGGTTAGGTGCCCTGCTCAAGGGCACCTCGGCAGTGCCCAGTCCACGCTCCATATTTGGTCTGGATGGGGACTTGAACAGGCAACCCTCCGGGTCCCAACCCAAGTCCCTGTGGACTGAGCTACTGCCTCACCAAAATGTTCACTAGGCTGCTGCGAGATTTGAACTTGTGACCCCTCATTTACAAGACCAGTGCTCGAACCCCTGAGCTAAAGAGCCTGTGAGCCCTGAATGATCACAGTACAAAGGCCTGCTTTTCATCCTGTGTATACCTGGTACTCATTATTCATAACATGTGGTTGATATGTAATCTTATAATGATAATCAGTTATTTTTTCAAGAGCTTTGTGACACTGAAGAACATAAATACACACATCACAGCGCTCAAAAGTGCGAGCGTTTCACTCGCATTTGCGACTAAAAATAGGTGTGTGCGAACTGTAAAAAATATTTAGGGGCACATGCGGGCATAAAAACATCAGCCGAAGCAGCCTATAATATAATAATAATACCTATAATATGATAATCTAACTGCAAATGTTGGAGGAACTCCAGCCACCTTCCCTCTTCCCTCTTCCCCATGTGACACGGTTATGGGTGGTTTTCCAAACCACTGTCGGCACAATGAATATAAGTCCCACTGTCGGTAGGGTGGAAATAAGTCGAAGTGTGGCAGAGGAGATGAACTGGGTTAAGCGGCGGACCTCCGGGGAAGCCCTCTCCCCTCTCCCCACAGTGAGGGACCGTTCTCCAAGCTACCGCTGCTGGGCAGCTTGAAAATAAGTCAAAATGTGGAGGAGACTGATCGGGTTAAGCGGCGGACCTCTGGGGAAGCCTGTTCCGTTCTCCCCGCAGTTAGGGACCGTTCTCCACGGCCAGGCTGTCGGCTGGGTGGGAATAAGTCAAAGTGTGGTGGAGAAGAAGGACCGGGAAAAGCGGCGGACCTCTGGGGAAGCGGTCGCCACAGTACCGCTGCTGGGCAGGGTGGAAATAAGTCCTGTAGACTTTCAGAGGACCTGGAGAATGTTTTAGGACACTAATAACATTATGTAACATAATCATATTGCAAAGATAATATATAAGATAATAACATTAAAGACAAAATGAAATTGCAATACTTTTTCAAAACTTTATGATTTTACTTTTCTGTACATTTTTACAAATTCATTAAATAATTTTGCTTGTAAATGTCTATTTGCATCACGTTTATTACGGAAAACACATTATTTGATCAATTTACATTGTGCCCCTAAATGTCTTTGTGTGCTCCTTACTTTTTCAACTTAGGAGCACATGTGCTCCTTGGGAAAAAAGTTAGCGTCAAACCCTGCATCAGAAGCATTAAAGTGCTGCATAACATCAAAACAGTTACCCCTCAGTCTGCATAACCTCATGTTTACTCCTCTTAGTTTCTTTGTTAAGTGTCAGTTTTCCCTTGGTTCAGACCAAATTAACCCAACATCAGGTGTGAAAGCACCCTATGTTTTACAAGATAAAGAGCAGAGATTTACACCTAGAGAGATACAAAGGAAAATAAAATCATGTAAAAGAAAATGTTGAATTCCTGCAGGCTGTCATCAGTGAGTTTGTAACAAATGCAGTGTTCAATGGACCTTCATTGGGCATCCTTACCTGGGACCAAAACAAATGCATTACAAAGAAATTCTGTGCTGACAGTGTGTGAGTTACAGAAGGAAAAGAAATGTGTTGGGTGGTGCAGAAGTCTTATGCTCTGTGTGTATGGCAGTCCGCAATAGGCTTGGTCACATGATAAAATTACACAAATTGTGACGCCTTTCTCAGAATGGAGAAAAAAATGATACCATCTTTGTTTGCATTGTTTTAGACAAACACTCTTCAGTTGCAGTTCTTCTAGTTCAGACACAATACTTTCCTTAAATGTCTATGTTGAAAATAAGAAGAGAACTTTGTGGTGCTGTAAAGTGCAATTTTGGATTCCCCTTAATAACAAGTCCTCGTTCTCAGTCACTCATAAAGCCAAGAGAGGGAGAGAACAAAAGAGAGAGAAACATATAAATCCCTTAATGACTCAGCAAGAGCAAATGCTGACTGCTGCTTAAAATGAGCTCAGTCACGCTCCCCTAATTCACCTTTGTTTGACCTTAGTGACCTGCTGCCAACAGTTTTCCTGTTTGTCCTCCAGACAGGAAATGGTGACCACTGGCACAGGAACTGCCAGGGCCTGCTGCAGTCCCTCTCAGCAAATACAGACATATTATTGACACTGACGATACATCCTGCTGCTGACAGGGGTAGTAGACATAATAACCTCATCCTGGTGACATCATCACCTCTGTTCTCAACACACAGATGAAATCCCCCTTTTCCTCTTGAAGGAGTCTGATTATGTCATTTGTATTTGATACAGAAGAATATTGAACAACAACTTGTTCACAGAAGGAATAGCTGCGCTCACAGAGTGAGACTTGGGATTTAACAGGCACAAGATTACTTGGTTATTACAAACTCCTGAGTCCCATGTTGAGGTTTAGCAGTGATAGTGACTCATGTCCTAGTGACGGTATGAATGGGAAGATCCCCTAAAGCGGAACTGTCCTGAAATTCATGGGTACTTTCTGACGAGAAGAAATGAAACTGCCTCATTCAACAAATTTGTCGTAGTTCACCTAGGGACAGTCTCCACTGATGCTGGCTTTCTTGCCATTAAACATATCTATATGTTAGAAAAATGCCAAAAGCATTGCTGAAATTTCAGTTTGAGAAATTTGGACTCATCCCATAGCAAGTTAAAGCTGGGGTAGACAGAAATCTGAAAAGGGTGGGAAAAGGCAGAATTTAAAAATCCTCCTGCAGCTCTCCCCTCACTGTCATAAGCCCCGCCCACTAGACGACCATGGGCATTTGCACACGCTTCATACAGAAACCTAGTGTTTCCCACACATTGTTTTATCTAATCTTATTTGATTGTAGAGTTGTTTGAACACATTCACTCACCCCCTCCTTGCCCCGCTCTCTTTCACTCTTTGTTTATTGAACCACAAATGAGACAAAAATTAGCCTGCTTTACACCCCACAGTTCCTTGCTGTGGACTGCTTCCCTGGGTGGGGAGCAGGCAGCAACTCGGGAGATAGGCCTTCAGTTGGCGGCTGAAGTGTAACAGCAGCAAAAAAGTTTGCTGATCCAGTGAGGCTTTCTGGACTCCCGCAGCTGGGGTTTGCACTGGCTGGATTTGGGTTGCTGTGGTGGCCGACTGGGTGTCTGTCAAGGTGGTCTGTTGCGGCAGGGAGGACATATTCTGGCTGAGGCTCTAGCTACTATCAGCTACATAAATGTGAACTTGAGGCAGCTGCCGTAAGCGTTTTGCTCTGGTTAGCAGAAGGCCTCAACTATCAGCAACATTTTCTCTTCAACTCTGAACGTATTGATGTTTTTCGATAAGTCCGTCTTCCTTTTTTTGGGTTGCTTTGCAGTTTAGGCAGTTATAGCCAATGCTGGAATAGCAACTTTCTCTGCAAGATTCTCCACCATTGAATCAGGCTTTCACTCAAAGGACTTGCAGACACATCTGCATTTGTAGAACAGCTAATAAAAATGCCCTCTCTCTGAAATGGCCTTTGATTGACCAAAGTCTCCCATCGCAGGCTAGATTCTCTAAAGTCTGTAAACAGAGGCAAGAGGAGGGGCAGAAGTTAAGTGTTCTCTCAGTCCACTTGAATTAAAACATGCTCAAAGATTTTTATAGAATTTATTCCCAGTGACATCAAAATGAAATTGCCTACCCTAGCTTTAAGCCTGTGACCACACCACAAACCTCACCACACACAGATTCACACACAGCACAGACCGCAAGCCTATGAAACCACATGCCTACACAGAGAGAGTTAGATTCATGAGTCTAACTGTTTTTTTGTTTGTTTGTTTTTGTCTTTGTGTTTTTCTGTCTTTTAGGTGGGCAGGTCTCAGATCTTCTTGGTCAGTCCGGACACTAAGAAAGTTGCCATAGAGAAAAGTTTCAGAGAAATCTCCTTCTGCTCACAGGTATGAGGCACTTCTATACATAATTACCTGTTTAGGGTTGTGTGTGATTTTTGAACCTAAACTAAATTCTAAAACACATGGTTTTTCTTTCCAGGGTATTCGTCACGTTGATCACTTTGGCTTCATTTGCAGAGAGACGGTGGAAGGAGGAAGCTGCCACTTTGTTTGCTATGTCTTCCAATGCACAGATGAATCACTGGTGAGAGATGGATGATAAAGGGATAGGATAGTAGACCATGGCTAGAAAATGATGGGACATACTGTTGTGTACAAAAAAAACAAGCTGTAATAAGTCACTTTAGTTTTGTCCTTTTTTACCTTTTCTGCTGAAATCCAAACAGGAACATCTCTGCTGGTTCACTCCATTCGTTCATTTGTTCATTGATTCATTCATACAGTAATGCACATCTACAAACCTAGAAACATATTTATTATGATAGTTGCAATTGAGCATCACATATATTTCCTGTAACCACTTTCACATACCCTCATATTTCCATATCAACACTTCCCACTCAGTGTTCATATTTGACCAGCCCACTCAGTTTAAATTTAACACCTCGCAAGTTTGCTTTGGATTTAACTTTGAGTGCCACATGGCATGAAGCTGATATTTTTCACCAAAATGTTGTTTATGTCAATCAAGATTAAATTCTACTCTAATGCTTGAGACCCATGACGCAGAGAATCTGGACTCCACCAAGTCATGGTGTGCCAAATGGGCTGTCAGTTTGATAAAAAACCCTTGTCACTAGGCGGATGCACTCTATTGTATAATAGCCCACTAATGTTGCAGTGTGATTAGCTTATAGTAGATAATATATTTACTGTAATTCTTGAAACATGAGTCACTGGGTCAGTGTATGACTGCTGCCAGAGAAAACTGGAAAACCTGTGGGAAAAAATGCATGTCTTGTTTACATTACTCTGATTTCTATTTGTGTCAGTTTTATACTGCATACATGTAAAGTAGGGGTGCAACGGCACACAAATAGACTATTTTGAGTGTTTGGTTCACGGGGTGTACCAAATTTATGTTGTGTATTGAACTGAACGACCTCTACTGAACAGTTTTGGACAGACACAAATCAAAATTTAACTTGAATTAGGATAGCAGAATGGATCCTGGATATTAAAAAACAAAAACGTCCTGTACTCAAGAATGGGGTAAATTTGTTCTAATAATTGTTCTCTATTTTGGTCTTGCAGGTGGATGAGATCATGCTGACTCTGAAGCAGGCGTTCTCTGTGGCAGCCCAGCAGCAGAACGCAAAGACCCAGAGCCAGCAGTGTGACAGCTGCCCCATGCAGCAGCTCCACAGACTGTGTGAGAGGATAGAAGGTGGTAAACCATTCCTGGGCTCCTTTTACAGTACATGTCAGAAAATTAAAAGCATTTTCAAATTATAATTGGTTGGCGTAATGTTAATGGGTCATTTATACCAATGTATGTATCAATATACAGCTGTGGGAGAATAAATGAGCCATTTCGCTCAGCCAGTGTGCGTCACATTTACCTCTCTAAATAATTAAAATATAGTGGGCGAAGGCTGAATCTAGCAGTGAATTTTATAAATATTTGATAATTTTATTAAATGTGTTTTGCGAGTTGATGCTGCTTGTGAATGTGTTGGCTATAAGAAGGAGACGTGCTGAAGCAGTCAGAGCTTCTGTGTGAAGAACAGTTGATTTGTCAGCTGGACATCCAACAGACATAACAAAACTCTCACACAAGCAGGGCTGGGCTTCGCCACTGACTCCCTGAATGAGTTAATTTCCAGTTTGTTTCGATAGCTGATTTGATTCAGTATCAGTTTAGTTAGGGATATATCAGTTACAATACCAGTTTTGCTTTAATGTGAAAGAGATTTTCATTTTATGAGGCCTTCATTTTTTCTTCATTTAATCTACACAAATGTTTTATATTTATATAGATAACAGCATCCCAAGGAGTCTAGCGCCATATTATGTTGCTGGATTACGTGACCAATAACTAGGACTTGGAAGTATCGAAATAAAATAGGGCCACATCATTGACCCTCAGAACCCTACATACCCTATAAACATAAACCTTTTTTTATGTAAACGGAATCTCACATGAGACTAGTCTTGTCTGCAATGTGTTCTTATTTTGTATTAATATATTTTTTAGGACTACACCCTTCTAAGACCAAGCTGGAGCTTCAGAGACACTTGGCCACTCTGGACAACCAGGAGCAAGCATCAGTATTTGAAAACACTATGGTAATGTGTCTGTTCTGTCTCTGCACCTGTAGGCCATAGTGTGAATTCCTTAAGTTCCCCTTTAAGGCACTGCAGCTAGAAACAAGCCAGTCAGTCTGCAAGTTCATCATGACTGAATCACTATGGAATCACATGTTTTTCATGTGGGATTTGCAGTGACGCACCGATCCGTCTTTACACATGACTTAAATATTCCTGCCACCTCATCTCTCTGTTTCTCTGGCAAGTCTGTTTCGCTCTCTGTGGCTTTAGTGTCTTTTCCCAGAAACAGAAGAGGATTGTTTAATACAGAGCATTCATTTAAATGATGGAAATGGTTCCTATCAATCTTAAGGCCTGCTGATTTTATCTATCCATCATTTGTACTGCAGAGTGCTGATAAGTAAAAGATGAGGCTGCCCTCAAATATCTCTCTATGACTCTGCTGACATCTGCTGGTGATGTAGCTGAACTACAACAGTGCTTAACTGCCAATACATGAGAAACCAACAAATCAGCACAGTGTATCCACTGTAGTTATGGAATGTAATGTAACTGTTATCCATTAACAATTTCAATGCTATTTTTATGTCAACATTTGCAAACTGTTCTTCACATATCTTTAATTTGCTCATTTGCATCGTGTGTTTCAGAGGGCTCGCCCTAAGAGCGATCAGGAAGAGAATGAGTTGGTGATGACCTCCTTGAGGAATCTGTATGAGGAGAGGCAGAGGAGCCATCAGCACACCCTACCTGGAGACAGCAAACCGGTAACTTTTTCACATTTCTAATGCACACATCAGAATGCAGCTCAGGTGGCATGTTTCTGTCCAAACCCAAACCCGAGCCTAAGAGGTAGTGACTGAGCCAGACCCCAGCCTGACAAGCATTCTGTTTTTTTTATATCCGAGCCCGACCTGAGCCCAAGGCAGAAGGCACTGAGTTTGTCCCTGTCACGCCATTGTTGAACACACACATCAGCAGATCTAAATAATACATTTTGAGTGTTACTAATGGCGTATGTTAAGTCTTCATCTCTGTGACCTTTTCTTGAACTGTAACGACTGTTAACTGAGCCATTTACATAATTTGATCATTGTGGTTTATTTAGAGTTATAGGAAGATGATAGCATCTGCCTTGGATGGCTTCATCGCTCTATTCCTGTTTGATGGCTCTTCCAGCAATGCTTTCTGGTGCTGCTGGTTCTGTTTCCTGCTGCTACTGATAGTTATGAAGGCCAGAATGTACTGAGCAAGTACACTAAACTTTGGGTAACACTGGATGATGACATCCTCATGATGTCCTACATTTTCTCTTAAGTGTCATCACTCCTATGACCCAAGGAAAGATAATTGAAAATATTTTATCCCTTTAATTACACAGACAGAAGTGTACTTGTGAGGACCTCCTTTTTTCACACACGCACACACACACTCACTCACTGACTTTCTCTCTGTCTCCCTGTATCTCTTCATGTCTGTGTAGGTGTGTGAGGAGGCAGCTCCAGCCCCAGTGGAGGCTCAGCAGCAGAGTAGCAGTCGGCTGCGACTTGAGCAATTCAAGAGCCGAGCCAAGCGCTCTCTCACTGAGTCTCTGGAGGGGATCTGGAAGGTAAGGATGCTCTTTCTTTCTTTGTTGGTATTCAGTAATGCTCAGGCAGGCATATATGCTATGCTGTCACATTTTTTTGTTTGTCATCTAAAATATAAAAGCTTGAAGTATGATCCTAGTTTGTGATCTTTGGTTACATGTAGAAGCCACGTACTGTTTATAACCGTGGCGTGTGTATTTTTTGTCAGGGGAGCAGCAAGGCCAGAGCTCAGAGGGACAACAGTGTAGGAAGTGACAGCGGCTCTTCCGTCTGTACGGTCAACAGCAGCCAGGAGCGGTCTTCTCTCGATGACCCCTTGCTTGCCTCCTCCCAGCTGCGACCTACCAGCCCACTCAGGTAAACACACCTCACATGCCCACACTCTGACTCATATCTCTGGGCAGAACAGTCAGTGCTTCAAAGGTCAGAGCAGTTTATTTACTGCTTGATTTATGAGATTATAGACGTATTCAAAACCTTGAGTTCAAAGGGGCAATTTCTAGACCTAAGTTGGTGTCTTCAGCAAAGACCAGCTTCCAGAATAGATAGTACAGTGTGTTTTGAGATTGTTTTTTGCTTGCAGAACCAGAAAGGCCAGAATTGTAGAAGATAATACAATTGTGCATAATGCTATGCATATGCTTAAATTATCCCAAACTTTCTTGGACCTACTGTGAATTAAAAGGCGAGGTAGTGAATATTATAAACTTAATTTTACCTCAAATTTTATTGTGTTGGATGACATCCAGCTTCATAAGTAGTCATGGTATTGTGTGGGCACTATATTTTTCTCCTCACATACTTCCCTCATTATCTTCAGGTGCCACAACTCAACAGGAGACCTGAAGCGCCTTGATGCCTCTCTCCCCATCTCTCCCTCCTCCTCCTCTTTACCCGGTGACTCTCAGCCTCAGGGCTTCCGCCGACGGGCCAGCACCTTCAGCCACCCTCCCTCCACTTCCTCAGCAGAGTACTCACCTGTGCACACACTAACTCACACGCCACAGGACCCCACTGCAGCTACCAAGCCCAAGCTTGTACGACACTACTCCGTCAGCACCGACACTCCACACCAGAGCAAGTAAGGAAAGAGTGTGTGTTTGTGTGTCCTGTGTGTTTGTGGATAGAAAAGTAAATGTGCGTTTGTATTTATTGTGAGTTTCGGTGATAGCACAAACCAGGAAATGATAAAAGATTTAAATATTACTTGATTTTATTCAGTTGAATATGACAATAAGGGAAGTTATTCAATATTGTGACATTTAAGATCATATCAGCAGTGGTGAGGAGTAAGCCTGTGGCAGCAGTCTCGTGTTCAGTAGAGCATGTGATACATGGGTTTCCTCTATGATGGCAGAGGATATCTTGTAGCCTGGTTCCAGACCATAGACCCCGCCCACTCAACTGAGTAGGCTTGTCTCACTGGTCTGGTATACTTCACTGAATTTGCGATTTATCTCGTCCAAACGATGGACGGACCAATGAACGCTGAGGGTCTAGCGAGTAGCCAATCAGCGCCACGCTGATGACAAGCTGTACACCAGTGGGTAACTGGTGAGGATAGCAACAATGGCGACCGCTGCAGATCCTACAGACCATATTAACGATGCTATCAAGGTGTTTTGCCACTACTCACGTTAATGGAGGACCAAATTAAGGAAGCTGCTAAACTGGATTTAACGGCGATGCAGCTGGACGTGCACGACGACGGAGACATTTTAAACGGGCAATGCTCGCTTGTTTTCGGCACCCCCGAGGCATGGATACTAATGACGTCAGATTGATTGGTTAGGGAAAAAATCAAATTCCCTCCCCCTTGTAAATCGCCTTCAATGGAGGCAATGTCAGACTGAAGGTTCTGCAAGCTTCAGTCTGACACTCAGGCTAGATATCTTGTTCAAAGGGAAACAAAACAGTGTTGGTCGTCCATAAAGAACTAAATGTTGGTGTATTAAGTCAGCTTTATACACAAAGTAGTTAAGTTGCTGTCAGAAAAATGAGGCTTGATCTCTTTAAATCTTGGTTATCAACTTTTCTTTCTCTGCTCTTGAGCCAAACCCTGCTTCTTCTCCCTTATTTGTCTGTGCAGTAAGTGGGTCTCATTCATGAAAGGTGACCTGAACAAATTTGTGTGTAAACTGTTCACAGAAGGAAATTTAATGGATATTAGCATTCATCAATATGTTAGTAGCTCCAATCTCTTTATAGGTACCAAAAAAAATCTACACCTGGTTCTGACTGCTCATAGTGGCTGTATGAATAAGATATTACACATAAATATTGCTTGTTATTTTTATTCGAAATGACAATTTTAATTGGTATTGTGCTTGGTTATGTTCATAATATGCAGATACCTTTGAAACATGCAAGTTAAACATGACAAATATAAGAGATTTAGCTACAATAGTTGGCATTTAGCAGATTTAAGCGTCATTGTCTGAATTAGACTGCCTGTATTAAGATGTTTAAATAGTGGTTTAATTTCAAGGAATGCAGAGGTTTAGGGCAAACACTATCGTTACATGGCTGTCCATGATGGCAGATGAGGGAGATGTGATGCTGCTCTGCAGGGCGCTCAATTTGGGTGCAGCTGACACAAGGGAAACACCCGTTACAGGGCTCCAGACTAACTTTTTCCACTGGGAGCACCAGCGCTCCTTACTGAAAATTTTAGGAGCACCAGCACAAAATTTAGGAGCACTATCTATATCGACACAATATGTTCATAATTTTGTCGAGATTAACTGCATTACGTATAATTTAGCAATAAACACAGACAACCCTGCGGGGTTCAACGCTAAGGTTTTTTTTCACTTGCCCGAAGTCAGTTTTTACTTGCCCTATAAAAATTGTTTAATTTAAGTGGCTATCAAATAACAAAGACTGCAGTTATTTTTATGTTATGTAATCTTTATTCACGCTGTATCATTCTCTCTCTATAATTTTGTGCCCTACTTGAGCCATACCCACCTCTATTTATTTTTTCCCCCCTCTCTCCAGTTCTGCTGTATTAACACCGGGTATAATATATTTTGCCTCCATCTCTCTGCCCTGCTCTACTCTACTTCAACACTACTTAGCTCTCTCTGCTTTACCAGTAGACTACCACATCCACCTGCTGCACAAAACGCACACAGCAGTGTTTCCCCTAGGATGGAGTTGTAGCAGCAGAGGTGAAGCACACACATGAAAAATAATTTTCACATGCGTGAAACTCTTTTGTATGCTTGCAAAGCACAGCCTGCTGGGATGTTTCTATGTATACTGGCACCAGAAGGGCTCTTTAGGACTAAGTACATACAGTACATGTGCACAGTAATGAGCAGGTGAAATGTCTGTCTAGCTTACATAGGAGGTGTCTCAAGATTTAGGAACATACAATTTTATTGAACATAATAAAATTAAAAAGTCACTTGACATGCTGCTGTTTTGTGCTATGACCTATTTAAGTGCTGGAAGTGGTTAATTACGTGACAACGCCTGAACGCAACACAAGCTCAGCACCGAGTGCCGTGCTGTGCTGCTGTGCGAGCAGCGTGTTTGTCTGTGTGTAACAGCAGTCTGTTCGGGTCAGGTTTGGTCAGGAAAATGCGGGCCAAGCCGCTCTAGCGTGCTCACCTGTGTGTGTGTGTGTGTGTGTGTGGCGGAACCCCACCGTGCGCAATACAGAGAGCAGAGGATAAATGTTAACGCGTGACCATGTAGAGACAGAAATGACACAATGACATAACACCATAAATAGTATTTTGTTAGGTTATTATATGAAGCGTCCGTCGCGCAAAATAATATCAATGGGGCGCTGTGGGCAGGACATTGCTGACTCGTCCTCTGAACTATCTGAAGTTTGGGAAACTGGCACAGGACCGACAGGAGTTTCTGGATAATTTTTTCTTGTGAAAAACAAATCTATAGTTCGTTTCATAGCGTCACTTTATGGTCAAACGACACAGCACTTTCTACTCGACACCGGCTCTATGACCCCTCTCTGTCTAACCGCGCATACAGTGCACACGTAGGTACGCTACTAACTGCTGCACGTTGTTATGGTTACTGGCGCCCCCTTCGCAGTGCGCATCCAGACATACACACAGACACTTCTTCCTCTTCCGCTCCTCCATGAAATGCAATTATAAAAAGAAGAAAAAAAGAAAGAAAAGGGGGAGAGGAGTGGATTTGTAAGTCGCGCTGGTGCTCCTAGTTAAAAAAATAGGTCGCACGGCCTCCAAAAAAGGTCGCAAAATGCGACCAATTAGGCGCAGTCTGGAGCCCTGCGTTATCTCCTTCCAGGTGTTTGATTTACCTGTCTCTGTCATACTACTAATAACAGAAGAAAATAGAATGCTCAGCGTAGTACAAACTTTTGTTTTTCTGTCTTTCTTTCTTTGTTTGCTTCATGTTTGCAGGATGCACCTATCCATAGTAATTATCACCTCCATACATGGTGGTCCCTTGCTATTCATGAGTGTGGATGTATGCTAATTGCTGATAAGTGGAGTGTGTTGCCAATTTACGATTGATCGGCATTCAT